>CM035435.1:24494411-25094411 GCA_020310875.1 Ceratopteris richardii | reverse complement strand
CTGCCGCCAAAAAAACTCCCGAAAAAACGGAACATGTTGCCCCCTTTTCAGTTTCTCTTGTCAGAGAAAAAAGCTTGCCACACCCCTTTTTTCTGGCAGAAAAAAACGGAAAGGGGGTCTCCAAGCTTATGGATCAGATGCCTAGTAGTCGTAGACCTGCCAGAGTCGACATGACCAATGACAACAATGTTGTTGTATGTCTTATCTTTACCCATGGCTGACTGCTACAGATGTCGACGAGCTTCTGCCGAGCGAGCGGGTAGCTGAATGTACCGAGGGTAGTTGCCACTGAGAGAAATGCAGTACACATGGCCCCAATGTGAGCAGCACCACTTGCAAAGAAAAATAACGGGAATAAAATATAAGAGTGCTAAAATAGCAAAAGCTAGTGGCCATGCTAGACCCAAGCCTCCGACAACCTTCACTACTGTCTGACTAAACCATGTTGTGAGACCGTATTTGTTAAGATAGCCAGCCATGGCAATAAGAGCTGCAAACCATGTCAACGTGTCCCAGGCAACAGATTCTGATAAGCATTCTTTCCATGTCACAACTCCAGATATCAGAAGGACAGAAAGTCCCAAAATAGCAGTTGTGACGGCATCCACCTTTATAGTGCTTCCGAAAATCCAAAGACCAACCGTAACTAGAAGTGTAACTGACATGATAACCTCGTTTTTGGTCATGGGCCCCATCGCTTCTAACTTCTCTTTTGCAAGCTTGGGGGCATGTGGACTGCTTTTGACAGATGGGGGACAAACCACATAGAGCAACAGTGGAATCACCAGGAGAGAAGCCAAACCCGATACAATTGCAACAACTGCCCAGTCAATCCACCCAATTGTCTGACCGATTGCACCAGCAGCGAGATTAACACTCAAAGGTTGGTTGCCATTCCCGTGAGAAACATGGCAGAAGAAATTACAGATGTTTGGAAACATGTCAGCATGAGCCATGCTCCAAGCTTCCCTTCTGTCCCATCCCCTGAAAACCATGCATAGCTTCACCCCTACTGCTCTTGATCCTTATGTCCACATTTGAGTCGATCTTATCATCACCGGCCACCTATTCTCATTGCAAAACACCTATGTCCAAACAAATATTCTCCAAAAATGGAAGCATGTTAGTGCACCAAAACCAACCATTTATCGAGCTAACATATACCTATGTGTGTATGTTGATGATATCATCTACACGTAATGATGCTAATGGCATCAAGCAAATCAAGAATCAATTGATGCAGGAGTTCAAAATAAGTGATCTATGGTCACTTAAGTATTTTCTTGGACTTGAGTTAGTCTATACTAACTCCAGAATTTACATTACTCAAAGAAATTATGTACAAGAGATGTTAAAGAAGTTTCAATTGTAGGGTGCCAATGTAGCAAGCACTCCTGTGGAGGTAAACCAAAAATTAAGTGCTCATGAAGGTGATGTGCTTGAGAACATTAGGGGAAAAAATGAACCCTGCATGGGCCTTTTAGAGTAGAGAGTGATTAGTGATGGACCAATGAGAAGAGGGTGGTGGCCACAGTCTAGGCTCTTAATCAACTAGGCTAGGTATAGGCTTCCCTTGGTTTGGGCTAGTCAAAACCACATAAACAAGCTAAAATTCGTGGTTTTGTTCCTCAGGTAGTTTTTGAAAGTCATGGGATTCAAACTCAAACCTTGGATGCCCTTCAAGATTCAATGGCTAAGATTAGTTCTTAAGAAATGGGCTACTTTAAATTATAGCCCTTAGATGTTGCTTAGATCTAATGGACGTGGTTTCTCCCAAAAGGAAAAAAGGCGCCTTGAATTTGGGCCATTGGATTTTGAGAAAAAGGAATAGATGAGATTTGATCCTTACATGGATCACATCCTATTCAATCCCAACCATCCATCCTCTCTCACATCTAATGGTCAAAAAGCTACGCGGACCGCGAAATCTTTCTCTCTCTTCCCACGAATTTTCATGGTTTTTTCTTTTAGTGATAGTCCATTGGAGCTATTTTGTCTTTTAGTGACAGTAGACTGGCTCTCAATCTCCACCCTCAAAATCAAATGCAATCGGACGGCTGTCAGTAGGCGATTTTGCGATTTTTTGTTCTCTCTCTTCGCATGGTAGTTTTCTATTTTGTCTTTTTTTGACAAAGACTGTGGTCTTATTTTTTCTTCTAGTGCCTTTCTTTTCCCATTTGATCGTGGCCATACAATAAACCAATCTAATGGCTTAAAATGCACATGAATTTTTTGTTGAAAGAGGGTTCTTTTTTATTCTTTATTTTAACTGACAATACCACTAGTGGTATTTCCAAATCTCTTAATCACCTTGATTAGCCATTTTAATTCCTTAAAATTAGGAATCCTTACAAGGCCCATACAGGGCTCACTTTTTCCCCTAATGATGTTGCAGGATACCAAAGCATAGTGGGAAGCCTAAACTATGCTACATTGACAAGGATTGATATTGCTTATGGAGTAAGTGTCTTAAGTCAATTTATGCACAAACCTAGAGCACCTCATTTGGAATCTGCCAAGCGGATTTTGAAGTACCTTAAGGGCACTCAAGGTTTATAATTTCCTTACACTTCAGATTTGGACATCAAAATATACTCAGATGCAAATTGGCAGGTTGCAAAGATGATAGAAGGAGTACATCAGGTTATCTCTCTTTTGCAAGTGACAAGCCTATTTCATGGTCTTCCAAGAAGCAACCTATTGTTGCTTTATCTCCAATAGAGGCTGAATATAGAGGACTAGAAAATGCCACTCAAGAAGCAATATGGATTAGATTGCTATATGCAGACTTGGGATTACATGCTAACTCTCCAATGATTTTTGGAGATAATACAAGTTCCTTACATCTTGCAAAAAATCCTATCTATCATGCTAGGAACAAGCATATAGAGGTCCACTATCCTTATGTGAGAGAGAAGCTATTGAGCAAGGAAAATCAGTTGGCATATGTATCAACTAATATGCAATGTGCAGACCTATTGACCAAAGCACTTGATGGTACCAAAATTTGCAGGTTTAAAGCTATGATTGGATTGTAGGACATTCAAGAGGATTGATGAAGAAGACCAAGCCAAGATGTTTGGCTTGAGGGGGAGCTGTTGGTGCAAGTGCCAAGCCTACACACTTGGCTAGGCATGAGAAGACTTTATGTGCAAATAATTGAAGATCCATGAGAACCATTGCCTATGATTTTTTTAATCTCTAAACATTTGTAAAAGTCAATTGACTTGGAAGATTCTTGTAAATCCACTAAACTCGTGGAGTTAGATATAATGAAAAGCTAAGAATTCATTTAGAGAGAATATCTCCTAGATTATGGGATCACTTTTTAGTGAGAGCCAAAAGTTGAATTCAAAATTCAAACTTGGGAAAGCATCTATAAAAACCTCTTGTAAAATCTCGCAGTAACCCCACTCCATTCTTGTGCCTTACTTGATCACATTGTAGAGAGTGTGTGGCTCATCTCATAGCCTAAACTTCTCACTATCATTGGGAATTGATTATCATGCTAATGATCATGTACAACATTGTCATATAATACAATAGATCATTGCTTATATCTGTTGATCTCTCTATGATAGTCACTCAAAATAGTGTTCTTGTCTTGCTCATATCTTAGTCATTACTCCACCATTTTCAATGTTCTATGGCTTGTTGGAATCAGCTCTAAGTCTGCTACCTACTGAAAAATCTTGCAAGACATTCCGTTTAGTGGATTGGGAGAAAAGCGGTTCGAAGTGGTCACTAGTCATTCTCTACAGAGGTCCTAAAAAATTGGGGGTAATGCTACACTTGCTTAATTGATTGCTCTATGTATAGTCAATCATTTTAAGTGATTCAAAGTCTCTTTAAGCTAATTTGATATATCTAGAGCAGGTGTGTGAATCAAAATAGATTTTTTTTTATGAATTATGAATTGTGAAGTTATCTGTTTTGGATCAATCATTATTGAATCATCTCCAAAGTACATAGGCACTTATTTAGTGTCATTGGAAAGCTAGAAGGGCCTACAACATAACTTTGAAGTGAAAGAGGGCAGGTACTGAGCAGGGATTAGTAGTACCAACTCATTTCTTGGAGTGTCCATCCATCTTTCCCAACAGAAATCCCACTCACTAAGCGTTCAAATCTTTCAACATATACACACACTCAGTTTAAGTATGCCATCACATTCCCAAGCTTTCACTCCTAGAAGTCTCTAGTCTGGTAACTGGATCTATTCATATAATTTCTAGTCATTCATGCTTCATGCAAAACCATAATAGATGTTTTCTTATCTCGATCATACTTGATTTTCTTAAATTCATATAGATCTTTAACACACACAATAATACAATGCATATGATCTTTCAAAAAGAAAATAGAATTCAAATTGGAAACATTTAACCTAGTCAATTTGGTTCATCTTCATCATTGTTTGATCCAGATTTTCTTCAATTTCTTGATTTATTGTTCTTCATCAGCATCAGCATCAGCATCAGTCTCATAAACATCTTCCAATAGTTCGTGCTCAATCTCATAATCTGCATTATTTCTTTTCTTGAAAAACTTTATCCTCTTCCCTGCAATCAAAGACCTCAAAGGAGTATTGTCTAATTCATGAAGCGCATACATTCCATTTTCAAACACTGACATCACCACATATGGCCCAAACCATTGTTTAGTCAATTTCTTCCTAGCATCATTTTGAGTATCAAATGCACTGACATACTCCAACACCCAATCATCTATCTCGATCCTACATGGTCTAAGATGATGAGTTTTGTCAAAATAAATCTTGTTTTTCAACCTAGAATCCTTTATGTTCTCAATTGCTTCTTTTAATTTTTCATTTCCTTTCTCTAACTGCTTAATTCTTAATGATAAAAGTTCCTATCTTGTCATTCCATCATTCCATGGGAGCGTCAACCATGTTTGTATCTGAATCTGGATGGGGAAGATTGGCTTTTGACAGTACATCAGTTCAACAGGCATGAAACCTATGGACCGAGTGTAAGTCATCCTATCAGCCCATAATAGGAATGGAAGAAATCTAGGCCATTGCTTTATGTCATCGCTGTAGGCCTTAGAGATCGCCTTGACGATGGAAGGCTCACCTCTCTTGATCTTTCCATTTGCCTCAGGGTTATAAGCAATAGGGAGAGATAATTGAATTCCATGGCGATCAAAGAACTCTATTTCCTCTCTCGCATCCAACTCTCCCCTATCCGCAACCACTTTCTCAACATAAATGAATCTCAAGATGAATTTTTATAAAAGGAGTTTACATACATTATAATTCATCTTCATATGGAGAGCTCGACCTTCCATATGGTTGTTCAAGTTCTCTCTGGAAATTATAATATACCTCATCTTATCTATCCTTTTGGGCATGGTTGCAAGGTTGATCACCCGTTGTAATGGATACAAGGAGGGTAAGTCAGATGTAACGGGTCTCTATGCCTAACCGATGAATGCACCTAGCATGTGGCATAGGTGTCTACAAAATCTCACACACTCACGTAAACCATTGGCCACCAGTAGGCTTCCCTAATGTTGTCATATGTTGCATAAAATCCTTTGTGACCTACCCATAAGGTATTGTGCATCTCTCTCATCACTTTAGGCTGAAAACTCCTAGAACTTAGTACCCTCTATGGACTCTTTACCTTACCCATAGAGTGTCACCAAAGAAGTCCATCCTTCAAGAAAAAGTTGTAGGACTTTTTCCTGATGGATCTATACTTAATTGTGGAATAGCCTAGGCAATGTTTTAGTGTACTCATATATTTACGCCATCATGCTCATTCTCACGGAATTGATCATATACATATACTAATGGATCATATCTCATCATGTGTGTCTCTCTTTCTTCCTAATCATCATCATCAGATTCATCATCAAATTTTGCTCTTGAAAGCATATCAACCACTATATTTAACTTCTCTGCTATGTGAACAAAAGCAGGCTTTATAAACTTTACATAAGAGATCCATCTAAGCATAGCAATGTCCGAAGAAGAAAATTTGCTATCATGCCAATCAGTGGAAGACAATCGGTCTCAACTATCACATTCGCCCCAATGAAATACTCTTTATTGATCTTTAAAGCATTCATGAGCCCCCATATCTCTCTCTTTATCTACAGATATTTTCTTTGAGTGTCATGCAAAATCTTCGCACCAAAGCGAACAGCATATCTCTGCTCCTCATCATAATCTTGTCCTATGACCTAGCCTATACCAATATGACTGGTATCAACTGTCAAAATGATAGGCCTCTGACCTAAATAATCAACACACTTTAGAATCGGGGCTTCAATCATCAGTTGCTTCAGTCTACGCATCACTCTAAACTGTTTTTCTATCTAGACAACCTTATTTTTCTTTCTCAAAAGGTCATATAAGGGGTTTGCAACGTGAGCAAAGTGAGGAATCCATATCACATACAATACATAGGCTCCCAAGAACCTTCTCACCTCATTGACATTACAAAACACCTCAGAAATCCTATTAATGGGCTCAACTTTTTGTGGGTATGGCTTGCAGCCATAGTGTCCACATAGATTTCCTACAATGAGGATGTCATCAACACCAAAAATAGATTTCTCTAGAGAAAGTGTTAGGCCTACCTCTTCAAATTTCTCAAATATTTTCTCACAGTCAGAGATATGATCACTAACAAACTTCCTACATCTAGAAGCATCTAAACTCTCATCTTTCACTCTTTCCTCATACCCCTTATCGGAATATCATCAATAAATGGCATAGGACGGATGGTATAAAGTGTCGTAAGACCATGTTCATGGCATTCATCATGTGAGCCACAGAATTCGTCACTCCTTGAGGCAAAGTACACATGCGTACTAGGCCCAGTGGAGACTTCATTGTCATATCTCTAGTCTCAATAGCCAACTGAAATTGATCATACCCTGAATACAGGTCGCCCATAGATTAGATGGAATGCCCAATAAATGCTTTTGCAAACTCATCTCTACTATAGGTCCTGTCCCTACGTTTCTAATCGTGACTTTGTTCACACATTGCAGATCCTGGATGAAACAAAGTTTCCCATTCTTCTTTGGTACCATGAACCACCTATTCGAATATGGAGCTGAAGATGGTTCTAATATCCACATGAATATCTTTTCCTTTAAAAGTCTCATCAACTTAGGTAAGTGAGCCTTTGGAATTGGTATAGGTCAAATATTCCATGGGATATGTGGCACTGTAAATATAATCATGGGCAGTACTAGTTACAAATCTGCACAACCTATCTCATGTGGGAAAAGTGCAATTGCTTTTTATTTGTTTCTTGATGAGCTCCATGAACCTTTCTTTCTCTTCATCTCTCAGAAATGATTTTTCTCCAAACTTTATCTCTTTAGCAGTCTCATCAGTAAAATGATGCCCTATGAGCTCTCATTGTCTCAGCATAGGGTCATCTGACACTCCTAGATGTTTCTCATGACTATCTTTTGGCAATGGTTGGGCTATAGGTTTCACTTTCTTGTCAACGGTCTTATACTTTGTGTTCACATTCACTTCATGCTCTCTTAGGAACTCATCGATTATTTCATACTCTTGGATAGAACTGAGCATAATGATTTCTGATTTTTTCACTCCTCTCAAATGCCTGCTCAAGCTCTTCTAGAGTAGTAGAACATCTTTCCAACCAGATCACACTTTCTATCTTCTCATCAAGCAACGTGATTCCTAAATCTTTATAATTTCTTTCATGAATTTTTCTAAACTTATTTGAAACATTTTCCGTTTGTAAACACAACAACTTAAATGCATATGAATATATAGAGAAACTCTCAAAGTTATGTACAAGATCTCATGAGATGTCAAACCAATTCCCATTGTTGTCTCGCTCAAGAGTGGATCCTAACATAAATTTTGATCAGTAGATGCGCCATACGCTCTTACGAGCATACAATCATCATGCTCATGAGAGTTAATTGGCCGCTTTCTTATATTCTTTTTGTTTCTTGAATGATTTGGGCACACTGTCATTACTAGTAAAGAATGGAGACTAGATCTAGAAGGGATTCACGCATAAGTAGATCCATCATCCATCACCTTAATGATCACCTTATTTTCCATTCGCACTTCAACTATAAAAGACTACCCAAGGATAGCCTTGTACAAACAATGGTCCTGGACGAAGAAGTGGAATTCCATGGAAATCCCTCCTATCATCACAGGTATAAAGGTGCATGCCCCAAGCAGAGCTCTAGAGCCATTATCCACCGTCCTCATCCTCCATTCATGGTCCTTATCTATTGACCACCTAAACTGATTATATAACTTCTTTGAGATCACATTTATTTCTGACCCTAAGTCAATCAAGGGCAAAAAAAAACATGAATTTTCATTACTTCCTAATTTCACCTTCATTTCAGGTGTCTCTCTTGCCCAAAAAGTCTTGGTATACTCACTTTTTGTCCTTCTCATCTCATCATTGGGTGTAATAGGACCTAAAGAATTTCTATGGCACCTTGCAATCTCATCTTCTTCCTCATCAGAAGTATCACTTAATGTTACTGCTTCATTTGCTGCTTGCATATCTTTGGTCACCTCTTCCATTTCCACATCTTCAGGTAACGGAAACCTTTTCCTCTTTATAAGTTCTATAAAGCTATCCTTGAATTCAGGCTTTGCTATAGAGAAACCTTGTTCCAAGGACATGGTCACTTTGCTTTTTCATAAAATATCATTTAATATCTCTCTCGCATCATTCTTCTTTTTTAACTCAAAAACCAATACCGCCTTTGGCATCTTATTCTTTTTCTTCTTCTTATTTTTATCTTTTTCTTGAACATTCTCTTGAGTTTCATCAGTCTTTTGAGTGGGCCATTGTTCTTTCTCCTTCTCTTTAGTTGGCTCTTGAATTTTTATTGGCCCAATCGACCTCTTTGCCTCTCTTATTTCATTCTTCTTTGCCTCTCCCTAGGAAGGAACAGGCTCTTTAAATTGCACTCTCTTATCAAGATCTTTAACTTTTTCACCAGCTTCTTGACTTTGTTTTCTTGTCACTCTTCTCTTTGGCTCAACCACTTCTTGGTTCTCATCCTTCTTCCTCTTTTCCTCTACATTGGCCATGTGAGAGTACATGGACAACTGATCTACAGGAGACTTTCGGGCAGTCTTCTGCATGATCACATCCCTAGCTTTCGCTAAAGCTTCTATATAGTAATTTCTTTGAGGTCAAGGCCTAGTCTTCTCTTCATATCCCTCCTCTACCAGCTCTAGTTGCACTGCTAATGTGCTTGCATTGTTGTTTGATAGATTCTCATAAAGTTTCTTCATTCCCCCATTTCCCCAATTCACAGGTAGAGGAAGGTGGGTCTTGAAGTTGTAGAGCTTTTGATCTATATCTATTACTAGTTGATGTTCCTTTGCTTGCTTAACCTCTTCACACACATAGGAAAAATGTTCCTCTGCATCACACCATACACATATCTTTGCCCCTCCAAACCTACCAGTTGCTCATCTCTCAAAAGGCCTAGTATTTCTTTGAAATGTGGGCTGCACTAGTGGTGCAAGTGTCTGTTGAGTAACGGGATGCATTGGAGATGCAGGCTTAGACATCACATACCCTTGCATGTTCAGAATAGGCATAGTTTTTCTTTGTATTGGATCAACATATCTGATACTCGCCTCAGGAAGAGTGGGGTCCCAGTACCCCATAGGATAGAATTTATTTTGTATGCTAGCCATTTCTTTAGACATGGATGCCTACATCGTCATAAGGTTCTCAATTTTCTTGCTTAGGATATCAAGATATAATTCCACTGGTGAGCGCAAAGTGGATGCAACATTAGCAGAAGATGATGATGTAGGAACACTTGGGATTGTTGGAAGAGGTGCCTCTCTAGGTGGTTGTGGAGCCATTGTTGCTGGTCTATCATATAATACGACCTCTCATTGTCTCATCTGGGCTTCCAATTCTCTCCTAACTGTGGCCTAGTCTTTTTTCAATCCAAAACTCTTACTAGGCTCTTCTATCCTTCTCTCGACCTCAGTCTTGTCTTCAAGAATTAAGATCTTAAGAAAGTAAATGACTAAGTCAAGATTTAACGAGTCCAAATAATCTTGAGGTAAATAGGAGTATCTTCTTAAGAACTCATTCAAGAGATGAGTAAGGGACGCAGTGGGTTTTGGGGAATTTACCCACCATAGGAATCCCTCTCTACTGTGTTGGGAGAAATCTTCCAGGTAAAATAACTTAGGAAGTTACTTTTTGAATTCAAACCAGGGCTTTTCTATGTGCACTGATATAGATGCTAGGATAGATCCTGAAACTACCCAGGTGAAGTAATGTGTAAACATTTTTGTAGGTAGTCCATAGATTTATGCCTGGCCCTCAAACACATCTAAATATTCAGTCACATTCAGAACCGTAAACTTGTCTTTCTCTCTTAAGACTACTTGAACTACATGAGCCCCTTGTTTCTATATCACTAATTCCTTAGACACTTCCTCCATCTCTCTTCTGTGGTCTGTCCTAGAGTGTAGAACGAGGTCTAGAGTGAGTGGGTCTATTATCTCTCTTAAGGCAGTGCAGAGTTTAGAGAAGAAACTCGATGGGTCATGAGCCAGGAGGTGGAGGTCACTCTAAACACTCTCATGCCAAAATATGATCTCACTCACTTGGTTTTTCACTTTCTTGACTTGAATTTCTACTTGATCTTGATCTTGATTTTCTCTTGATTTATCACTTAATTCTCTCCTAATTTCCCTTTCTTACTCTCTCTTTAATTCCCAAAAAATTGCAATGTGTTTTTCCCCTCTTTCTATGATATTTTTCTAATGTTTCTAATGTTCTATCTAAGCTACGAAAGCGGCAAATTCCTAGCCTAAGCAGGAATAAAAAGAGTGCACAGGTGTATGGAGTAAGCTAGTGCCGATTGTGAATGCTTAGACTCATGCAAAGAAATTAGTCTTTCAGTTTAAAGTGCATGGAGCAATGCAAAAAATTCAAAGAACTTAAAATACTGGTACCAGGAATATCTGATCTGACGTCGAGGTTCCTATTTTCTCTTTTCAAGGAGCGGGTAGCATTTGAAGCATCATTGTGTAACCACCTCATTTCACGTCAAGTTCAGGTGTCGAGAAGATCAAGGAGGTCCAATAAGGGGAAGAGCGACACGGGGTTGGATCAGGCCCCATTGGGTGTGAGTGGGTCGTCCCCCATCCAACAAGTGGCATCTACACGTTGGGCACCTTGCCCTAGTAGGATGATTGAATTGTACGTCATAGGCCCATGCCTCAAAAGAGAAAGCAAAAAGCACTCAGTCATGTGTGTATGCTTGTAATCGTCGTGGATGAAAAATCAAAATAAAATGCTAGGAAACAGAAATCACTAGACTCGATGTGCTAGATAGGCGACTATGCTCAATGATACAATGAATTTACAACTCATGCCACCCAATGAATCTGAATCATACAAGATGGTCCACTACAGTGCAGATCAACGATACAATATAGACTTCCTGTTATAGTGCGAGAAGATGCCCACAAGCTTCAACTTTGGTCTTTGCGATCAGACCTTTTGCCTCAATTCGGGTCTTCGGTCTTCACTTCACTTTCTCCATATTCCAAGAGCTTTACTTCAAATAACTCTCCTTACTTCATAAATCCGTTAGTAACCTGGAGAGAAAATCCACGGGGCGTAGCACTTCTTTACTTCGACCTTCAAAAAATTCCTCTTCAAATCATCAGAAACCACCTAGACTTGGAGAAAATTCATGGAGGGGGGGGGGGGAACCATTAGTCCATCTGGATATATATAAAACACTTCAAAAGAAAAGAATATCGAAAACTCTTTTGTGCATCTAATAGTGGACTTTATTGTGTTCATATATTTGTTAAGGCTACTAAATAAGCACTTGTTCTCGTTGGCTTGTCCATACCCACATTATTTCCTGCATGACCAATCTTGTATACAACCTTTTTAGTTTGGCATATGTTTCTAATAGTTCATGATAAAATGTATACACTTGGATATGTTAGCTTTCCCAAAACTAAAAAATTCATAACAATTGAGGTTTCTTTTTTCATTTTTGTTTGATCATTTATTAGGGATAGGAGGAACATAATTCGAGTCACCTCACCAAAATCATGGTACGAACTTCACTTAAAGGTCATACATACTTCCTAAATGTTTTTAGTAAGTTCAAATCACCTTTTTTGCGATGCAAAAAGAGGTATCGATTTGTAATATATCGCGGTTGCTAATAGGATTTAGCAAATAGAAAATAATTATCAAAATGTTTCTAATCTTTAGAGATATTCTTTACACAACCTTATGGGCCAATATTATGTTGTGACTATCATATTCATGGTGAGAAGTTTTAGCCGATCTGAGAGAGAGAGAAGACATGGGTAAAATTAAGCATGAGTAATAGTTTGAAAAACTCTCTCTCTCTCTCTCTCTCTCTCTTTGTGCACACGATTTCACCATCTGCATGCGCCATAGCTCTCTCTCTCTCTCTCTCTCTCTCAATTTCCTTCCCCATCTTTAGTCGGGCTTTTTGACAGCTTTTCTTTGCTATCCTTACGAATCATCCACAAAAAAAATTCCAATGTACTGCTGATTTTCACAAACATAACTCCGTCCTTCGATGATTGGAGCATTCCTATAAACTCCTGAGATGTGTATAATATAGCTCCCCCCTTCTAATCTTAATTCTACGCTATTTGCTTCCCTTCTAATGTTAATTTCTTCAATGGTTTTTGTTTGGCTAAGGAAATGTATCGTCAAATTTCCATGAATCCTTCCTTCACAAAAATAGAATTAAACATAATCCTCTTTTTGGTTCCTTTCTGAAACAATCTTCAAGCATCATGCCACATAATGTCTGTGTAGGAAACAGAATTGACAAATAATTTCCTTTCCCTTCTCTAACCTCTGGAGTCGATGCTTCTCTCCTTTCTCATTCTCCTCTCTCTCTCTCTCTCAGCATAATAGCTAGAAATGGAGAATTTGAGAGGTGGTCATGGAGAGAGTAATAACGTGTAATCATAAAGTATAAACAAGAAAGCATGAATAAGAAAGTAAAGCATGAATGAACAAGAAAAGCCAAGGGGTGTACCTCGAGAAAATTCATGGGGAAAACCAAATGAGCATGGGACATCTATTTATAGGTTTCCCTTAGGACTTCTCTCTAGAATCTTCTAACCTCCTCATTGATCCTTTCTATTTCTAGAATATTTTCTCATGTTCTTTTTCTATTTTTGGAAAATCCCATCTTTTATTTCTATTTCAGGTTTTCTCTTTTTATTTTTCCAAATTTTCTTATTTCTATTTTTGTTTTTATTTCTTTTTCTTTTTTCCTTTTTATTTTTGAACTAAGGGTTTTATTTGGTTTCACACCTTATGTATAAAATTAAATTAATCAAAGGGTTAGACTTAAGATAAAAGGCAAAACTAAGGTTCCAACCTATGGTTTCAATCGAGGAAAGTTAGGTTTTCTGTATGTTTAAGGTCAGGCTCATCAATAAAAGGGTTTATTTACACTTATGGGCTAAAATCCTAGGGCTTCTAAGGGTAAAACCTAGGGTTTTGAGGAAAAAACTCAAGTCTTTGAGGGGTTTTCAGGGTCAAAACTAGGGTTTTCTAAGGGTCAAACCTAGGGTTTTCCAAGGGTCAAACCCTAGGCTTCAGGGGTTTAGAGATAGGTTAGTGAACTATTTACAAATATGCATGCCTAATGCATAGAAATAACACGGTTTCTTATTGCAGAGACAATCAAATCAACCAAAACATGAACATTTCAAGACTCTTATCATCTTCTTGCACTCAAATAACATCTCATGATCAGAAAAACAATGAAATAGACTTTGTACACTTCTCTGAGGGATTTCATTCAGACAATGTTGCAAAAGTCACAAAATGAGGAGACATGACTCCTACTTATAGATTCCTTAGGATTTTTAAGTGATGGATCCCATTTTTTAACAAAAGTGATTTCCTTGAAATTAAAACAAAAGTGGGTTTTGGTAAGAAAAAGTTGAAATTTGAAATCACAACAAAGAAAATAAACAACAAGAATACTCTTACAATCAAAATATAGAGAATGTATAGAGACAAGTAGAATGTGGCCAACATCTTCCTGAAGCAAATGTGAATATATTTTCATTGCAAAAATAGGTTTGTACATAGGTTTCAGATTGTCTTTACATAAATATTGATAATAATGTGGCAAAAGAGTTATGACAATGAAATTTCAGTCCCATCCATGCTCCAATATCTTTACATAAATATTGTCTTTACATAAATCTGTGGACATTCCATAATCGAGTAAAACATTATGAAATTCATGAACAATAACTATAGAATAAGATATCTATAAATAGAATCAAACTTTTACTTTGTTCCCTCATATTCAAAATTTGAAATCATGAAGATCGTCATATCTGATGATAAGTAAGTGCTCTCTCAAGTTAGCCAAGTTCCAATGCTAATTAACTAAAACCACCTCCATATCATTGTTGGGTAACTTTACATTGATTTCAAATGAAGCTAAAGATCCTTCAGAGCTCTGTAAAGGTATCCACTCTTCAAGTTTACACATCCAATGATCATAATAAAATCTAATGTACAAAGAGGTATGATGTTTTAAATAGCAAATCCCTATACTTGTGTCACCAATTTTACAATGATATCTATCCCCTTTTGAAAATCCTTCTATATAACCCTAGTTTTTTCTTAGTAAACCTTCTACTACCTCATACATAATATCTTTACATAAGAACATTGTAGGATTTTCTACAAAAGAAAGACTTTGAAATATGAACACAAAGCAATGGATTGGTCGAGTCCAATGTAGACATATTGATCTCGACACTCATGTGAATTTCAAAGATTTATGTATATCCATTACCATCTTATGCTTGAAAGATGATATGGACCAAAAATCAGGGTGTGGCCTCTCTAGCCTAAGAACAGAATCAACTTTAATCATCTCCAACCTTTCATAATCATCATCTATAGAAGGAACAATGTATTTGTGAGTGTAAAAGAATATCCTTTCATGAATAAGTTTAGCACGAGGTAGATCTAGAAACACCAATGTCCTAGTGTCTAGATGTAATGCTTTGAAATTGCCTCTAAGACTATGAAGTGGTTGCTCTGCCACTAAACTAGAAGGAAATATGACTTTAACAAAGAAAAACATACTTAGATGAATAATTAAAAGATTTGGCACCATGAGTCATTGAAAATAGTATAGAAATACTCACAATGGATTTGGTATCTAGTTCTATTAGAGATTTCCAACTTCATGGTTTGTGAAGAGATGGTTGGGTACACTCCAAAGATGAGGTGGTATTGGAATAATCCTACTCTATACTTACCAATGTGACTTGAGATTACCTTAGTAGACACCTTTGGCCTTCCAAAAATTCATTTAGACCTACTATGTACCTTGGAGCATCAATGCCAAATAGTTGTGCCAAAACAGATAACTTTCAAATAGAAGAGCTCTAAAAAACTTGCTATTTTTGTACTTGAACCTCTTTGAAAATTGTTCAGTTCTCACTCTCTGATAACAATTGATCAAAGACCTTTTAAGAACATCTAGGTAAAGACCTTAGATAACTATTCCAAGTTACATCACTAATTTAGGATGCATATACACTAAGGAATGAGTTTAAGAAGTTAGGGGTGTAATCCTGACTTTTTAGGAGGATGAAAATATGCAAAAATAGGTAGCTTATATGAATCATATCTCAAGATCTAGTGAACCAAATGTGATGAAAATTGATACATAGAAAACATCTAATTATGCTACCTATCCCAAGTTAAATCAAGTCAATTGATAGAGTATACATAGGGAACATGTTTAAACAAAATCACTGAAATGGTGAGATAGCAGTAGAGAATAGTAGACAGAGAATAACAAGAACTAATGACTCAAATTGTATATGCTAATGAATGTATGATACAAAGGAGATGTAGTGGACATACGCACACATATGTGAGATTAGTGTATGCTCAACAATGAGGCTCAATGGCTCTCTCTTCTCTATCATGTCTTGTGACTAAAAGTCACTCCTATTTATACTCATAAAGTGGTTGGCAAATTGAATTTCTTCCATCCAAAAGTGTCCCTACACTTTAGGTGTTGATTGATTTGATCGCAAACACTAATTAGTGATGACCTTGGCTTCTAATATCACGAGATCCCTTCAAATGGTTCTCTTTTACTTTTACCAATGAGATAAAGTGCTAGACTTTTACAAGGGGTGTTCATATGTACTTCATAAGTGATCAAAATAAATAGTTGAGAAGTCCTTGTTCTTTGGTCAAGCATCTAGGCTTGCCAAATGTACCAATAGCTCCCCTTAATGCCTAAGATGCTTGAGTATTCAATTCTTTCATATATCTTGCTACCCAATCATGGGTTTAAACTTGTTTAATTTGCTTCCATCCAATGATTTGGTCATCATATCTGCACATTGCATATGAGTAGATACATAAGAAAGTTGTATCTCCTTACTCACAATATTTTCCCTAACAAAATGATAATGTACCTCTATATGCTTGGTCTTGGCATGAAAAATAGGATTAGCAGCTAGATGAAGTGAACTCATATTATCTCCAAATATAAATGGAGTGCCAAAATCCAACCCTAGATCTATGTATAGGGTCTTGATCCACATAGCTTCTTGTGTTGCATTTGCTAACGCTCTGTATTGAATTTCTATTGAGGAAAGGGAAATTGTAGGTTGCTTCTTTGAAGAACAAGATATGAGCTTTGTACCTGCAAATGAGAGATATCATGAGACACTTCTCCTATCATCTTTGGATCCTACCCAATCTGCATCACTGAATAGTTTTACGTTCAAATCAGATGTATAGGGATAATATAAACCTTCATTTATCTTCTTGGCTGCATCCATGTGAGGTCTCCTTGGGGTGTGCATGAATTGACTGAGCACACTCACTCCATAACAAATATCAACCCTAGTTAGGGTAGCATAGTTCAAGCTTCCAAGTAGACTTTGATAGCTTGTGATGTCTTCGATAAGTTCTCCTTCACAAGCACTTAATTTGTGGTTGACCTCGGGAGTACCTGCAACTTTAGTTTCCTACATTTTGAACTTTGCAAGCATATACTTTATATATTTCCTTTGTGTAAGGAACATCCCTTGATCTGTGTAGACTACTTCCAATCCAAGGAAGTAAGTGAGCAATCCAAGGTCACTTGTCTTAAATGTTTCCTTCATTTGGGCTATGATCTTTCTGATTCCATCAACATCATCACCTGTAAGAATGATATCATCTACATACACACATAAGTATATTAATTTAGATTTAATCTTCTTAATGAAGAGTGAAGAGTCAGCTTTTCTTATTTGGAATCCTTTGTCCTACAAGAAGGTAACTAAGCTATGGTTCCAAACTCTAGGAGCTTGCTTGAATCCATATAAGGCTTTCTTGAGTTTACACACATACTCAGGATGTGATCCATCTACAAAACTAGGAGGTTGTGCCATGTACACCTCCTCTAAAATCCAACCATTCAAGAATGCATTTTTTACATCCATCTGATAGATGTTCCAATTCTTTGAAGCAGCTATACTCATGATTATTCTGATGGTAGTCATCTTTGCCATAGGAGAAAAAGTCTCCTCATAATCTATGCATTTGGTTTGAGCAAACCCTTTCGCCACAAGCCTTGCTTTATACCTCTTTATTGATCCATGTGAGTTCCTATTTACCTTATAGATCCATCTTGATCCAATGATCTTCATGGATGGCTTCTTGGGAACCAAGTCCCATGTCTAATTCTCTTGAAGAGCTTCTATCTCTTCTTCTATTGCTTCTTTCCACTTTGATTTCTTCTTAGCTTCTTCAAATGTTGAGGGTTCTTCTGAACTGATATCCTAAGCAATATAGATTGAGTGTTTAGTGACCAGAGAAGAATCAAATCCATACCTTTCTAGCTTCCTTTTTTTGCTAGTTGATCTTCTTATTGTTTGTTGAGAAGATTTTGCAACATCTCTCAACTCCTACATCTTTTCTTTTCCTTTGTTGTTCCATGCATCAATATTCCTCCTTGGTGTCTTCTAATCATCATCAGAATCACTTGATTCTTCATGTAGGTGACTACTTCCCTTTGGCAATGTTGGGAAGTCCTCTTCATGCAATCATCTTCAAACCAAGAGTTGTTCTCATCAAAGAAAACATCTCTGCTAACAGTAAAACCTTTAGTGCTTGGATTATATAGCCTATACCCTTTTTGATTTAAGTCATATCCAATAAACACACATTTCTCTACTTTAGGGTCCATTTTACCTCTGATTTGTAATGGGGTATGTGCATAAGCTATGCACCCAAATACCCTACAATGATCAAGGCTAGGTATTCTTCCATTCCATGCTTCATATGGTGTCATCACATCCAATGCCTTTGATAGGAGTCTATTAATGGGATAGGTGGCTGTAGATACAGCCCCGACCCACAAATAATTTGGTATTTTTTTCTCATTAAGCATGGACCTTGCAGCTTCAACTATGGCCCTATTCCTTCTCTCTGCCACTCCATTCTGCTCTAGAGTGTACCCGATTGTGATCTCTCTTTTGGTACCTCTCTCTTGGAGATAACTATCAAATTCATGGGAGAAATATTCTCCCTTTCCATCTGAGCTTAGCATCTTTAGTGTTTTTCATGTTTGATTTTCAACAAGAGCAAGATACTTCTTGAAACATGAAAAGACTTCATCCTTATGCTTCATAAAGTATAGGATGGTCCATATGCTACAATCATCAATAAAAGATACATAGTACCTGGATCCTGAAATTGATGGCTCCTTGCTAGGTCCCCAAGCATCTATGTGGACTAGCTCCAATAAATCACCATGAATGTATCCTTTCTTCATGAAAGGTTGTCTATGTGATTTCCCAAGTTGACAAAGACTTATACTTGTATATCATGTGTTTCTTGGAAATATTTGGTAGGTCAAGCACACTTTGATCCCTGCACATTTGCTTTAGATTCCTTTCAGCTATGTGAGCCAATCTTTTGTGCCACATCGCTAATTCTGATAAAGTCCGACCACCATAATTGAATAGAGCTATATTTCTAGTGTCGTGGAGTTCAAATGTGAAAATTCTACCCATATTTTCTCCTTTTAAAATTCTCTTGAATCCTTGTTGTGGACCTTCAACAAATGCTCCATTCCTTGTGAATCTTACCTACAATCGTTTCCCTACAATTTTCCCAACTTTTATGAGATTCTTTTCACATTTCCAATCTTTACTTTGATTCCATTGATTACTTGCCTCACAATCTGCTCTTCATCTATGAATTCTCCAATGCTCCCAAGTTGATATGCTAAGTCCTTCATTTTTGTGACAAAATCAATCACACTTTGCTTGGGCATCTTCTTGACTGTGGTGAACTCCATCTAGAGTTGGTTCTTCCTAGCACTAGTCTTGAAGAGAAGAATGCTTCGAGAGCATTCCACGTTTCTTGTGGAGTCTTGCAGCTCCTAATGTGTGGAAGTAAAAAAATCAGAGATTGAGTTGAGAATGTAAGGCCTGGCTAGAGCATTCTTTAAGCACCATATAGTTAACTTCTCTTGTTCTTCTTTAGTTGGTTGTCCTTTGCTTCTGATGATTGGCATCATCTCATTCTTCCTTGAAGTCATGCTTCCATTCTAAGTGACCAAGCAAAGTAGTTGCCTTGATCCAATTTGTAAATGGATGAAGGAAATCCATCTCCCATGTTGAGTTGATGTAGCTATGATACCACTATGAAGAGATGATTCAGTACACTCCAAAGATGAGGTGGTGTTGCAATAATCCTGCTCTACATATGCCAACGTGACTTTAGAGTACCTTAGTAGACAACTTTAGATTCCAAAATATGCATTTAGACCCACTATGTACCTTGGGGCATAAATGCCAAATAGTTGTGCTAAAATAGATAACTTCCAAATAGAAGAGATCTAAAAAACTTGCTATTTTTGGACTTGAACATTTCAAAGAATTTTTCAGCTCTCACTCTCTGGTAAAAAATGACATACAAACTTATAAGCACATCTAACTGAAGACCTTAGCTAGCTATTACAAGTTATTTCACTAATTTAGGATGAGTATGCACTGTGGAATGAGTTTAAGAAGTCAGGGATGTAATCTTGACTTTTCAAGAGGATGATAATATGCATACATAAGTACCTTGTATGAACTATATCTCAAGATCTAGAAAACCAAATGTAATGAAAATTGCTAGTAGCAACTAGATTGATCATCCTACCTATCCCAAGTTAAAGAAAGTCAATTGATGGAGTATATGCAGAGAACTTGTTTAAACAAAATATTTCAAATGGTGAGATAGTAGCAGAGAACAGTAGATAGAGAATAGCATGAACTAATGACTCAAATTGTATATGCTAATGAATGTATAGTACAAAAGAGATGGAGCCTCATTGTTGAGCTTAGTTTATGCTCAACAATGAGGCTCAATGGCTCTCTCTTCTCTATCATATCCCGTGATTAAAAGTCACTCTTATTTATACTCATAAAGTGGGTTTGAAATTTGAATTTCTTCCACCAAAAAGTGTCCCTACACTTTAGGTGTTGATTGATTTGATTCCAAACACTAATTAGTCATTGTCGGCTTCTAATATCATGAGATTCCTTCAACTCATTCTCTTTAACTTTTATCCAATGAGATAATTTTACAATTGGTGTTCATATGTACTTCATAAGTGATTGGAATGAATAGGTGACAAGTCGTTGTTCTTTGGTCAAACATCCAGGCTTGCCAAATGTACCAACATGGTTGACACTAAGAAGACATGTTGTACAATAGCAACAATCCCTACATGTGTTTGCTGCTGAAAGACTAAGAGCTTACACTTCCAATGAAGTCCAAATTTCCACGATCTCAAACATGATGAGGACCAAATATACATGGTTGCATCTACACCCATGCACCTTTGCAGAAAATCCTATGGTATCCAGCTCCCATTGTTTTGATGTTGTGGCATGTCATTGTGTGAACTTCATCTTTTGGAAGCATCCACATGAATATGGAAAACTCAATATTCTCTTCAATTCATTGAATGCTTGTTTGCATTCATCACTTCCTTTGAATTGAGTCAGCAAACCATACAATGATTTGGCTCTGATCAAATAGATGTGGATAAATCGATGATAATATCCACAACTGTGCATAAAGAATTGTATTTCCTTTACATTCTTGGGTCTTGATAACTCTTAGATCACTTTGATCTTGTCTTCATGTGTACAGATACCATTATTAGACACTATGTGTCCAAGAATGTTTCCTTGTGTTACCATAAAAACATATTTTTTAGGGTTCAAACGTACTCGATATTGTCTAGACTTGTCAAGATGTGTTTTAACTCAGGTATATGAGCAGATCCATCAAAAGAGTAAGTACATAGTTCATCCACATATACTTCCATACTCTTCCTTATAAATTATTTAAAGACATGACACATCAATATTTGTAAAGAGGTTGCTGTATTGGTTCCACCAAAAGGCATAACCATAAAAGTGTAAACACCCCACTCAATAACAAAGGTAATTTTGTGCTAGACTTTAGTAGAAATGGCTACTTGATTATAACATGAAAAACGATCAAGGAAGTTGTACGCTTCCTTGATTGCTAATTTTTCCAAAAAGATGATTAGTGATAGGTAATGCATAACTATCTCTAATGATGGAAGCATTAACATTTTTCAAATTAATACAGATCCTAAGTTTTTTGTTCTTCTTGGGTACTACCACTAATGGAGAAACCCACTCTATATGCTTAATCTTGTATATGAATCTTGTTGCTAATAATTTATTGGCTTCTTCCTTTATTTTGGCTGAGTAGATATCATTATAAGTGTATGGTCTTTGTTTTGAAGGCTTTTCCTTAGGAGTCATAGGAATCTAATGAGAACAAATCTTTGGGTCTACTCCTTTTAAATCCTTATATGTCCATGCAAAGACTGTAAGACAATAGTTACGCAATATAACACAGGAGCAATAGCAGAGAAGATAACAGATATAGGAGAATCTCAACAATTTTCTACTAGCAGCAAGTACAAAGATGATGGCGTTGTCCACCCGTGCGCTCTCAAGGTAGAGCTTAAATGGTGATCTAGACAACTCTAGATAGGGAGATACAAGGTAGAGGTATGCTGGCTCAACTCGGTGTCTTAGGTAGTGCAGAAGTCATGTATATATAGGATCATGGGTGGCCTGCCATGGACGGCTATACATGGGCGGTAGAGCGTGGGCGGCCACCGCCCGCGTAATTGCCATACACGGCTTAGACTGGTTGAACGGACCTAACAAATATAAATGATTTCTGACTCCGACAGGGAATATTCCATGGAATATTCCCTTTACCGTCGCGCCGGGGGCGCTGCCCCCGGACCCCCACCAGGGGGCCCGCTGGCCCCCTGGGACCCCCCAGCCAGGGGGCCCGCTGGCCCCCTTGGACCCCCCAGCCGGGGCTGCTCACCGCTGCCCCGGACCCCACAATTGGGGACCCTGATAACTCCCTTTCCTTATAATATCTTACATGGTCCAATATGACCTTCATCCAACATTCAAGTTGGGATTCCCATCAATTGGGTAATGCATGCTTGGCTTCTCCTCATAAAGGGGGCCTTACAAAATGTGCATACAATCATGAGGGGTAGACATTGATCATATACTAACACCCCCCCTCAATGTTTACCGATGATAAATCAAGTAGGTCTCGGTCCTATGCCCATCTGTTGAAGATGCTTGTTGAGCTGCTCTCTTCCAAGTGCTTTAGTGAATATGTCAGCACAATTTGCCTCTGTTGGGCAATATTCTAGCTCCACAATTTCATCTTCAATTAGCTCACGAATGTAATGGTACTGTACTTCTATGTGCTTGGTGCGAGCATGAAATACTGGGTTCTTTGCAATAGCCATACAACTTTGATTATCACACTTGAGTACAATTGGCATATTTGATGGAAAGCCTATATCTGCAAGAATTCTCCTTAACCAGACTGCCTCACAAGAAGCAAAACAAGCTGCTTTGTACTCTGCTTCAGTGGAGGAGAGTGCGAGAGTTGGTTGCTTCCTACTTACCCAAGAAAATATTCCTGAACCAAGTGAGAAACAATATCCAGAAACTGATTTTCTAGAATCACAATCTCCAGCCCAATCTGAATCACAATATCCTTGGAGTGTATCACCTGTGGTAAACAAAATACCAAAATCCAAGGTTCCTGCAATGTACCTTAGAATTCGCATTCCAGCATTCCAGTGACTCTCCTTAGGTTTGTTGGAAAACCTGCTTAACACTCCAACAGCATAGAAAATGTCTGGTCTAGTGTTGCACAGAAAAATAAGACTTCCAACGAGCTTCCTATACTTCTTAGCATCTACATCAGGCATGTTATCATCCATAGATAGCTTATGATTTACCTCCATAGGTGTGCTAGTTGGTTTGCAGTCCATCATTCCAAATGCCTTGAGAATTTCTTTGGAATATTTTTGTTGTGAGATGAAAATGCCACCCTTCCTTTGCCATACTTCAATTCCCAGACAAAAATGGAGTAGACCTAAGTCTGTCATTTCAAACTCAGTTCCCAAGCTGATCCGAGTTTGATTGATGAGTTCCTGATGATCTCCTGTAATGATCAAATCATCTACATATACAATGACAACAACTAGCTTGCTATCCCTTTTCGTTACATACAAGTTAGCATCAGAAGTACTTCTTTCAAAACCCATATTTTTGAAAAAATGATCAATTCGTTGGTACCAAGCCCGTGGAGCTTGCTTAAGTCCATACAAAGCTTTCTTCAACCTGCAAACTTTATTTTCTGAATTGGGCACCTCAAAACCTGGTGGTTGAGATACATATACTTCCTCCTTGAGGTGACCATTCAAAAATGCAGATTTGACATCCATCTGGAAAATAGGCCAAGACTTTTGTGCAGCTACTGCAAGTACCGTCCGAATAGTTGTCATGCGTGCTGTTGGTGCAAAAGTTTCTTGAACATCAAATCCTTCAATCTGTGAAAAACCCTGTGCAACTAATCGTGCCTTATACTTTTCTAATGTTCCATCAGCTTTATACTTAGCTTTCCAAATCCATTTAGTACCTATTACCTTCTTCTTTGGCGGCAAGTCGACTAGATCCCATGTATCATTTTTGAGTATACTATCATACTCAGACTGCATTGCCGCTCTCCAATCTGGATCATCAATGGCTTCTTCAATGGTGGTAGGTTCCTTTATTGAACCCATGATATCTGCCATTAGAGCCATGTTAACAATGTGTTCTGAGGCTCTTCTTTGCTCCTCTATTCTCTTTGATCTTCGTAATCCATCCGATGATGATTCTGGTACATCTACATGTGGATTAAGATCATCAAAGAGCTGTTGTGCCCACTTCGGTAGTGGCTTACGCTGTGCAGCTACAACTGGTTGGCTTTTTTATTGAGGAAATTTCTCCATCAGATGTTTCCTCCTCCTCAACTTTAACCTGTCTTTTGATAGGCACAAGGTGAGATATTTCTCCGCTTGATGAGATACTAGATTTACCTTTATCTTCTACTAAGTGTGGTCGTTCATCAAACACCACATCTCGGCTGACAAAAATCTTCCTTGCCTCAGGATCCCATAACCTGTATGCTTTAGACTCTTCACTATATCCTAGGAAGACACACTTTTTGCTTTTTGAATCCAACTTTGATCTTGTTGAATCAGGAATATGTGCATAACAGAAACAACCAAAAATTCTGAAATGCAAAACTGAAGGCTTTTTACCAGAATATGCTTCTTGAGGAGTCATCCCCTGCAGTGCTTTTGTGTAGCTTCGATTGAGGATGTAGACTGCTGTATTGACTGCTTCTGCCCAGAATGAATCAGGCATGTCTTGAGCCTTCAACATACAACGAGCCATTTCAACTACTGTCCTGTTCCTGCGCTCAACAACACCATTTTGTTGGGGTGTATGAGCTGTGGTAAGTTGCCTTTTCACACCATGCTCCTTACAGTAATTGTTGAATTCTGTTGACAAGAATTCACCTCCTCTATCTGTTCTAAATTTTTTTAATTTCCTTCCTGATTCATTTTCTACATACTTATGCCACGTTTTAAATTTTTCAAAAGCATCAGCCTTCTCTCGAATGAAATAAACCCACATCTTTCTACTATAATCGTCGACTAACAGCAAGAAGTAGAAAGATCCTCCTAAAGCAGGTGTAGACATTTTACCACAGAGATCAGCATGTACCAACTCTAGAGGAGCTTGAGATCGATTGCTGGTCTCTCTTGGAAATGCCTTTCGTTGTTGCTTGCCCATCATACAAGCTTCACAAGGTTCCTGCAACTCTGAAAATGCAGGCATATGAGCAACCATCCCTGTTCGTTGCATCTCCTTCAAAACTGCAAATCCGAGATGCCCAAATCGTTGGTGCCATAACCTGCTTACATCTTTATCTTCTGTAGCAGTTAAAGCACTTAACGCATACAAGTTATCCCGTCGTGTGCCTTTACCTACAACATTACCTGATGAATCCATGATTTCCGCACCACTCTTATTGAAGTGAACTTCGAGTCCACGATCTGTTATTGCAGAAACTGACAACAAATTTCTTTTGAGTGTAGGTACATAGAGAACATCGGATAACTTTTTCTCAACACCTGGAGAAGTGATAAAAGAGATGGTTCCAGTTCCTTCAGCTGGACACTTGGAGTCGTTTCCCACCACTACATTGATGGATTCCCGCAGAGGCACTAGGGAACTATACCAATCCTTTTTACTAGTCATATGGCGAGAAGCTCCACTATCTAAAATCCATGGCTCATCAACACGAGCTTGAGCAGATGAACATACCTCTTCAATAGCTACCCAAAGTTCCAGCTCTGTGTTGTTTGCAGACTCTTTGCTCTTCCATGATGATTTTACAGTCCCATTCCGTTCATCAGCTTGCTTCTTTCTGCAATCCTTGATGGCATGGCCTTTCTTTTCACAATAGAAGCAACTTCCTGTGAACTTTTTCTTCTTTGGCTTCTTCTTTGATCCCTCTGAAGAGCCTTTACCTTTTGCATTTGCTGAGAATGCAGCATCAGTTGTACTTTGCCGATTCTTCAGCCGCATCTCTTCTTCTAAAAGCATGGCACAAAACTCTTCAAATGTAAGAGGAGTTGGCCTTACCTGAGTGTTAAGGGCTGTTACTAATCCATCATACTTTGCTGGAAGAACACGTACAGATCTTCGAGCCAGCTCTTCTGGTGTTATAACAACACCAACTGCAGCCAATTGATCTTGAAGATGCTTTATCCGTTTGATAAAATCTTCAGCCTTTTCAGAATCAGAATGTTTTTCATTTGCCAACTGATTTTCTAAATTCTGTATCCTAGTGTGGTTCTTGGTCTCATATTGTCGAGCCAATATGCCCCAAGCCTCATGTGCTTTAGTAGTATGTTGAACTAAAGTAAGCACAGAATCACTTACACTAGTGACAATCGCACATAATGCATCAGCATTCCGCCTCTTCCAAGCTCGTAGAAGATCTGGATCTGGCTGAATCATCAATCTTGAATTTGCTGGATCTGCAACTGGTATAGGCTCTGGATCCAATCCCATCGGTCCCATGACAGTGTCAAGTAATTCATAGGAGTCCAAAATTGCAGAAATTTTGAACTTCCAGAGTGTATAGTTGGTTCCATCCAGCTTCCCTTCAGTGAATGCAGGTGGACGAATTCGAATAGGTGCAGCATTAAAATTAGGTGAAGCACCAAGACTAGTGTTCGACGATGAAGCCATCATGTAATCACTCAAATAATCTACTGATATTCTAGTCTGCTAGTAGGCTAAAATAATGATACTTCTCAAGCTATTCGAACCTTACAGCTCTGATACCATGTAAGACAATAGTTATGCAATATAACACAGGAGCAATAGCAGAGAAGATAACAGATATAGGAGAATCTCAACAATTTTCTACTAGCAGCAAGTACAAAGATGATGGCGTTGTCCACCCGTGCGCTCTCAAGGTAGAGCTTAAATGGTGATCTAGACAACTCTAGATAGGGAGATACAAGGTAGAGGTATGCTGGCTCAACTCGGTGTCTTAGGTAGTGCAGAAGTCATGTATATATAGGATCATGGGTGGCCTGCCATGGACGGCTATACATGGGCGGTAGAGCGTGGGCGGCCACCGCCCGCGTAATTGCCATACACGGATTAGACTGGTTGAACCGACCTAACAAATATAAATGATTTCTGACTCCGACAGGGAATATTCCATGGAATATTCCCTTTACCGTCGCGCCGGGGGCGCTGCCCCCGGACCCCCACCAGGGGGCCTGCTGGCCCCTTGGGACCCCCCAGCCACGGGGCCCGCTGGCCCCCTTGGACCCCCCAGCCGGGGCTGCTCACCGCTGCCCCGGACCCCACAATTGGGGACCCTGATAACTCCCTTTCCTTATAATATCTTACATGGTCCAATATGACCTTCATCCAACATTCAAGTTGGGATTCCCATCAATTGGGTAATGCATGCTTGGCTTCTCCTCATAAAGGGGGCCTTACAAAATGTGCATACAATCATGAGGGGTAGACATTGATCATATACTAACAAAGACATCATGATACTCTTGTAGTGATTCCACTAATTCTTGTTCTTCCTTTATTGCGACATCTTTCCCAATGAAAGTGCACCTATCTTCATCATTTTCAGTTACTAATGTTTTCTTCATTTCCTCTTATTGTCATATGCTAGTCCCTCTTGTGTCTCTCTTTTACGCATTTGAATAGCAATCTTTCGCTCTTCTACCTCATATCTCTTGAAGTGTTCAGGGACTTCAAAATATTCCCTTTGTTGATCTTCATCTTCTATATCATTATTATCTTTATTAAGGTTCTCATGATATTCTTCTATAGAGAAAATCTTACAATTTTGTTCGGTGCTTGTTACTCCAATTTCTTTCAAGTATTGTTCTTTTGAGTCAAACTAAGATTCCATTATAATGCTCTCACATTCATCATCTTTTTCGTTTTTGTCTTTATTATCATCCTATCCTTTGATCATTACCATGAATAGACTTTGGTCATATTCTTCATGTATTCATGGTAAGCACTTCCTCATTTACACAAATGTCTAGGGTAGCCAATATCTCCATCGAGCCATGAGGTTCAAATGCTTCATCACAAAATATTTGAGGCATGTCAGACAGATCTTCTATTGGTCATTATTTTTCTTGCCATGGTTTCCAACATTGGATTCTCTTTTCTTCTCTCAAGGTAGCTTTACAAATCCATAGTTGAGTCATCATTTATCTAGGATTGATCATTAGATCCCACACTATAGATCTATATGTCATGTTACTCTTTATGGATGAGATTCCATTGAAGAGGTGGAACATACCTATAAGAGAAATTCTGGAAATCAATCTTCCTAGTAGTGCCTTGATATTAAAGGTTTATAGCATGTCTTCTCCAATCTTGCACTACTTTCAACTATTGCATAAATGGTCGTTCTAGGATCATCTCCTAGTTATCTACCTTGCCAAAACAACATATGGCTAATGCATATTCAAAATCTGCTCTACATGTAGTCAAGGTTACATTTTTAAAGAGTCCTAAGGGGTATTGTAGATGACCATATGCCAATTGTAACTTCATTCTAATAGGCGTTAATATCCTATTTTTCCCAAATTTCTTTGGTAGCAATTCCTATTCGTACACCTATGTCTAGTATGGATTTAGTCATGTGACCTCTATATGTGATCGGAAGACATGTGTTTCCTTTGTCACCTTTGCTGAAATCTCCTACTTTATCTATGAATATATTCAATGTAGTGATCTCCTCTTTAATCTTCTCATTTTCTTTGCTAATGTTAAGATGAGCAGCTAATTTTCTCCACAATTGAGGATTGACTTGCAATAGTTCTTCTAAGGTCAAAGAACACTGTATTTTAGCCTTTTTTCAACTCTTTTAGAGTTTTAGACACTTCCTTTGAGGTTCTCTTCTCCTTGCATCCTAAAGTGGGAGCATGCAACAAATTAGATTTTTGTTCATACTCACCTCTATAATTTGGATGTGTGGTTAAGCTAATAGCTTCCTATATCTTGAAGCCTTGATCAAACAGGTTTTCCAACTCTACCTCCTTCTCTACAATCGGTTTGTTTCATACCTCCGGATCTCTGCTCTACCGCTCTTTTCTTTAAAAGCTGTAAAAATACCTTACCTAAGCATACTATGTATTCTCGAGGTAAGTACACCGGAGTCGTAAAATGTAAGGTAAAAACCACTCCCACCTTGGAATCTAGCACTGCATTCACTGCTCGTCCGGTACATCGGAACAATCTCCATACTTCCTTCTTTAGCTTCTGAAAAATAATTTTTGCCCAATTTACCTAGGTCTTCATCGAATCTTTCACCAAGGCATATGGCTACTGGGACACTTCGTAATGCTTAGCTTGCAAGTTGATGATCATTGTCGTTAATAGCATTCCCCACTTCAAAGGGTTTTTGTTCAACAACTTTGCAAACCTGTATTCACCCGAACATGGTTTGCTTGAGCAATGCAGAGATTTCTACAGCATCAATAGGCTCCGTGCTCGATGTGATGCCCTCCTTAGCCACAAAAAGTCGTTCAACGATTAGCACTATTGACAGCTGGAACACTTCCTAGCCAATAGAGATACTAATATCCTGCAAGTTAATGCTTTTGCCATCCGTTTGTCTGGCTATCTCCATGGCAATATCCTTCGCTTGCGGATGAGGCCTAATGCTATGCCAATCCAGCATTGCGCATTGTAGGAGTCCTCCGCACTTGAACCATTCCTTCTGCGCTTGTGATAACTTCTCTGGAATGTAGAGAAGGTGAGATTCAGAGAAAGAAACCGCCATCACTACGCTTCTATTCGTCTGCTTTGCTGTTTTAACGCACAAGAGCTCTATTCACTGTAGTCACTCTATATGCAAACTCGCTAAATTAGCCAAATTTGGCAAAGTGTGCAGCTTGTTATGCTTGGCCTGCCTGTATAGAGAGCTACGAGTCTATGCCACGATGAGTGATTAAGGGATCATAGCTCGCAAATCTGCACTAATTACTCGCTCTCAAAAGAAGAAACAATCATCAGATTTGAAATGTTGTGGCCATCGCCATTCATTGATTGCCTTTACGATTGCATGTTAAGTAGTTAAATTGCACATCATGCCTGAGATCCCATGATCCAATGTATTCAATGATAATATTTGTATTTAAAAGCTTTTTTTTTTTTGCATGCTTGAATTTCAATGAGAACATTGATAGGGCCGTAGCTTAGACCCATTAATGATAATCGGAAGAACATCCCGATCAATGTAGCCAACCAAAATGAACTAGGACCACACATCTCATGAATCCAAAATGGACCTGTCCACCGTAATTTCAGTTTACCCATCTTTCTCTTCATTTTGGAGTGAAAATACATAACTAGATCCCCCGGTCGAAAAATCTTAGTTTGGAGATTGCGGTCATGCCACATCTTCTGACGGATTTGACGTTCCTAGAGCAGTAAAAAGTTATGATAACGTTGCTCCTCTAGTCATCGCAACTGATCCATTCGATACGAAAAAGACTCCTCCGGACCAATCGCTTCAGCATCGCAATCCGGAGATCGGGCACCGCGATTTCAAAGGGTAGTGTGGCCTCTTGACCGTAGAGCAATTTTAAAGGTGTACTCCCGACCAAAACTGTGGGGAGCATAATCTCCCACTAATCCATTGAATCAAGTAACAATTTTTGGAGCATATGTAGCATGAGCTAGACAGATTGATAAAATTTGGCTACATTGTTCCTATTGAAAATCCAAAATGGGTTTCCCCAAAGTGATTCTGAAGAAAAATAAACAGTTACAGATTTGTGTAGATTATAGGAAACTAAATGCAGCCACTATACCAGATCCTTTTCCCTTATCGTTTTTGGATAGTATGCTTGATGAGGTTGCACGAAGGGAAATGTATTTAGTTCTCGATGATTCAACTGCTATAATCAAGTGCAGATGGTGGACACAGACATCCCGAAAACCACTTGTATTACAAATTGGCGCATCTTTGCATGTACTTTCATGTGGTTTGGATTACCAAATGCACCGAGTACTTTCTAGTGCTACATGCAACAAACCTTTTCCCTGTATCTTACTTCCTTTATGCGCATTTTTCTGGATGATTTCTCTGATTCGGGCACCATGGCCACTCATCTAGAACATTTGCGAGCCTGTTTTGATTCATATCGGCAAGTTCACCTCTGTTTGAACCCAAATAAATCCACTTTTGCAATTAAATGCGGCAAACTATTGGGCCATGTCATTTTGGAAAAGGGCATAGTAGTGGATCTAGATAAGGTCAAAGCCATTCTCGAAATTCCAGCACCCCACAATCCAAAGGACGTATGACATTTTTTGGGTCAGGTACGATGGCATGGTAGGCACTTATGGGGTCTTGCTCATATCGCCATCCCGTTAAACAAGTTGGAACATGTGAAGCCAGCAGAGTTTGTCTAGACAGCTAAAGCACAAACAACGTTTGAGCGCTTACAAAAAATGCTAGCCACCGCATCGGTAATGAAAGCTCCAGATTGGATGCAATCCTTTCATGTATCTGTGGATGCTTTCGATCACGCTATTGGAAATGTTTTGATGCAGAAGGAGGATCTAAGTTGGTTCCGCCCTATGTACTACGCTAGTCGATGAATCAAAGCTGCTAAACAAAATTACTCAACGACGGAACGCAAATGCTTAGGTCTGATCTATTCAATAAAGAAGTTATGGCATTACTTATTGGGTCGCGCATTCACTTTTTATGTCAATCACAGTGCGCTATTAAATTTGGTTAAACAATAGAATTTGGTAGGTCATCTTGCACGGTTGGTCTTGCTTTTACAAGAATTTGAATTTGATCATTCGTTCACCACCCAGGCACTAGTCATGCTATTGCAGACTTCCTCTCACACATTGATCATGGCAAACATGCCAACCCTCTGACGGAGTTGATGACTCTCTCCCAGATGTGGAAGTTTTTTCGATCGGCAAAGTGGAGACTACACCTCTCACTTACCCCACATGGTATGAAGAAATGCTCAATTTTCTTGAAAATGGCATTGCTCCATCCTATGTAAGCTTCATAGCACAGAAAAAACTTGGCCTTCGAAGTCTTCTGTTTACTGTCATTATGGGCCAATTGTATCATAAGGACCCAATCGTGATTGGGATGCACTACATTCCTCCACACAAGGTGCAAGCTCTCATTTCAAAGGCTCATGCTGGCGAAGTTGGCGGACACTTCAGTAATTCAATTATGGTGCGAAAAATTCAACAGTCTGGCTTATGGTGGCCAACTATGTACTTCGATGTGCAACAAGCGGTACGGAATTGTGATCCCTTCCAATGCACTAGAGAACCTTGCGCTAGTTAGCACTTTTCATTGCAGCCAATTTTGTCCCTTGAACCTTTTCAGAAATGAGAATTGGACTTAATTGGTCCCATCAAACCCCCTGTTGTGCATACTAGCACCCTGTACATTTTAACTTGTATGAATTAATGTATGCATTGGGCTAAAGCATGGGCAACTAAGCAAGCTACTGCACTGAATGTAGCCCGAAAATTGCATAATGATATCTTTTCGTGTTATGGCTTACCACTGGAATTAGTTTTCGATCGGGGAACTCATTTACTGAATCAATTGATTGTTGAACTCACCGCAAACTACCAAATTAAACATAAATTTAGTTCACCTTATTATCCTCGGGCGAATGGATTGGTGGAGAGTACTAACAAAGTGTGTCATTCTATACTACTGCTCATTGGAGTAGCATCTAGTTTAATCAAAATCTGATGATGATAAAGCTTCGGATCCAAACCTTTCATGTCTGAGTAAGTCCACGTAAAAACATCCCTATACTATTGCAACAAGGAAATCAAGGCCATCTTGAATTCTAGAGCAAGCTTCGAACAAATTCGGACTGGCTTAGGTTCTTCCATAGTCCCCAAATTGACCACCTCTAAAGAATCTTCTTCCACGCGTATTCATCCATTCTCCATAGGTTCTTTGATCATTGGTTTAATATTATCCTCTTCCTACAGTTCCATAGGTTCCGTACACACTGCAGCTGTCATACTATCCTATTCGAAACTACCCCGAACGAGAGTAAATCCTGATTGACTTCAAAAACCTACTGTTCTTCATCTTCGTCGAGCCCATCTAGCATATGTAGAGGCTCTACTAACACCGGTTTATGCTCCGGAAGACAATGGTGCTCTTCATCTAAAGGAACAAAAAACTTAGCATTTCCTCTTTGAAAATTAAGTGTCTTTTCATCCCAATTCTGGCAACCATGGTCGGCCCAATACAACAAATGTAATATTAAATTGAACCTGTGCAATACAAATAAGGATATCTTTGACCAGTCCTACTGGTTGTACCCTTGATTGGTCTACCATCCGAACAAAGAAGGGGGTTGGGTCAATGCTATTCCAACCCATTTGCTTACACATGGTAGTAGATGCAATATTGATACTAGAACCCCCATCAATCAAAACCTTTGGAATAACTTTATTTTTATACTGTACTGTAATCATAAGAACCGCATAATCCACAATTTTGGTCCAGCACATTCCTTACCAATGAGAGTGAGGGTTCTGGATTTTCAAAACGTGTATATTTTTTCTACAGTTGGTGTAGTAGCTATGTCTGGAACACTGGAACTAGTTCCAACAATGCTCCTAAAGATAGTTTGATGTGTGATTCCTGCAGAATTTCAGAATACTCCTTATTTACTGGTGATTCGTAATCATTATACCCTTGCTTCCACTCCTCGGAACCTTGTTTTTGTGCCAGACCTGTATTTGGTCCAATACCAATCGATGGCTCTTATAAGATTTCTTCAGATTCCATACTAAATGTACTTTTTATATGATTCTTTTTGGAAGATTCCCCTAGAAATAATGGAGAGTCCATAGAGTGTGGCAGGTACTCCGTTGTATTGCCTTCTTCCAAGTTTGTTCTTGCTCTGCAAGAGTTAAATCATTCACTATCTGTCCACTTGAATACTCTTTCTGAGACCATGTGACTACTAATGCCGTTGGCTCCAAACACTCCATAGTCACCACATTGGCCATAGGTGCTTTGAGCTTCACTTCTTGCTTCTGCTGATCATATTCCTTAGCCTCCTCACATTCCCATTGTCTATGCTCATATTCTAGACAAAACTGACACTGAATCGGACGATTACCAGGGTTACCTGGCCCATGTTGTTGAAATCTCCATCCTCTACCAAACTCTTGTCTGTTTTTCTGGAATCCACATCACTGCTCTAGAATTCTTGTGAATTAGGATATTGAGATGGTCCTGAAAGTTTAGCATCCTGACTATTCTGCCATTGTCCGCTAGAAACTTGAGGCTTATACCCAGTTAAATTCTCTTTCCAAGAAGGTACCTCTACTTGTACAGTAGCCACCAAGGTATTTCGTGCATTAAAGCGACATTCCTCCAGAATGTGATTAATTTTGTTACAAATGGGGCAAAATACCTGGTTAAGCACACAATCAGCTGTAATGTGTCCCACATGCTGCACCATAGGCAATACAACTGCTTCTCTCAGGTCACACCCTTCTTGAATACCAAATTAGTCTTCGGATCCACCTGATCGCTAAGTCAATAATCTGATCTAACGTACGAGATTGGTCAAGTGTGTACATATAGATCTTCTCTTTAATGGGTGGCTGAAGTCTATCAACAAACAATTCTGTTAACATTTCCTCGGCATGACATTTATCTGCTAGAAAACTGCTACAACGTAGATCTAAAATCCGATGCATATTGTTCAATCGTCCCTTTTTGTAGCATATACTCAATTGAAGAATGTAACTCCAAAACACTCTTAGGAGTCTGGAATCACTTTAAGAACGCCACCTTCAACTCATCATATGTTGAAAATTAATCGGGGGTACTCAATAAACCATTTTATTGCATTGTCGATAACGTGGCTTGAAATACTTGAAATTTGTGCCGATTATCATGCAGATTACGATGGTTACATAAGTACTGATTCTCAAATGTCTATATGTGCATATCTGGATCCTCATCCACTCACCCATGAAAATTAACATAGTTTAAGACTAGTAATGGGTGCCTATTTGCCATTGAGTTACCAAGCGTCTGTAAGGTAGTGGTTTGAGGTAAGGGTATCAAGGCTAACTGTAGTGCTGGTGGGGTTATGCTGGCACTACTTTGACCTTCTTCCACAAGGTATCTCTCTTCTTGCAGGTGGTTCTACTGGCTAGTCCTGCTGAATTCCCCGTGCCGCAATACTTTAGCTAATTTACCGTCCTTCCACTCAAAGACTAAATCCTTCAAAAGCTTGGGGGGTAAAACTCCAGTTTCCACCCAAAACTACATAGAATGTTTAGTGACAAGAGAGGTGTCATACCCATATCTGATAGGTTTTTTTGCTCTCCCTTTGTGATCTTCTGATTGCTTGAGTTGAAGATTTAGGTATGTCTTCTAGTTTTTTCATCTTGAGTTTGCCTTTGGACTTCCATGCCTTGAATTCTTCAAGATTGATAATGTCTTCATCATCTGAATTGGTGTCTTCATTTTGAGTAGGTTCCTCCTTAGCAAGACTTGGAAACTCCTCCTCCAAGTCATAGGGTAGTTTAATCTTCATGCATTCATTCTCATACCAAGAATCATTTTCATCAAAGACAACATCTCTACTAACCATGAATCCCTTATTTGAAGGGTTTTAGAACCTGTACCCTTTCTGATTCAGATCATATCCAATAAAGATACATTTTTCAGCCTTAGGGTCTAGCTTACCTCTTATCTGAGAAGGAATGTGTGTTGGTGTAAATTGCAAGCCTACACATTTGGCTCAAAGGATGCATTAAAGTCTACACATATATGAAGAAGCATAGGAACATATACTAGTGGTTAATTACCACTTTACCTCATTGTAAAATTCAAATTGACTTGGAATCTTTTGTAATCACCAAACAAAGTGAGTCGTGGAAAAAGTAGCTCATTTGATTGAAGGAATATCTCCTAACATGTAGGAGCTTGATCATAGGGAGCCAAAATTTGAATTTGAATTCAAATCTTCACTCATTACATATAAAAGTGAACATGAAAAGTCGCGATGAATAGAGATCATTCCGGAGCCTCATTCTACTATTTTTTGAGTTGTGTGTGAGGACTATACTATAGCCTACACCTCTCTACACCATTAGGATATGTTATTCATGCCAATGGGATTGTATACAAGTGTTCATTAATAGATACATTTACATCATTCATCTCTGAGTTCTCTGTTAGTCTACTCAAAAGTTTGTCAACTTGTCAAGGGCATATCTCGGTCAATTATTCACCAAATTCAGTGATTCAAAGCTTGTTGGATTCAGCTCAAAGTCATCTACATGCTGTTAGAGTTTGAAGTAATTCTATTCAGCTATTTTAGAGAAATCTGCATCGAGGTGAACTCTGGTCATTTTCTTCTAGAGTCGTAAAAAGTCGGGGGTATAGCTAGACTTGCTAAATTGATTTCTCTTAGCATAGTTTATCTTTTTACATCATTCTACTTGCAAATGGTAGCTTACTATGCTAGTTAAATACCCCTAGAAGGAATTTTATCAATTTCTACTGTGCTGGTCACACTGAGCAAAACATTCAACAGATATCAAGACATAAATAGAGAGTTTTCTTGAGTTTGTGAACTTCAAAGTTATCTGTTTTGGTTCAATCATTACACACATCACTTCCAAAGTACATAGGCCATTTTTTGGTGTTATTGGAAAGCTAAGAAGGTCTAATTATCAACTCTGAAGCAAAAGAGGGCTGGTACAAAGCAAGTTTAGCAGTACCTATTCAGTCTCTTGGAGCATCCATCCATCTTTCCCAACAGTGGTATCAAAGCAATAGAGGTAAAATGGGCGATGGTTTTCCTTCATTTATTGATAAATTGGACAGGAACAACTATCAAGCTTGGTCTCTAAGGATGAAGACCTACTTACAAGGAAGGAGTCTCTATGGATACATCTCAGAAGATGAGGAATTGCCCTCATTCAAAGCAAGAGGATTGCCAACCAAGGAAGAACAAGAAAAACTCAACACATGGTGTGCTAAGGATGCATTGGCAAGGTCTTATTTACTCAAATCTATCTCTGACTTTCTTTTGCCACATATCAAAAATTGTAAGACATCCCAAGAAACTTGGGAAACCTTGTCATCATACTTTTCCTCCAATACAAGGGCTAGGAAAAATCAGTTGTGGATTGAATTCACAACACTAAGGAAGCAACCTAAGCAAGCTGTTTCAGAATTTGTGACCAAGATTAAAGATGTTGCAAATCAGTTAGCAAGCATAGGAGAAGATATTGAAGAAGAACAAATTGTAAGGCAAATGATCAATGGAATCAAGGCTGATGACAAATGGGAAAGCTTCACCACTGCAATGGATCTCTACATGGACATGCACACTCCAGATCTTACAACTCTCATGGGACAACTATTTACACATGAAGCAAAGCTCACCAAAAATGGAGATACATCCAAAGGTAATAACTCTTATGCCCTATACACTGATAAGAAGTCTAAGGATAAAGGCAAGAGCAAAAAAATGGAAGATGAAGGCTCTACCTCCCAAGCCAACTATGCAGGGAGAGGTAGATCTTCAAGAGGAAGGGGCAGAGGAGGTAAGAAAGGTAGGGGGAGACCCTATAACTCATCACCATGCACCATTTGTGGTTTATCAAATCATACTACAGATGAGTGTTTCAGGAACTACAAAAATCACAGAGGAAGAGGCTATCAAAGAGGTGGATACTCACAGTCAAGAGGAAGGTTCAACCATCACCAAGGCCACAACAACAATTACAACAACAATTACAATGGCAACTACCAAGGAGGATTCAAAACCAGAAAGGACTACAACAACTACACAGAGGAGCAGGATGACTCTCTTCTGATCATGAACATGACTTCAAAGTCAGGTACAAATGATGATCACCTATTCTACATTGACTCAGGGTGCTCAAATCATGTGGCTGGCAATGTGGCACTACTCTCTGATCTTGAGGAACCCAAAGGTAAACATCAAGTCCAAACAGGTGATGATACAAAGCATTCAGTAGTTAAAGTTGGAAATGTTAAGACTTGTGATGGTAATCAGAATTTGTTGAGCAGGGTACTCTATGTACCAACCATTACCAAAAATTTGATGAGTGTTGGTCAGATTGTGGAGAAAGGTTTGCAGGTCAGATTCAACCAATATGGAGCATATGTGGAGGACCCAAGACATGGGTTCAAGAGGATTGCTAAAGGAGAAAAATCAGGTAGACTTTTCACTTTTGAGTTGGAAGATACAAAGGATATTGCACTATACAGTTATAAGGATCAAACACTTTCAGAGCTTGAGATTTGGCACAAAAGATTAGGGCATATACGAGTGATATGCTCTTAAGCCCACGGAAAAGATGATTATACGAGGTTTTATTTTGTTCAAATCCCTCGGAATCGTTCCACTTGGATTACCTAGAGCCCACAATTATCTCACAATGGATTCTTCTTATGCCTATGCACTAGCTCATATGCTTCCCGGCAGACGCACCAAAATGATATGCTTCTGCGTCCAAGGAAAAGTGCCGATACACACTGATGTTTTACCCAACTCTCCTGATACTAGGTCAATTTTGGTTTCCCCTAAGTCCACAATTTCACTCCAAAGTTTTGATGGAGGAGGCGAGAAAACGCATGCGCGATTGGATATCCACCTCCAGTGGTCACTTCCTGTAACCTCCCTTTCAAAACCCCCATCCTTTCACGTCGGGCTCTCGAGGTATGTGGAGGAGTTCATGAAAAGGAGGGAGTACTAAAATTACTTCCCCCAAAGCTTCATGCGAGGATGAGGACTATGGTATGAGTTCTAGTTGAATTAAAACCAATCACTTCAAATTTCGATTGTTTCATTTATGAATGCTCATTCGTCTGAGTATAGACTCTGAATTTTTATGTTCTAATATTCCCATTCAATGGTCATCGTCAAAGGTGTGATTTCAAAGCAAGTTTAAGTTCCTCATTTTCTTGTTTATCATACGGTTTACTTTATGTTCTGTTACAAGGAGGTACGGGAAGGCTACAACAACTATAGATTGAAGGCTTGATCTCACGTGGCTCATGTCACGCTATTCAAACGTTTGCATTTTTAAGTATTTGCAACGAGTCCAAGATACATTGAGCTAGACACAAGTCACACTTTTGACTACATATAACCTCTACCACATGCATTCGTACAGCGCAAGCAGCTCAACACTTGGCTTCAAAGAAACATATGTATAACTATACTAGTATGTGAACAAGTTCGACTTCTTTTTAAGATAAGGTCTTTCATATATGAATTTAAAGGGATCAATGATTGACTATCCAATCTCCTCCATATCATACATTTGCTTGCCGTTTCGTGCTCTCAGACAACATTTACGAAACGAGTTCAGTACTTAAGTATCCATATACAAGCGTGATGGCATGCAAAACGTTTTTGTGAGAGAAGGATGAACGAGTTCCCTATGAAACCATAACCATATAATAGACCAAATTGATCATTCTGCTGACAGAGTTATGCAGAGGCGTCACTAAAATTATCAATAAAAGTAAGCATGAAGAACCAAACTCGAAGCATAACTAAAGTTTGTCAATGAGTCATTCAAATTCTCGTTTCTCTACAAAGATTAAGAAAATTTGCAAGCTAGAAAGAAAATCATTTCTTCCACTGAGCTCGATGAAGAATCGAAACACATTTTTAAACTAGTGCTCAAAGCATGCATTTCACCAACTTGGTACAGAGACTTCTTTATTCAGAGAACAAACCCCCATGGATTAGGCAATACATCGATTGTGCACAGAATGTCTGTAAAGTTCAGACTGTGAACTTGGAATTTTCTTTTGCTTCCCAAAGCCAAACCATTACGCCACAACATCACACTTAGTAAACATTGTTTTCCTTTACACAGTACATCACATCAACTCACAACGATAGATTTTTTTTTTTTTTTTTTTTTTATAGACCTGAACGTAATCTGGTAACTAAACTAACTGAGGATGATGAGCGTGGAGGACACAGAACCATTCATTTTTCCCCCTTTTTTTTTTTATCACTGTCAAACAACCCTCAACAGACACTATATCTCTGTACGCAAACTCATGCAAGCATTTCAGTGATCCTTCATGAACACGATCCGAATATTATACATCGCAAAAGCGACATGCTTAATTTTGAAGCATGCTAATCCCTAACACTAATCATTCAATAGTTAAAAAATGAAATCCTTCTCATTATCTGCGCATATATGTCCTACAAGGAGCTACCAAAATCATGGAACACAGTGAACAGTCCAGCGAAATCGCACGGTATACACAAACTTTTTGCTGCATAAAATTCACTTATCTTTGTACGGCAAGAAGTGAGCTCCGAACCTGATTCTTTCAGTGCATACGTCGGTTAGTCATTCTTCATCATCAGATAGTTCCTGGTGCTTCATCGATTCTCCTCGTGAGCTGTCAGGGTCTCCAATATATATCACACGTTGACTATTCTCTGAGGTTGTCCCTACTTTCCAAACAACAAAAGTCCTCCCTCCCTCCTACAGCAGGCGCCCTTGATCATATCCTTCACCGAACATACTTGCTATGATATATTTCTTGTTCTGTCAAAAACTCAGTCTAGCGCTTGACTTTATGAACTCCGAAATCTCTGTCCTGTGTAGCTCCATTCAGTTTCTGCCTTGCTCGTCAGATCATGCGCATCCCTTCTTGACTCTCCAATCTACAGTGTGTGTTTTCTTTTCCCATTCGAGAAGTACAATACTTATATTTGAACATAAGATGCACACGTGGTTCTTCCTCTCGGTGCCCCCGTAACTACTGCCACCCAAAAAATTAAGATAGAGAGATATGAGCACCGTATGCTCTCGAAGGATAAGATGAGAAGATATGCCACCAATAGATTCTCTCCATCCGCACGGATATCCCCTCTACTCCACATACTCAAGCACCACAAAAAAATGGTCACTATCTGGATCATCAATAACTTCAATGAGATTCACACTTCGAGGACGGTGTAAAATCTTCATTATTCCAACTTCTCTCATGACATTCGTAAGAGTTGTTGTGATGGGGCCACACGGACTTTGCATAGGCGAGACTTTCTCAATACCTGCAATATGCCACCTGATAGCATAGAGGTTGCCATCCAACTGATTGCGATGAAGAAACACTTTGCCATAGCTTCCAGTCGCAATCAAACACACTCTCACATATTCATTAATCATCTTGTTCCATCGAAATCCTAATATCCTTGATATCGAACCCCCTAGCAAATAACCTTCCAAGTCCTTATCATATAAATCTTGTAAAGTATCATCAATGAAAGGGTAGCAACCAAACACCATACAATACAGAGTTACTCCCAATGCCCAAATACATGCTATCTTGCCATGATATTGTGAACCTGTGCAGCATTTAGGAGCTGTAAATACCGGTGTGCCAGGAGATCTTTGCATCTAGTCGTTGCCACTCTCAAACATCTGGCTGATACTGAAATCTCCAATTTTGATTCTCCCTTCGTGTATCCCGAAAATAAGTTGTGCAGTAGCTTGTCCTATTCTTCCAGGTGTCCCAGATTCTCTGAGAATCCCTCCTCCCTCCACATTGTAATGATCCAAATACAGTAGATATTATCATCATCAGCCATCTATTCTCACTGCAAAACACCTATGTTCAAACAAATACTCTCCAAAATGAGGCATGTTAGTGCATAAAAACCAACCATTTCTTGAGCTAACAAGGAGAAAGAACCTTGAAACAAATGTGCAGGGACCAATGTGTGCTTGGAATACCTAATGTATCCAAGCAACATATGATTTACAAGTGTGGTGCTTGTCAATTTGGTAAGTCTCACACGTTACCCTTCTCCAAGAAAGGATATATGCATGAAGACTACCTAGAACTTGTACACACAGATGTATGGGGACCAAGCAAAGACCCCTCAGTCTCAGGTTCAAGGTACTATGTGTCTTTCATTGATGATTATAGCAGATGGACTGTATTATACTTCATGAAGCACAAGGATGAGGTATTTAATTGTTTTAAGAAATATCTTGCATTAGTTGAAAACTAGACAAGAAGGAATTTGAAGAGGCTAAGGTCAGATGGAGGAGGTGAGTACTTCTCCAATGAATTTGAAGACTTCTTGCAGGACAGAGGCATCAAAAGAGAGATAACCACAAGGTATTCTCCCGAACAGAATGGGGTAGCTGAGAGAAGAAATAGGTTAATTGTTGAGATAGCTAGATCTATGATTAATGAGAAGAAGTTACCTAACTACCTATGGGCAGAGAGTGTTTCTACTGCCACTTACCTCATAAACAGGTTACCATCTAAGTCACTTGATGGTATGACACCCTATGAAGCATGGCATGGTAAGAGACCATCATTAGATCACTGCAAATATTTGGATGTGTAGCATATGTGCACATTCCTTCTCAGATAAGAGGTAAGCTAGACCCAAAGGCTAAAAAATGCATTTTTATTGGGTATGATTTAAATAAAAAAGGTTACAAGTTTTATAATCCTACCAATAAGGGATTTATGGTAAGCAGAGATGTGATATTTGATGAAAATGATTCTTGGTATGAGAATGAATGCAGGAAGGTTCAACTACCCTATGATTTGGAAGAGGAATTTCCAAAACTTGCAAAGGAGGAACCTACTCAGAATGAAGACTCAAGTTCAGATGATGAAGACACTATCAACCTTGAAGAATTCAAGGCATGGAAGTCCAAGGGAAAAGTGAAGATGAAGAAGCTTGAAGACATACCTGAATCTTCAACTCAATCAATCAGAAGATCTCAAAGAGAAAGCAAGAAACCTATCAGATATGGGTATGATACATCTCTTGTTACTAAACATTCTGTTTATCTTGCCAAGGATTTGTCAAATGAAGAACCAGGATCATATGAAGAAGCAATAACCAAATCAGAATGGAAAGATTGATGAGGAGATTGAAGCACTCAAGGAGAGTGACACATGGGAGTTAGTACCCAAGAAGGATTCTATGAAGGTAATAGGATCCAGATGGATATATAAGTTGAAAAGAAACTGTGATGGAACAATTAATAGGTACAAAGCCAGATTGGTAGCCAAGGGTTTTGCACAAACCCAAGGCATTGACTATAAAGAGACATTTTCTCCTGTGGCCAAGATGCCAACAATCAGAGTGTTGGTAAGTGTAGCTGCATCAAAGAATTGGAACATGTACCAATTGGATGTCAAGAATGCTTTCTTGAATGGATGGATTTCAGAAGAAGTTTATATGTCACAACCTCCTGGCTATGAGGACCCTAAGAAGGTAACTTATGTTTGCAAATTAAAAAAGGCTTTATATGGATTGAAACAGGCACCTAGGGCATGGAATTACAGGTTAACTACATACCTCCAAGACCAAGGATTTGTCATGAGCAAGGCAGATACTTCTCTGTTCATTAAGAGAAGTAATTCAAAAGTAATATATCTTTGTGTTTATGTTAATGACATCATCATTGCAGGTAATGATGTCAATGGAATCAGGTATATCAAAAGCCAGATGATGAAGGAGTTCAAGATCAATGATCTTGGTTTATTGAAGTATTTTTTGGGACTTGAATTAGTTTACACTAATTCAGGGATATACATTACTCAGAAAAGGTATGTACAGGATATGTTGAAGAAGTTTCACTTGCAGGATGCTAAAGTAGCAAGCACTCCAATGGAGGTAAACCTAAAGCTAAGTGCCCATGAAGGTGATGAAGTCAAAGACATTATAGGTTATCAAAGTATGGTGGGTAGCTTGAACTATGCTACTCTTACAAGAATTGATATTACATATGGAGTAAGTGTGCTAAGTCAATTTATGCACAAACCAAGGATACCTCACTTAGAGGCTGCCAAGAGAATCTTGAAGTATCTCAAGGGTACACAGAACCATGGTTTGTATTTCCCTTACACTTCAGATATTGATATAAAAATCTATTCAAATGCAGATTGGGCAGGATGCAAGGATGATAGGAGGAGCACTTCTGGATATATTTCCTTTGCAGGTGACAAACCAATTTCATGGTCTTCAAAGAAGCAACCTACTGTTGCTTTGTCTTCTACAGAGGCAGAGTATAGAGGACTGGCTAATGCCACACAAGAAGCAATTTGGATTAAGCTTTTGTATACAGAATTGGGATTGTATACTAGGTCACCAATTATCTTTGCGGATAATACAAGTTCACTTCACCTTGCAGCTAATCCTATCTATCATGCTAGGACCAAACACATAGAGGTCCATTATCATTATGTGAGAGAGAAGTTGATAAGCAAGGACATTCAACTTACCTATGTATCAACCAACATGCAATGTGCAGATTTGTTGACTAAAGCTTTGGATGGAACAAAACTTTGCAGGTTCAAATCCATGATTGGATTGCAGGATATACTTGAAGATTGAAGATGAAGACTTAAGCCAAAATGTTTGGCTTGAGGGGGAGCTGTTGGTGTAAATTGCAAGCCTACACATTTGGCTCAAAGGATGCATTAAAGTCTACACATATATGAAGAAGCATAGGAACATATACTAGTGGTTAATTACCACTTTACCTCATTGTAAAATTCAAATTGACTTGGAATCTTTTGTAATCACCTACCAAAGTGAGTTGTGGAAAAAGTATCTCATTTGATTGAAGGAATATCTCCTAACATGTAGGAGCTTGATCATAGGGAGCCAAAATTTGAATTTGAATTCAAATCTTCACTCATTACATATAAAAGTGAACATGAAAAGTGGCGGTGAATAGAGATTATTCCCGAGCCTCATTCTACTGTTTTTTTTAGTGTGTGTGAGGACTATACTATAGCCTACACCTCTCTACACCATTAGGCTATGTTATTCATGCCAATGGGATTGTATACAAGTGTTCATTAATAGATACATTTACATCATTCATCTCTGAGTTCTCTGTTAGTCTACTCAAAAGTCTGTCAACTTGTCAAGGGCATATCGCGGTCAATTCTTCACCAAATTCAGTGATTCAAAGCTTGTTGGATTCAGCTCAAAGTCATCTACATTCTGTTAAAGTTTGAAGTAATTATATTCAGCCATTTCAAAGAAATCTGTATCGAGGTGAACTCTGGTCATTTTCTGCTACAGTCCTAAAAAGTCGGGGGTATAGCTAAACTTGCTAAATTGATTTCTCTTAGCATAGTTTATCTTTTTACATAATTCCACTTGAAAATGGTAGCTTACTAAGCTAATTAAATACCCCTAGAAGGAATTCTATCAAGTTCTACTGTGCTGGTCACACTGAGCAAAACATTCAGCAGATGTCAAGACATAAATAGAAAGTTTTCTTGAGTTTGTGAACCTCAAAGTTATCTGTTTTGGTTCAATCATTACACACATCACTTCCAAAGTACATAGGCCATTTTTTGGTGTTATTGGAAAGCTAAGAAGGTCTACTTATCAACTCTAAAGCAAAAGAGGGCTGGTAGAAAGTAGTGTGTGAAAAGCGTGAGGAGGAAATGTGTGCTTGCTAGAGCATGTGAGTGTGTAGTTGAGTAAGTGAGTCTAAGTAAGTGCAAGTGAGAATGCTTGATTGTTTGAGTGCTTGATTGTGAGGGTCTGATTGGTTTTCTTGATTGCGAGTGACTGATCATATGAGCATGTGTGCTTGAGTGCGTGTATGGGTGAAAGGTATGTGGGTGTATGAGTGCGTGCTGATGCGTGTGTGAATATGAGAGAGAAATTGTACATATGCACTTGCATATAGGGGAATGTCCAAAACCATGTGAGAATGTGAGTGTGAGATCTTGAGGGCAAGTGTGAAATAGCATGTAAAGAAGTGAGTGAGAGTGGGTGAGCAAGAAAAAGGAGGTTGAGTGTGTGAGTGGCAAAGGGGAAGAGGACCGTGCAAATAATAGAGTGTGGAAAAAAGGGGCCCTTGCTTGTGCGTAGACAAAAAGTTTTTCCCATATCTAGATAAAGGGGAATCGGAGACTAGAGCATCCTTGGATGAAACTTTGGGATTGAAATTCGTGTGAGATTACTATCCAAAAAGACTTGGATCTACTGGGGGTCCCTAAAGAGGATATATTCGAGAGCAATTGTGGACTCAGAGTAAATGAAAGTGGCATAGTACAAGTCAATTGAACAAAACCTAGGCGGGTGGAAGGCACTTTCCCTTAGGACTGAGAGGCTATCAGTACATATATTGGTTGTGATCTATCTGAGGTATGAACAATACCTATCACGTCTATGGGCATCACTTTAGAGGCATTAGCAAGGTTCTTAAGACAGTCTCTTATGACATGCTCTTTACCACACTCTACACAAAAAGCTTGAATGTTGTAATATTGTGACTGCCTTGCTATTGGAGGATGTGGGCACTCCTTTATGTAATGATCTCCTTAGCATCTCAAACATGGTCCTTTAGGGCCCTATGGTCTTGTTCTTCTCAACTGGGGCTATGGGTTAGGTTTGGTATACATTACATTAGCGTAGTTAGGCTCCTCGCTGGGCTCCAACGGTGATTATAGTGGTATGTTTCCATGTGTTCTGGTGACTTAGTGTAATATGCAGGTGGACTATCTACAAGGGTGGAATCAAAGCTGTTACAATTAAGATCACTTTCACTGATCAGGGGTGAAGAGGGTACTAAAGCCCTACGGAGGTTCTCTTCTGCAACAACATATTTGACTGAGATCACATTGGCTAGAGGGGATGGTTGTTGAGCCAAAACGAGTTGTGGTCTCGGTTGAGTTTGATAAGGGTAATTCTATGGGGACCTATAGTAATGAGGCTAAGCATTGTACTGACCTGAGCATCTACTTGGTTGGGGATATGCTTGTGGGTAGTTCTATCGCACCACTTGTCTGTTGTATAGGAAATCTTATGTTGTGTGATTAGTGTACTGCCTTTCAATTGTGTAGTACTAGCCACTAGGGTTGGCTTGAGGTTTTGTTATATCGGGACACACATTTGCCATATGATCGCCACCACATGTGTAACAACATTTAACAGATGTTAACTTGGGTATCTGTTTGCTAGAGACTATTGGGAAGATGGATGGACACCTCAAGAAATGAGTTGGTACTGCTAATCCCTGCTTTGTACCTGCCCTATTTTACTTCAGAGTTGTGTTGTAGGCCCTTTTAGATTTCCAATGAACTAAATAAGTGCCTATGTGCTTTGGAGATAATGCTTCAAACAATTTGATAAAAAAAGATAAGTTTGCAACTAGCTATTGACCAAAAAGTTGCTATTTTGGTATTGACACGTGCTAGATGTTTTGCTCAGTAGTCACAACACAATAGAAAGCTGGAAAATTCCTTTTGAGGATATCTAACTAGCTTAGAGAGTTAATGATTCCAAGATGAATCACTTAAAATGATAGATTACACACTAAGCAATGTATTTAGCAAGTAGAAGCTTACCCCCAATATTTTAAGAAATCTACAGAGATGAACAATGACCACTTTGAGATAATTTTCTCCCAATTGACTAAATGAAACTTTTTGACCTTGGCTAGCTTGTAGTAGACTTTGAGCTGGTTCCAACAAGCTATAGATCTTTGAAAAGGATTGAGAAATGACTGAGATATGAGCATTCAAAGTATACGGTTCTGAGTGAACATAGTAGAGATGAAGATAGATGTAATCAACAATGTTATGCATTATGTAACAATGTTATACATGAACATTTGCATGAATATGATGCCTAATGATGATGATAGGAGTAGGCTATAGTGTAAGCCTCTCAATTACATTGAATGATCAACAATATGCTCAATGATGGGGGCACAATGGTTGCAAGTTTACAAGTCTCTTTTATAGAGAGATTCTTCAAGTTTGAATTTGAAATTCAAATGGATGCTCTACTTAAAAGTACTCCTCTAAGTTAGGAGTGACTTTAACAAGCAAGATTCGTAGCTTTTAGATCTCCAACCTCCACGAGATATGCGGACTTACAATATTCCTTCAAGTCAAAAAGACTTTTACAAAAAGTTAATGGTAAAATCTCATAAGCAATGGTTTATATGATCCTTCCATTGTCTGCACAAAAAAGCTCCTTCAATGCTTAGCCAAGTGTGAAGGCTTGGCATTTACACCAACAGAGACTCCTAGTTTTTTGGCCACCTTCTCTGCTAGGTCTTCTATAGAGCTAGAATGTTTTGAGGATGATTGAGAAGAGCTACCCAAAGCTTTGTAGACCTTTGAAAGTTCTAATTCATATGCTAAATTGTCCTCAATGTCTATAGAAATTTGTACACATTGCTCTAGAGTTTTGGGTTCCTTTAAATATACATAGGATCGTAGTTTAGAGCTCAAGATGCCATCCAAAAATGAAGACACTTGCTTGGCCTGCGTGGGAAGTTCTGGCTTTCAACATTTCTGAATATATTGTCTAAACCTACGTCCTTTGAGTTTGACTGTTTCTTGGAAGGTTTGTTTGAAGTTGTGGATTAATGAGGAGGTTTTGTGCTTGACTCCACTCTTTGAGAACTAAGTGATGAATGACTCTAACAAATGATGAATGTCCCTAAATTGCCTTTGTTGTAAAGGTTGGAACCAAGTTAAGACCATGTTCTTTAGTGTAAGTCCAAATGCATTGTATTGTGTGAACATATCTTCCACTTGCTCTACTCCCAACACCTGCTTAAACTTGGCAACATGATCATAGAGATCTCCTGTCCCATCAATGTAGTTTTCATTCACATTACGAACTGGGTAGGTCTCAATATTCTTGGATGCTCACGGGGTCTAGGTAGAGGAAAGCCATCCCTACCACCTTGTAATCTTGGTTCTTAAAACTTACTTCTGCCCTCTCTTCGGGAACCATGGGCTGCGGATGTTCCAGCTTCTTGATGGCTAGTTTTCACATTTGCTCATGATGGGGGAAATACCAACTCATCTCTCCATGTATAAGCATGTCTTAAATGAACGGACACTATGAACACTCGTTCTAACGTGTTGTCTAGGTATACTACCTTTCTAGGTGTATCAGGGTCCTTGAACTCGTAAATGGTGATTGATCCTATTTAACTCATTTGTTCCATTCTATAACTCCAAAACGCTTCATCACTGTTTTTATTTAGAAATAGCCCAATATTTCTATTATCTTGAGGGATCCATTCTGGGTTTTTAGCATCCTTGTCAATATCGATTTCCGTCTAGGTGTCCTAGGTTCACCTCCTAATGGTTCTTGTCCTTGGGTTCCTGCTTCCATCTCAAGAGTGACTACACAAACTCATTAGTGTGGTTAGGCTGATTAGTTATGATATACAATGTTCCTTCCTTGTCTAAGTAGGAATCTCTCTTGATCTTAACCATAGGATGTTCCAATCTGATGGGTTGCTCAGGGTTGTGCAATTGAACAACCGATCTTCTCAAACCATCCTCATAGACACGAGCACCTAAGTGGTTGGTTCGGATGTATTCTAAGTGGGTCCTATAGGGTCTGAGACTTTTTGGTATGCTTGAACCTCCTTCTAGTCTCTCCAAGCTATAAGGAATTTTAGACTCACTTGTCTCTGATCTCAAATCGTATGGATAGCTATTTAGTTGTTGTGCCCAGGAATGTTTTGTAGTCCTCACATTTGCTTTTGATGACCTAAGGCTTCATCAATTTGCCTTACCTATGTGTGTTCTTGATCTAAGGTTCATGAATTCAACTCCCTCGATCACTCAATCTGCATTCTAGTTGTCTCTACTTCTTTGTTCCCAGTCACTTGTTTCATTTTTTTCTTTAAAACTTCTTTTCTTGTCTCATTGTATATGTTGGGAATGGCTTTTTGGTTGTATGTTAAAGTTCTCATACCATTGAAATTAAGTTCTTTCCTTTAGTTTTTTCATTATCGCACTCTCTTAGCTTACACTTGGACTTGAGAAATTAGTGCTCTTGTACTTGAATCATTCCTATCTCCATCCTATTTCAATCAACAATACTACAATTACTTATCCTAATCTAGCAATTGACTAAGGGGTTTAGAGTTCTTCCAACCTCGAGTCCAATGTGTTGGTTGCTCTGGTGCCCAAGAAGATGTGATTTCTAAGCCTTGCTTAGCTTTGCTCTTGGATGACTCTTAGTAGAACTGTAAAAATCCAAAGTTTATATTGATATATTTAGGTAGTGATGTGTGTGACACACTAGGACTGCCGAGGCACTTTTTCTCCTCTTTAGGAGGTTTTTTGCCCCGGCTTCTATATACGCCTATTGCCCTAATGGGCTACTTATCTTTGTATATTCTCTAGTAATATATTCAGTATTGTGTGTTGTGCTCCAAGCTTCTTCTTCTTCCTTGTGTTGTTCACGTGCTTCCGCAGACATCTATCTCCAACAATTGGTATCAGAGAAGTTCGTCGCTTCATCTATGGTGTCATCGACACTCCTCTGGTTGCAATCTCAGAATCACACGAATTTTGGTGAGCATACTCAACGTGTTTTCGAGATCAAAACATCGTGCTGAAATTGCGATCTCAGCTCGTTTTGGCCTCCGAACGCACTATCATAGCGCTTGTGTAGGCTATTTTGTCTTTTTGTGCCAAAGGTATATACCAGTTTTTGTTCACCAGTATAAGTGTCTCAAAGTCTGCTACAGGTCTAGTAGAATTCATCTGGGCAATTCTCCTCAACTTTTTTTAGATATAATCAATTTTTTTGCATCAAGGTATTTTAGTCACCAACCATGGCTGAAAGCAGTGATGTATTCTGTATGTTGGTTGTTGAGGATAAGTTGGATGGTACCAACTATCGGTTATGGGCTTATATGATGCGACATGTATTGGTTGTAAAAGGACTGTGGAACATTATGTAGGGTGTTGAAAAACATCCTATCACAACTGCAACTGTTACAACTGCAAGTACAGAAGTTGAGGCAGAAGGTATCGAAGATGATGATATTTTGCATATTCCTATTTGTGCTACGGTTTCTGCTGCACCTACTGCAGAGCAAATCCGTTGGGATGGCAGAGATGCCCAAGCACATGCATTGATAGCTTTGTCTGTCAAACGTGCCATTATTCCTCATATTCGCTCTTGTAGAATAGCTAAGGATGCTTGGGATACACTTACCACATTGTACCAAGCTAGGAATGAGGCTCGTGTTGCTTACCTCCGAAAATAGTTGGAGAGTGAGCACATGAATGAAGGTGATTCTATGGACAATTTTCTAACAAAGATCAAAGACTTGAAGGAACAATTGATTTTTGTTGATGAGGTTATACCAGATAGCTCACTTGTGCAGACCGTTCTGAACGGTCTTCCTGATTCATATCAGAGTTTTGCTTCTACTCTTCAGTTAATGATGAAAGGCAATCCAAATGCCTTGTCATTTGAGGAGTTAGTCTTTTTTTTGTTGCAGGAAGATCACTCCAGGCAAAACAGGTCCATTATGCATGTTGCGATCTAGTGGAGACACCGTAGTGCAGATTTCAGATATTCTGAGTACTGTTACTCTATCTTTGTTGAATTACATTAATTTCCAATAACACAATAATGTTATGTTGACGTTAATCAGTTTAGTTAATTACTTTATGCGTTAAAGACTATGTAAGGAATAACCAAAATACAAATAGTAATACGGTGTAAAGAAGTTATACTAGATAGTAGCGTACTGCTTAATTTGATAGTTAAGTTGGGAAAATCAGATAAAGGGCCTCTGCATTGTCAGACCCCTACCATCCCCAAGAACCCAAAAAGAGATTTAAAGTGGATCTATTGAAAAAAATCCCTTTTAACAATATCATAAAGAACTGTCCAAAACTGGCTGCTAAAGAGGCAAAGAAGAAAGAGGTTGGAATGGTTGTTGCAGAGGCCTCTACACCAAAAACAGAGTCTGCTAATCTTGTGCAGGAAGAAGAATGGGCATTTACTACTGTCTGTAGTTTTGACCCATCTTCTCATGAGCAATGCATGTTTGCAGTAGACTCAGATGTTTGGTATTTTGACAGTGGGGCGACCAAACATATTACCTCGCAGCGCAGTTTCTTCTCTTCACTCGAGCCTGCCCCTACAGGGAATACTATTACATGCACCAACAACTCCTCTTATCCTGTTATGGGAGTTGGTAAGATCATTTTTACTACTACTGATGGTAGTTCTTTCACTTTGTCAGATACTTTATTTGTGCGAAGGATCAAGAAGAACGTGTTATCAGTTTCTACATTAGCCAAGATTGGCTTGGTTGTGAAATTTGTTGATGACAGGTGTACAGTTCATGATCTGTCAAATGGCAATGTGATTAATGCTTCTGGCATTTTATGTCGTGGGTTGTATAATCTCATAGACTATGAAAGATCTCTAAATGATTCAGCATGTGCAGTACATGATTCTCAAACTATGTCAGATGCAAAGCTTTGGCATGCACGCTTTTGTCATCTGAATTTTGCTAGTTTGCTACGCCTGCAGAAATCTGAAATGGTGTCCTTATTTGCCCAAACTTGAGGCACCTAGAAAACATGTTTGTGAAGGCTATAGTTTGCACAAAATGCAGCATTCCTCATTTCCAAAAGATGGTTCAGTTCGGGCTAGTCAGAAATTGTAGCTTGTACATACTGATGTCTGTGGTCCTATGGAGGCACGTTCTTTTGGAATTTATCTTTACTTCGTGACTTTCATTGATGATTTTTCCAGACATGCATGGGTATATCCATTGAAGGCAAAGTCCGAAGTGTTCATGTGCTTCAAAAAGTTTCTGGTTTTGGCTGAAAATATGTCAGCATGTAAAACGGGCACCCTCTGTTCAGATCAAGGGGGGATGACAATTAATATTAGGACATGGATCAATTACACCAAAAAAATTACATCCTTCACATTTGCAATGTCTTATATCCCATTGGGCAATAATTGTGTATATGTACATTTGATGAGTAATAGAGTTTGAAAAAATGAAGTCATTCCTTGAGTCTCTTTAATAAGCTTGGCTCTGGCAAATCACCTCTGTATCTGAGGAACTCTTTTCTCCTATAGCCAGCAATGCTTTTTACATCTGACTTCCTTGCAACCATTGCATAATTTGAATAACAAAGAAAGTACCCTAGCCTTGAAGCATTGAGTCCTGGGGCATATCCAAAAATTCTGAATGCAACTGCTCTTTCAAGCAGCAAAACTATAAAAGCATTAAAGGGTATTGGAGTAAAACCCATGTATTTTGATAGAGTCCTCAAGGAGAACAATGCAAAGTCTCGCTCTTCACTATGTGCTTGTGAATAACACAAAAAGAGTCTGGGTTCAATTTTGGAACATAGTGGATAACTGAATGAATATCCACCTTTGTTTTTCCTTTCTCTTCTATGGTTTTTCTTGTTCCCTTCCCCCTTCCAAGGTAATTTTCTTCATCCAATATAGTTAACTGTGGTAAAAATAGAAAACAAGGTCGGATGAAGTGCAATCGCACTTAAGGAGTCATGAAAAGTTACTTAAAACAAAATAGAAACAAAGCAAGAGACCCGATCGATACAAGCGATTAGGGTCTTCAGAGAAATTCAGATGGTCCTAATCGCTTGCATCCGTCATTATCAATATCTCTTTGTAAATTATCTAGAAACATATAATTTTTGCTGAAGAAGGTGAATTCTCACATAGCCAGATGTCTATTATCAATGCTGCATGCAACTCCTAGACACGACCGATACAAGTGATTAGGCCCATAAGGAAATATCGGATGGGCCTAATCGCTTGCATCGGTTGGGTTTGATTTCTCACTCTACATTCTCTAGGAACATAAACTGTACGCTAAAAAAGGTGTTTTTCACATGATAAGATGTAACCTGTCATTGCATCATGCAAGTCTAAGACACGGCCGATGCAAGTGATAAGGCCCAACAGGAAATATCCGATGGGCCTTATCGCTTGCATCGGTCGTGTTCGATTTCTCACTCTATAAATGGAGATCTTGACACGACCAATACAAGAGATTAGGCCCAATGAAAAATATTGAATGGGACTTATCGCTTGCATCTGTTGCATCTCATTTCCTCACCCTAAAATTTATGAGAATAGATTAAACTACATACATTGACCTCATCTTCCTCCTCAATGAGCTCTTTTGAGTCAATACATATCGTTTCTTTGTTCTCAGCAACATCCAAGAATGAATAGTCGCACCCAAATGAGTATATTCCAAGTTGCTTCTGATGCTCATCAAACTCTTCGTCAGCAAGTGTTGGCTTCTCTGAGATAGCTTTTTCAAATCAACTTGAAAGAGCTTGTGATGAATCTTTGAGTTCTTCATTTGACAAATCCAAATCAAGACACAAAAATTATTCTTTTCTTTCTCCTTTCTCGTTGATGACTCTCCTCACAACTTCTTCTGACTCAGCTATAGCTGCAAGGTAGTAGTCCTCCCTAAGGTTGAAAAATTCTTGAATGTAAAATAGAGGGATAAACTCCTTTCCAAAGATAAAGTAAAATGGTAGATTTGGGAGAAGTAGGGGCTTCTCAGACACTTGAACTTCTTCAGTTGGCTCCCTTATTGTAGTCTCTGCTTTAAAAGTAGCCACATCAAAATCTTTGTCCTGCTCTTCTTCTGCTTGGAGATTGATCTCCTCAACAATCTCCATGACACCTTTCATACTTTTTGAGCTTCCCTCAAGTGTCAGCTCTAAGAAAGGTTCCTCTTCAACATGAACACTTTCCTCCTTTTCAATTGAGATGTGATCAAGCCATATCAAGAAAGCAATGTTCAAGGGGAGCAAGTAGCAATCCTTTTCATGCTCTGGGCATAAATCTAGCTTCCCTGGCAAAGCGGATATCTTTTTGCATTTTCTTGTGATTTTTGCCCTATCCATTGGATTCCTCCCAAAGATTGGAGGATGGAGATATGTTTTCTCAGATAAAGAAAGCTCCTTTCTATTGATCAACCCCGAGAAGTTCTCCCACTCATCCCTAAGAAAATTTTTTGATTTCTCTAGGAGTGTTTCAAAATCAATTTCAGGGTTGAATATCGTCATTGCATCAAGAAAGTAATCTATAGTTAAACCCTCTTGAACCATGAAATCTAGTAGTTTCTCTGATGGAGAGACACTAAGCATCTCATTCATTCCCTCTATCTAAGTTGCAGCTTCTCTAGTATGTCCAAGTGGAGAACACGACTGATGCAAGCGATTCAAGCTAGTCAACATGGGTCAAACAGGTATAATCACTTGTATCGGTCGTATCGGGGATGAAACACAAATATGCACGATAATAGAGAGACAAATTTTATGAATGTTGAAAATGTGAAATGGTGAAGCGAGTTGGTATTTATAGGCAAGGAGGGAGGGAGTAACGATCAAATGATGTGGATCAATCAATGAGTGCCATGTGGCAAAAGGCACTTGGGAATCCCAACAGATAGATGACATGGCCCACTCGAACCATGCCACATGGCAAAGAACATTGGAATTTGAAATGGCTAGATGATGTGGGCCAATCATGGTGTGCCACATGGCACCAATGGTCAACTCACTTTTGAGACCGATTTAAGCTCCCCTATTCACTTTCTCTCATTTTTTTCTCAACACTTTCCTAGCGTGGAGTTGCCATCACCTCGAAGTTTTTTAGCTACCTCTTTAGAATTTCTATAGAGAATGCTTTCTGTGTGAGGTGATATGGACATGACCAATCCAAGCAATTAGGGACATCTAGGTGTTTTTCAAGACCCTTATCACTTGGGTGGGTCATTAAAATAATGTTTCGTTTGGTAAACCATGAGATGTTTTGCATTGTAAGCTATAGTGGAAATAAAATTGATTGATATTTCATGATGATTTTAAGGATGACCGATCCAAGCAATAGGAAACATCCGGGATGACCCTAATTGCTTGGATCGATCGTGTTTGTTAAATGGGATCGACTCCTTGATCATAGCTTGGAAATAATGTTTTGCTAAGTGAAGCATGAGCTGTTATACATTGTTAGCTATATTTGAAATAGTATTGATTAATATTTCATGATGATTACAAGGACGACCGATGCAAGCAATTAGGAACATCCGAGATTTCGGATGACCCTTATCGCTTGGATCCGTCATGTTTCTTAAATGGCATCGAGTCCTTGAACTAATGTCTTATTTGGTAATGTATTAGCTATAATGCATTGAAAGCTATATTGGAAATAGAATTGATTACTATCTCATGATGATTACAAGCACGAATGATGCAAACGATTAGGGACATTTGGGGATTCTCGGATGACCCTTATTGCTTGGATCGGTCATGTTTTCTAAATGGCATCCTTGATCATAGCTTTGAAGTAATGATTTATTTGGTAAAGTATTAGCTGTAATGCATTCTAAGGGAAATATAATTGATTGATATTTCATGATGATTAGAAGCACGACCAATGCAAGTGATTAAGGACATCTGAGCATTTCTGGATGACTCTGATCGCTTGGATCGGTCGTGTTTCTGACATTGGATAGAGTCCTTGATCAAAGCTTTTGAGAACAATTTGCCTTGCCTTTCTAGTTCCATGCCTTAAAACTCTCCCTTTATGCAGGTTATGGCTAGGAAAAAAAAGACAGCAAGGAAGTTGTACCCTCAGGGTGAGGAACAAAATGCCCAGGAGCAAAATGACAAAAGACCGACTCCCCGAAAAAGTCAAGGCAATGCATCAGAGAATTCTTCGAAGAAAAGAGTCAAGTACCATGTAAAGTCCTTGAGGGAAATAAGAAGAGCTCAAAAGTCTATGGGACTGCTGATCCCCAGACTTCCATTTATGAGAGTTGTCAAGCAGATCACAACCAATCTCTGTTCTTTGATGAAGCCCACATCCTTTATCAATGTGAAGTGGCAAACCCAAACATTGCTATGCCTACAAGAAGCTGCAAAGGACTTTGCAATTGACTTTATGAATGATGCTTATTTATGTGCAGCTCATTCTCACATGGTAACATTGATGGCAAAGGATTATGTGATTGTATCAAGAATAAGATATAATTTTGACAAATATCTTGTTCCTATTGATCACCATGATAAAAAATTCTTCGATATTCTCAATATAACTCCAGCATGAGCACCCTAGTCAACAGTTTTCATTGAAGAGGTCAACCCTCAGGTCACTCATGATCATGAAACAAGAAATGCAGCAAATAGTGAGGAGGAGAGGAAAAAGCACAGATTATTAACAGAGGAAAGTGTTATCTTAAACCAGATTTAGAAGTTACAAAAGGCAAATAAAGAACTCCTTAAGAAAGGAGATGGGCAGGTAATAGTTAATGTTGCAGTGGCATGGCAGGATGAATGTTTCCTTGACATAAGACAAGAAAACAACAAAATGTTGAGGGAGTTTCATGTTGAAATATCAGATAGTGTAGTCAACATTTGACTCAGGTATTATTTGCAAGCCATAAAGTGCTCTTGTATTGCTTAATTTTCTAGTTCTTAAATTGAATTTTTATTTCTTGAATTGTAGGGTTCTTCTACAACAATGTGAGGAAGTAGTTCAAAGAAAAGTATTTATCATAGATCCTCTTGTGACACAATGTTTTTTGTATAAACATGGAGATGCGAAATCCTTTCTAAAGAATTTTATAGAAGAGGTAGAATGTGTTATCTACCCATATATTGAAAAGTAAGTAGTCATCTTCATTTTGAAAAGTACATTTTTTTCATTAAAGAAAGTATATTTACATACAAATCATTGACAGGGGCCATTGGAGTTTTATTATTGTTGACTTCAATGCATATCAAGCTCTTTTCCTAAATTCTCTTAAATCACAACATGGGAATTGCAAAGTGTAAGTTTCTATACATTTTGTTGTTCTCTATTTAAGAGCCATGCCATCCATTCTGATTTTCACTTTACAATGTAGTGCTGCTAAGCTTCTCAAGATGCATATTGATTAGAGTTTTCTTGGAATCGCTAAATTGAATGAACAAAAGCAATTTGGATAGATACAAATTCATGTGCCATTGCAGAAAGACGCAACGTCATGTGGCTAGAGAGTGATTGCAAATGCTGTAAGATTCTTGGAAAGAAGGTTTTACAGTCCTGAATTGAATTTATCAGAATATCCAAATGCATGGATCATCTTGATTACAGAGAGAGCAATAAATGGCATGATGAAACATGCAATCTGCCCCTACGATCTAGACTCACCTCCACCCCCTCCACCAGATAAAAAGAAGTTTGAAGAAAAAAGAAAGGGCATCCTCTTCACTCACCATTGAAGCATGGGACCAAGAAAAAGAGTCAAGGTGAAAGCTCCAAAAAGGACCACAAGAAGTAGAGAAAAGAGGGCTCCAAAAAGGATAGAATGGGATGAATCATTTTTGAATCTAAGATTTAAAGCTATTGTCAAACCAACATAGGTTGGAAGATTTATTTATGTACAAATTGTATGTACTTATGCCAATCTTCATATGGAAGATGGTCATTGTAACCATATTTATATGCCTTGAGTAATATAAAGTTGTATCAAACCTCTTGAGAGTTAAACAAAAGTTCATTGCATGGTCCAACCAAAATTTGGATGTGTCGCAAATATGACTATATTGTGGGTTGTTTACTTCATTCTTGTTGAAAAGTTAAATTTAGAGAAGATAGAGAAGAAGGTAAAGAAGAAAGAGGACACGACCGATACAAGCGATACGGGGAATCAAAGAATTTTGGATTGCCCCTATCGCTTGCATCGATTGTATTATCCAATCTTATCCATTTAAACATAGCATCCTCTTTAAGCAACCTTGCATGAGATGAGTTGAGTTGCAAGTTGTTTTTATAGTCATTAGTCAAACCTTTACACAAAAGTCACGTTTTGAAGTCTCTTCCGATAGTTTTCTAACACGACCAATCCAAGTGATAAGGGCGATCCAACAAGTTCAGATTGTGCTAGTTGCTTGAATTGGTCGTCTTCTCTAATCTCGTCTCCACTGTTATAAGACTTAAGTGCATGCTCTACATATTTTGAAATATCATACCTTGGATTGGAAGTTGCACCAGGTTCTCCATCCTCTTTAATATAACTTGTTATGTGCACCATGATAGAATCAAATAATTTGATTGAAGCTAATGTGCACCTTGGATAGACTCAAATAATTTAATTGAAACTAGATATTGAAATCTAGATCTCTTGTTCATCTAGAATTTACTTATCCAAGTTCCTGTATAATTATTGCACAGATGAAACCTCATCAGAATGGTGAGTTTAAACAAAAAGAATCCAATATGAGTTTAGTCCATGAAGGCGCATAATTGAAGTCATCAATTCACTCACATTCTTAGTTACCATCCTGCAAATAAAAATCAATGGAAGTATGAAATGAGGGTCGTAAAAATTATGTAAGAATGTCTTGGTTTATATTCTTATCATTGTACAATAAGAACCTCATCAAAATCTTGAAATTAAACAAAAAAATGCCAATCTAAATATAGGCATTTAAAATAGAATTTAAGTGACATTCTTTGTCACTATCCTGCAAAGAAAAATCAATGGAAGTATCAATAGAAGCTTCTATAAGAGGGAGATACATTATGTAAGAATGTCTTGGTTTTACTTGTTACAATCTTAAGGGTTGGAGCTTAATCACCCTTGGTGGCAGGAAAGCTATGCAAGATAATGTTTTCTCTCATCTAACGTTAACTATTGCATCATCAATTGATAATCTAAACTATGATGATACCTCATCAAGGTATTCTAGGAGCTCCCTTACATTTCTGAGTTTCCGATTTGCAATGACAATTATTTTCCTTGATTGAAAATCTGGATGAATCAATACTTCTAACTCAAATTCTGGACAGCTCTCCTATGAGCCCAAGGCTATTCAAAGTCCAAGATTTTTTTCCACCTTCTATAGTCATATCCTAAAACCAGAGATTGTTGACATATCTGATATGAGATTGAAAGAGAATTTCGACTAAATTTACATAAAATGATGTCACCTAGCTTTTGAACTTCTTTGCTATCCCATTCCCTACTGTTAAAAGGGATTTTTTTCAATAGATCCGCTTTTAATCTCTTTTCCCGTTCTTGGGGATGGTAGGGGTCTGACAATGCAGAGGCCATTTATCTGATTTTCCCAACTTAACTATCGAATTAAGTAGTGCGCTACTATCTAGTATAACTTCTTTACACCGTATTACTGTTCGTATTTCGGTTATTCCTTACACAGTCTTTAACGCATAAAGTAATGATCACCGTCACTTAAACTGATTAACGTCAACATAACATTATTGTGTTATTGGAAATTAATGTAATTCAACAAAGACAGAGTAACAGTACTTAGAATATCTGAAATCTGCACTATGGTGTCTCCACCAGATCGCAAATTGCCCAGACAGACAGTCTGGCGATCTCGTCTCTTCTCTTACCAAAGAACCACATAATGTCTCTTCATTAGTAAGTAAAAAGTTACATCACTTCGCTACGCCCTTTCGGTGCGTGCGGTATATGAAAATATAAAAGTTACAAGGTGCCAATCCGGCGGCCTAACACTGGCATGCACAGTGGACTTGAACCCGCAAAGAAAACAAAATTAAGGCTCATCTACGATGCCTTGAATATACATGGTTCTTGCTAATTTAAATGTTCGAGAGATTTTCTCTTCCAATGAATCCAGCATCAACTTTAATGTCTCGGGCTCCACCAGCTGTGCGTCAGTTCAGACTGAACTTGCCGCAATGACCTGACTCATCAAAACTTCAGTCTGGGTCTGCAAAAATGCTTCTTGTAAGTAAAAGTCATTGGCAAGGGCTGCATCGTGGCTCAATCGCATATCTTCAATTTGTCCATCTACTGGATAGTCACTCTGCTTGAAAGCCTAACTGCTTTTCTCTTTGTTCCAGCTCCTGAGCTTGATATTGAATTGTTTGATAATAAGCATCTCGTTCTTTCTTAATCCCTGCTACCTCCTTCTAAAGTTGAATTGTCAGACTCATCTGTGGTTTTATAGTAGAATTCACCTGGAAAAGATCGGCAGTTGCGGTCTATAGTTCGGTAGTAGTCTGCTTAGCTAAAGTAGTCATTTCTTATCCTCTCTACATGACCTCATCAAGCTCAACGCGAGTTTCTTCCAAAAGATTTTCGAGAGAAATCCGAGCATCCTCCTTATCCTATACCAACTGATTTAATTGCTTGATTTCTTCATCACGAGCAATTAAGAATATCCTTGGCTTTTAACTCAGCCAGAGCAGCATTGCGTTGGGCAATCAAAGAGTCCTGCTTTGCAATCCTTGCTTGAAGTTGCTGAGACTGCACCTGCAAGGCATGGTTCTCAGCCTTAACTGCATTTGCTTCTTCCTGTAATGGGGCAATATCTGCTTCTAAAATATCCACTTTGTGTTGTAATTCATGTCGAATAGGGTTGCCTGCTTCATTTGCATAGCTAACTGCTGAGAAAATTGGATCAAGAGTCGACCCATCGATTCTAGTTCGTGAAACATCGTAACCGGAAGAGTAAGAGGAGGAAGTGGCTGGGATGAAGAGGCTGATAATAGGTGAGGGGAAGGTGGTGGAGAGTAATTGGGAGAAGACGAAGAAGTAGCGGGTGTGTCAGGAACAACAGGCTCGACAGGGACAATGGGCTCTATAGTGTTCATGGGTGGAGGAGGTGGAAGAATTGGCGTCAAAATGAGGCCGGTGGTATTCTGCTTTGATGACCCAACCTTATCGATGATGGTGTCAATCATAGCAAGCACGTGAATCCTCCCGAGAAGAAACTTCGTCAGAGTCTTTGGTGTGGGCATCTTGTTCCTGCTCCTTATTTGGAGAAGAATGATCCGAAGATTTGACATGAATGGATGTAGCGGTATCATGGAAGACTTCTTCTTCATTGCCAGCCTTTGATCCTTGCACCTGGCTCTCAGAGGGGCTTATATGTATGCGTTTCCGGCGAATAAGTTGGAAAAGATCTTCATCATCATCCTCTGCGTCCTCGAGCACTTGAGCAGATTCTTCATGAAACAAGATGGCAGCGGTTGGAGGCAGTTGCGTAGCTTGGATTACTGGAAAGAGAAAAGTGAGGATATGGCGAAGACGAGAACACGGACGGTCACCCTTATTGACCTGTTTGATAACCACGACACATTCATGATGAATGCGTCGGAAATAAAAAGAAGTAAAATTGACAGACTCGCAAGAAGCCATGTTGATCATCGAATAGAAGGGGCGCGAGATACCGTAAGTGCGTTTTTGCAAATTCAAAATAGCAACCAAAAACTACAGAGTAGTCCGCTCTGGTTCGGGTCTAGACAGAATGGCATACTCATTAGATGAGTGCCGGGGAAACAAATCCTTCATGGTGGCTACACGAAGGAGTGGACCATTCTCCAATCTTTCCGTAGGGAGACAAAAAGCTTCACCAACGAAGCTAAAGTGATCACAACACGGGATGGAAAGCAAGCGATGGGCCAACACTACTTTGTAGCAGGTTAGAGGCGATGGTAGCAATAATTTGCACATAAAATGGCTGACATTCCGCTGAATGCAAGGGCAATTCAGCGAAATTCAACAAACCATGAGTGTGGAAGTACTCACTTACTTCAGGAGTGAGTCCTGCACAGAAGGTAGCAACATTCGCTAAAGCTTCCATGGCGCGCACAATAAGTACAAAGATATAGACGACAAGGAACACACAATCACACAAACACAGTAATGATTAGCAGTAAAAGTTTGACCTGTGCTGCATAATTGGGGTTCATTCGGTAACTAGACTGTTTGATTGGCCGCACCTCTGGTTTGAGCAGTACCCGATGTTGATAGATCTGCGGGTCCAGACCTTTCATATCTCGATAGTCCCAAGCAAAAACATCAAAGAACTCACGCAAGAGTCGTATCAAATCATCTTGAAATGTCTCTGATAATCTTGCCTTAATCTTAACGGGTCGCTGGTTAACCGCATCACCCAAATTATATGTTACTAACTGATCTTCTGGTACATAAAGTTATTGAGGTTTTACTAGATCATTAGCTGACTGCAAAAGTTGATGTAAGGTGGCTCCATCCATAGCGACACTATCATCTGCATCTACATCTTCGGTCACTGGTACCACCGTGCAAGCGGTCGGACTCCACTTGTCTGCGGCCAACTGGAGATCTACCGTACCTAATGAGATTAGATCCTTATTGTTCTTCAGAAATGCCTCTTCCTCGTCGTCAGATAAGCCATCCAACATAGAGATCAGCTCCGCTACATATGGTCTTGCATGAAGCTCGTAGGGCTCCATGGCATCCAATTTAACTACATATTTACAGTGATTATCTTTGAAAGTTAACCCCTGCGTGGACCAATCCTGTACAACTTTGGCTTGTTTCAACCATGGTCGACCGAAAAGTAGATTGTACTTGAGGCTGGATTCTGGTAGTTCGAGAACTACAAAATTCATTTTGAACGTGGTACCCTGCAAAGTAATCGGAATATTCCATACTAGCCCCATCGGATGGACTCGAGATTGGTCTGCCATGCGTACAAAAAATTATACGGGCTCGATTTGGGTCCAACCCAATTGCTTGCAGAGTGGTGCCGTTGCTATATTCACACCTGAACTGCCATCAATTAGCACTTGAGTAATCTTCTGGTTTTTATGCCAGACAGTGATTAATGGGACTAAATGATCCACCGTAGAATCAGCTTCTGGTTGTATTATTGCAGTCATCGGAGTACAGGAAGATCCGGGACTAACCTGTTGTTGGAATTGCTGCCTAACTCCTAGTACCAAGGCAAGCAATTGTCCCAAAGGGAGTGTAATTGAAGCCTTAGATAGGATATCCCATACCTGATCTGTTTGGATCGTACTTCTCACCGATTTTGATGATGGTTCTACTGTTGTTGGGGCAAAATTTTGTTCATTCGATCTTGCCTTAGGCAGGGGAACCTGTGTTACCGGAATTGGATCATGAAACACAGTTGGCTCTTTACCTGTCCATTGACTAGCCGTTGTATACATTCGCTGCTGCTCACGGATACCAGGCTCAAACACCTCAGCGGCAGGTTGCAACTACTTACCCGATCTGGTCTGAATCACTGCTGCTTGTGATTCAACTGGTGAAATATAGACCATGTTGGTCATTGGATTTTGTAGCTCCTTCTTCCTTTTGTCGTACTCTGCTGCATCCTTGCAAAACCTACGAATGTGGCCAATCTCGCTGCAAAAATGACATCGAGGTGGTGGAAGAGAAGTATCTTCTGCTGATGTACCTGCCTGCCATCGATTTGAATTGAAATCGGTATTCCTCTGACCCCTATAATTCCTATATCCTTGCGACTGGTTGGTTCGCATCTGTGGTGGCACGTAATGGGCTGCTGGCTGACCTGGTTCCTGTATGATGGCATTTATAGCTGCTCGCCCCTGCACCTTGGCATTATACGTGCAATTTTCCATTGAGTGTCCTGTTGTATTGCAGATGGCACAATACATCTGGTTAAGGGCACATGTAGCACTGGTGTGGCCTTGATTTTTGCACTTGGTGCAATACATCTGTTAGCCGGATCATTGGTTACATTCTTACTGGCTTTCATCCACTCCAAGTCTTTGGTGAATCCCCCAACTTTATGCTCTAGTTGCAGGGCCATCGCAATAACAACATCCAGTGTCATAGCACCCACGCAGCGGATGATCATAATTTGTCTTAACTGTGGGGTCAAACCGTTAATGAACCACTGGGTTATAACATCATCCGATAGATCAGCATGTGCCGAAGGCAGTTGTCTTAAGTGAGTTCTAAACAATGTTACGTATTCCTGAACAGTCTGGTGCAGCTTGTGCCGATTGTTCTAAAAATAGTCAAAGATTTTTGCAGGATTCTTCTTCAACCGAAACCTTTGTAAAAATGCATCCCGCACAGCATCATAGTTAACGAAATGATTAATATCATACTCAGTCAACCATCTAGCCACTTCATTAACTAAGGTGGCCTGAAATACGATAGCCTTGTACGCCGGATCAGGTGGATGGTTCAACAGTGCATAGCTTATCTCAAAGGTGCACACATGTGTATCAGGGTCATCACCCGAAAATCCACCGAATTTTGTGTAAGTCACCCTTGTTGGAACCGGTCGTAGTGGGATGATTGGATATGGCTGTTGCTACTGTTGTTGTTGCTGTTGTTGTTGCTGTTGTTGACCACTCATGGTACTATTATTGGTACTGTTGTTGTTCCTTGAGTTTTGAGGGGGTGTTTCTTGTCCTTCGGAATATGTATTATTAGACTGCTCACCTTCCGGCTCGAAAATGGCGTTGAATCTCTTACTTATCTCCAAATCAAATTGTTGACATATTTAGGTAGTGATTTGTGTGAACACTCTAGGACCGCCGGGGCACTTTTTTCCCTCTTTAGAAGGTTTTTTTCCCCCGGCTTGTATATACGCCTATTGCCCTAATGGGCTACTTATCTTTGTACATTCTCTAGTAATACATTCAGTATTGTGTGTTTGTGCTCCAAGCTTCTTCTTCTTCCTTGTGCTGTTTGCGTGCTTCCGCAGACGTCTATCTCCAACAATTGGTATCAGAGCAGGTCGTCGCTTCTTCTAGGGCGCCGTCGACACTCCTCCGTTTGCAGTCTCAGATTCGCACGAAATTTGGTGAGCATACTCAAGGTGTTTCCGAGATCAAAACATCTTCGCTCTGTGGTGCTAAAATCGCGATCTGAGCTCGTTTCGGCCTCCGAACGCACTATCGCAGTGCTTGTGCAGGTTATTTCGTCCTTTTGTGCCAAAGGTATATACCAGTTTCTGTTCGCCAGTTTAAGCGTCTCGAAGTCTGCTACAGGTCTAGCAGAACTCGTCTGGGTAGTTCTGTTCAACTTTTTGAGATACAGTCAATTTTCTGCATCAAGGTATTTTAGTCACCGGCCATGGCTGAAAGCAGTGATGTATTCCGTATGTTGGCTGTTGAGGATAAGTTGGATGGTACCAACTACCCATTATGGGCTTATATGATGCGACATGTACTAGTTGCAAAAGGATTGTGGAACATTGTGCCGGGTGTTGAAAGACGTCCTGTTACACCTGTAACGACAGGTACTGCAAATACAGGTGTTGGAGCTGATGAAGATGGTGTCGAAGATGATATTCCGCAGATTCCTGTTCGTGCTGCTGTTTCTGTTGCACCTACTGCAGAGCAGATTCGTTGGGATGGCAGAGATGCCTAGGCACATGCATTGATAGCTTTGTCTGTCAAACGTGCCATTATTCCTCACATTCGCTCTTGCAGAATAGCAAAGGATGCTTGGGATACACTTACCACTTTGTACCAGGCTAGGATTGAGGCTCGTGTTGCTTACCTCCGAAAACAGTTGGAGAGTGAGCACATGAATGAAGGTGATTCTATGGACAGTTTTCTTACAAAGATCAAAGACCTGAAGGAACAATTGATTTCTGCTGATGAGGTTATACCAGATAGCTCACTTGTGCAGACCGTTCTGAATGGTCTTCCTGATTCATATCAGAGTTTTGCCTCTACTCTTCGGTTGATGATGAAAGGCAATCCGAATGCCTTGTCATTTGAGGAACTAGTCTCTGTTCTATTGCAGGAAGATTAGTCTAGGCAGAACAGGTCCATTATGCGTGTTGCAGATCAAGCTTTCCTGGATAGTCAGAAGGGCAAAGGAAAATGGAGCTCTTCTACTAGTAAGCAGAAATCTACAAATGCTGCACAATCGAAGAACCAGGATAAAGATGAGAAGAAATCAAAAAAGCAGAAATTGTTCTCCAAGTACTGTAAAGGAAATGATCATATCATAAAGAACTGTCCAAAACTGGCTGCTAAAGAGGCAAAGAAGAAAGAGGCTGGAATGGTTGTTGCAGAGGCCTCTACACCAAAAACAGAGTCTGCAAATCTTGTGCAGGAAGAAGAATGGGCGTTTACTACTGTCTGCAGTTTTGACCCATCTTCTCATGATCAGTGCATGTCTGCAGTAGACTCAGATGTTTGGTACTTTGACAGTGGGGCGACCAAACATATTACCTCGCAGCGCAGTTTCTTCTCTTCACTCGAGCCTGCCCCTACAGGGAATACTGTCACATGCGCCAATAACTCCTCTTATCCTGTTATGGGAGTTGGTAAGATCATTCTGACTACTGCTGATGGTAGTTCTTTCACTTTGTCAGATGCTTTATTTGTGCCAGGGATAAAAAAGAACCTGTTATCCATTTCTGCATTAGCCAAGATTGGCTTGGTTGTGAAATTCGTTGATGACAGGTGTACAGTCCATGATCTCTCAAATGGCGATGTGATTATTGCTTCTAGCATTTTATGTCGTGGGCTGTATAAGCTCATAGACTATGAAAGATCTGTGAATGATTCGGCATGTGCAGTTCATGATTCTCAGGCTATGTCAGATGCAAAGCTTTGGCATGCACACTTTGGTCATTGTCACTCTAGCACAATGGTGAGTACCAACGTGAGAAGATTCACCTCATAATTGTCAATCCGTGGAGACGTGAGGACTAGTATGAAGACTATGAGCAAGTGAAGGCACAAGTGCGTGAGTGAGAAGCACACAAGCATGCACACACATACACACACACGCGCACACAAGGCAAGAACAAGGAGAGGAACAATGGAGTTCTTTGCATTAATCAAAAGGTCTCTTACATAAGCTCAATTCACAAACAATCTACCCCAAAAATGAGCTTTCTAGCTCTTTTTATAGTTTTTTGACTAGTTTTGGCCCTGTCCAGACCTAGTGTCCGGCCTAGTTAAAAATTAGGTTCCAGGGCTTATTTGAGGGCTCAAACGAAGTCTAAAAATTATGAAAATTGGTACGATGGTACTTCTTATACTCCTCAAGCTCGAGGACTCCTCGACTTGCACAAAATGGAGTCTATTCTACCAAAAACAGAATTTACAATGTTGGTGTAGTGATTAAAATCACTTGAGTTGTAAATAATCCATGGGAAAAAGTGATTTGGCCTTGTTGCCGTATTGTGCATGACTCCTCTGTTGCTTTGTATGCCAACACGCCCCCCTTCCTAGCGTCTGTCGCCCCTGACAGACCTTTGTTCTCTCGGGTGGTCGATATAATATTGGATGACATTGGTGGCCAGTTCATGTTCTCCTATCCTTAAGCCTCTTGCTAGATCAGCTTCCAATGCATCCCAATTTATTGCACCAGGGGTCTCTGGTTGCGGGGTGGTGTAGTACTCTGAATACATTGCTTGTTCACAAGCAAAAAGTTGGAGCAGATGTGTTGGCTTTGGTGCGAAAATCTCCGAGTGATACTCCCAGAAACCTGATCTGAACATTTCTTCGAAGGTCTGTTTGTAGCAGGCAGGGAGGTATTTGATGCGTGCATGCCAGGCGTACGCCACACGAATACTGGGGGTGGTGCTCATGTCATACACCAAGTCATAATTTCCATTGCTGAACCCCGGGAGACGTACCTGTGGTGCGGCTGCATTTCTAAAAGTTTTTAGGACGACCTGCATCATATCTAAGATTTTAAGCATCATTTGCGCTGCTACATCTTGCATGGGCTTCAAGCGCGGCATCCAGTGGCGAATGGTTCCCATCATATATGCTACCGACGGTGGTCCCTGTGGTGGCGCAATGTACAGGTAGTTCAGCCATTCCTTGCATTGCGCGTTGTTCTGTACCTTGATATTGAATGCCTTCCAAGACCTGCGGCGTGGAACTGGACCGTAGCATGGATTGTATAGGATGTGTAAAGGCGCGTTGTTCCATGTGCGTAGCATTTTTGTATATGTCTCTAGAAGTTTCTGCCGCCAGGTGGGTTGACGAATTTTGCCTTTTTGCACCTCTGGAGGAAGGTCTTCGGGTTGAAATTGGGTCGCAAAGGTAGGAATTTGACCCGTGACTCTTTGTATTTCTGCATTATAATCAGCCAAGATAATATAATACGGCCTGTATTGGAGTTTAGATGAGAGGATCAGGCGTCTCGATGACAGGTTCTTGAAGTAAGCCGATTGTAACACAGTTTCCTCTATGACCCTCATGGCCTGATTTTGCACTACTGTGCGCTCTTCGTGCGAACTCCCGATTTCCTCCACTTGACGTAGCCATGGGGGCCGTGGTGCCTCGAATGTGTCCTGCGCTTCTTCTGTTTGTTGGCCTCCTGGGAATGGTTGCGGATCGTATTCTTCGTCAAACGTCTGTTCCACAGGAATTTGCACAACTTCTTCGTCCGTGGGAGCCTCTGGAGGGGAAGATGGTCTCTCATATTGTAGTAGACGTGTTTGCAATTCAGTGACCTGTTTCTGGAGATCTTTTATGGCCTCTGCATCTGTGAGAAGTGAAGCCGCGGAGGGGGTGGTTGGAGAGGCTGCTGTTGGTCCTTTTTGGTGTTCCTGCTTCAATTGTCCCAGTTCCTCCGATAGTTTATCATGTGCTTCAAGCAGCATGGCATAGTCTTCCAATATGATCTTGATATTATCGGGGGTCACTGCTTGAAACTTGGATGGGCTGATGGGTGCCCCCGGTGTGCTCTCAATAGCTGCCTCCAGGTTCACTTGATTTTGTATTTGCAGGCGTCTATTCTCTTCTTGAGCGGCCGCAAGATGGCGTTTGAGTAGAGCCATATTTCGCTGAAGTTTTGAGTTGCGTTCCAGCTGTGTCCGTAGGTGACCTTCTACCACCTGTATCGCTTCCTGATCTGTATTCTGTAACTGTACCTCCAATATGCCATGAGCTTCTTGGAGAGTTTGGAACTGTGTGTGGAGGCGAGCATTTTCCTCCTCTAGTGCCGCGAGGCGGTGCTGTAGTGTCTCTAAGTGCTCGTGCAGGCGTTCGTTTTGTTGCTGGAGCTGAATGTAATCTGTCCTTAAATTTGATATACAAGCCAACATGGTGTCCAATGCATTTCCTATAGATGAGTGGGTGGTGTTTACAGTGGGAGATGCATGGGAAGGGAATTGGGGAAGGGGAATAGTGAATGATGTGTCTATGGAAGTCATGTGTGTGAGTGAAATTGGTGGAGGGGGAATGGAAGGAGGTGAAATCGTGGGGGGAGGTGCTGTGGGTGGTGAAATGTCCATACCTTCAGGAGTGGGTGTGAGTGTGGGGTCTGCCATATACATTGGGATGGTAGGTGGTGTGTGTGTGGAAGTGGTGAATAGATGCGAAGTGGGGTGGGAAGCTGAAAAGACAGGAAATGGTTGAGACCCTGGTTGAAAAGCTCTAGCAAGGAGGTCATGGAGGGATTGTAGAAATGGAGAGAGAGAGGTCGGGGGTTGAGGTCGTAAATTTGAGGAGGGCTGGAAGGGTTGCGTGGTCGTAGGGAAACCCATGAATGTGGATCTAGGGTCAGGATGACCTATGGCTGAGGGCATGGGTGATGGTTGCCCTAGGGCAGGCTCTAGGAGCGGTTCAGTGGATTGTGTAGCGATGGGGGTTGCTTCAAAGATTGGGTTATCAGTGGTAGAGAATAGGGTGGAACTAGAGATGGGAGTACGGAAGATGAAGGTTGGGTCGGTGGGTTGAGTGGTCGAGGTGATTTCCACTGTTTCTGCTCTAGGAGGTGATGGTGGGGATGTGGGTGGTAGTGGTTCGGTGGACTCCTCATGGGTGACTGGGTGCTATTGGCTAGCTGTTTCGGTTGCTTGGGAGGTTGTCCTGATAGGTTCAGATGTAATAGTTGGCTCTTCTACAGCTGTAATGAGAATCTGGATATTCTTACCTGAGCGTGGTCGTGTCTGGAACCTTCGTGGGTCATATTGAACTGGAGACCTCCGAATGGCAGTGCGCACTGCTTCTACTACCCCATATGTTTCTGCCATCAATAAGAGACCTTCCCTATACTCTGTGTCAACTCCTGCTTCTTCCAACAACTGAGTCATGAGTACTCTGCTACTCTGTTCGGTGAGTAGTTGTTGCGATCGTACTCTTTCCATAATCTGATACAGCCTTCGGAGTTCTGCTGTATAGGCTGGGGCTTCAGTGGTCTCCTCTTCATACGCTCCTTCTTCTTCTAGGTGTCCTTGTTGTTGACCTTGCTGAGCGTCACTCCAATGTACATGTTGACCGTCTGTAGACTTTCTTCTTCTTCGTGAGGATGTGCCTTGCTCCTCTGCCTCTGAATAAAACTCCACATCAGAGAATTGTGTACTTTGTAGGAATGCTTCGAAGTCCTGGGGGTCCATTCCTTCAGCATCTCCAGTGGCAGCAAATTCGAATTCAGGTGGAACAGGAGGAGCCGATGGGGTAGCTTGTGTCGTAGTTTCAGATCCCGACCTGGGTATCCTAATGGTAAAGGGAGGTACAGTGTCCTCCCGTTGTGGCGATACCTCAGGAGTAGTCAGAACTTCCCTTGTCTGGACACAAGGGATCGCACCCCTCATGCGCTTGGATTGATGTGTGGACGTCTTGAGCCTTTTAAACATTTGTAATTGTGCCCAAGTTAAGGCACGTTCAATGGGGACATCGTATGCTAGGCACCGGTAAATAATGCGTGTGATTGCACAGCATCCGTTCACCACTAATTTCCTAGAAGACCGTTTGTTTGCTTCATACAATTGATCTATAATCCATACCGGTAGCTTAATGGGTAACGCACCTGCTTCCGCTAAGTAGAGAGCGAACCAGATTCTCTTGTGTGGTTGTGTGAAGCGGTCTTGGCCGGGAAAGGCGAAATGTTGCATGCACATGCGGAGAGGGATGGACACGTTTGGGGTGAGTGCTGCCATGTCTTTAAGCTTCAATAGTTTCCTATCCTTCATGTTAGTGGGAACAAGAGCATCCTTTTCAGAGGGTACATGCGTGCCGTGCATATTCAAAGCGTCGCTTACCAACTCCACAGTAAGTTCAAACCTCTTCAACTCGTTGTTGCCCAGCAAGGAGGGAAGCACAAATGATCCGGGTTTGTCCTTTTCTTCATTAGCTTGTAATGTGGAGACCAAATAGTAACATCGGAGGAGATCTGGTTTAGGTAGTGGGGCTTCAAAGTATTCTGCCAGCCCTGCTCGTTGCCATATGGTCTGGAGATCCTCGGTGTTCTGTAAAGTCTCGAACTCCTTGGAGAAAAATTGGAATCGCACCCATGATCTGTCATACTCGCACTTAGACTCCCATATATACTTGGCCTCTCCTAATGGACCTGGCATGCCATTGAACCAATGAGAATTGGCATGGACTCTTTCTGTGATCCCTGTGGGTGGATCCGGCACCGGGATTTGCTGAAGGTGCTGCAGCTCCACTGGTCGTTCAGTTGGTGGCACATTAACAGGTAGACTATCCACATCAATTCCTGCAGTAAGTATCCCTACTTGTGAGCCCGAACCTGTCGCTTCTGCCATTTTACTTCTTGCCTTCTGATTATGTGAGAATATAGAATCACGTGTTAACATTGTAATGGACAGAATAAATCAGTTGTTGTCCCCGTTACAACATTAACATGAGGTAGATGGTGAGTTAGTGGTTAGTAAGTGCACGAAGACAGTGTGTGTAGTTAATGCTTGGGTATTCTTAGGAGACTAATGCAGTTAGTAAGTGGGGTGAATTTACAAATTGGGGTCGGGGGGTTTATTACAGGTCTTAAGCTGCCAAATGCAGTGGATGGGTTTTTGTCTTGGTTTCGTCGAGACGCTAGAGAACATTATAGGTGTGTCAGCTTGAACACGAGGCCTTTTAGGGACCCATTTACAAATGATTCTGTGCGTGCTCATGGGCCTTGGTGTGTTCGTGAGTGTTGAAAACGAGTGGATGCCGGTTGTGCGAGTGAATGGGTTACACTGTATAGGTTGTGGCTTCGGCGTAGCTATTTGCGCCCGCAAACAAGCCTTAGGCACCCAAATTTGTCTTGATTGTGGGCTAGCCTTCATCGACTTCTTGGGCACCCAAATAGATTTCACGTTAGCAGAAGAATTTCCGAAAGACTTCTTATTAGTGTCGTGTTGTTGGTTACTAATAAGAGGCTTTGCCCGTGTGGTTGGCTTGAGTGCAACCGGGTGTTCGCCTTTCCGCACCCACACTTGTTTCACTTGCTGGGACATTTTGCTGCGCAGGTACTTTGGATCCCGGACATAGGTAGTACTCTGCTTCTTCTGCCTTTGATCTACCTTTGGTTGTTGCCTCCTTCTGGCCTTTGGAAAAGAAGGGAGTTCCTTTGCATCCCTGACTCCGTTTTTACGAATATCATTCCTCTGCAACACATAGTTTTGGACAAGAACAACATGGTCATCTTCATGTGTATTCCTGGAAGGACCACGAGTCTGTGCCTTTCCTAGTTCCTTGAGTGCTCCATTATCTAACTCTACTGTAATTCGACTATGATTGACCCAAACCTGAAGAAGTCCACTTCTTAAGTTTAAGTTGACTGCTTGGTTATAGATCCAATCTTGACCCAAGACAAGAGGTTCAGTGAGATCCTCGTCTTGACACACTAATACTTTAACTGTTATAGCCTCATCATGAATATAAAGGGGAAGTTCCACCTCGCCCATGCAAAGGGTTTCCACGCCTCCCAATCCTATGAGATACGCTTCCACAGGATTGACAGTTAACTGCAACTCTTGACAGTAAAACAAGTTAACAGCACTAGTGGCTGCACCTGAGTCAATCAAGGCTCTTACGGTCCTTGCACTCTTTCCTTGTCCTATATCTAGGGTTATGAAAGGACGTCGATCAATTATCCTATGCGAGCTTGTTCCTACGACTTCACACATGGCCATAGGATATCCTTGATCTGCAGAGTCATCTGTTCTAGTCTGATCTCCGCCTTGCCTTCGTAACTTCATCCTTCTGATGCGTTCTAAAGCTTCTGCTTGAGCTTCTTCTCGAATTCGCTTTTCTTCCTCTTTGCGTTTCTTAGTAGTGTTGAGTCTGCTGAGCATTTCCTCCGTGAGGGGTTCTTGATACAACTTGACTCTGCAACCGCTAATATAGTTTGGGAGAATATCACCCTCTAACGTGGCTAATTGTACCGCTCCACTCGTGGAGATCCTATTGATAATCATAGGTCCGTAGCCTCTCTTTTCTAGCTTCCTTGCGTGTTGTTTCAGTGTATATACTAAAACTAGATCTCCTGCTTTCAAGCCCTTATCCTTCACATGGGCATCGAAATATGCCTTCTGTCTCTTTTTGGCTGCGTATATTCCTGCAGCGGCTCTCAGTCTTGTTTCCCCTAATCGTTCAAGGTCAAAGATCCTAGAGGAGAGCTCATGACCTGTCCATTCGTGCTCTTGTGCTACTTTCAACGTAGGAATCAGGAAATCCAAGGTAGCACAGCGTTTTGGCCGAATACCATCTGAAAGGGGGTGGCTTGGAGTACCGTTTTGTAGGCAACTCGATATGCCCAAACAGCATGGTGTAGCTGTTTGTCCCAATCAGAGCGTTTAGTGTTCACTAATTTCGTCAGTACATTGCATAAGATCTTATTAGTGCTCTCAGCTTGTCCATTAGCTTGAGGGTGATAGGGGGCAGACTTCTTGTGTATTACCAAGAATTCTTGGAGTAGATTTTCAATCACTTCATTTAAGAAATGAGTGCCTCTATCACTTACAAGCTCTATAGGTAGCCCGTATCTTGTGAATACATTCTCAAACAAGAATTTGGCAGTTGTTTGTGCATCGTTCTTTGTCGTAGCCTTTACCTCTACCCACTTGGTGAGATAATCTGTTGCAACAATGATGTATTCCGCATGAGAACCTTTAGCTGGGGGATTAATAGGACCTATGAAGTCTATTCCCCACTTAGAGAATGCACGTCCACCCATCATAGGTTTCAGTGGCATCTCATCTTTGCGTATAGGATACTGAGTCCTCTGACAGACATCACACCGTTTCACATAGGTGTGTGCATCCATGTGAAGGGTAGGCCACCAGAAACCCGCAAATAGTATTGCCTTGATCACCCGATCCGGTCCAAAGTGTCCTCCTGCTACACCTTGGTGAGCAGTTTCTAAGATCTTAAGATATTCGCTTTCATGGACACATAGCCTCAGGTAACCATCTTTACCACGCTTGTATAGATTATCACCAATGAGTGAGTAATCCAGAGCTTCTTGTTCTAAACTCCTTTTCCTAGCCAGAGTCATGTCTGGAGGGAATGCTTTCGTCCTTAGGCAGGATACTAGTGGTTCACTCCAATCTGGCACAATGGATACTTGATAAAGAGTAGCGTGTTCCACAGGTGGTTTAGTGCAGCAGATTGGGCATTCCTTGGACAACTTTTGGACATCAGCTTCCATAGTTGGCCAATGTACTCCGAGTCTCTTTAGGGTCTGTAAAGTTCGTTGCTTTGAGTAGTGGTGCTCCAACGCACCTACATGTGCTAATTGCAACCATTTAGCGTACTCATCCTCTTCTACGCAACAAGCCAAGATCCCTTGATCTGTGTGCTTGTACATACTTCCTGCCATGATGTGGTACTTTTGGGCTTTTACAACCTCTCTATTCCGTGTGTTTACCACTGGATGGTTAGGCCCGTATGTCAATACTGGTACCAATGGCTTAGCCCACTGCGGTACAACTTCCAAATTAAACAAGTAAGCATCAGGAAGGTCATCTGACACTCCTTGTGGGGCTTCTCCCGATGTGAGCCTAGAGAGGTGATCTGCTCTCAAGTGAGTCCTCCCTTTCCTTACCACAACCTCAAAATCATATTCCATTAGCAAGAGAAACCATCTCACTAATCTTCCTGTATTGCAAGGCTTGTTTACGAGGTATAGCAATGCTTGATGATCCGTAAAAAATTTAAACTTATTTGCAAGCAAATAGTGTCTAAATTTCTTAACTGCATATACCATGCCTAAACCTTCTCTCTCCGTAGTGGTGTAATTTCGTTCAGCCGCATTCAACTGTCTACTGGCGTAGGCAATTGGAAGATCCATATTACCTTCACCAGTAGGTTGTGCAAGTACACATCCAATAGCATAATTGGATGCATCCACGTGAACATGGAATGGCTTATTCCAATCTGGTGTGGTCAAGATTGGTGCTGAACATAATCTTCGTTTAAGCTCCTGGAAGGAATTCTCACATTCATCCGTCCACTCAAAGTTAGTCAGAAGCCCGTACATGGGCTTTGCAATGACAGCATACATGTGTATAAATCGTCGGTAATAACCACAATGCCCCATGAAAGCTTGTACTTCCTTGACATTTTTTGGCCTAGGTAGCTCTGCTATAGCTCTCACTTTCTCTTCGTCAGTAGATATGCCATTCTTTGACACTATGTGTCCTAGAATCTTGCCTTGCCTGACCATAAAAACGCACTTTTCTGGGTTCAGGCAAACTTGATATTCTCTACATTTGTCAAAGATTTGTTTGAGTTCAGGGATATGGGTTTGTCTAATGTTGGAATGAGCACAAAGATCATCAACGTAGACTTCTAAACTCTTCCTCAGGAACTCCTTAAACACATGGCACATCAGCCTCTGGAAGGTAGCTGGTGCATTGGTAAGCCCAAATGGCATTACTCTAAAAGCAAAAATGCCCCATTCTGTGGCAAAGGCTGTCTTATGCTGATCCTCTGGGGCTATGGCTACTTGGTTGTAGCCCGAAAATCCATCAAGGAAGCTGTACACTTCCTTGCCTGCCACTCTTTCTAAGAGATGTTCTGTGATGGGAAGCGGATAGTTATCTCGAATTGTGGCTGCATTAACCTTTTTCAAGCTAATGCACACGCGCAGCTTGCCATTCTTCTTGGGCACCACTACGATGGGGGATACCCATTCAGTGTGCTCAATTTCATAGATAAATCCAGCTTCAACCAATCTATCTATCTCTTCTTTGATCTTAGCAGCGTAATTATCGTTATAAGTATAGGGCTTTTGCTTAGAGGGTTTAGCATCTGAGGTCAAAGGGATAGTGTGTGAGCATATATCGGGGTCAACACCTTTCAAATCCTTGTAACTCCAAGCGAATACATCTCTGTATTCTCTTAGCAAGGCTATCAATGCATGCTCTTCTTCCTCTGTTAGGTCATGGCCTATGTACGTGCATCTCTCCTCTCCTTCTTCTAGGGCCACTACTATTTTCTTGGTGGTTTCTTTGTTATCATAGGCCTCTCCTGATTGTGCCTCTCGTTTAGGCATTCTTATCATGACTCTCCTGTCATCTATCTCATACTTCTTAAAATTTTCTGGGACCTCAAACAAAGATTCTTCCTCTTCTGGTGAGGCTTCTCTCTTCTTTCGTTTCTTTCCTTCTTCCTTCGGGGTCACATGTGTTGCTAATCTTACATCATTTGTAACCTCTCCATGCCTCTGGGGTTGAAATTCTACTTCATGGAAGTATTCTTCATCTGATGCAAATGGTGGGTCCATAATGATTGACTCTAGATCGGAGTCACTTGCATCCTCAAATGCATCAGGGCTAGGTTCGCATTCTTCTAGAACTGCCTCTCCCATGATTGGCTCTATGGAGAAGACTGAAATGTCATAGCCATCCTCATCACAGTGAGGTGTCCATTGTTCTTCATTGATGGCTACGTCCATTGTTGCTAAAATTTCTGCCCAACAGTGAGGTTCAAATTCTTCATCTGGAAAAACTACAGTTGCATAGGCTGGGTCTTGGATTGATCTATGGGTTTCTTTTCGCACCTACCTCTCTGGCTTTCTCTCTCTTCTCTTCTTCTACTGCTACCTTGCACATCCATAAGTGAGTGTCTTCATGCATCCATGAGGATCCAGACCCTATGGAATGCACCGATTCTGTATCATCTTTGGCTCTATGGATGGGATTCCATTGGATCGGAGGGACATCTCTATGAGAATAATCCTTGAGATTGACTTTGGTCGTAACACCCAAGTGTTGCAAATACAAGGAGTTGGTTCCCCAATCCTGTACCACTTGCAACTGTCGCATAAATGGTCTTCCCAAAATCATCTCATAGGCATGATTTTTGCTGGTCACATATGGCAAATGTATGCTCAAACTCGACACCACAAGTGGTGAGAGTTATTCCTTCTAGCAATCCTAGGGGTCTCTCTATGTGACCATCGGCCATCTGCAATTTCATTCTCGTTGGCCGGAGTGCTGGCTTGCCCCAACGCTTCCATAGGGAAGTAGTGGCAATTGCAACTCCTGCACCTGAGTCCAAAATTGCCTTGGTGGTGTACTCCTGGTAGGTGATGGGAAGATAGGTGTTTGTTGCAGAGCTAAAGAGCGCAGAAAGCAGAGAAAAAAGACGGGCCCCAAAATTTTTCCGATTTGGACACACAATTTTTTGTAACATAACCACTTTTGTATATATTTTCCGTTGTAAATGCACTAGAGGAGTCCTCTAGATGCATCCCCTCAGAAGATTAGTGAATTACCCATGTACATTAGTAGGAAGTTAGCAATTTAGTGAATAAAGTGCCGGTCTCTTGTGTGAAAGGACCAAACTTAGGGCACTAGTATATAAGTCAAAAGTGACTCATTGTAAAGGACTTCTGGTCATTGTGAAGAAGAGCACTTCTGAAATTTCGAGTTTGCCTTTTCCTTGCTGATTTTGATCTTCATTTTGCTCATGTATGTGTGTGTGATGCTTGAAATGCAAGTGTAGGACTGTTGTCTACCCCTTCCCCCTTGTTTTGAGTGGCTGTAGTGCGTGCGTAAGCTAGGAGAAGCAAAAACGCGGGTGTTAGTAGTTCCCGTAATTCACTGTTTCTGCCATAACTTGCAGCAGAGTGGTCAGAATTGAGTGAAACCACCACCATTGGATTCGTCTCGTCGAGAGCTTCGAAACGAGTACCCTATTGCCTATATTCGGAGTTCTGGGCTGGGAGAAAACCTCAAAAAACCAAAACTGCTGAAAGTAGGCTTGCGGCAACACTTCCAGTTTTCTCAGTAGGTGTGGGTAGTATTAGTCTTTTCTCTTGCTTGGATGGTTAACTCACTTCATTTTCTATCACGTGTGCAAATGTCTTCATACACTTGGTAAGTCACTCCTTCGGATTGATAATTAAATGTGTGCAAAGGACTCCACTATATGCACTTGTATTGCAATCGAGGTATAGTCTCATTGGTACAAGTCCTTGAGTCATTACGGCTCAAGTACACACGTTTTTGGCGCCGTTGTCGGGGAGGCACTCCACCAAGTTGCCTTCGTGATAGTTAGAGAGCAAGTGTGATCGAATCGTACTTGTAGAGGTGAATTTGTCCATTGACGAGTAGTATTCCATTTCAGCACTTGTCACTTCTCATCCTTGAGGTGTGTGTGATAAGTTTTAGGTTTAGGTGTAGGAGGAGGGAAGAGAAGGAGGAGTTAGGGTTAGTTAAGGAGAGGAGTAGAGAGGAGAGAAGAAGTAGGAATAGGCAAAAAAAACCCAAAAAAATTCACCAAAAAATAGACCAAAATTTTAAGTTCTGCCCCTAAAAGTATAAAAACCCAAAAAATTGACTCATTTGACACTTGCTGGAACTCTGGTATCGTGAGCGACAGCGACCGGTATCGTGGATCTGGTATCGTGCGTTCGAGGCCATTTCAGTGAGAGTTTGAACCCAAAGAGCAAGCTAGAGCAGACCAAGGTGAGTTCTTATCAAGATCATTCACTCAAAGCACTTGAAACATGCACAAAACGTGATTAAAACAGTGCGCAGTATCGCGGGGGGGGGGGGGGTAAAGAGAAGTTATTTCTGAGTTGTTGTGTGAGAGAGAGGCCTAGAAGGGAGGAGGAGTGTAAGAGCTGCAAGGGGGTGAGAAAATTTCCACATTTTCTTGTGATTTGGCTTGAGTATCGCGATCGGTTGAGTTCTGGTATCGCGATACCAAAACTCCCTTGTATCGCGATAATCGCCGTCAATATCGTATCGTTTGATACCTAACTTGGTATCGCGATACCGCACTGGTATCGTGACCCTGAGTTGGTATCGCGATCGCGCAATTGCGGTAGTATCGTATCGCTGGTCATCGACCCTGGTATCGCGATACCATTCTGGTATCGTGTAGCCAAGTCGGTATCGCGATCGCGCTCACTACAGTGATATCGTATCGTCTCCCACTAAGGACAGTATCGCGACACCATCGTGAGATCGTATCGTCATAGTCTCTAGTATCGTATCGTGGAGTTCCTAGGGAAGTATCGCGATACTATACTTAGTATCGTATCGTCGAAGTTTAAAGATCGTATCGCGATACTGTCACAGGTATCGTATCGGCCAAGTTCGGTGGTATCGTATCGCTTCCTCCTAGAGTAAGTATCGCGAAATCACACAGGTATCGTATCGGCAGAAGATCAGGTATCGTATCGTTGGAATCCTTTGGTATCGTATCGTCATAGTTCCAGTATCGTATCGTGTGCAGCAGGGGTATCGTATCGTCTGCTTCCCAAAGTGGTATCGCGATACCACACTGGTATCGTATCGCCTCTGTGCCTGATATCGTATCGTGGGCATGGTCTAGTATCGTATCGTGTGATTGTCAGTATCGTATCGTGTGATTCTGGTATCGTATCGCAGTCAAAGGAGTATCGCCGAGAGCAGTATCGTCAGGAAGTGGTATCGCCGAGATAAACCCTTTCTTTAGTGAGACACTTTGAGCCTTTAGGAGAGCTAACCAAGGGGAATCTAAGAAGTATAAAGGGAGGCTTAGGTGTGTGGATGAACTTGAGGTCAGGAAGAGTGCTAAGTAGCCGAAGGAGTGTCATCTCTTCTATAGGAAGCACTGCTCAGGTCAGTCACCACTCCGTCTACTCAGAGACCTCTAGTGAATCTGAGGAAGACATACCCATGGCATCGGAAGACATGCAAGGTCCAGCACCACATAGGAATTTCATGTCTACAGTGGAAGGTGAGTACCGTACTGCCTTACAATATGTGTCCACAAATACCCAAGAGATTCCAATCTACCTGGATGGCTTAAACAGGTCCGTTGCCAGAATGGCAACAGTACAAGATGTCACCATCATACCACGACCAGCTGTCAAATACGAGGGAGGTGCTTACATTGACAAAATGGGTCACATCTATATAGTAACTGAATTTCCGGAGAGGATCAATGAAAGAGGAGAGTTCCTGGATCCCAACAACTCTGAAGAGTTAGTGACCACCCCTAGAGGCAGATCACAGGTATCACGGGTCTTGAGAGGAGACTTGATACCTCAAGACGACTACTTGTTGGAAGTCTACATGATTCACGGAGCAGACTTATTGCTTCAAACTGACGTACCTGTTCAAGGAATAGGAGAGAGCCCCATGACCTTCTATGAGTTGAAAGACCCAGAGGACGAAACTAGACTCACTTACCTAGATAAGAATCGAAGAAGATATTGGCCGGTAGGTGTCCTAGACAAGGCTCGGCTGAGATATATGGGTGCGCTTGTATTTCCTCAGAGGGAGCAGGCAACTACCTCGCAGAATCCTTTTGGAGATCAACAAGAGACGGAACATACCACATCAGGACAGACCAGTCAAAGAAGTGTGCCCAACCGTACTCATGTACAGTTTGCAACTCCAGGTGAGCACACTCATAATCAGACCCACACAGGGATGGGGAACCATTTCCGACCACCGATCAGACCACGACCACCTGTGGGAGGACAGCCAGGAATACCTCCATTACGACCAGCTGTCCCGGTTTTCCCCGTAATGCTCAGACCACCTGAACCAATGAGAAGATTGAGACCAATCCAAGTAGCTAAGTTTATGAGAAACCATTATGATGGATCAGGGGAGCCATATGATCATATTGCTGAATTTAAACAAGTTCTAAGAGCGGAACAAGTAGAGGACTTCTTTGTGCAGTATGAGTCTTTTGGACTCACCCTCACAGGAACGGCTCTAACTTGGTTCCAACCTTTAGATCCTAATCGATTTGGAAACATGGAGCAATTCTTTCAAGAATTTATAGGAGAATTTACAAAAAGAGGGATTAAACACAATTCTGCATCATTAATCCATAGCTTTAAGCAAAACCCTAATGAAACAGTGAAGACAGCTGCCCGAAGATTCAATCAATACGTGGATAGATGTCCTACGGCTGAGAGACCGACTCAACAAAAGATGATTTCATTATTTTTGGACGGACTCTCTAACGGGACCCTAAGAACCCTAGTGTATGTAAAGAGGCTGCAAACTTTGAGTGAGTGTCTTCAAGAGTGCATCGACTTGGAAGATAACCTTGCTGAGGACCTTAAAGGTACTACCGACCTCACAAAATCAGAAGACTCAAGAAGCACAGTGACGTCCAATTCTAGTAATATGGAAGAACTAGCAGAACTATTAGCTAAGAAACTAGGAGTCCAAGGACAGAGAGCTTACCAATATCCAGCTCAAAGAGTGCCTATGTTGAGGAGGTGTAACTTATGTGGAGGAGAACATCCCACACACTTGTGTACCAGAGGAGGAGCCGGTGCACAACCCATGTATCCACACAACAGACAGCAACAACAAGGGACTTCTTCATACTGCCACATCGAACAAAAATATACCAACCATACAACTGAGAACTGTCCCTTTAATAGGCAAACACGACCTGTCAACCCACCACAATACCGACCTTATGGATACCCACCTAGAGAGCTTGGTAGGGAGATGCCAAGATACAACCCGTATCCGGTAGGAGCCCCAAGACAATACGAGCAAGCACCGTACCCACCACCACAACCAGTGCTGGGACCCCAATTGTCACAACCTCAACAAGTTGTACCTGTGAAGTATACTCAACCAGAAGAAAACTTGGAAAGAGCCATAATACCGGCTTCAATAGCGACCAATGGAGAATCAATCAACCAAGGGTATGAAACCCCACCAGGAGAGTACTATCCATATGAAGCCAACATGATGGAATATGAACCAGCATATGACATGGCCTATTATGGATATGAAGGATTTGATCAGAATTATGGAACGGAAACTGCAACTTTAATGTATACAATGCCCAAGACACAACAACCGTTGAGACCTCCTATTAGACCACCCGTACAAAGAGGACCATGTTATAGATGCGGAGGGGATCACTTCATTCGGGAGTGTCCTCGACCTTACAACCCTCCACCCCCCAGGATTTGGGAAGGATATTGTAGTGATTGTGGGAAAGAACATCTTTTTAGAGATTGCCCTAAGAACCCTACAAAAACTCAAGGTCCTGCACCAATCAATGTAATAGAGGTCATAGAAGAATCTGGAAGTGATAAGGAGTACACTGTACCGCTAAAAGCTATTACTAGAGCTCAAGCAAAACAACAAACAGGAAAACAACCGGAAGAGAAACTAGAGAACGATAAAACAGGAGACGCTAACATTCAGATAGTCGAGGATTCAGAGAACTCATGTGAGAATACCCAAAACACCAAAGTACAAAAATGGAAAGAAAGACGAGAAAAGCTCAAAGAGAAATGGGCAAGAAACAAGGGCCAAAACAGCAAAAAACAAGCGAAGGGTTCTAGAAAACATAACGAACAACAAATGCATAAGGAGACCCCTGAAACACCACCAATTCGTTCAGAGGTAAAGAAGCCAGGATCAATTCTAGCTGACTCAAAGCCAGAGGAATTGGACATGTGGCTAAAAGCGTACCAAGCTAGAATCAAAATGGGACCAAACCTAGAACAACATGAAAGACTCTATCCTCAAGGGGAATTAGAGAAAGAAAGACTGGCGATATGCAAAAAACTCATAGAAGTAGCACAGGCGACTCTAGAAAAGACTATCCCAATTTTGCCTGAAACAAGGATCGCACAAGAACTATATGAAGAGTACATACAACCTAAAGATAAGGAACCTAGTCGAGAAGATGATCGAAATGAACGAATGAAATCTCAAGAAGAACAGGTATCCATAATACCCGACCTAGAGGAAGATTGGTCCAAAGACTTGTGGAAAAGAATTAGAGAAGAGCAATGGAAAAAGGATGGAATCAGTCCACCTCCTTTTGAGGAAATAATTGGAGCAGAAAGTCACCATGATCATAACCTAGAGGAAGCATATGAGGAAGTGTCAAGATTTGATAAAGGAAGAGAGGAAACCATGAGCATTTCAACGTTGCCTAACTACATGGGAGAATATGAAAGAGAGTCGGTAATAATACGAGCACCCACAGTGCATGGGAAAGAAAAAGGGAGCTCAGAAGAGAGTTCACACAATCTAACAGAACTTAAGAAAACAAAGGTGCAATGTAAATTGACGGTGGAAGAGTTGCTTCAACTTAGACCACATCTATGGAGACAGCTAGCAAATCAAATAGAACAACCGGCAGAGGAAGGAGAAATGAAAGGAAAGGAAAAAGAAAACCACTCCAAAATACGTGTTCCAGTTGATAAAGTAGGAGAATTTAGCGAAGGAGATGAAGGTAACACGTGCTTACCTGTCACCTACAATGGGTACATGACCAAGGCCATCTTAGACACTGGAGCCGGAGTAGGAATTGCAACGAAGGAAATTTGGGAAAAGTGGGGTAAACCAGCCTTACGACCCACTCGCATGAAGTTACAATTAGCAGATGGACATGTAGAGAAACCCCTAGGAATATTGGAAGGAATTAGGTTAACCACGTGTGGAGTAGAGTTTGAACACACATTGGCCATCTGTAAGTTCGAAAAAGCAAACAATTATGAAATGATATTAGGACGACCATTCATGCGACAGATGCGAGTAGTACAAGATTGGGGCAGAGATTCATTATATCTCCAACATCAAGGGAACACTACCAAGATAAACCTGCACACATTCGCTTATCGGGATGTCCCTCTGTTGCTCTAGCACGATGGTGAGAACCACGTTAAGAAGCTTTACCTCCTTAATGTCAATCCGAGGGAGAGGTAGGAGTGATATGAAGATCGTGAATGTGAGAAGATGTGAGAGTGAAGGTGAGAAGCACAAAGATGCACACACACCTACACACACACAATGAAGAGACAAGCAAGATACAATGGAAGGTGTGAAATTAGCTCTATTACTCAAGAATACTCTTACAAGCTCAAACTAGCTCTACTCTCTTCTTTGCTCCAACAAGCTAACCTCAAAAATGAGCTCTCTAGCTCTTTTTATAGTTTCTAGACTAGTTTTGACCGGTTTCACATCTAGTGACCGGCCTAGTTAAAAAATAGGTCCTAGAGGCTATTTGGGAGGGTAAACGATGTCTAAAAATAACGAAATTTGGTACGAGTATTCTACCTAAGCTCCTCAAGCTCGAGGACTCCTCGGCTTGCACAAAATGGAGCTATGGATTACAAAAATGGGGTTTTGTCTATATTACATATGTTACAAGAGTGATGAAAATCACTGTTGGATGTTTGAAGAAGTAATAAAAATATAATTGTTTTGAAAAAATGATCCGACTGGCTCCCTGCTCTGTCTTTACATGCTTCCGTGGCGTCTGTGCCTCTGACTGCTTCCAACACCCCCCTCCCTCTCGCTTCTGTCGTCCCTGACAGAACCTTGTTGTGAGGTCTGCCGGATGTAATTCTGTAGGAGGTCTTGAGCGAGGGTGTGCTCTGATACACGAATACCTCGGGCTAGATCAGCCTCGAGTTTCTCCCAGTCGATGGGTTGCGGCTCGTCTGGTGGTGGGAGCTGATAGTGTGTGGAGTACACCATTCGTTCACAGGCAAATAATTGCAACAAGTGTGTCGGCCTGCTTATGAATACTTCGGAATGGTACTCCCAAAAACCGGTGGTGAACATTTCTTCGAATGTTTGCTTGTAACATGCCGGTAGATATTTGAGCCTGCAGTGCCAGGCGTAACACACCCGTAGCGATGGCGTTGTGCTCATATCATATACTAAATCCAAGTTGCCATGCTCAAAGCCCGGGGTGTTGACATGAGGAGCCTTGATGCGCCGGAAGACTTTAAAGACCATCTGCATCATGTCAAAGATTTTGACAGTCATTTGCGCGGCAATATCATCCATAGGTTTTAATCGAGGGAGCCAGTGGCGGATCGTCGCCATCATATAGCCAACTGTGGGTAACGCGACTGGTGGCTTGAAATAGGGGTAATTCAGCCAGTCTTGGCACTGCTTATTGTTCTGTAGCTTTATAGCGAAGGCAGTCCAAGAGCGGCGTCGTGGTACTGGTCCCCAGCACGGATTGAATTTTAAGTGAAGAGGCGCTTTTACCCACGTGCTCATCATTTCTGGATAATTTTGCAGTAAATCTTTGCGCCAGTCTGGTTGGAGGATTTCACCTCTCTGCGCCCTTGGTGGCAAGTCCTCTGGCTCGAATTGAGTTGCATGCGTAGGTTTCTTGCCGGTTTCTTTCTCTATGGTTAATTGATATTCTGCCATTAACATAAAGTATGGTTTATACTGAAGCTCATGCCCGGATATGTATCTTCGCGGGGCCATGTGAGCAAAGAATGGTGATTGTAAAATTTTTTCTTCAATTATGGCCATGGCATGTAGCTGTGCCTCTACTCTGGCCGAGTGTGTCGTTCCGAGTTCTTCTACTGTCTTCATCCACGCGGGGGTAGGTAGTTCGTAGGTCATCTGGCCTTCGGCCGTGACACGTCCGCCTGGGATGGGTATTGGTTCATAAGCCTCTTCGAAGGTCTCCTCCACCGGGATAGTGACAGTCTCTTCCTCAGCTGGTAGCTCAGGTGGGGAGTCTGGCCTTGGTGGTGCTTCATAGATGGCAATCCTAGATTCAAGGTTTGTTACCTGGGCCCGGAGTGCGTTGAGTTCCTCTAAAACTTCAGGGGCAGGGTCCACAGGTGCTGGTACTTCCGCTGCTACTGGTACCTGTTGTGTGGCTGGTTCTCTGAGCTGTAGCAGTTTGTGATCTTCCTTTAACTTTTGATACTCTTCATTCATCCGATCATAGTCCTCGAGCAATCTGACATGGTCGTCTAGCAACATCCGCATCGACTCAGATGGGATGGCCTTGAATCTGCTCGGACTTAGTGGCTTGTCTGGGTGATCTAAAGCCGCCTCCAGATTTTCTCTGTTCTGCTCTTGGAGTCGCTGGTTCTCCTCGTTAGCTGCGGCTAAATGTCTTCTTAATAAGCCCATATTTCTAGTAAGCGTTGCATTGCGGACAGTCTGGGCTCTAAGTAGGTTATCTAAATCTGCAGTGGCCTCTTTGCTTTTTTCCTCACTTTCTATTTCTAACTTGTGATAAGCCTCGCGTAACTCTTGGTACCGGCTGTTCAGTGAGGCGTTCTCAATTGACAACAAATTAAGCTGCGTTTGTAAGTCGTTCGTCGTTTTCTGCAGCTGTTGGTAATTGGTGCCGAGTGATGCAAACTCATCTCGGACTTGCGTCATACATGCGAACATGTGTTGAAATGCTGTGTCTACGGTGGGCGATAGCAGTAGTGAAGTGCTAAATGAGGATGCAGTGATGGTAGATGCAGTGGGAATGGGAATCGGGGTTGGGACTGTGGATGCAGTGGTGATTGTGGAAAATTGTGAAGTGCCTAAATATGAGGGTGTGGTGAGTGTAGTGGGTGGTGGTGAGGTGGGTGGTGATATGTCCATGCCATTGGACGTGTTTAATGTTGTGACTGTGAACAGTGGTGTGATTGGGGGTGGTTGCGTAGGTGTGAATACGGGATTTACAAACGTAGAGTAGTTTACAGGGGGAATAGTTTGGTGAAACGGGGAAATAGGGGTTATGGCAGGTTGGGGAGGTGAGACGGGCGAGAAGGTTAGCGGGGTTAGGAAGGGAAATGGGGTTCTTAGAGGTGGGGGAAACGCTGGGAAGGATGAAGGGGCGAAGGGGTTAACATAGGGATGCAGAGGGCTGGGTGTGGGCCGGGTGGTATGAATGGGTAAGGAAGAGGTTGGGGCTATATTGCTTTGTACAGGTGTGGATGTGGGGAAAGCAGGTGGGTGTGCGGGTGATACAGAATGGGTTGGTGACAGATGAGGTGAAAGAGGAGTCGAAGGGGTGGAGGTTATTTCGAGGATTGTAGTGGTATGTACAATGGTGGTACGGGGGGGCGAATCTACAAGAATGGTTTCTGCGGTTACTGAACGTTCGGGGGCGAAGCGTGCCTCCCTGGCTTGTGCTGAAGATTGGGCTCCTGTTGGTACACGAATATACTCCCCGGGTTTTGAGAGTAGTCGCACTCGGCGAGGATCAAATTGTGGTAGTTGCTTTCTTTGTAAAAATCTGAGTGCTTCATGGGAGCCTACTGATTGGACTAACTCTCGGAACCCTCTGATATAGGCGTCTTCGAATCCTCCGGAGATGAGTTCCTGTTCAATTAATGCCTGGCTCTCCTCTTCAGTTAACTTCTTTCGTGCCCAGACTTTCTCCATGGTACGATATAGTTTCTTTATGGCCAATGTATACGCTGAGGCTTCAAAAGTTTCATCTTCATATGTGCTGGTGTCGCCGTGTGTGTCAGTCTGTTGGCCTTGGCCCTCTGTCTGTTCCTCTTGTGAGTCCTGGCTGGCTTCATCGTCGCCTTGATCGTCGTCTGTTTCGGTTCTTTCTTCTTCAGAGCCCGACACAGCTTGTCCCTGTGGCAAGTCTCGCGGCGTAGTCGGGTAGCTGGGACGTTCATATTCCTGGGAGAACAGGGGTGCTTCTGAATACTGAAACTCGTTTGAGAATGCATCAGGCATCTCAAAATCAAATGTCGTGTTTATGGGGTCGGTCTCCATATGTGGTATCGGGAAAGAAAACGCTTCCGCACCAATGGTGGTGGGAGCTTCTGCGGTTGTGGTTGGGGGTTCTAAGGTGGTAGCTGCCTGAGGTGCAGCGGTACTCGTGGTAGCTTCTGTAATCACTGGTCTGGACAACCGTATGCGAATAGGTTGTACAGTGGGCTCAGCTTCTGTCTGTGGTCGCTCGGGAGAGGGTTGTGGTGACGGCGACTCTGGCACTTGGAGACAAGGGATAGTGCCTCGCATGCGCTTACCAGCCCGTGTCCTACTGGGCTTCTTAGCTTTCTTCGCTGTGCTCTTGAATGCCTTCAATTCCTCTCCTGTTAATGCACGCTCGATGGGCAAGTCATAAGCCAAACACATATACACAATTCTTGTGAGTGCACAACATCCGTTAAGTACTTTTTTACGCTCCCATCTGTGCTGTGCCAGGTACATCTGATCTATGATCCAGCTAGCCAGATCAACTGTTTGAGGTCCCGTACATGCCAAATATAATCCGAACCATATTCTTTTGTGTGGCATGGTAAATCTGTCCTGAGCTGGAAAGGCAAAATGTTGCATGCATATTCTTAGTGGCTTTGACAACTCAGGTGTGATGGCCGAAATCTCTTCCCACTTCGTGACATCCCCACGTTTCATCGGTTCTGGAATCAATCTCTCTCGGTCTGTGGGTGTGTGGGTTCCATGAATCTTGATGGCTGCTCTGATTAGGTCCTTAGAGAGATAAAATCTCTTGTAAGGTGGATCATCCACTAGGGTAGGCAAGATGAAGGTTCCTGGGATGTCCTTATTCTCTGATGCCAGTAAGGTAGTGATCAAGTAATAGCACCTATAAAAATCTGGTTTGGGTAGAGGATCACTGAAATATTCTGTGAAACCGGCTCTAGCCCAAACATGAGTTAAATCTTGGGTGTTTTGTAGGGCTTCGAATTCTCTGGAGAAAAACTGGTACTTTCCCCACGTGCGGTCATCAAAAGTCAGAGAAGATTCAAATATAAAGTCTGCGTCCGCGAGGGGTCCTGCCAGGCCCTGAAACCAATGAGAATTCCTGTGTATCTTTTCTGTGTAGCCCATAGGGGGGTTATCGATAGGCATGGGCCCTGGAAATCCCTGAAATTCCGGCGGTGGAGCAGTAGGATGGGACTCAGCTCGTAGCACGTTGAGTGGTACTGCTGCCACACTGGGGCCTACTCCTGATGTTCCTTCGTCAGTTTGCATGGTGGCTGGTGCGCTAGTGAAAAAGATCTGCTACAAAAGATTAACACATTAGCATGGAAATTAATCATGATCCCATTAACGTGAGACCGCAATCCCTTTCCATAACTGATGCGTAACCCGTGTAGCCAAGTGCTTGTGAGGTGATGGATGCAATGTTTTTTGCAGCACTAGTGCAGGTCTCTAGACACCTATATGTTTCAGATCATGCATACATTTCTTGATGAGATGAGATTACGAGTGGTGTGTGATGATGGTGTGTGAACTTATACAAGGTTGAAAGGTTAGTAATTGAGTACAAGGTTGTATGTTAGTCGGGGGGTAGTTAGACAATGGGTTAGGGCAAGACGGGTGGACACGTTTCGGTATCCATTTCCTAAGAGTCTTTGAATGGGTGGTGGGTTTCTGCTGAGGGGTAAAAGGTGGTGTCGGTTTTGGTTGTATCGAGGGATGAGATGAGTTATGGGGGTTATATATTACATGGCTTATGGGTTGAGCTATGATACATGGTTTGGGTACCCAAATCTGCGTGGGCGTGGGTCTATGGGTAAGGTACTTCTTGGCGATCCACATTTGTCGGACGCTTGGACCTGTAGAAGAAGGTCGAGGGGATGGTGGATATCGATTCTGTTTCTGTTCTGCCTTTTGTTTGTTGATCTCTGCTTGGTTGGAGTTCTTTGGTGCTTTTTGTCCTTTTGGCACCCACATTTGTCTGGTGCCGCTTCCTTTGGGAGGCCTAAACTGCTTTCCTTGTTGTTTCCTCTGATACTGCAATCGGTCTGGGTTCCTTTGTCGTGGTCGACTCTGTTGTTGCTGGGTTTGAGAGGTCGGATGGACACTCTGCTTTGGAAAAGAAGGGAGTTCCAACACTTGCGTGACCTGCCCATCAGGAAGTGATGCCTTTTGTAACTTTAATCTAGGCCAGTCCGCAACAAGCTTGGAAGGATGAGCACCGTAGGGTGTCGTGCTCATTTGGCCGCTGATGCAACCCACCTGACCTCTGATTGTGCCCTTCTGCCCTTGCTGTTGGGTAACTGTCTCTTCTAGTTTGCAGGAAGTCCCAGGGAAGATCTCCTGTCGTCCTTCTGATTGACAACTGTCTATAGCCAAGCCCGAGTGGGTTGGTGTAGATGTGACGTGACTGGTCTGATTAAAGATCTTCCGGTCTTCCGTCTCATGCGTTTCGTAGGGTCTAGGGTCACAACCGTCAAGCGGAGTGCGGTTAGGGAAGTCCAGCGGTATCACTCGCTTCTGCTCTAAGGTTCCAATCTGTAAGGAGCCTTGCCTAAGATTTAGGTCCACTGAGTGATCGTATAGCCAATCTTGGCCAAGGATTAGGGGTTCTATCAGGTCGTCATCATGGCACACTAGTAATTTCGCTGTCATCGTCAAATCCTTAATGAGGATAGGAAGGTCCACCTCACCCATGCAAGGGGTTTCCATGCCTCCTAGGCCTATGAGGTATGCCTCAATTGGCCGCATTTCTATTCCTGAATCTTTATAGTGGGACCATCTAATCGCACTAGTCGCAGCACCCGAGTCAATCAAAGCCCTGAGTTCTTGGCTATGTTTACCGTGCTCTAGCCTTACGGTAATGAATGGTCTCCTGTCCACTATGCTAGGATGAGTGGTTGACTTTACTTGACACATGGCCATGGGATATCTGGGTGATGTTTCCAGATGGTTATAATGTTCTCTCCCTAGTCCTTGTCTTCTTAGCTTCATGCGCTTAATGCGTTCTATGGCTTCTGCCTGAGCTTCTGCTCGTATTCTATTTTCTTCGTCCTTACGCTTCTTTGCCAACGTGAGTCGTCTAAGCATATCCTCAGTAAGAGGTTCTTGATATAGCCTGACTCTACAGCCACTAATGTAATTAGGCATTATATCTCCTTCTAAGGTGGCTAACTGTACTGCTCCGCTCGTCGAGAGTCTGTTAATGATCATAGGTCCATAACCTCGCTTTTCTAACTTCCTTGCGTGCTGTTTCAGCGTATATACTAGAACTAAATCTCCTTCTTTTAGGCCTTTATCTTTCACATGTGCATCAAAATATGCTTTCTGTCGCTTCTTCGCTGCGTATATTCCTGCTGCTGCCCTCAGCCTGGTTTCTCCTAATCGTTCCAAGTCCATTATTCTTGCTGATAATTCGTGGCCGGTCCACTCATTTTCTTGTGCAACCTTAAGGGTCGGTATCAAGAAGTCCAAGGGAAGCACTGCATTCTGACCAAAAACCATCTGAAAGGGAGTTGCATTGAGTACGGTCTTGTAGGCCACTCGATATGCCCAAACAGCGTGGTGTAGCTGTTTGTCCCAATCTGAACGTTTATTGTTCACGAGTTTCGTCAGTACGGTACAAAGTATCTTGTTAGTGCTTTCAGCCTGACCATTGGCCTGAGGATGATATGGTGCAGATTTCTTGTGAATCACCATAAAATCCTGTAACAAATATTCAATGACTTGGTTTAGAAAGTGAGTGCCTCGATCGCTCACCAACTCTATAGGCAATCCATATCTTGTAAAGACATTTTCAAATAAGAATTTTGCAGTCGTGTGTGCATCATTCTTTTTTGTGGCCTTTGCCTCTACCCATTTCGTCAGATAATCTGTAGCAACAATAATGTATTCCGCATGTGTACCTTTTGCAGGGGGGTTGATGGGTCCTACAAAGTCTATACCCCACTTTGAAAATGCACGTCCGCCCATCATGGGTTTCAATGGCATTTCATCTCTGCGAGTAGGAAACTGAGTTCTTTGGCACACGTCACATCTTTTTACATAGGTATGTGCATCCATGTGAAGAGTGGGCCACCATAATCCTGCAAAGAGGATGGCTTTGATTATCCTATCTGGTCCAAAATGACCTCCTGCAACACCTTGGTGTGCAGTCTCTAGTATTCTCAGATAATCGCTCTCATGAACACATTGTCTTAGATATCCATCTCGTCCTCTTTTGTATAAATTATCGCCAATAAGTGAATAGTCTTGAGCTTCCTGCTCTAGACTGCGTTGTCGAGCTAAGGTCATTCCTTGAGGGAATGTGTTCGTCCTCAAGTATGTCACTAAAGGCTCACTCCAGTCTGGTGTGAGAGACACATGATATAATGTTGCATGCTCTACTGGTGGTCTTTCACCACACACCTGACATTCTTTACACAACTTGTGGACATCTGCTTCCATAGAAGGCCAATATACTCCTAATCTATGCAGAGTCTGTAATGTTCGATGTTTTGAATGATGTTGCTTTAATGCACCTATGTGTGCTAATTGCAACCAATTCGCATGTTCTGATTCATCTACACAACAAGCAAGAATCTTTTGATTATCTTGTTTATATATGCTTCCTGCTATTATTTGGTACCTCTGGGATTTGGTAATCTCTCCTTCTTTGATCTTTATCCTAGGATTCTTGGGTCCGTATGTCAGAATAGGGACTAACGGCTTAGCCCATTCTGGTGCTATCTCCAGGTTAAACAAGTATGCATCTGGCAGATCATCCGCTACTCCTTGAGGGGCTTCTCCTGAGGTTAATCTTGAGAGGTGGTCAGCTCTAAGATGCGTCTTTCCTTTCCTAACTACCACTTCAAAATCATACTCCATGAGTAATAGAAACCAACGTATCAATCGTCCTGTGTTACATGGTTTGTTAACTAAATATAATAGGGCTTGATGATCTGTAAAGAACTTGAATTTGTTGGCCAACAAGTAGTGCCTAAATTTCTTTACTGCGTAGATCATCCCTAATCCCTCTCTTTCCGTCGTGGTGTAATTTCTTTCTGCTGCGTTCAGTTGTCTGCTAGCGTAAGCTATGGGGAGATCTATGTTACCTTCATTCGTGGGTTGTGCTAATACACATCCTAAGGCGTAATTGGATGCATCCACATGTACATGGAATGGCTTACTCCAATCTGGGGTAGTCAATATGGGTGCTGAGCACAAACGTCGTTTAAGTTCATTGAATGAATTTTCGCACTCATCTGTCCATTCAAAATTGGTCAAAAGAGAGTACAGAGGCTTAGCTATGATTGCATACATGTGTATGAATCTCCTATAATAACCGCAATGGCCCATAAATGCCTGTACCTCCTTCACATTAGTTGGTCTAGGTAATTCTGCAATTACCTTCACCTTTTCCTCGTCCGTAGAGATTCCATTTTTTGACACGATGTGTCCTAGAATTTTGCCTTGTCTGACCATGAAAATGCATTTTTCTGGGTTCAAACAAACCTGATATTCTCGACATTTGTCAAATATTTGTCTTAACTCTGGGATATGTGTCTGCCTTACATTTGAATGAGCACATAAGTCATCGACGTAAACTTCCAAGCTCTTACGTAAGAATTCCTTAAAAACATGACACATGAGTCGCTGGAAAGTAGCGGGTGCATTTGTCAAGCCAAATGGCATTACACGAAATGCAAATATGCCCCATTCAGTGGCAAAAGCCGTCTTGTGTTGGTCTTCTGGAGCAATGGCTACTTGGTTATAGCCTGAGAATCCATCAAGAAAGCTGTAAACCTCCTTGCCCGCTACTCTTTCCAATAGGTGTTCCGTGATAGGAAGAGGATAACTATCTCTAATTGTGGCGGCATTAACTTTTTTAAGGTTAATACACACACGCAATTTTCCATTCTTCTTGGGCACAACCACAATGGGGGATACCCATTCGGTATGCTCAATCTCGTAAATGAATCCTGCTTCTATCAACCGATCTATCTCCTCTTTAATCTTCGCAGCATAGTTATCATTATACGTGTAAGGTTTTTGTTTTGTCGGTTTTGCCTCTGGAGTCATAGGGATTCTATGAGAACATATATCTGGGTCTACTCCCTTCAAATCTTTGTAACTCCAAGCAAAAACATCTCTATATTCGCGCAATAGGGCAACTAGTTCTTCTTCTTCTTCTGTCGTCAAATCATGCCCTATGTAGGTACATTTTTCTTCTTCTCCTTCTATGGCAACTATTATTTTCTTGGTTTTCTCTCGGTTATCATATACTTGTCCGTCATTCGCCTTTCTATTAGGCATTCGTACCATGATTCTTCTATCTTCGATTTCGTATTTCTTGAAATTCTCGGGTACTTCAAATAATGATTCTTCTTTATCCGACATGGTTTCTTTCTTCTTTCTCTTCTTGCCTTCACTCTTAGTAGTCACTTCCGTGGCTAACCTTACTTCGTTCGAAATTTCCTCGTGACTCTGAGTGTGAGTCTCTACTTCGTAGAAATATTCTTCCTCTGATGCAAAGGGTGGGTCCATGATAATTGATTCTAAATCAGAATCGCTTGCGTCCTCAAATGCATCAGTGTTTGGTTCGCACTCTTCTAAAATTGCATCGCACACGATTGGCTCTATCGTAAAAACTGAAATGTCATAGCCATCCTCGTCACAGTGGGGTGTCCATTGTTCTTCATTGATGGCTACATCCATGGTTGCTAGTATTTCCGCCCATCCATGGGGTTCAAACTCCTCGTCAGGGAATACTATAGGTGCGTAGGCTGGATCTTGAAGGGTTCGTGGATGTTGTTCTGCACCCAAGGTCCTTGCTTCTAATCGTTCTTCCTCTTGTTTGGCTACTTTACACATCCATAAATGGGTATCCTCATGCAACCAAGAAGGATCTGATTCTAATGAGTGCACGGATTCCGTCTCTACTGGTGTCTTATGGATGGTATTCCATTGTATTGGGGGTACATCTCTATGTGAATAGTCTTTAAGGTTGACTTTGGTAGTCACTCCTAAATGTTGCAAGTACAAAGAATTAGTTCCCCAATCTTGTACAATTTGCAGCTGACGCATGAATGGTCGTCCCAATATCATCTCATACGCATGATTTTTAGCAAAGTCACAAATGGCGAAAGTATGCTCAAATTCTACACCACAAGTGGTGAGGGATATGCCTTCTAGTAAGCCTAGTGGTTTTTCTATGTGTCCATCAGCCATTTGCAGCTTCATCCTGGTGGGTCTGAGTGCTGGCTTACCCCAACGTTTCCATAAGGCGGTAGTAGCGATAGCTACTCCGGCTCCTGAATCTAAGATGGCTTTCGTGGTGTAGCCCTGATGGGTTATTGGAAGATATGTGTTACCTTCCTCTCCTTCGCTTACGTCTCCAATCTTTTCCACGGGTGTCTCTGGTACCTTCTTATGTGATCCTATCTGAGAGGGTGTGGTAGCTAGCTCAGGGAATTGATTTGCTACGTGCTTCCACAATTCTGGTTTTACCTTTAACAATTCCTCCAGAGTGAGATTACACTGTACTTTCGTATTCTTGATCACTTCCGTATTTCTAGGGATCACTGATTCTTCATTCCTCACTATTATCGTGGGTGCTCTCATACTAATAGACTTTGCTTCCCAAGGTCCTGTGAACTGAGGTAATTCTTGTAAAGAATTAGACGCAAATCCTGTGGGTTCACTCAGTTGTTCCACCTCTACATCATCATATATAGAGGGGATGTCTTGGGGGAATTGTTCCTGCAAATCGTCTATTTCTTGAATAGGAGGATGAGTTCCTTGTTCTTTTCTCCATTTCTCTTCTTGTATTTCTCTTAAAAATTCATGTGAGTACCTATGTATGGAAGATAGGTTATCTTGACTTTCTGTATTGGGTACTTGAGACAAGGATGGTGGATTCCTTTCCTGTGTCTCTGGGATAATAGGGTTCCTATGCTGATCCTTTCTCTCTTTGCTTTCTAGTAAGTGTTCTAGCCTCTCCATTAGTCCTTGAAAGTGTAGTTCTGGTTTTGCCATGTTGTTCCAATTAAGATATCTAGAGGCTTCGAACAAAGCTTGTGCTAACTCTACCATCTTCATGCAAAGTTTAGTTCTCTCAATTTCTAGATCAGCTCGAGGGTAGTTTTTACTCATTTCCGTGACTTGAGGTCCCTCTTTTATTCTAGCCTGATATGCATGAAACATCATGTCTAGATCTTCCGGTATGGGTTCCGCTAAGACTGATCCTGATTTCTGAGCTGGGATTTCTTGGTTTGATTCTTGTGAAGCCAATTCTTGTATCCTGGCTCTAGATTCTCTTAGACTTCCTTCCAACTCACTTATCTTTTTACTCCATTTTCTCTTTATTCTTTCTCTGGAATCTTTCCAAGATTTCGTCTTTTTGCTACTCGATTCCGCAACTTCACCAATTTCGGCTACTTTTTCAGGATTAAGCTGTCGGTTTTGTAAGAGCGTCTGGGCTCTGGTTATAGCTTGGATAGGCACGTATGTAGGGTTAGATCCATCTGCGTTGTTTACAATACCTATCACGTTGATCGATGTCACATTTGAAGTGTTGACTGGGTTCTTAGGACAATCTTTGATTATGTGTTCTTTGCCGCAGTCGGCGCAAAAGCCTTGGATGCTGTAGTACTGTGATTGCCTTACTATTGGAGGATGTGGACAATCCTTTATGAAATGGTCTCCTTGGCACCTAAAGCATGGTCCTCTAGGACCCTGTGGTCTCTGTTGTCTCAATTGGGGCCGTGGGTTTGGGTTTGCGTACATCACATTAGTATAATCTGGCTCCCAACTAGGTTCCATTGGTGGACTATCATAATGATATGTCTCCACATGTTCTGGTGACTCCGTGTAATAGGCGGGTGGACTAGTCACATGAGTAGAGTCAAAACTGTTTGAGTTCGGGTCACTTTCGGTGATCAGGGGTGAAGAAGGCACTAAGGCCCTACTTAGGTTCTCTTCTGCAGCCGCATATTTGACTGAGATGACATTCGCTGGTGGGGGTGGCTGTTGAGCTAAGACGGGTTGAGGTCTTTGTTGAGTCTGGTATGGGTAGTTCTGGGGAGGCCTATAGTAATAAGGCTGAGCATTGTATTGGCCTTGATACCTACCGGGCTGCTGGTATGTTTGTGGGTAGTTCTGTCTCACGGTTTGTTTGTTGTACGGGCAGTCCTGAGCCGTATGATTCGTGTATCTTCTCTCAATTGTACAATATTGGCCACTAGGGTTGGCGTGAGGTTGGGGTGCATTGGGGCACATGTTTGCCAAATGATTTCCACCACAAGTGTAACAACGTACATTTGTAGGTAGCTTGGGCACCTGTTTGCTAGAAACTCCTAGTTTTTGGGCCACTTTTTCTGCTAGGTCCTCTATCGAATTAGACAATTTTGTGGATGCTAGAGAAGAACAATCTGAGTCCTTATAGACCTTTGAGAGTTCTAATTCATCTCCTAAGTTGTCCTCAATGTCTATACAGATTCTTACACACTCCTCTAGCGTTCTGGGTTCTTTTAGGTACACATAAGAGCGTAGTTTAGCGCTCAACAAGCCATCTAGGAACAGTGATACTTGTTTGGCTTGTGAGGGTAGCTCTTGCATTGGACATCGCTCGACATATTGTCTGAATCTACGACCTGCCAGTCTTACTGTTTCCTGAGGGGTTTGTTTAAAACTATGAATCAGCGAAGACGTGTCATGTCTAACCCCACTTTTAGAGAATTCTGTGATGAATGACTCTAAAAAGTGATGGATGTCTCTAAATTGCCTTTGTTGCAGTGGTTGGAACCAAGTTAAAGCGGTATTCTTTAACGTTAGTCCAAATGCATTGTACTGCGTGAACATATCTTCAACTTGTTCTGCTCTTAGTACTTGCTTGAATTCTGCAACGTGGTCATAGGGATCTCCTGTCCCATCAAAATAATTTTTCATTGATTTCACTAATTGCGTGGGTCTCAATACTCTTGCGTGCTCGCGTGGTCTAGGTAGAGGAAAATCATCTCTACCACCTGGTATTCCATGTTCTCTTTGTCTATCCGTCCTATTAGTGTTCGTGGTTGTTCTATCTCTCCCTATGGGGTGAATGAAGCTTACTTCTGGTCTCTCGTGATTTCCTTCTCTTTGATTTCCATGGGCTGAGGATGTTCCTGCCCCTTGTTGATTTGCATTCATGTTCGTTCGAGATGGAGGGAATATCAATTCACCTCTCCAAGTATAGGTGTTTTTAGCGCGCTCAGGCACCACAAAGACTCTTTCTGAAGTCTCATCCAGGTATACAACCTTTCCAGGTGTATCTGGGTCCTTGAATTCATAGATTGTAATGATGCCTACCTCACCAGGGTTTTCCTTTCTGTACCTCCAAAAGGCTTCATCTGTTTCTTTATTTATGAACAACTCGGTGCTCCTGTTATCTTGAGGGATCCACTCTGGGATGAGTACTCTTGTTAATACGGATTTCCCTCTAGGTGTCCTAGGTTCTTCTAACGGTTCTTTTCCTTGGAATTTCCCTTCTGTCTCTAATTGAATTGTGCCAAACTCATTCGTATCGTTGGGCTGTGTACTTAGGATGTACATGGTTCCTTCTTTGTCTATGTAAGCATCTCTCTCAAATTTCACCACTGGTCTTTCCAATCCAATGGGTTGATCAGGGTTGTGCAGTTGCACCACTTGCCTCTGCAAACCATCCTCATAGATGCGAGCACCTAGTCGGTTGGTTCGGAGAAACTCTAACTGCGTTCTATAGGGTCCTTCAGGTTTTTCTAAGTATGCTACATTAGACCCTCCTGCTGGTCTGTCAGTGCTAAATGCCATTTCTGATTCACTTGATTCTGAGCTCAACTCGTAGGGATAACTACTGTTCAATTGCTGAGCCCAAGATCGTGCGGTGGTTCTTACACTCGCCTCTGATGATCTAAGGCTTCTTCTGTCCGACTTACCTATATGTTTACCCGATCTAAGGTTCATTAATTTCCTTCCTTGCTCACTCAACTACCCACTTAGATCGTCAATGGTCCTTTGTTATTAATTCTTGATTCTTTTTAATTCTTCTTTGGATTCTTGTCTTAATACATGCGTCAGGAATTCGACTTTCGTGATGATTTTAAGTTTTTCGTTCCGTCAGACTTAGGTTCTTTTCTTTAGGTTTTCGTCACACACACCTTTACCTTGAGTCTTAAACTTGATAGAATTAGGTATCTTGAACTTGAGGCGTTCCTATCGACTTAAATCCACAATGCTAACGTTTTAGCCTAAGCTAAGAATTGACTGAGGGGGTTGAGTAATTTTCCAACCTCGAGTCGGTTTTTTTCTGGTTGCTCTGATGTCCTGTTGCCCAAGAAGCCGTGCTTCCCAAGCCCTGCTGTCCTCACTGCCTTGCTCGCTTGCCTTTGATTGCCCTTGCTAGACCTGGAAAAAATCCAATATTAGACCAATTCACAAGTTGATCACACACTTGAGTATATTCACCGTTTAAGTCCCTTCTCTTTTTGCCCACTTTTTAATACTTGCCCCCTGATTTCCTAGTCCCAAACTAGGTGAACCTCAAAATAGCTTATCCAAAGATAGACGTATCCTTTATGAAAAAAACAGTTGAGGTCACGTAGTACTCGTCACGAGCTTTCTAACGAGCTATTAAGCTCAAAAAACGGACTTCGGATGAAAAAGTTATGAGCGCTCAGGCCCTGGGGGGTAAAAACTGACAATCCAATTTTCCTTCAAATATGAGCTAAGGGGTCTCCTATGAGTCTAATGGTCCAAAAATTTTCCAAAAATACCCTCAAAATTGGTCAAAAATTGAAGTCCAAAATTTGCGATGGGGGTGGGCAATCGCGATGGTCTGGGACCGTCGCGATGGTCCAAGCGAACCGTCGCGATGGCTCGAAGTGAACAATCGCGATGGCGTGAAGTCGAACCGTCGCGATGGTCCAAAAAATGAACCGTCGCGATGGCGTGATCGGGCGGACAATCGCGATGGCGCGGTCAACGGTCAACGGTGGGCAATCGCGATGGTCCGAAGTGAACCGTCGCGATGGTCCGCGATGCGATGGCTTGAGCCAATCGCGATGGTCCGATTTTGGGCTGTCGCGATGGTCCGAAAAAACGAACCGTCGCGATGGTTCAACGTGACACGTGGCACTGTCGTGGCGATGGCATAGGCCAATCGCGATGGTCCGAGCTCAGCTGAACCGTCGCGATGGTCCAAGTGGACCGTCGCGATGGCTCAAGTGAACCGTCGCGATGGTCCGAAAAAGCGAACCGTCGCGATGGTCCGGCCGAGCCGTCGCGATGGCGTGAGCCTATCGCGATGGTGCGACACAATCGCGATGGTCCGAGCCAATCGCGATGGTCCACCAAATGACGAATTTTTGGGATGCGAGTATGGATTCCTAGTGGCGCAGGTGTGCTCTTCACGCTGGTGTGGTCGCCTTCTCCAAATTCCGAACTTGGCGGACCATCGCGATGGTCCAACACAGTCGGAAATTTCTGACAGAAACTGAAATTTTTACCTTTTGGAAGCTTTCCTGATGCTCTGAAGCTCTGTACCTGCAAGAAAACTCAAGAAAACACAAGTGCATACAAGCGCAAAAACTCTCTCTCGCTCTCTCGCACGCACAAATGAGGGGAAATGAGGTAAATGGGTGGATATGGTGAATTTTCTGATTTTTTTGGAAATGGAGATGATGATGCGATGATGAAGATGGAGTGTGGGGAAGGTGAAAAACACTAAAAATTAAGTAAAAACAACAACAAAAACTGAAATTTTTACCTTCCAACGCCTCTTCTTGCTATACTCTTACCATCACACATTCGTCCTAGACTCGATCCCCGGCAACGGCGCCAAATTTGGTGTTGCTCTAGCACGATGGTGAGAACCACGTTAAGAAGCTTTACCTCCTTAATGTCAATCCGAGGGAGAGGTAGGAGTGATATGAAGATCGTGAATGTGAGAAGATGTGAGAGTGAAGGTGAGAAGCACAAAGATGCACACACACCTACACACACACAATGAAGAGACAAGCAAGATACAATGGAAGGTGTGAAATTAGCTCTATTACTCAAGAATACTCTTACAAGCTCAAACTAGCTCTACTCTCTTCTTTGCTCCAACAAGCTAACCTCAAAAATGAGCTCTCTAGCTCTTTTTATAGTTTCTAGACTAGTTTTGACCGGTTTCACATCTAGTGACCGGCCTAGTTAAAAAATAGGTCCTAGAGGCTATTTGGGAGGGTAAACGATGTCTAAAAATAACGAAATTTGGTACGAGTATTCTACCTAAGCTCCTCAAGCTCGAGGACTCCTCGGCTTGCACAAAATGGAGCTATGGATTACAAAAATGGGGTTTTGTCTATATTACATATGTTACAAGAGTGATGAAAATCACTGTTGGATGTTTGAAGAAGTAATAAAAATATAATTGTTTTGAAAAAATGATCCGACTGGCTCCCTGCTCTGTCTTTACATGCTTCCGTGGCGTCTGTGCCTCTGACTGCTTCCAACACCCTCCATTACAATGGAATCCAGTCCACAAAGAAGAAGATGACTTATCCATTCACAGTGCAGGATCAAGTGACCAATCTTGGATGCACGAGGATGCCCAGTTGTAGATGTGCAAAGAAGCCAAGAAGGAGGAATGTAAAAAACAATTGTGGCCAATAGGGCACCCTAATTATCGATCGGTAGAAGACCCCGATTATATGCCTCAAATTTTTTCAGATGAACTCTTTGAACCACATGGCTGGATGGAAATCCTAGCCACATTAGACGTTTGTGTGAATGAAGAAGTATTGACAATGAACGACTGTATAGACGAGGAAGGATATGATGTGAACCTCTACATGGTGGTCCTCCAAGAAGTAGAAGCAGGAGAAATTGTAGAGGAAGAGGAGAAAGAAGAGTACGAAAGCATAGAAATGGAACCAGAGTTCGACTCTGAAGAACAATATTTAGAAACTATGCAAAAAGAATCAAAAGAAAGGCCGACAAAAGTCTTAGCAATTGACACCATCCCAAGATTACACGAGCATATAGAGGACACAAGTAAAGTGGAACCTGAACCAGACCACTTCGAAGTTCCAGAACATTTTAAAAGATACGAAGTGGAAGAAAGGAAAATAGCAACTCAAATGCCTAAACGAGAAGCACGAGACGGAGAAGCCTATGATAACAAAGAACAAACCAAAAAAGTGGTTGTAACGATAGAAGACGGAGAAGAGAGATGCACGTATATTGGAAATGATGTATCGGAAGAAGAAGAAGAGGATCTCATACACCTCATCCGAGAATACCGAGATGTGTTTGCGTGGACGTACAAAGACCTTAAGGGTGTAGAACCTAGCATATGCGCTCATCGAATCCCTATGACTGCAGATGCGAAACCTTCTAAACAACGCCCTTACACATATAACGAGGTTTATGCAGCCAAAATCAAGGAAGAAATTGACAAACTACTAGCGGCAGGATTCATTTATGAGATTGAACACACAGAATGGGTATCGCCACTAGTGGTAGTGCCCAAGAAAAACGGAAAATTAAGGGTGTGTATCAACTTAAAAAAAGTAAATGCAGCAACTATACGAGACAGCTTCCCCTTACCCATCACAGACCATCTTTTGGAAAGAGTTGCCGGCAAGGAGGTCTATAGCTTCTTGGATGGATTCTCTGGTTATAACCAAGTGGCTATTGCAACCGAGGACCAGCATAAAACCGCATTCGCGACTGAATGGGGAATCTATGCATTTAGAGTGATGCCTTTCGGGCTCACTAATGCGCCAGCCACCTTCCAACGCTTGATGTGTCATGTTTTCAAAGAATTTCTGAGAAAAAGCATGGAAGTATACGTAGATGATTTGTGTACATACTCAAATCAACGACCAGAACACATACCGGAACTGCGGAAAATATTCAATAAATGTAGACAGTATAGAGTTTGCTTGAACCCAGAAAAATGTGCCTTCATGGTAAGACAAGGAAAAATCCTAGGACACATTGTTTCAAAGAATGGAATATCTACAGATGAGGACAAGATTAAGGTTATATTGGACTTACCGAGACCCAAGAATGCGAAGGAAGTGCAAGCCTTTATGGGACACTGTGGATATTACCGTAGGTTTATTCACATGTATGCCATAATTGCTAAACCCTTATACGGTCTATTGACTCAGTTCACTTGGACGGACGAGTGTGAGAAGGCCTTCAACGAGCTTAAAAAGAGGCTGAGTACAGCCCCAATTCTGAAGTCACCAAATTGGAGCAAGCCTTTTCATATTCATGTTGATGCTTCGAACTATGCCATTGGATGTATCCTTGCTCAACCGGCCGATGAAGGAAAACTTGATCATCCAATCGCTTACGCGAGTAGACAACTAAACCAAGCTGAGAGAAATTACACGACTACTGAAAGAGAGGGCTTAGGAATGGTCTACGCAGTAAAAAAGTTTAGACATTACCTCTTAGCCAACAAGTTCAAATTCTTCATTGACCACCAAGCCTTGCTGTATCTAGTCAATAAGCCTTGCAACACAGGGAGATTGGTACGATGGTTCTTGTTACTAATGGAGTTTGACTTTGAGGTAGTGGTCAAAAAAGGAAACACACATGTGAGAGCAGACCACCTTTCTAGATTAAAACACGGAGAGCCACCTAGCGGAGTGCCTGATGATTTACCAGATGCTTATCTGTTTAATCTTGAGGTATGTCCAAAGTGGGCGGAACGACTAATTCCTATACTCACCCATGGCCCTCAACACTCAATAAATAAGGATAGCAAAAAAGAGATTCTTCAAACAAGAAATTTACACATTGTTGCGGGAAGTATGTATTATAAGGAACCTAACGGAGTTTTATTGAGATGTGTCGAGGAGGACGAGCAGAAGCAATTAATTCACCAGGCACACATAAACAAGTGGAAAACCCATCAAGGAATGCAGGGAACAATACGAGAATTAAAGAGGTTAGGCGTATATTGGCCTGATATGTCCAAGGACGTTCACGAGCATGTGAGTAAGTGTGGGGAATGCAAAGAAACTAGCCCTGAGGATCACGTGTCCTTACCATTTTCTACCATAGCGCCTAATTGGAGTAAAGCACTAGTGCAATTCCTCAAAACCAAAGAGCACGAAATAGGAGCTAGCCTAGCAAGAAAGCGATCCCTAGAAGAATTGAGCAAAGATTATGTGATAATGGGAAAACAGTTGTTCAAAAGAGGAAGAGACAATCAACTCAGATTATGCGTGCATGAAGGAGAGTATCTTCCCATATTAGAAATGGCACACGCAGGGGCTGCGGGAGGACATTTTTCAGCAGATAGAACGGTTAAGATGATTCTCTTTGCAGGCTTGTGGTGGCCAACTCTACATATGGATGCTGAAACATATGTGAGAAGTTGCGAAATATGCCAGAGAGCGAAATATCCCGTTCGAAGAGACGACATGCCTTTAAGACCCATGGTTTGTGCAAGAGCATTTACCAAGTGGGGAATTGACTTCATAGGACCCATCAATCCACCAGCTAGAGGATCACATGCAGAATACATCATAGTAGCCACCGATTACCTGACTAAATGGGTAGAAGCCAAGGCTACCAGAAAAAATGATGCTCAAACTACAGCAAAATTTCTCTTTGAGCATATTTTCACACGATTTGGACTACCGATCGAGATAGTGAGTGATCGAGGAACTCATTTCCTGAACGAAGTCATTGAATCGCTAATGAATGAATTCTTAGTGATTCATAAAAAATCAGCCCCATACCATCCCCAAGCCAATGGTCAGGCAGAGAGTTCCAACAAGGTACTATGTACGGTATTGACAAAGATTGTCAATAATGGAAGGTCAGATTGGGACAAACAATTGCATCATGCAATTTGGGCCTTCCGAGTGGCATATAAAACGGCCATTGGAACTACACCTTTCAACCTAGTGTATGGGCAGAATGCAATTTTGCCAATTGACTTCTTAATACCTACATTAAAAGTAGCCCAGCAATATGAGTGGAGCGGTCATGAATTGTCTCAGCAATTAGATCAAATCGAAAAGCTGCATGAGACTAGATTGCAAGCGGTAGCAGGCATCTATGCCGCTAAACGGAGACAAAAGGCATACCATGACTCACATATTAAAGATAAGGGACTCAAAGAAGGTGATTTAGTCTTGGTGTACACCCTAAAACAGCACGCAAAGAAGCTCCAAAAACGCGGATATGGTCCCCTGATCATAAATCGAATCTCCACTAGTGGTGCAGTCAATCTCGCCACACTAGACGGCGACATTCTTCCTAATTATATCAGTGGATGCCGAGTGAAACGATTCATAGAGCCTCTGACCGATGAAATGCTAGCTAGACTGTTGGGAGCTCAAAATAGGAAAAGGGAAGAAGAACGAATACGAGAAGAAGCGAGACAGGAAGCCCTAGAACGCATTAGGAAACGGAAAGAATGGATGAGGCAACGAGACGAACGCTATCTCCAAGGTGAAGAACCTATCCCTATGGCTAATTATCGAGTCAATAACCCTGATACGAATGGTGTGTACAACGCACAGCCTTACTTAAACTTAGGGATTGGTCAGACGGAGTATAAATTGATAGACGCATTAATCGACTCAGGAGCAGGACTTAGTTGTGTACGAAACAAGGTCATAAAAGATCAGCAGTTGAAGGTGAATCCCACAAGTGCACGGTTGATAGGAGTGGGAGGTCAAACCCTAGAATGTATTGGAACGACAAACATATCTCTACACATAGGAAATTCCTCCATGAAACAGAGAGTGTTAGTCTGCAACGATGAGGACCTGATAGAAGACTTGATTTTAGGACAAGACTGGATTATCGAGAATGAAGTATGTATCCATCTAGCTCAAGGGTATATCTCTACCAAAATAGGGCACAAAGAAATATTTAGCTTACTAGGAGAGAAGCCACTGTGCCAACCTAAGATTGTGGAAAATTCGGAGAATAGCTTAGGCAAAGAACCACAAAGGGAATCCGGTACCCAGGCTCCTAGAGTCAATATGGAAACAGCAGAGACCTCGAATGCAAGGATGACCGCAGAAGAACCTAAACATTCCCAAACGGTCAAGAAAAGTTCAACCACTACCCAAAACTATCAACAGGCTACCCAACCGACCTATTGGAGAACCTCAAGCACAGGTTCCGGTCAGACACAACGCAAATACAAATGGGTGCGCAAGGATCAACTGAGCATTCAAGGACAACCAACACCCAACCCAGAACCAGCAAGAGGAGTAACCAAGTCTATGGAAAAAGTAGTGCAAATTTGGGTTCCGAAACCCTTACTCGAAGCTCAGAGAGGCCGACAACAGATATGGATTCACAAGAAGGCTGCTCGGAATGCAAAGAAAGCTAGGACAACCCAAGAACATACCTCTTTTCAAGAAAGACGAAGCAGCAGACCCATGAACTCTCAACAGCGAACCCTAGGCACCGATTTTGGTGCTCAGAGTCAGATCAAACCAACACCAGCCAATCAAGGATGCAACAAAAGAACATGTATCAAAAGGATGACCACGATTCAGATATGGAGGCCGAAGAAAGTACAAAGAAAAACTTCACCATTTGACAATCCCAATTGCACTCATGAAGTACACAATGCACCTAAAGTATGCATAATAGGGCTACCTTACACGGCCATGCATTTGGCACATGATGCTCCAAACAAGATTAGTGGTACACATTCTCCCAGGGAGATTAGCTCTCAGCTTGAACTCAAATAGGAATGGATCTACAGTGTAAATAAATAAAAGCTTCGGCTATGCTAACAGTTGTTCTCTTTCAGGAAAATAAAAAAGAAACTAAAGAGGTGGTAAGAGATCTCAACTATGGGGTTATGGGAACGGAGTGAAGAACGACGATACTCAGAAATGCACCACACTACTGCATTCTTTGGTATAAAACTAATATACTTCACTTACGAGTGCAGATGTCTTCTCAAGATTCTGAAGCAACCATACTTGAAGAAGCCATGGATTTCCCACCCCAAAGTATTACAAAGGCGAAGGGACATTGGTTCCGGGAAGATCAACCTGACAGGGAATCGATCTTCCTTGCAACAATCAAGATCATGGACACCGATCATCAATTTACTATTCTGTCCCAGGATTTTCGAATACTGCATGGGATGCCATCTATACAGGATATCATGACGAAAGCAGGCATTCTCAAGTATTTCGAGTTGCCCATTTACAAACCAGATTTCCAAAGATGTACACAGGTGATGAATACATTACAACCAGCATTACATGACCCGTTGGTACCAGAAGCTAGAGTAATGGACAAAGTTGGAGAATGGGTAATTATTCAGTTCACCCATGAACTGATCAAGGAAGCTTTTGGATGGGAGAAAGATGGAATTACAGTGGTGAAGGAAGAAAGCCGAGGTGCCAAAACTAGGACATTCACCGAAATTAATCGGGTGGACATCGAGGAGGCGGTCAGGCTAATTCACCAGCATTTCTGCTTCCCTAACATGCACCGATACACGGCCCCACAAAAAATCATCGTGCAATTACTGTCGCATGCAATCAAACAAATCGGGAATCAAATTAATCTGACCCCATATGTGCAGGAAAGATTGTTCGAAGCGAAGAAGCAATGGAAAAACAAGAAGTTCCTCAATGGGAGTATTGCACTGACCATTCTGATATACCATGCGCTAGGCATCAGGGAGCATCTACAAGAAATGCCCTCATCAACAGATTTAGCTCAATATGCCAAAGTAGCAATTGTCCCTAAGAAAAAGAAAAAGACAACCATTGTGGAGATGGCGGAACAAAGCTCTCAACCCAGAATGAGAGGCACCAAAAGACTCAGAGAACTCGAGTTACAGGAAGAGGACACACAAATTCGGAAGAGGGTCCATGTTGTTCCCAAGGCCACGACTGCGAAAAGAAAAGAAATAACGGAAAAAGACTTGACAGAAGCTCTCGAGGAGACCCATCAATATACAGAAGGGCAAGTTAATTTGCCAGTGCAAGGTCACCACTATAAGCAATCACAACAAGCAACAGACCAGAAAGCCAAGCTCACAAAAGTTCATAGATATAAAGAAATAGGCTTGGATAATTCTAGTTCGGTCTCGGAGAAACAAGAAGAACCAGACACTTCATTGCTTAATGTCGATATTCAAAGCGAATCAAAAGATGATGGACAATGGGATGAATTAAATGAAGTGGACTATGGCGCAACCCAAGACGGACACAAAGAACAGGATCAGACAAAAGAGGTAGACACAAATGCTACTAAACAGCCGGAAGAAGAAGAAAGGCAACAACCTGTTCAATCAAAAGACGCCTCCACTACACATATCAAAGAAGGTAAATCTGATAATGAGGACATAGTGCTATCAGAGGATAAGCCTCAAGAAGAAGGACATGACGAAGCACCCTTCACACCACTAAGGGTTGTGGCAGAACCATCCCCCATGGACGTTACGTTTCAAGGAAGCGCCACGAAATCTAAGGATCAAGGTAAAAACAACGAAGAACTAAATGTACAACTGCAAGTCCGACAACCACATAATGAAACTATTCATGTGGACAAAGGGAAAGATGTACACACAGGAGAAACACCAAGTATACCAAGAACATGGCTAAACGTCGATATAGCTCAGCTCAAGCCTGTGGTGCAGGATATGATTCGAACTGCACTAGACACTCAACAGTTAATGCTTGATGCTGATGAAGATTACGATCAGGCCATGCGTGAAAAGCAGGAGCTTCAAAAAGAAGGTGTGGATCTGGCTGATAGGTTATCAAAAGCAGAAGCTCAAGCTTTAAAGAAACACGAGGAAATAAAGAAGACCAAAATACAATGCCAGATATTAGAAAAGGAAAATGCCCAACTAAAAGAACAAATTTTGGAGCTCACGAAGAAATTAGATATGACAGAAAAAGAGAAAACAAGGATCCATGCTCGTAGTAAGATCCTCGAATCACAGCTCAAGGTGAGTATGGAGGAAGCTGACCACTTAAGGAACAGAAACAAGGAGCTCATGACAGCTCTCCTCAGTGATCAACAACCGACAGAGACTGCCGATTCAAAAACGGACATGAAAGAACTGGAAGAAAAGGTTACAAAGATGGCAGATCAGCTCAAACAGGAGCAGGCCGTCATTGCTGATTGGGAGCAACGGTATATGAACGACACTACAGCTCTACGCAAGAAATGGAAAAAAGCTGAAAATGATTATTTCCGACAGTGCAAAGAAGACACAGATCACATGAATATAGTTGCACAGGAATTAATCAAACATCAGGAAAAACTTACCAAGGCTGAAGAGGAGCTCAAGAATAAAGATGACATCATTAAACGGCTGCAGGAGCAGATTGAGCTAAAAGAGAAACAAGGGACACCAGTAGTTCCTCCAGAACCCACGGCTACTGTGGAGGAAGAGGTACGTCCTCTCTCTCCCCCCTTGTATCATTCACCAATAAGGGCGGAAAAGGAGGTTCCACTAGAACCTAACACACGCGACATTGCAGAATTGAGCAGACCAGAAAGGGCACTACTGGTGTCCCAGCTCACTGCTGAATTTGAAGATCAAATAATTCAGATAATGAAAGAGGCTCAGATTGAGCATAAACAATTGGATCAAATTTTGAAGCCATTCAACGTACCATACGGCCTACTTAAAGAACAGACGCGGCAGTATATAAAATCTGCAACGAATAAGGATCCGGACCACAACCTCCACTTTAAACATGACACGTTCAATTACACTCAAGAGGAGTTCGAGAGAGCAGATCCGATATGGAGACGAAATCTTTTGGAAAAGAATCCTACATTGCGGGTACAGTGGGAAGCATCTCCATACGCACTTCAAGTCAATCCATCCTTTTGTCCTGTACCCCGCAGACGATCTTGGATGCAATTTTGGGAAGGACAGCGCCAAGGCAATATTAATAACCAGTGGCTCAATTATCCATTACTACCTAGTCCGCCACATAACTACCTACCGACAGAAGAATATATGGTCAAAACAATGGAATTTTGGATTGCAAGATATGCTACAGTTCCGGACTTAGCCGTTAAGATGACCAACAAAATATTCAGCATGCTTATTACAGTTTTGAAGGTGTTCCAGCATGCTAAGTACACATTTTTAAATTTCATCGGCATTACGCAGGGCTCAGAAGCTTTAATTTTTGATTTATCTACTATTCCCAGCCGACTAACTATCATGGCATATTATTCTCGTCTCATGTTTTTGCCATCGACGTATATGCAGACGTTTGAAGAAGCATTTTTCACAGGCTTCTTTGAAATTGATTCAGAAATTTTTGTGAAGATGACTTCAAATTTAAATGCAAGACTGGTGGCCTATGAAACTAGCTTCTTCGCTGATCACAGACAGGCGCCAGAAGACGGAGTGAAGTCAAAGCAATGGAAGGAATTTATGATATGTCATGCAAATCTGCTGAACCAACGAGAGCAAACAGCCATCCAAACATACACGCGTCGCCTCAGAAAGCCTGTCGAGGACGACAGAGTTCAGGAGGAGGGACGTGTAGAGGGACAATCAAGCAAAAAGAAAAGAAGAAGAAGGTCCAAGTCCAAAAGTGCGCAGTAAAAGATAAAACATCAAATGATCAAGGACCACTCTCTGCAGGAAGCCCCGCAGGGGCGCAACACCCATCTCTGCACAGAGCCCCGCAGGGGCACGCACCAGGCTACAAAGCTAAACCCCAGGGTCCCGAGTAGTGGACTTTTCAAACATCAGAGTAGGACCAAAAGTTAGAAAGGGGTAGAGGCTGAAAAGTTGAAGAGGGTGACTATGAACAGCACATTCCTAGTCACTGGTGGCGTGCGTGGCAACCCGAGTCAACAGGCAAGACAACTACATCAGGCTCTCGAGTTGTAGAGCTTGAATCAAGAAGGCCATCGAATCTGCATGTTTGTTTAACTGCAGACAACACTGACCAAGGGGAGCGTGCAGTGGAAAAGCTGAAGCGCCTCTAAAACGTAATGCAAGATCAAGAAGCAGACAACACTACCCACGGGACGCGTTCGCGAAGCAAATTCTGTCAAGGGACGACAGAGACGAAGAGGGGGAGAGTGTTGCAGAGCTAAAGAGCGCAGAAAGCAGAGAAAAAAGACGGGCCCCAAAATTTTTCCGATTTGGACACACAATTTTTTGTAACATAACCACTTTTGTATATATTTTCCGTTGTAAATGCACTAGAGGAGTCCTCTAGATGCATCCCCTCAGAAGATTAGTGAATTACCCATGTACATTAGTAGGAAGTTAGCAATTTAGTGAATAAAGTGCCGGTCTCTTGTGTGAAAGGACCAAACTTAGGGCACTAGTATATAAGTCAAAAGTGACTCATTGTAAAGGACTTCTGGTCATTGTGAAGAAGAGCACTTCTGAAATTTCGAGTTTGCCTTTTCCTTGCTAATTTTGATCTTCATTTTGCTCATGTATGTGTGTGTGATGCTTGAAATGCAAGTGTAGGACTGTTGTCTACCCCTTCCCCCTTGTTTTGAGTGGCTGTAGTGCGTGCGTAAGCTAGGAGAAGCAAAAACGCGGGTGTTAGTAGTTCCCGTAATTCACTGTTTCTGCCATAACTTGCAGCAGAGTGGTCAGAATTGAGTGAAACCACCACCATTGGATTCGTCTCGTCGAGAGATTCGAAACGAGTACCCTATTGCCTATATTCGGAGTTCTGGGCTGAGAGAAAACCTCAAAAAACCAAAACTGCTGAAAGTAGGCTTGCGGCAACACTTCCAATTTTCTCAGTAGGTGTGGGCAGTATTAGTCTTTTCTCTTGCTTGGATGGTTAACTCACTTCATTTTCTATCACGTGTGCAAATGTCTTCATACACTTGGTAAGTCACTCCTTCGGATTGATAATTAAATGTGTGCAAAGGACTCCACTATATGCACTTGTATTGCAATCGAGGTATAGTCTCATTGGTACAAGTCCTTGAGTCATTACGGCTCAAGTACACAGTGTTCCCTTCTTCACCTTCGCACATATCTCCTATCTTATCCAAGGGAATTTCTGGCACTGTCCTATGGGATCCTACCTGGGAACGAGGTTTTGCTATCTCTGGTACTTGTTTGGCTACATGTTTCCATAATTCAGGTCTAACCTTGAGTAGCTCTTCTAACTTGAGATTACACTGCACGTTAGTGTTCTTCACTACCTCTGTGTTCCTAGGTATGACTGAATCTTCGTTTCTTACCATGACTGTAGGTGCTCTCATACAGGTGGACTTTGCTTCCCATGGTCCTGTGAAGTGGGGTAACTCTTGTATGGAATTAGATTCAAAGTCCAATCTCTCGTGAGATTGAGTATTCTCATGTTCCCCGTAAATAGATGGGATGTCTTGTGGGAATTGGTCGTGTGCATCATCCACAAGTTCAAAGGGAGGGGCGACTTCACTTTCATTATCCCATTTGTCTTCTTGAATCTCTCGTAGGAAGTCTGGTGCAAACCGATTCATAGAAGAAGAAGTGTCTGGCTCCGTAGAATTAGGCGCATAAGCAACCTGGGAAGGAGGGCTTATTCTATCGTTGGCTCTCTCCTCGTTCTCATAGATGGCTGGAGCACAAGCTTCCTGGGGAGGGTTACTTATTCTATTACTTTTCCGAACAGGCTCATACGCTCCCTGAGAAGGAATGTAGGCAACCTGTGGAGGTACGCAAGCTTTCGAGGGAGGCTCATGTGCCTTTTGGGGGGGAAGATAAGCTTCTTGAGGAGGCACATGGGCTTCCTGAAGAGGCTTGCTTATCCGTTCTCTTGCCCTTTCCTTTCTTTGAGGGGCAGGTTCCTCTTCTGATTGTGCAATTAGCCTCTCTATTCTTTCTAAGGAGGGGAAGGTGTCTGGTTTAGTGGAATTGGCCACATAAACTTCCGATGGGGGATGGTTCATGTTTTTGCTTGCTTTATCTTTTTCTTGATTTTTTTCTTCTTTGGCAGATCTTGCAATTATTCCCTCTAACTTCTCTAGGAATCCATCCAAGTGTAATTGCGTCTTGGCTGAGCCCGAGTAATTGAAAAGGCGACTGACTTCAAACATAGTATGAGCCAATGCGACCATTTTCGCGCACAGCTTGGTTCTTTCTATCTCTAGGTCAGGTCTAGGATAGCACTTGTCATGATCCGTGACGTTTGGCCCTTCTTGGATTCTGGCCTGATATGCTTTAAGCATCATGTCTATGTCTTCAGGAGTGGGATCAGCTAATACTGATCCTGTTTGGGGTGGTGGGTGGGTTACGTGGGGTGTCTTAGAGGGTGGAGGGATGGAGAGTGATGGGGATGGTAGCGGTGGGAATGTGTTGCAGAGATAAAAGAGCGCACAAAGCAGAGAAAAAGACGGGCCCCAAAATTTTTCCGATTTGGACACACAACTCTTGTATCATAACCACTCTTGTATATATTTTCCGTTGTAAATGCACTAGAGGAGTCCTCTAGATGCATCCCCACAGAAGATTAGTGATTTACCCATGTACAATAGTAGGAAGTTAGTCTTTTAGTGAATAAAGTGTCGGTCTCTTGTGTGAAAGGACCAAACTTAGGGCACTAGTATATAAGTCAAAAGTGACTCATTGTAAAGAACATCTTGCCATTGTGAAGAAGGAGCACTTCTGAATTTTCGAGTTTGCCTCTTTCTTGCTGATTTTGATCTTCATTTTGCTCTTGTATGTGTGTGTGATGCTTGAAATGCAGGTGTAGGACTGTTGTCTACCCCTCCCCCTTTGTTTTGAGCTGCTGTAGTGCGTGCGTAAGCTAGGAGAAGCTGTGGCGCCGGTGTTTGTGACTCCCGTAATTCACTGTTTCTGCTATAACTTGAAGCAGAGTGGTCAGAATTGAGTGAAACCACCACCGTTGGATTCGTCTCGTCAAGAGCTTCGAAACGAGTACCCTATTGCCTATGTTCGGAGTTCTGGGCTGGGAGAAAACCTCAAAATACCAAAACTGCTGAAAAGAGGCTTGCGGCAACACTTTCGGTATTTCAGTAGGTGTGAGTGGTAGTAGTCTTTTCTCATGTGTGAATAGCTGAACCACTTCATTTTCTATCACGTGTGCACACGTCTTCATACACTTGGCGAGTCACTCCTTAGGATTGACATTTAAATGTGTGAAAAGGATTCCACTATATGCACTTGTATGGCAATTGAGGTATAGTCTCATTGGTACAAGTCCTTGAGTCTTCGTGACTCAAGTACACACGTTTTTGGCGCCGTTGCCGGGGAGTCACTCTACCAAGGTGCCTTCGTGATAGTGATAGAGCGAGTGTGATCGAATCGTACTTGTAGACGCAAATTTGTCCATTGGCAAGCAGTCCACCATTTCAGCACTTGTCACTTCTCATCTTCGAGGTGTGTGTGATAAGTTTTAGGTTTAGGTTTAGGAGGAGGGAAGAGAAGGAGGAGTTAGGTTTAGGTTAGAAAGAGAGGAGGAGTGAGGAGAAGAGGAGTAGGAGTAGACCAAAATTCCCAGAAAATCACCAAAAATCCCAAAATTTCAAGTTCTGTCCAAAAAGTATAAAAACCAAAAAATTTGTTCATTTGACACTTCACTGCTCACTGGTATCGTCTGCGACAGCGACTGGTATCGTCAGAGTGGTATCGTGCAGGATAGAGCCTCAAAGCTTGTGCAAGAGCTCAAGAAGCAAACTAGATAGACCTAAGGTGAGTCCCCATCAAGATTTAATACCTAAAACTCTTTAAACTTGCACAAACAAATGATTAAAAGGAATGCGCAGTATCGCGGGGGGGAAAATTTTTGAGTAATTGTATATTTTGTGAGGGACAGAGGTTTAGGAGTGAGGAGAAGGGTGAGAGGTGCAAGGGGGTGTAAAAATTTTCAAGTTTGGAGACCTTTTGGCTTGAGTATCGCGATCGGTTGAGTTTTGGTATCGCGATACCAAAATTCCCTAGTATCGCGACACTCGCCAGAGGTGTCGTATCGCTTGATACTTGCCTTGGTATCGCGACACTATTTCGGTATCGCGACACTGAGTCGGTATCGCGATCGTGCTCGATCTCTGGTATCGTATCGTCTGGTACTAACACTTGGTATCGCGACACCATTGTGGTGTCGTATCGCCTAAGTTTTAGTATCGCGACCTCACTTTACCGGGTGGTATCATATCGCTTGATACTTTGGTATCGCGACACCACTTTGGTATCACGACACTACTTTGGTATTGCGATCGTGCCCTCCCCACATGTCGTATCGTTGATTGCTTATTTTGGTATCGCGACACCATAGTGGTATCGTGTCGCCAAGATTGGTATCGCGATCGCACCCATCACGGTGAGATCGTATCGCCTGAGACATCTGGTATCGTATCGTCGATCCTAGTCAGTGTCGTATCGCCACATTTCCTGGTGAGGTATCGCGACACTATATCTGGTATCGTATCGTCAGTCCTTGTGAGATCGTATCGTGTCTTGAGACTCTGGTATCGCGACACCACTGTGGTATCGTATCGCCTGTTCATCAGGGCAGTATCGCGACACTGTCATTAGTGTCGTATCGCCGAGCCTTTCAGGTATCGTATCGTGCATAGTCGAGGTGTCGTATCGTTTGTCTTCCAGGATAGTATCGCGACACCAGATTGGTATCGTATCGTCTGGGTGTCTGGTATCATATCGCGGTCAGTGCAGTATCACCGAGAGTAGTATCGTCAGGAAGTGGTATCGCCCAGAGTGAACCCTTCTTTTGGCAGACTAATTGAGTCTTTGAGAGAACTACCCAAGGGGAACCTAAGAAGCATAAAGAGAGGCTTAGGAGAGTGAATGAACTTGAGGTCAGGAAGAGTTCTAAGTAGTCGAAGGAGTATCATCTCTTCAGTAGGAAGTACTGCCCAGGTTAGTCATCACTCCGTTTACTTAGAAACCTCTAGTGACTCAGAAGAGGAATTACACATGGCTTCGGAAGACATGCAAGGTCCCACACCAACCAGAAGCTTCATGACTACTGTGGAGGGGGACTACCGTACTTCCTTACAGTATGTGTCCACCAATGCCCAGGAGATTCCAATCTACCTGGATGGCTTAAATAGGTCTGTGGCCAGGATGGTAACTTCCCAGAATGCCACAATCGTACCCCGACCAGCTGTCAAATACGAAGGAGGTGCATATGTTGACAAAGTTGGCCACATCTACATTGTAACCGAATTCCCAGAAAGGATCAATGAACGAGGGGAACTCTCAGACCCTGAAAACCTAGGAAGGACACAACCAGAAGAGTTTGTGACCACCCCTAGAGGCAGATCCCGAGTGTCACGTGTCTTGAGAGGTGACTTGATACCTCAAGACGACTATTTGTTAGAAGTATATATGATTCACGGATCAAACTTACTGTTGCAAACCGATTCACCTGTTCCAGGGAGAGAAGAGAACCCCATGACATTCTATGAATTGAAAGACCCGGAGGATGAGACTAGACTCACATACCTAGATAAAGATCAAAGAAGGTATTGGCCTGTGAGTATCTTAGATAGGTCCCGATTAAGATATATGGGTACACCTGTGTTTCCCCAGAGAGAGCAAGCAACAACCTCACAAAATCCATTTGGAAATCAAGAAGAAACAGAAAATACTGCATCAGGACAGACCAGCCATAGGAGCGTACCTAAGCATGCTCATGTACAATTTGCCACGCCAGGAGTATAAGCACACTATCAGACCCAACCAGGGATAGGAAACCAGTACAGACCACCCGTAAGACCACAACCATCGATAGGAAGACAGCCTGGAATGCCACCAATACGACCAGTTGTCCCTATTCTTCCTGTGATGCCCAGACCACCTGAACCAGTTAGAAGGCTGAGGCCTATTCAAGTGGCTAAGTGTGTACGAAACCCTTATGATGGATCAGGAGAACCATATGATCACATTGCTGAATTCAAACAAGTCTTAAGAGCGGAACAAGTGGACGACTTCTTTGTACAGTATGAGGCGTTTGGACTCACCCTCATAGGAACAGCTCTGACCTGGTTCCAACCCTTAGATCCCAATCAGTTTGGAAACATGCAACAATTTTTTCAAGAATTCATAGGAGAATTCACTAAGAGAGGAATCAAACACAATTCGTCTTCGTTAATTCACAGCTTCAAACAAAATCCTAATGAAACAGTGAAGACAGCGGCCAGGAGGTTCAACCAGTATGTGGATAGATGCCCAGTGACAGAGAGACCGACTCAACAAAAAATGATTTCATTATTTTTAGATGGGCTCACTAACGGAACCTTAAGAACACTAGTGTACGTGAAAAGACTACAAACCTTGAGTGAGTGTCTTCAGGAGTGTATTGATTTGGAAGATAACTTAGCTGAGGACCTCAATAGCAAGTCCAGCCATGCTAAATCAGACGACTCAAGGAGTGCTATTTCTTCCAACTCCAGTCACGTGGAAGAATTAGCAGAGCTATTAGCCAAGAAATTAGGAGCACAAGGGCAAAGAGCTTATCAACCCCCAGTTCAAAAATTGCCTATGCTACGGAGATGTAGCTTATGTGGAGGAGATCACCCCACTCACCTGTGTGTTCGAGGAGGGGGCGGTGCACAACCAGCTTATCCATACAACAGGCAGCAACAACCAGGGACTTCTTGGTATTGTCACATAGAGCAGAAATACACTAATCACACTACTGAGAACTGTCCTTTTAATAGGCAAACACGCCCTTTCCAACCACATCAGTATCGACCGTATGGATATCCACCTAGAGACCCGAACAGAGAGATCCCAAGATACAACCCTTATCCAACACAGACGGGAGTACCTAGACCAATTGAACAGATACCATACCCACCACCACAACCAGTGCTAGGACCCCAACCGTCGCAACCTCAACAAGTAGTACCAGTAAAATATGCACAACCAGAAGAAAATCTAGAAAGAGCTATAGTACCAGCCACGACAATGACCCAGATAGAATCAGCAAACCTTGGATACGAAACCCTACCAAGTGAGTACTATCCGTATGAAGCCTACATGATGGAATACGAACCGGCATACGAGACTACATACTATGGGTATGAAGGCTATGATCAGACTTATGGAGCAGAGACTTCCACTCTAATGTATACAGCTCCTAAAGCACCACAACCCATGAGACCACCCAGTAGACCACCAGTACAGCGAGGACCATGCTTTAGATGTGGAGGAGACCATTTCATTAGAGAATGCCCTCGACCATACAACCCTCCACCACCTAGAATCTGGGAAGGATATTGCAGTGATTGCGGAAAAGAACATCTTTTTAGGGATTGCCCTAAGAACCCTGTAAAAAATCAAGGTTCTGCACCAATCAATGTAATAGAGGTCATAGAAGAATCAAGAAGTGATAAGGAATACACAGTGCCACTAAAAGCCATCACTAGAGCCCAAACAAAACAACAAAAAGAACAGCAACCAGAAGAGGAACAAAAAAACAACACGAAAATAAGTCCTTCAACTAAGATAGTGGAAGATGCCGAGGACCCATGTGAAAATTCCCGCAACACAAAAACTCAGAAATGGAAAGAAAGACGAGAGAAACTCAAGGATAAATGGGCAAAGAACAAGAGCACAAACAGTAAAAAGCAAAGTGCAAAATCGAGTAAACACAACGAACAAGGGAAGACTAAGGAAACTCCTGAGCTAATCGAACCTAGCTCAGATAGAGAGAAGCCCGGATCAATTCTAGCAGACCCAAAGCCAGATGACTTGGATATGTGGCTAAAAGCGTACCAAGCTAGAATCAAAATGGGATCGAACATAGAGCAACATGAAAAAATCTACCCTAAAGGGGAATTAGAAAAGGAAAGACTAGCTATATGCAGAAAACTCATAGAAGTAGCACAAACAACCCTGGAAAAGACTATCCCAACTCTACCAGAAACAAGGATTGCACAGAAACCCTACGAAGAATACATCAAACCAAAGGATAAAGAATTAAGGAAAGAAGATTCCCAAGGTGAACAAGAGGCAGCACAAGATGGTCCTGTGTCAGCCATACCAGACTTAGAAGCAGAATGGCCCAAGGACTTGTGGGATAGAATCAGAGAAGAGCAATGGAAGAAGAATGGTGTCGATCCACCACCATTTGATGAAATAGATGTGGAAGACTGTCAACCCCATCCTAACCTCGAGGAGGTCTACGAGGAGATCTCAAGACTCGATAGAGGTAGAGAGGAGACCATAAGCATTTCAACATTGCCTAACTATATGGGAGAGTACGAAAGAGAGTCAGTGGTAATACGAGCACCCACGGTGCATGGAAAAGGAATAGGAAAAGGAAAGGAGAGTTCGCATAACTTAACAGAGTTAAAGAAAACGAAAGTACAATGCCAATTAACGGTGGAAGATTTGCTTCGACTTAAACCCCAATTGTGGAAGCAAATGGCAGAGCAATTGAAACCACTGCCAAAGAATGGAGGATCAAAAGAAAAGGAACTGGAAAATAAGTCCACAATACAGGTTCCAGTCAATAAAGTAGGAGAGTTCAGTGAAGGAGATGAAGGGAACACCTGTTTACCTGTCATCTACAATGGGTACATGACCAAAGCCATCTTAGACACAGGAGCTGGGGTAGGAATTGCAACGAAGGAGATTTGGGAAAAGTGGGGAAAACCAGCCTTACGACCCACTCGCATGAAACTCCAGTTAGCAGACGGTCATGTGGAGAGACCCCTAGGAATATTGGAAGGAATTAAGTTAACCACGTGTGGAGTGAAATTTGAACACACATTGGCCATATGTAAGTTCGAAAAAGCAAACAATTATGAGATGATATTAGGACGACCATTCATGAGACAGATGCGAGTCGTACAAGATTGGGGCAGAGATTCATTATATCTCCAACATCAAGGGAACACTACCAAGATAAACTTGCACACGTTCGCTTATCGGGATGTCCCTCCATTACAATGGAATCCAGTCCACAAAGAAGAAGATGACCTATCCATTCACAGTGCTGGATCAAGTGACCAATCTTGGATGCACGAGGATGCCCAGTTGTGGATGTGCAAAGAAGCAAAGAAGGAGGAGTGTAAAAAACAAATGTGGCCAATAGGGCACCCTAACTATCGATCGATAGAAGACCCCGATTACATGCCTAAAATTTTTTTAGATGAACTCTTCGAACCTCATGGCTGGATGGAAATCCTAGCCACATTAGATGTGTGTGTGAATGAGGAAGTATTGACGATGAACGATTGTATAGACGAGGAAGGATATGACGTGAACCTCTACATGGTTGTCCTCCAAGAAGTAGAAGCAGGGGAGATTGAAGAGAAAGAGTGGAAAGAAGAGTACGAAAGCATAGAAATGGAACCAGAGTTTGACTCTGAGGAACAATATTTAGAAACCATGCTAGAAGAATCAAAAGAAAGACCAACAAAAGTCTTAGCAATCGAAACCATCCCAACAATGCATGAGCATAGAGAGGACACGAGTAAAGTGGAACCGGAACCAGACCATTTCGAAGTTCCAGAACATTTTAAACGATACGAAGTGGAAGAAAGGAAAATAACAACTCAAATGCCTAAACGAGAGGCCCGGGATGGAGAAGCCTATGACAACAAGGAACAAACCAAGAAAGTAGTTGTAACGATAGAAGACGGAGAAGAGAGGTGCACGTATATTGGGAAAGACGTATCAGAAGAGGAAGAAGAGGATCTCATACGACTCATCCGAGAATATCGAGACGTGTTTGCTTGGACGTACAAAGACCTCAAGGGTGTAGAACCCAGCATATGCGCTCATCGAATCCCTATGACATCAGATGCAAAACCTTCTAAACAACGCCCTTATACGTATAACAAAGTTTATGCAGCAAAAATAAAGGAAGAAATTGACAAATTACTAGCGGTAGGATTCATTTATGAGATTGAACACACAGAATGGGTATCGCCACTAGTAGTAGTGCCCAAGAAAAACGGAAAACTAAGGGTGTGTATCAACTTAAAAAAAGTAAATGCAGCAACTATACGTGATAGTTTCCCTTTACCTATCACAGACCATCTTTTGGAAAGAGTTGCCGGCAAGGAGGTCTATAGCTTCTTGGATGGATTCTCTGGTTACAACCAAGTAGCTATTGCAACTGAGGACCAGCATAAAACCGCATTCGCGACTGAATGGGGAATCTATGCATTTAGAGTAATGCCCTTCGGGCTCACTAATGTGCCAGCCACCTTCCAACGACTGATGTGTCATGTATTCAAAGAATTTCTGAGAAAAAGTATGGAAGTATACGTAGATCATTTGTGTACATACTCAAATCAACGACCAGACCATATACCGGAACTGAGAAAAATATTCAATAAATGTAGACAGTATAGAGTCTGTTTGAACCCTGAGAAATGTGTCTTCATGGTACGACAGGGCAAAATCCTAGGACACATTGTTTCAAAGAATGGAATATCCACGGACGAAGAAAAGATTAAAGTTATCTTAGAGCTACCAAGACCCAAGAATGCGAAGGAAGTACAAGCCTTTATGGGACACTGTGGATATTACTGTAGGTTTATTCACATGTATGCCATAATAGCTAAGCCTTTATACGGTCTATTGACTCAGTTCACTTGGACAGAAGAGTGTGAGAAGGCCTTTAACGAGCTTAAGAAGCGGCTGAGTACAGCCCCAATTCTAAAATCACCCAACTGGAGCAAGCCTTTTCATATTCATGTTGATGCTTCGAACTATGCCATTGGATGTATCCTAGCTCAACCGGCTGACGAAGGGAAGCTTGACCATCCAATCGCTTATGCAAGTAGACAATTAAACCAAGCAGAAAGAAATTATACGACTACTGAAAGAGAAGGTTTAGGAATGGTTTATGCAGTGAAGAAGTTTAGACACTACCTCTTAGCCAACAAATTCAAGTTCTTTATAGACCATCAGGCTTTGTTGTATTTGGTCAATAAGCCTTGCAACACAGGAAGATTGGTACGATGGTTCTTGTTATTAATGGAGTTCGACTTTGAGGTAATAGTCAAAAAAGGAAACACACATGTAAGAGCAGATCACCTTTCAAGGCTAACGCATGGAGAACCACCTAGCGGAGTACCGGATGATTTACCAGATACGTACTTGTTTAACCTCGAAGTATGTCCAAAGTGGGCTGAACGACTAATTCCTATACTCACCCATGGCCCTCAACACTCAATAAATAAGAACAGCAAAAAAGAGATTCTCCAAACAAGAAATTTACACATTGTTGCTGGAAGCATGTATTATAAGGAACCTAACGGTGTCTTATTAAGATGTGTCGAGGAGGACGAACAGAAGCAACTAATTCAGCAGGCACACGTAAACAAGTGGAAAACCCATCAAGGGATGCATGGAACAATTCGAGAATTAAAAAGGTTAGGCGTCTATTGGCATGACATGTCAAAAGACGTTCACGATTATGTAAGTAATTGTGTGGAATGCCAAGAAACTAGCCCAGAGGATCACGTGTCCTTACCTTTTTCGACCATAGCACCTAATTGGAGTCAAACATTAGTACAATTCCTCAAAACGAAAGAGCACGAAATAGGAGCTAGTTTAGCAAGAAAGCGATCCCTAGAAGAAATGAGCAAGGATTATGTGATAATGGGAAAACAATTGTTTAGAAGAGGGAAAGATAATCAACTCAGATTGTGCGTGCATGAGGGAGAATATCTTCCCATATTAGAAATGGCACACGCAGGAGCTGCGGGAGGACATTTTTCAGCAGACAGAACGGTCAAGATGATTCTCTTTGCAGGTTTGTGGTGGCCAACTCTACATATGGATGCGGAGACATATGTGAGAAGCTGCGAAACATGCCAGAGAGCGAAATATCCCATTCGAAGAGACGACATGCCTTTAAGACCCATGGTTTGTGCAAGAGCATTTACCAAGTGGGGTATTGACTTCATAGGACCTATCAATCCACCGGCGAAAGGATCACATGCGGAGTACATCATAGTAGCCACCGATTACTTAACCAAGTGGGTAGAAGCAAAAGCCACTAGAAAGAATGATGCTCAAACTACAGCAAAATTTCTCTTTGAGCACATCTTCACACGCTTTGGACTACCGATTGAGATAGTGAGTGATCGAGGAACGCATTTCCTAAACGAAGTCATTGAGTCGCTAATGAATGACTTTCTAGTGATTCATAAAAAATCAGCCCCATACCATCCTCAAGCCAACGGACAAGCTGAAAGTTCCAACAAGGTACTATGCACTGTATTGACAAAGATTGTCAATAATGGAAGGTCAGATTGGGACAAACAATTGCATCACGCAATTTGGGCCTTCCGAGTGGCATATAAAACGGCCATTGGAACCACACCTTTCAATCTAGTGTATGGGCAGAATGCAATTTTGCCAATTGACTTCTTAGTACCTACATTGAAAGTGGCTCAGCAATATGAGTGGAACGGTCATGAATTGTCCCAGCAGTTAGATCAAATTGAAAAGTTGCACGAGACTAGATTGCAAGCTGTAGCAGGCATTTATGCCGCTAAACGTAGACAAAAGGCATATTATGATTCACATATAAAAGACAAGGGACTAAAAGAAGGTGATTTAGTCCTAGTATACACCTTAAAACAACATGCAAAGAAGCTACAAAAACGCGGATACGGACCTTTGATTATAAATCGAATCTCTACTAGTGGTGCAGTCAATCTCGCTACACTAGACGGAGACATTCTTCCCAACTACATCAGTGGATGCAGAGTGAGACGATTCATGGAGCCCTTGACTGATCAAATGCTAGCGCGACTGTTAGGAGCTCAAAATTGGAAAAAAGAAGAAGAACGAATCCGAGAGGAAGCCCGACAGGAAGCACTAGAACGCATTAGGAAACGGAAAGAGTGGATCAGGCAAAGAGATGAACGCTATCTCCAAGGAGAAGAGCCCATCCCTATGGCAAACTATCAGGTCAAAAATCAAGATTCAACGGGTATGTGTAAAATGCAACCTTACCTAAACCTAGGGATTGGCAAGACGGAATATAAATTGATAGATGCATTGATAGACTCAGGAGCAGGCCTTAGCTGCATGCGAAGGAGAATAGCAGACGAGCTACAATTAGAATTGAATCCCACAAAAGCCCAATTAATAGGAATTGGAGGTCACACCATAGAATGCATTGGAACCACGAATGTATCCCTCCACCTAGGAAATTCCTCCATGGAACAAAGAGTCCTGGTATGTGAGGATGACAATTTGATAGAAGACTTCATTCTAGGACACGACTGGATCATTGAGACAGAAGCGTGTATCCATCTAGCTCAAAGATATATTTCAGCCACGATAGGGCATAAAGAGATTTTCAGCTTACTTGAAGAGAAACCATGTATCCAAACCATGTCAATACCAAGATCGGAGGAAGTTCAAGAAACGACAGAAGATAGTAGGAACTATGCTCACCACTCAGAAAGCAAATGCATCGAAGCTGAAACTTCAATCTTAGCGACCTCCACTATAGGGTCGAAGTTATCCAATACAATTGTGGAAAAGCCAACCAATGAGGGGACGAGCTCTCCTAAACAGGTTCAAAATATCCAAAGACCGTACTATTGGAAACCAATAAACAGATACTCGAATCGAGAACCACCCAAATATAAGTGGGTACGCAAGGATCAGGCCCAGAGTCAAGAAACGTCCACACCCACCTTGAAGAAGGAAACATGCATCACCAAACCCGCTACAAAGAACTACAGACGAAAAGAGCCAGTGCAAGTATGGATTGCCAAGCCCTTGCTTGAAGCTCAAAAATCTCGACAGCAGATATGGATTCCCAAAAAGGTCATACAAGCAGCTAAACAGAATGTAAGGACAAAGGAGGAAATACCACATCAGACAAGGCAAAAATCATCAACACATAAGAATCATCAGAGAAAGTCGCAGAGCAATGCCAAATTCACTTGGACAATGGATAAAGCAAATGGAACACGAGCAGCGGCACAAATCGAGAAAACCCAGCAACCTCTCTCAGTGTTCTCAAAATGGATATGGAAACCAAAGCTACCACGAGGAGCGGATGATTGAGGAGATAAAGCACCCGATTGCACTCATGTAGTGTCTAATGCACCTCAAGTAAGCATGATAGGGCCGCAATACAAGGCCAAGCATTCGGCACAGGAGGTACATTATCAAACTAGTGGTGCACGATCTCCAAGTGAGACTAGATCTTAGCTTTAACTGGCTAGGAATGGACATACTATGTACATAAACTATGCTTCGGCTATACTAACGATTGTCTTCTTTCAGAAAAAAATATAAAAGGAGGTGGTAAGAATTCCCACTCTTACAATAATGGGGAACGGAGTGACGAGCTACCATAATCACAACAATACACTGTATGGTCTCATGAAGGCCTTTCAAGCTAATGCGCTTCTCCTTGTAAGTGCAGATGGCTTCTGAAGACTCTGAAGCTACAATCCAAGAGGAGGTCCAAGAATTTCCTCCCCAATGTCTTACGAAAGCAAAAGGCCATTGGTTCAGAGATGAGCAACCAGTGGAGGAATATCTTTTCTTGGCCAACATAAAGATCATGGACACAGAGCATCATTTTCCGATCATGTCTCAGGACTTCAAAGTTTTACATGGACTGCCATCCACAATCGATATCATGAAGAAAGTAGGAATTCATAAATATTTTGAGCTACCTATTTATAAACCGGATTTCCAACGTTGTACACAAGTCATGAACACTCTACGACCAGCACTACATGATCCATTGGTGCCAGAAGCCAATGTGATGGACAAGAATGGAGAATGGGTAGTCATTCAATTTTCCCACGACTTAATCAAAGAAGCATTTGGATGGGAAAAGGATGGTGTCAACACGGTCAAGGAAGAGAGTCGTGGAGCCAAAACAAGAACTTTTGTCGACATCAATAGGGTGGACATCGAAGAAGAAGTCAGATTGATTCACCAACACTTCTGCTTCCCGAGTATGAATAGATACACGGCCCCTCAAAAGATCATTGTGCAATTATTGTCTCATGCCATAAAACAGATCGGCAACCAGGTAAACCTCACACCCTATGTGCAAGAAAGATTGTTTGAGGCAAAGAAGAAATGGGAAAATAAGAAATTCCTCAATGGGACCACTGCCCTTACAATTATGATTTACCACGCATTGGGCATGCGCGAGTTCTTACGGGAAATACCATCTTCAATGGAGTTGGCTCATTTTGTCAAAGCAGCTACTGTACCGAAACAGAAGAAAGGCAGCAAACAAGTAGAAGAAACAGAAACAAGTTCGCAACCCCGGATGAGAGGCACAATGATAGGCACAAAACGACCTCGAGAAGTCCAACAAGCAGAAGAAGAAGTACCAAAAACAAAGAGAGTACATGTACTGCCTACACCCACTACTCAAGGAACCAGAAAGATCACGGAAGAAGAATTAACCCAAGCACTGGAGGAGACTCACAAATATACAGAAGGACAAATTAATTTGCCAGTGCAGGGACATCATTATCAACAGTCCGCAAGAGCTAAAGAACCAAAAGGCAAACTGACTAAGGTACATAGATATCGAGAAATTGGGCTAGACAACTCTAGTTCTGGATCCGACGACCAAGAGAAGCAAAATACATCATTACTGGATGTAGATATTCAAAGTGAATCAAAGGATGATGGCCAGTGGGCCGAATTAAATGAAGTAGACTATGGTGAAGCCCAAGCAGACCACAAGGAAAAAGATCAATCACCACTGGTAGACCAAAGTACCACCAAAAAGCAGGCAGAAGACGAAGGGCGACACCCCACTCAAACGAAAGATGCCTCCACCACCCACAACAAGGAGGGCAAATCTGATGATGAGGAGCAGGTAATGATATCAGAAGATAAGCTTCAGGAAGAAGGACAAGAAGACGAAGAACCCTTCACCCCACTAAGGGTTGTGGCAGAACCGTCCCCAATGGATGTCACATTTCAAGGGAGTGCCACGAAGGTTCGTAAGGTGGTAGAAGATGAAGCAGAATTGCAAGTACAACTACAGGTCCGACAACCACATGAGGAAATGATACACGTTGCAAAGGGACAAGATGTACATACAGGAGAAACCCCAGACATACCAAAGACATGGCTGAATGTGGATATAGCTCAGCTCAAGCCTGTGGTGCAGGATATGATTCGCACTGCACTAGACACGCAACAATTGATGCTTGACGCTGATGAAGATTACGACCAAGCCATGCTCGAAAAGCAGGAGCTTCAAAAAGAAGGTATGAATCTAGCTAAGAAATTATCCAAAGCAGAAGCTCAAGTTTTGAAGAAACATGAGGAGATAAAAACGACAAAAACACAGTGCAAAATATTAGAAACGGAAAATGCACAACTAAAAGAGCAAGTTTTGGAGCTCACAAAGAAACTAGACATGACAGAAAAAGAGAAAACGAGGATCCATGCACGTAGCAAGGTACTCGAATCACAGCTCAAGGTGAGCATGGAAGAAGCAGACCACTTAAGGGACAGGAACAAGGAGCTCATGACTGTTGGTGCAAACAAGCCTTAACACTTGGCTTTGTCTTGTACCTTGAAGAGCATTGGATATCAACCTTGAAGGTTTTACAAAAGCTTGGAGTAATTCATGAAGACTTCATTTGAAGGAAGACCATAGGAACACATGCCTATGTTTAGTTACATTTTACTTTATGTAAAAAGTCAATATGACTTCTTGTAATCACACCTACCTTCAAAAGTCGTGGAATTTGAAAGGTATGAATGGAGAGAATATCTCCATATGTTTAGATGAGAGATTTGAGGGAGCCTAACATTTGAATTTGAAATTCAAACTCTCTTCAAACTCCTATAAAAGACATTGTAAAAGTCGCGGGGATGTTACACTCTTTCCGAGGCTAATCCAAGCAGATTATTGAGTGTGTGAGAGCTACTCTTTAGCCTACACCTCAGAGTACCATTGTGCATTACATCTCTTGCCAATGGGAATGTACATTTGATAGATTCAATACATATACTCATAGTCATTATCTCTGTGTTTTTCTGAGTGAACATCTTCAAAGTCTGTCAACTTCAACAGGGCATATCTCAAGATCTACTGAACCAAATTGGATGATTCAAAGCTCATTGGAACCAGCTCAAAGCATTCTACAACACTACAAAATTTCAAATCATTCTATTCAGCCAATTGGGAGAAATCACAGTCGAAGAAGTCACTGGTATATTTCTGAGTTGTTCCTAAAAAGTCGGGGGTGTCTCTGATTTTGCTAAAGATCATGCTCAGTGTATAGTTTGTTAATTGGAGTGATTTAACTTGCTAATGGTAGCTTGTTAAGTTAATCTAATACTCCCAGAAGGAATTAAACCAATTGCAAGTGTGCTGGTCACACAGAGCTTAGGACTGAGCAGGTGTCATTACAGGAATAGTAAGTTTTTGGACTTGTGAAGGTTCAAACTTATCTGTTTTGATTTGATCATTACACAATTGGTTTGTAAAGCACATATATAATTTCTTGGTGTCATTTGAAAGCTCAAGGAGTCTCCTAATCATATCTGAAGAGAAAAGAGGGCAGGTGTGAAGCAGGATTTGCAGCACCAACTCAACTTCTGAGAGTACCCAGCCATCACATCCAACAGTGGTATCAGAGCAAATAAGGTAATCATGGGTGATGGTTTCCCTTCCTTCATTGACAAATTGGATAGAAATAACTACCAGGCTTGGTCATTGAGAATGAAGACCTATCTACAAGGGAGAAGCTTGTATGGGTACATATCAGGAGATGAGGAGTTGCCCTCATTCAAAACCAGAGGCCTACCTACAAAGGATGAACATGAGAGGCTCAACCAATGGTGTGCTAAAGATGCTTTGGCAAGGTCATATCTTTTAAACTCTATCTCTGATTTCCTTCTACCTCATGTAAGGAACTGTAAGACTTCCCAAGAGACTTGGGAAACCCTGTCAACATACTTTTCATCAAGCACAAGGGCTAGAAAGAATCAGCTATGGATTGAGTTTACAACTCTTAGGAAGCAATCAAAACAATGTGTCTCAGATTTTGTCACCAAGGTCAAAGACATTGCAGATCAACTTGCAAGTGTTGGAGAAGAAATTGAAGAAGAGCAAATAGTCAGACAAGTGATCAATGGACTAAAGGCAGATGACAAGTGGGAAAGCTTTACCACTGCAATGGACTTGTACATGGACATCCAAGCACCTGATCTAACAACTTTGATTGGACAACTCTTTACACATGAAGCAAAGATCACAAAGAATGGAGAGCAATCAAAAGGTAACAATCCCTCTGCCCTATATACTGATAAGAAGTCTAAAGACAAGGGTAAAAGCAAGAAGGTTGATGAAGAAGGATCCACCTCCCAAGCAAACTATGCAGGGAGAGGTAGATCATCTAGAGGTAGGGGCAGAGGAGGTAAGTCAGGTAGGGGGAGACCCTATAATCAATCTCCATGCAATATTTGTGGTTTGTCTAACCATACTACAGATGAATGCTATAAAAACTACAAGAACCAAAGAGGAAGAGGTCACCAAAGAGGAGGATACTCTCAAGGCAGAGGCAGATTCAATCAATCTCAAGGCTACCATGGCTACAACAATAATTACAACAACAACTACAACAATAGCTACAATCACAATGGCAATTATCAAGGAGGATACAGGAACAGAAAGGATTACAACAATTATGCAGAGGATCAAGATGATTCCTTGTTGATTATGAACATGACTTCTAAATCAGGTATCAATGATGATCATTTGTTCTATATTGATTCAGGTTGCTCTAACCATGTAGCTGGGAATGTTGCCTTACTCTCTGATTTGGAAGAACCTAAAGGCAAGCACCAAGTGAAGACAGGTGATGACACTAAACACTCAGTGGTTAAAGTAGGCAATGTCAAAACAAGTGATGGTAATCAGAATTTACTAAGCAGAGTATTGTATGTTCCAACAATCACCAAGAATCTGATGAGTGTAGGTCAGATTGTTGAAAAAGGTCTACAGGTCAGGTTCACTCAACATGGTGCATATGTGGAGGATCCAAGACATGGATTCAGAAGGATAGCCAAGGGAGAGAAGTCGGGTAGATTGTTTACCTTTGAACTTGAAGATACTAAGAATATTGCCTTGTACAACTATAAGGACCAAACCCTATCAGAATTGGAGATGTGGCACAAGAGATTGGGTCACATTGGAGAGAGGACCATAAAGCAAATGAGTAGAGATCAATGGGTGCTTGGGATACCTAATGTATCCAAGCAACACATGATATACAAGTGTGGGGCTTGTCAATTTGGTAAGTCACACAGATTGCCATATACCAAAAATGGTTTTATGCATGAAGACTACTTGGAATTGGTGCATACAGATGTTTGGGGACCAAGCAAGGAGCCATCCATATCTGGATCAAGGTACTATGTGTCCTTTATAGATGATTATAGCAGATGGACTGTCTTGTACTTCATGAAACATAAAGATGAAGTATTTAATTGTTTCAAAAGGTATCTTGCATTAGTTGAGAATCAAACAGGTAGACATTTGAAGAGGTTAAGGTCTGATGGTGGTGGAGAATACTTCTCAAATGATTTTGAAGAATTCTTGCAGGAAAGAGGCATCAAGAGGGAGATTACCACAAGGTACTCACCTGAACAAAATTGGGTAGCTGAAAGAAGGAATAGACTCATTGTGGAGACAGCTAGGTCTATGCTTAATGAGAAAAAACTACCAAATTATCTTTGGGCAGAGAGTGTATCTACTGCCACATATTTAATTAACAGGTTGCCATCAAAGACACTTGATGGAATGACACCCTATGAGGCTTGGCATGGTAAGAGACCATCTCTGGATCATTGCAAGATCTTTGGGTGTGTTGCATATGTGCATATTCCCTCACAGGTAAGGGGAAAGCTAGACCCTAAGGCTGAAAAGTGTATCTTTATTGGTTATGATTTGAATCAGAAAGGATACAGGTTCTATAACCCCTCAAACAAAGGCTTCAAGGTAAGCAGAGATGTCATCTTTGATGAAAATGATTCATGGTATGAAAATGAGTGCAGGAAAGTTAACCTACCTTATGATATGGAAGAAGACTTTCCAAAACTTGTCAGGCAAGAACCAACTCAGAAGGAGGACACAAGCTCAGATGATGAAGACACCATCAACATTGAAGAGTTCAAGGCTTGGAAATCCAAAGGGAAGATGAAGATGAAGCAACTTGAAGACACTCCAGAATCCTCAACTCAAGCTATGAGGAGATCTCAAAGAGAAAAGAAGAAACCAATTAGGTATGGGTATGATACTTCACTTGTAACCAAGCACTCTGTATATCTTGCAAAGGATATCTTGAATGAAGAACCAGGTACATTTGAAGAAGCTATTACCAAACCAGAATGGAAGGAAGCAATGGATGAAGAAATGGAGGCTCTCAAGGAGAGTGATACTTGGGACTTGGTACCCAAGAAGGACTCCATGAAAGTGATAGGATCCAGATGGATCTACAAACTCAAGAGGAACTCAGATGGTACAATAAACAGGTATAAAGCTAGGTTGGTAGCCAAGGGTTTTGCACAAACCCAAGGCATTGATTATGAGGAGACATTTTCTCCTGTGGCCAAGATGCCAACTATCAGAATTATGGTGAGTGTAGCCGCATCCAAGAATTGGAACATGTACCAATTGGATGTGAAGAATGCATTCTTGAATGGATGGATATCTGAAGAGGTCTACATGTCACAACCACCTGGCTATGAAGATCACAATAAGGTAAATCATGTTTGCAAATTGAAGAAAGCTCTGTATGGATTGAAGCAGGCACCTAGGGCATGGAATTACAGGTTGACAACCTATCTCTTGGATCAAGGATTTGTGATGAGTAAAGCAGATACTTCATTGTTCATAAAGAAGAACAATTCAGAGGTAATATACTTGTGTGTCTATGTTGATGACATCATTATTACAGGAAATGATGTTCAAGGAATTAGACACATCAAAGGTCAAATGATGAAGGAATTCAAGATCAATGATCTTGGATTATTGAAGTACTTCCTAGGACTTGAATTGGTCTACACAAATTCAGGTATATTCATTACTCAGAAGAAGTACATTCAGGACATGGTCAAGAAGTTTAATTTGCAGGAAGCTAAAGTCTCAAACATTCCTATGGAGGTCAACCACAAACTTAGTGCACATGAAGGAGAAGAACTCAAGGATATTACAGGTTACCAAAGTTTGGTAGGTAGTCTTAATTATGCTACCTTAACCAGGATTGATATATCATATGGTGTTAGTGTACTTAGCCAATTTATGCATAAGCCAAGAGTACCACATTTGGAGGCAGCCAAGAAGATAGTAAAGTATCTAAAGGGAACACAAAATCATGGTTTGTACTTTCCATATACATCAGACATTGATATCAAAGTATACTCAGATGCAGATTGGGCAGGTTGCAAGGATGACAGGAGGAGTACATCTGGTTACATATGCTTTGCAGGTGATAAACCAATTTCTTGGTCATCCAAGAAACAACCCACAGTGGCTCTATCATCCACTGAGGCAGAATACAGAGGGCTAGCCAATGCCACTCAAGAAGCCATATGGTTGAAGCTACTATACTCAGAATTGGGCCTATACACAAGGTCACCTATCATATTTGGTGATAACACAAGTTCACTTCACCTAGCAGCTAATCCTGTGTATCATGCTAGGACAAAACACATAGAGGTTCATTACCACTATGTGAGGGAGAAACTACTTAGCAAGGAAATCCAATTATCATATGTGTCTACTAATATACAATGTGCAGATTTGCTTACAAAAGCCTTGGATGGGAGCAAGCTATGCAGGTTTAAATCCATGATTGGATTACAGGATATCATTGAAGATTAAAGATGAAGACTCAAGCAAGTGTTTGGCTTGAGGGGGAGCTGTTGGTGCAAACAAGCCTTAACACTTGGCTTTGTCTTGTACCTTGAAGAGCATTGGATATCAACCTTGAAGGTTTTACAAAAGCTTGGAGTAATTCATGAAGACTTCATTTGAAGGAAGACCATAGGAACACATGCCTATGTTTAGTTACATTTTACTTTATGTAAAAAGTCAATATGACTTCTTGTAATCACACCTACCTTCAAAAGTCGTGGAATTTGAAAGGTATGAATGGAGAGAATATCTCCATATGTTTAGATGAGAGATTTGAGGGAGCCTAACATTTGAATTTGAAATTCAAACTCTCTTCAAACTCCTATAAAAGACATTGTAAAAGTCGCGGGGATGTTACACTCTTTCCGAGGCTAATCCAAGCAGATTATTGAGTGTGTGAGAGCTACTCTTTAGCCTACACCTCAGAGTACCATTGTGCATTACATCTCTTGCCAATGGGAATGTACATTTGATAGATTCAATACATATACTCATAGTCATTATCTCTGTGTTTTTCTGAGTGAACATCTTCAAAGTCTGTCAACTTCAACAGGGCATATCTCAAGATCTACTGAACCAAATTGGATGATTCAAAGCTCATTGGAACCAGCTCAAAGCATTCTACAACACTACAAAATTTCAAATCATTCTATTCAGCCAATTGGGAGAAATCACAGTCGAAGTAGTCACTGGTATATTTCTGAGTTGTTCCTAAAAAGTCGGGGGTGTCTCTGATTTTGCTAAAGATCATGCTCAGTGTATAGTTTGTTAATTGGAGTGATTTAACTTGCTAATGGTAGCTTGTTAAGTTAATCTAATACTCCCAGAAGGAATTAAACCAATTGCAAGTGTGCTGGTCACACAGAGCTTAGGACTGAGCAGGTGTCATTACAGGAATAGTAAGTTTTTGGACTTGTGAAGGTTCAAACTTATCTGTTTTGATTTGATCATTACACAATTGGTTTGTAAAGCACATATATAATTTCTTGGTGTCATTTGAAAGCTCAAGGAGTCTCCTAATCATATCTGAAGAGAAAAGAGGGCAGGTGTGAAGCAGGATTTGCAGCACCAACTCAACTTCTGAGAGTACCCAGCCATCACATCCAACAATGACAGCTCTCCTCAGTGATCAACCACCGACAGATACTGACAAATCAAATGAGGATATAAAAGACATGGAAGAAAAGTTGGCCAAGATGGCAGATCAGCTCAAACAGGAGCAAGAGACAATTGCAGAATGGGAACAAAGATACATGAATGACACTGCAGCTCTACGCAAAAAATGGAAAAAAGCAGAGAAAGATTATTTCCGACAGTGCAAAGAAGACACAGATCACATGCACATAGTCGCACAGGAATTAATCAAACATCAGGAAAAACTTACAAAGGCTGAAGAAGAACTTAAGAATAAGGATGAAATCATCAAACGGCTTCAAGAGCAGATAGAGCTAACAGGAAAGCAGGGGACACCAGTAGTTCCACCAGAAACCACGGCTACTGTGGAGGAAGAGGTACGTCCTCTCTCTCCCCCCTTGTATCATTCACCAATAAGGGCGGAAAAGGAGGTTCCATTAGAACCTAACACACGAGAAATTGCAGAACTGAGCAGACCAGAAAGGGCACTACTGGTGTCCCAGCTCACTGCAGATTTTGAAGATCAAATTATACAAATAATGAAAGAAGCTCGCATAGAAAACAAACAATTAGACCAAGTTTTGAAGCCATTCAATGTACCATATGGTCTACTTAAAGAACAGACGCGAATGTATATAAAGTCTGCAACGAACAAAGATCCGGATCACAACCTTCAATTCCAGCACGACACTTTCAAATATACTTAAGAGGAATTTGAGAAGGCGGATCCGATATGGCGCAGAAAAATTTTGGAGAAGAATCTGACATTGCGGGTACAGTGGGAAGCATCACCATATGCACTTCAGGTAAATCCATCTTTTTGCCCTGTACCCCGCAGACGCTCTTGGACGCAATTTTGGGAAGGACAGCGTCAAGGCAATATCAATAATCAGTGGCTTAATTATCTGTTACTACCTAGTCTGCCACATAATTACTTACCTACAGAAGAATATATGGTGAAGACAATGGAATTTTGGATTGCAAGGTATGCTACAGTTCCGGACTTAGCCGTCAAGATGACCAACAAAATATTTAGCATGCTCATTACAGTGTTGAAGGTGTTTCAGCATGCTAAATACACATTTTTGAATTTCATCGGCATTACGCAAGGGTCTGAGGCTCTTGTTTTTTATTTATCAACCATTCCGAGCCGACTCACCATCATGGCGTATTATTCTCGCCTTATGTTTTTGCCATCGACATATATGCAAACTTTCGAAGAAGCATTCTTTACCGGCTTCTTTGAAATGGATTCAGAAATTTTTGTGAAAATGACTTCCAATTTAAATGCAAGGTTGGTGGCCTATGAAACAAGTTTCTTTGCTGATCATAGACAGGCGCCAGAAGATGGAGTAAAGTCAAAGCAATGGAAGGAATTCATGCTATGTCATGCAAATCTGCTGAACCAACGAGAGCAAACCGCAATTCAAACATACACGCGTCGCCTCAGAAAGCCTGTCGAGGACGACAGAGTTCAGGAGGAGGGACGTGTAGAGGGACAATCAAGCAAAAAGAAAAGAAGAAGAAAATCAAAGTCCAGAATGATTCATTAAGAAAGGAAAAAGAATATATCTCTGCAGGAAGCCCCGCAGGGGCGCATTACCCATCTCTGCACAGAGCCCCGCAGGGGCACACATCAGGCAAAAAGAGAAATCATCCAGGTCATGCACGGTGGAAAAGAAGTAAACAGCCTCAAAGCAATACAACAGGGTCAGATGTGTGCAACCAGGACAAATCAGAGGACCAAAAGTTACAAAGGGGTAGAGGCTGAAAAGTTTAAGAGGATGACTAAGAACAGCACATTCCTAGTCACTGGTGGCGTGCGTGGCAACCCAAGTCAACAGGCAAGACAACTACATCAGGCTCTCGAGTTGTAGAGCTTGAATCAAGAAGGCCATCGAATCTGCATGTCTGTTTAACTGCAGACAATACTGACCAAGGGGAGCGTGCGGAGAAAAACTGAAGCGCCTCTAAAACGTAATGCAAGATCAAGAATCAGGCAACACTACCCACGGGACGCGTTCGCGAAGCAAAGTCTGTCAAGGGCCGACAGAGACGAAGAGGGGGAGAGTGCTGCAGAGATAAAAGAGCGCACAAAGCAGAGAAAAAGACGGGCCCCAAAATTTTTCCGATTTGGACACACAACTTTTGTATCATAACCACTCTTGTATATATTTTCCGTTGTAAATGCACTAGAGGAGTCCTCTAGATGCATCCCCACAGAAGATTAGTGATTTACCCATGTACAATAGTAGGAAGTTAGTCTTTTAGTGAATAAAGTGCCGGTCTCTTGTGTGAAAGGACCAAACTTAGGGCACTAGTATATAAGTCAAAAGTGACTCATTGTAAAGAACATCTTGCCATTGTGAAGGAGCACTTCTGAATTTTCGAGTTTGCCTCTTTCTTGCTGATTTTGATCTTCATTTTGCTCTTGTATGTGTGTGTGATGCTTGAAATGCAGGTGTAGGACTGTTGTCTACCCCTCCCCCTTTGTTTTGAGCTGCTGTAGTGCGTGCGTAAGCTAGGAGAAGCTGTGGCGCGGGTGTTTGTGACTCCCGTAATTCACTGTTTCTGCCATAACTTGAAGCAGAGTGGTCAGAATTGAGTGAAACCACCACCGTTGGATTCGTCTCGTCGAGAGCTTCGAAACGAGTACCCTATTGCCTATGTTCAAAGTTCTGGGCTGGGAGAAAACCTCAAAATACCAAAACTGCTGAAAAGAGGCTTGCGGCAACACTTTCGGTATTTCAGTAGGTATGAGTGGTAGTAGTCTTTTCTCATGTGTGAATAGCTGAACCACTTCATTTTCTATCACGTGTGCACACGTCTTCATACACTTGGCGAGTCACTCCTTAGGATTGACATTTAAATGTGTGAAAAGGATTCCACTATATGCACTTGTATGGCAATTGAGGTATAGTCTCATTGGTACAAGTCCTTGAGTCTTCGTGACTCAAGTACACAGAATGTGTGAGAGTGCGGTTGAGATGTGATCTCTATAATTTTAGCCTTGGTTTCTCGTAGACTTTCCTCAAGTTCACTCATCTTCTTTGCCCATTGCCTTTTCATGCGTTCGCGGCTATCTCTCCAAGCTCTTGTTCTCTTTTTATTTTGGCTCTCAGTATCGCTAGCATCTGGGCTCTTTTCCTTGCCTACCCCTTGGTTTTGCTACACTGCTTGAGCTCTCGTGACTACCTGTACGGGTGCAGTGGAAGTAACACTTCCGCTGGAATCTACCACTAACTCAATAACGTTGATGGGCATGATTTTTGGCATATTATTGGGGTTCTTTGGGCAATCTCGTAAGAGATGCACTTTTCCACAATCTTGGCAAAAGCCTTGGATCGTCACTGACTGGTTTTGTGTAAGTGGAGGTAAGGGGCAATCACGAATGAAGTGATCTCCTTGGCATCTGTAGCACGGTCCTCTTGGGAATGGAGGTCTTACTTCCCTAGATTGAGGCCTAGGATTGGGGTTTGCATACATGACGTTCGTGTAATCTGACTCCCAACTAAGTTCGTTTGTCTCTTCGCTATAATAGGACTCACCATGCTCAGGAGACTGCATGTAGTAGGCCTGGGGGCTATCAACATGTGTAGAATCAAAGCTATGGTCACTCGGGTCACTTTCAGAAAGCAAGGATGTTATAGGGACTATAGCTCTATTCAGGTTCTCTTCTGCAGCAGTATACTTTACCGAAATCACATTAGCTGGGGCTCGGGGTTGTTGTGCTAGCACAGGCTGAGGCCTTTGTTGGTTTTGATATTGTGGTTGAAAATTTTGTTGTGGCCTGCCATATGGTTGTGGAGGGTACGGGTTCTGGTATCTTCCCTGCTGAGGGTATGGCTGAGGGTGGGGTTGCCTAACTGCCTGCTTGTTGTATGGGCAATCTTGTGCTGTGTGATTGGTGTATCTCCATTCTATGGTGCAGTACTGGCTACTAGGATTTACTTGGGGCTGAGCCATAATGGGACAGACATTCGCCATGTGGTCACCACCACAAGTGTAGCACCTTTTCACAGGGGCAAACCTTGGGATTTGTTTACTAGTTACCCCTAATTTCTGAGCTACTTTCTCTGCGAGTTCCTCAATTGATGTGGATTGCATGGAAGAGTGACTAGATGCACTATCTAAATCTTTGTAGATTTTGGAAAGCTCTAGTTCTTCCCCTAGGTTATCTTCAATGTCAATGTCTATAGTCCTAGGGTCTTTCAGATACACATAGGATCTCAATTTCGTACTCAGCAATCCATCAAGGAATAAGGCTACTTGTTTGGCAGATGTGGGTAGCTCCGAAACAGGACATCTTTCAAGGTATTGCCTAAATCTTCTTCCTGCAAGTCTCACAGTCTCTTGAGGGGTTTGCTTGAAGCTGTGAATCAGTGAGGAGGTATTGTGTCTTATGCCACTCTTGGAGAATTCAATAATAAATGCTTCTAGGAGTTGGTCTATGCTCCTGAACTGCCGCTCATCCAATGGCTGAAACCATGTAAGTGCTGTGTTCCTAAGGGTTAGACCGAAGGCATTGTACTGCGTGAATAGATCTTCCACTTGTTCAGCTCTCAAGACTTGCTTGAACTCCGCCACATGATCATAGGAATCTCCTGTGCCATCAAAGTAATTCTTCATGGACTTAACTAGCTGAGTCGGTCTCAGAGTTCTTGCGTGCTCTCTAGGTCTCGGCAGAGGGAATCCATCCACATTTCTTTGGTTCCTGTGAGCTCTAAGCACCTCAGGTTCTACCCTATTCGTCTCCGTCCTCGTTCTTTCTCTGCCCACTGGGTTGGCAAAGCTTACTTCTGGTCTATCTCTACTTCTGTCTCTTTGCATTCCATGAGCTTGGGATGTTCCAGCTCTAGGGTGACCATAGGATACATTCGATCTTGGTTGAGGAAAAATGAATTCACCCTTCCAAGTGTAAGCATGCCTATCATTTTCTGTCACCACAAAGATCCTTTCCGAAGTGTGATCTAAGTAGGTCACTCTACCTGGGCTATCCGGATCCTTAAACTCATAGATCATGATAGTTTCTATATCAGTTGGCTGGTTAGATTTATACCTCCAGAAGGCTTCGTCAGTTTCTCCATTGAGGAGCAACTCTATGCTCTTGTTGTCTTGGGGAACCCACTCAGGCGTGATAATCCTAGTGAGAACTGATTTACCTCGGGGGGTTCTAGGTTCTACTCCCATGTTTCCTTGTTCCAAGTCACCTAAGTCCGCTTCTGAGATTACATTTCCAAATTCATCTGTCCTATCTGGGTGACTGGTGACTACGTATATGGTTCCTTCCTTGTCCAGGTATGCACCGTTTTCAAACTTGACAGCTGGGTGCTCTAGTCCTATGGATTGGTCAGGGTTTTTAATCTGGACCACGGATCTTCCTAGGCCGTCCTCATAGATGCTGGCACCTAATCGGTTGGTCCTAAGGTATTCCAACTGTGTTTTGTAAGGGCTAGGTCTGTCCATGCCTTGAGACATCTCTGACTCACTGGTCTCAGAGCTAGGGTAGTACGAGTGGTGGCTCAACTGCTGGGCCCAAGACCTAGCAGTGTGGTTAACACTAGCCTCTGAAGATCTAAGGCTTTGTCTCTCCCTTACTAGATGTCGTCTGGATCTAAGGTTCATATGCCTATCTAAGTAGTCCAATTCTTTGCCCAGAGTACAACCTCGTTGCTGGTTTCTTTATATCTGTCGCTTGGTTCTTTTTATGTTGATTATCGTGTTTAAGGTCTTGTCTGATATCACGTCGTCAGGAATATTTGAATGTTGTTTCGCACTTACAGTTGATCGTTCCACGTTAAGTTCTTCCCCTTTAAAATTCTCGACAATACAAGGATTATGCCCTTAGCTTGAGCTTGAAAGTTTAGGTATGCTTCAACTTGATAGTGGCCTATCGTCGCCCTGACTTACTCCTACTTCTAATCGTTCTTAGCCTAAGCTAGGAATTGGCGAAGAGGAGTTGAGAGTATTCCGACCTTTCTTGTTGAACCTTGCTCTTTAGTGCTCGAGAAGTTGATTCTCAAGCTTGCGCAAAACCCTTGCTTGGACGCTCTCAATTGCTTCTCAATAGTCCTGCATCAGTCTCAAGATTAGCTCCAAGTTGACCTTTCAATTGACAGACAATTTATTTCAGACACTTTTTTAATGACCCTTGTTCCCCCTTTTGTGTTGCTAGAAATTTCCTCTAGAGCTCCCTTGGTGTTTCTACTCCTCTGTGTGTCAACTTCCAAATATCCTATCTGAAAATCAACGCGTTATTCTTATAAAAAACAGTTGAGGGCGTGTAGTATATGCCAAGAGCTTTTCGACAAGCCCTAGAGCTCAAAAAATGGATTTCGTATGAAAAAGTTATGACCGTTCAGGGTTTAGGGAGTTAACTAGACAAACAGAACCTTTCAGGGGTTTTAATGCATTGTTCTAAGGCCTTTGTAAGTGTATGAGTATTTGAGAGTGCAAATATGCCCAAAATTTAGCCTAAATTTCCAAAAAATTTACCCCTTAATTTTTGCCGAAAATGTCTGTCTGTCGCGATAGACGGTGTCTGTCGCGATAGACACAAACTATCGTGGGGGCTGTCTGTCGCGATAGACGGTGTCTATCGTGGAATTTTGGTCTGTCCCGATAGACGGTGTCTGTCGCGATAGACGCTGTCTGTCGTGGATTTCTGTCTGTCGCGATAGACGCTGTCTGTCGTGGAATTTCTGTCTGTCGCGATAGACGGTGTCTGTCGCGATAGACGCTGTCTGTCGTGGAATTTCTGTCTATCGCGATAGACGGTGTCTGTCGCGATAGACGCTGTCTGTCGTGGAATTTCTGTCTGTCGCGATAGACGCTGTCTGTCGCGATAGACGCTGTCTGTCGTGGAATTTCTGTCTGTCGCGATAGACTGGTCTGTCGCGATAGACGGTGTCTGTCGCGATAGACGCTGTCTGTCGTCGATTGTTGGTCTGTCGCGATAGACGGTGTCTAAAGCGATAGACGGGGTCTATCGTGGGTCTCTGTCTGTCGCGATAGATGGTGTCTGTCGCGATAGACAGTGTCTGTCGCGATAGACAGTGTCTGTCGCGATAGACAGTGTCTGTCGCGATAGACTAAAAAAACGCAAATTTTTGAGAAACTTCTAGTGATTTAGAGTGCCCTAATGGTGTAGGTTACCATGCCAAACATGCATTCACAAAATTTTAAGATTTTCTGTCTGTCGCGACAGACAGAGGTCGTCGTCCCGGGACCTGTGCAGAGTCTGTCGTACCTGCGCACACTGCTGGAGGAGGTGGTACAGCAAGTTCCTGCAACAAAAGCTCAAAAACACACCAAAAACAGATAGCATGCAAGCTCTCTCTCGCTCTCTCTCACAATGAAATGAGGGAAATGAGGTGGGGGGTGTAATATGACCAAAAAACTGAAATTTTTTGTGGAGATGGAGATGGAGGTGGGAGATGGTGGAGATGATGATGGTGATGATGGTGATGATGGTGATGATGGTGATGCGAAAGTAAGGAAAAAATGAAGAAAAATTAAGAGAAAGAAGGATATTACCTATAACTCCAATGTCTCAACTCGACGTCTTACCATCACACGCTCGTCCTCGAAGCTCTCTCCCCGGCAACGGCGCCAAATTTGGTGTCACTCTAGCACAATGGTGAGTACCAACGTGAGAAGATTCACCTCATAATTGTCAATCCATGGAGACGTGAGGACTAGTATGAAGACTATGAGCAAGTGAAGGCACAAGTGCGTGAGTGAGAAGCACACAAGCATGCACACACATACACACACACGCGCACACAAGGCAAGAACAAGGAGAGGAACAATGGAGTTCTTTGCATTAATCAAAAGGTCTCTTACATAAGCTCAATTCACAAACAATCTACCCCAAAAATGAGCTTTCTAGCTCTTTTTATAGTTTTTTGACTAGTTTTGGCCCTGTCCAGACCTAGTGTCCGGCCTAGTTAAAAATTAGGTTCCAGGGCTTATTTGAGGGCTCAAACGAAGTCTAAAAATTATGAAAATTGGTACGATGGTACTTCTAATACTCCTCAAGTTCGAGGACTCCTCGGCTTGCACAAAATGGAGTCTATTCTACCAAAAACGGAATTTACAATGTTGGTGTAGTGATTAAAATCACTTGAGTTGTAAATAATCCATGGGAAAAAGTGATTTGGCCTTGTTGCCGTATTGTGCATGACTCCTCTGTCGCTTTGTATGCCAACAGTCATCTAAATTTTGCTAGTTTGTTACGCCTGCAGAAATCTGAAATGGTGTCCTCTTTGCCCAAACTTGAGGCACCTGGAAAACATGTTTGTGAAGGCTGTATTTACAGGAAAGAGGCATTGATTTTGATGAGACCTTTGCACCTACATGCCGTATGACTACTGTTCGGAGCACTTGTGCACTTGCAGCCCATCATGGTTGGAATGTACATCAGTTGGACATTAAAATAGCATTTCTAAATGGTGACTTGCATGAAGAAGTGTATGTTTTTCAGCCCCGTGGCTTTGTGCAGAAAGGGCATGAAAACCAGGTTTGTAGGTTAAAGAAGGCATTATATGGTTTAAAGCAAGCACCACGTGCTTGGTATGAGAAGATACATGCCTATCTGATTGCACATGGTTTTGAGAACAATCCAACTGAAAGCACCTTATATGTTAAACGTGCTAATGATGTGCTTCTGATCATTGTTGTCTATGTTGGTGACATGCTGCTCACTGGTCCTATTGAGACACATATTGCTGATTTTAAGGCTGATTTGCATGCCTCATTTGAGATGTCTGATTTGGGGCATTTGCATCACTATTTGGGCATTCAGTTTATGCACGTTGATGGTGGAATGGCTTTGTGTCAAATGAAATATATTGACACATTATTGCAGCGTTTTGGCCTTGAAGACTGTAAGCCTATTGCCACTCCTATGGAGACAGGTTTACGATTGAGTCTTCATGATGCTGGAGATGCATTTGATGCTGTTCTCTATCAGCAGGCTGTTGGATGCTTGATTTACTTATGCATTACTCGGCCAGATATTCAGTTTGCTGTCTCACAGATAGGCAGGTTTATGCATTGCCCAGGAGTCACGCATCGGAAAGCGGTTAAGCGCATCTTTCGCTACTTGAGTGGTACTCGGCTACTTGGGTTGTTTTATCCCAAGGGGGGATCACCACCGCTAGATTTGCATGATTTTTTGGACTCAGATTGGGCTGGTTGCTATGACACTCGTGTGTCCACCAGTGGTTTTTGCTTCGCTTGGTAGCTCATGTATATCTTGGTTGAGCAAGAAGCAGCCTACTATGGCCACTTCCAGTTGTGAGGCTGAGTATAGGGAAGCTTTCACAGCGACTATTGAGTGTGTGTGGCTCAGATGCCTTATGGCTGATTTGGGTGTTGGCCAGTCTTCTGCCCCCACCATCTTCACTAACAGTCAGAGCGCATTGGCAGTTGCGAGGAACCCTGTGTTCCATGCTCGCACTAAGCACATTGAGGTGCATTATCACTATGTCAAGGAGAGGTTCTCTGCTGGGGAGATCAGCTTGGCATATGTGCCCACGCAGGAGAACATTGTAGACCTTTTCACGAAGGCTCTGCCTAGGGAGAAGTTTGAAGCTTTCCGCAAAGCTTTGGGCTTACTTCCTTTTGTGGAGTGATTTCCACATAGCTTGGCACTTCCTTATACATGAGTGCCAGCTCCTTGTTCACCGCATCACTCCCAGGGGGGATTTGTTGATATATTTAGGTAGTGATGTGTGTGAACACTCTAGGACCGCCGGGACACTTTTTTCCCTCTTTAGGAGGTTTTTTTCCCCCGGCTTGTATATACGCCTATTGCCCTAATGGGCTACTTATCTTTGTACATTCTCTAGTAATACATTCAGTATTGTGTGTTTGTGCTCCAAGCTTCTTCTTCTTCCTTGTGCTGTTCGCGTGCTTTCGCAGACGTCTATCTCCAACACAAATAGTATGTCCTCAGCTTTACTATCAAGAGTAGGCAAGCTTGCCCCGAATAGTGGTGAACGTAACAAGGATCCACCAGGTAGTACCGTAGAATCACCGAAAAACTTAAGACTCCCACTAAATGGTACCAAAGTTTTACCGGAAGTTATCGGACTTTCACCGCACACGGTTGTCTTTTCACCGAAAACGGTCTCCCTTGGCAACACCACTTTGTCACCGAAAATAATCGAATCCTGATCAGATAACGTCGGATGAACTGCGCACCATGTCTCTGTACACCCAAAAGTCACTGAACCTTCTTCAGAACGTACCGGAATCTACCAGAATCTTATCATTTATCACCGAATTGGCACCGGAATCACTGCTAACTGGCTCCGATCCTTCGACAACAGGGCTTAAATGGCATGCACTTCTACCACCAAGGGGTGTCCCCAATAGATTTGGAACTGCCCAGGGATGCTGGTCTCTTCTATACTTCAGATAAGACTCGTCGAACTGAGTAACCGGCATATATCACCTCTGCACCGCTTGCCTTATGCACTGCTCTAACTTTACTGAGTATTCTCAATCTATTGCCATCTTCCCATGGACAGCACCAGTGTTAAAAGGGATTTTTTTCAATAGATCCGCTTTTAATCTCTTTTCGGGTTCTTGGGGATGGTAGGGGTCTGACAATGCAGAGGCCCTTTATCTGATTTTCCCAACTTAACTATCAAATTAAGCAGTACGCTACTATCTAGTATAACTTCTTTACACCGTATTACTATTCGTATTTCGATTATTCCTTACACAGTCTTTAACGCATAAAGTAATGATCACCGTCACTTAAACTGATTAATGTCAACATAACATTACTGTGTTATTGGAAATTAATGTAATTCAACAAAGACAGAGTAACAGTACTTAGAATATCTGAAATCTGCACTACGGCGTCTCCACCAGATCGCAAATCGCCCAGACATACAGTCTGACGATCTTGTCTCTTCTCTTACTGGAGAACCCCGTAATGTCTCTTGATTAGTAAGTAAAAAGTTATATCACTTCGCTACGCCCTTTCGGTGCGTGGGGTATATGAAAATATAAAAGTTACAAGGTGCCAATCCGGCGGCCTAACACTACCTAAAACATCATCAATCTCTGAAATAGAGACTCTCCTATTCAACCACATTGTTTTTGTTTTCTGTAATAACATGTTTTTAAAGCATGCTACAAAGACATGAATAGGCAAAAACCATTGAATCTTTATCCTTCTCGAAATTCGGCCTACTCATATTGCCTTTTGGATGTTAAATTTCATTTTGCATAGAAAACTTGAAACTCTTGAATGATTGGGAGCATCCCAATCCAATGAAGAGATGCAAGGAGAAGGCACATATACAAGATTTCCATAAGAACTCCTCCTTGATGGCACTTGATAATCTGCATAATGGACAAATAACTCTATGCTATTGAAAAATTGAACGGATTTCTCTACATACATAAGTTCTGCATTTTCCTTATGAAGAACTCTGAATGTTCCTGTTAAACATTCAACAGGTTTCCATTCCACAATACTGGAAGGAAAGATATCTGCAATACAAAAACATATGTGTTGTTATACGAAAACAGCTGGAATGATAGAAGAGCATTGTAAAACTTCACTTACGGTACGAAGGGAATTGCTGATGATTTTCTAGAACAAGATCCTTAGCGGTGTACACATTTTGTACTCATGCAAACCAATCGCATCTCTTCAATTTGAAACTAAGAATACATCCCTTCCAGTGGTTTCTTGTGTTGTCTCTTTTGGCACGCTTGACTTTAAGGGCACCTCTATAGCTAGGAAGCATAGTTACCCATTCATTTACTTTCATAGAAAGAGGTTTCCACAAAGAACCCTCTCTTCTGTTGTAAACCTCACATGAGGTTACACGATTGGAAGGATGTGGAGAAGAAGAAGCCATTTGAACTAAGAAGAAGAAGAATGCTCAAAGCGAGAAACCGACATTCACAAACTTTGGTAGTATTTATAGAGAAAAAGGCTTTGTACACATGGAAACTTTTGATTTGATGTAAACCCTATCGCTGAATGATCATGAAATTTTGTGAACCCAAAAAGTTTTTGTATCTTCAAAAATCAATTCCTTATTGGAAGTTTAAGAATATGCTTTGTGTAGTGTGCAAAAATATCTTTTCTTGCATCAAACCAAAAAATTGTACACTGAATACGAGAATCTTCATCACTTTAGCAGCACTTTTAGAGAATATTGTATTAAAAAAGAATTTCTTCATACAGTTGAAAGAGACAACAATGTTATATTCTTGTACACATGGAAAGACTCTATTTGTCAATTTCCTTAATCTCTCATTAGCAAACAGCCTCTTTTCGACTGTTTTTTGCCCTAATGCTCACAAAGTCTTTGGATAGAACCAAGATGAACAGATTCAAATTGATGATTGGTTTGCAAGAAATCAAGGAAGAATGAAAACCAAGCATGTTAAACGTCCTTCACATTTACCTTTGTGAAAGTGTTTTACAACGACATGGAGTTAGGAAGCTTTAAATCACGATTCATTTGGTAGTTGATTAATGCAAGAATATATCCTTTACTTTAGGATTGACTTTTAGGTAGACCTTTTGAATTTGAATTCAAACATTGGCTCAAAACACACCTATAAAACGAGGATCAAAGGACTCGTGAGATATCTCGACCCCATGAGATCATTGTGAAGAGGATCTATTGTGAATTGAGAGCTCATCTCATAGCTCATTCACCTCTCACATATTGAGCAGGATATGGTTTCCAATGACATTGTATTTGTATAAGATTTAATACATATACTATCACTGTATTCTCATTTGACTTCTCTGCTATGACTACATCAGAAGAGTGACTTTTTGAGAGCTTGTTCTCAGTGTATGATTGATCATTTGTCATGTTTTAAAGGATGGTAGATTCAGCATACTGTCTAGTACATGAGCAAAAAGTCTCATTGTCATTGCCTCTCTGAATCATGAGGTATTAGCACATCTTTACTCGTCTATTGTCTGATGCACCCCGAAAATGTTGGGAAGGTTCTATGAATTGCTAAACATCTTTCTCAGTGTGTAGTCCATCAGTTTTGATGAAATCACTCATGATTGGTAGCTATCTAAGCTAGTTAGATTCTCCTAGAAGGAATTAAGCTAATTCTTTTGAGCTCATAGCACTATTCAAAACATTGAGCAGATGTAAGGACAAGAATAGCAAGATTTTAATATTGGATCATCTTTCTACCTATCTGTTTTGATCCATTGATTAGCGGATCATATTACAAAAATCATATATGATTATGTATGATCATTAACTAACTAAAGAGTCCCACTCTACTCTCCAGCAATCATCCTTGGAGGGTGTGAAGCAGGATCAAGCAACACCACCTCATCTGTGAAGACTATCCACCATCTCCTCCAACACCAATAAGACAAAGCTAGAGTACACTAGAACCAACTAATAAGGTGCTCCCATATATGAGAACAACTTCAGGATATCTATGGTACAATTGAAAAAGCTAGGCAATCCTTATGGATTGGATAATTTGGTAGTTAAATTCAAGAATGGTTCCTATACAGACAAGCAAGGAACTATGTATGTTGTTGCTAGTGATCCTGATACAATAGATGACTTTGGCAATGTTCCCTTGCAGTAAAAAATTTGAGATTTAGATGAGGATGATTAGGAGGAGATTCCAACAAGATGTTGAGTCCTAGAGCTACATTAATAAGCTAAGTAGGTGTCCTTGTTTTTAGAGGGCCTCTTGAGTTGAAAGCTACGATCATATGTGTACTTGAAAGAGCCAAAAAACCTTGACTTGTGTGTGAGAATGTGCATAGACATGGAAGACAACCTAGAAGAGGAGCTCGAATTGTCCAAGCTCTATAAAGAATCAGAATGATTCACTATTATCACATCTAAACCTTCATTGTGAGTCGAGGAATTAGGTGAGGTAATTGCATAGAAGCTAGGAGGAAACTTACATAATAGGCATAATAAAAATTTCATTGCTATCAATCATTGCTATCAATCATTGCTATACATGTAGCGACAATCATATGGCCAATGCTTACCTCTTGCAAAACCAAAATGTGTTGGCTCTAGGCTTATATTATTGCACGATAAAGATGAAATAAAAAACCATATTGCATAAAACATTCCTTACAAAAAACAAGCAATTTAGATAAAATTATCAACAACCATATAGGTATCAAAATCAATACCAACAACAACCCTACTACATGCCACAACAGAATTACCAGTCATGGTACCAAGCACAATCTAGGTCATAGCATCTGCTAGGTTAGCAACAAACACCCCCTGCCAATGTAAAATCAGTCAGGTATATGGTGGTAGAAGAGAATCCAGATATGACTTCTCTGAGTTTCTCCTTTGATGATAGAGAATGACCCGAACACAAATAGTTTATATTGATCTCATGAAGAGAATATCCCAAGCTATTATATGGAATCCAGAGCATATTGAGACATACCAATATGAGATCTCGTCGCAAGATTATAGTTGGGAATCTAGTTCTACAAATTTAATGTACATTAATCCCAACCCTAGACCTCAAATGAAAGGAGTTAGACCACATACCCCTAGAGGACCTTGCGATAGATGACAAGGAGATAAATTCATATGTGAATCCATGCATCCCCCACCAACAAGTCAGTCACACTATCTTACCATTCAAGGATATTATTTGGCGTGCAATAAAGAGCACATTACATGTGTGTCCCAAGGATCTCGCTAATGCCTAGAGGATTACAGCAATCAATGTGATAGGCATAGTGCATATCTCAAACAAAACTACACCCACTTTATTTCTCATTCAAGCATTCACTAGAGCATAGGCTTTACAACAAGCAAAACAAGGAAATCAAGAGAAAGAACAAAAGCCCAATGAGATCAGAGAGTCTAATAAAAGAAAAACCAAATCATGGAAAGATTACAAAGACATAATAAAGCGAAAGTGGTCCAAGAAGCTAGTATAATTATAAGGTAGCTTGAAAGAGACCAAGGAAAAGATTATTCAATTGATCTCCTAGGTCCCATTAGAGACTCCACTCATCCCTAAGTCAAGTTCAGTATTAGGCTATTCTATCCCATAAGAATTAGATATGATGTTTCGGGCTTATTAAGCATGACTAAGAGGAGGAACACAACACAACTAGACAAGAGCTACCCTAGAGCAGACTTAGAGGTAGAAAGGAGAATATTGTGCATCAAGATGGTTGAGTTAGATCAGGTTATGTTCAAGGCTAGTCAACTCTTTAACCAAAGTAATCTAGTTAAACTTGAATTGCCCTTTCAAGGAATACTAGATGATTAGAACAAATGGCATCCTAACATGAGGACATGGTGCCTCAAAAGGCACATTCAAGTGAAAGAAAAAGAATGGGTCTCTCACTAGTAGAGTCTTATGTTCCTAACTCAATAGAGTGTGGAATTCCTCCCTCCGTTCAACAATACTCACATGATTTCTTTAGAGAGATTGATGAAGAGAAGTGCAATACGAAATAAATGATTCCCCATCCATTCAAGAAATAGATGATCTTCAAGCTCAATGCCCTCAAGATATGCCCTTGATATATGGAGAGCACAAAGATATTCAATCAAGTGAAAGAATAGATCTTGAATCCAATTCTTTACAAGAATTTCCACATTTCATAGGTTGAGAGAAGAGAATTCTATTCAAATGCAAACTCCCGTGATAATGGTTAGAAATGAAGAGTAATTTATATCTAGGAACATAGAGGTTGTAAAGAACACTAAAAACACAAGAGGAAGAAGAATCCTTGTTTGAGGTGCCATAAAGCCTTGAGAAATATGAGATAGAAGATAGAAAGATCATGGTAAGAATGCAACAATGAGAAGCTCTCATGAGAGAAGCTTATGATAACAAAGAACAAAGAAACGTAGTGGTAATGGTTGATGATGGAGAAGAATGAATTATATACATAGAAAATGATCTAAAAAGTGAAGAAGAGCAAGAATTGATGGATCTATTATGAGGATATCAAGATGTGTTTGCTTGGGTATACATGGAATTGAAAGGAGTCGATCGACACATATGCTCACATAGGATCCCCATGAATTTAGAAGCCAAGCCTACCAAATAGAAACAATACACATATAATGACACATATGCAACTAAACTAAAAGAGGAAATCCATAGGTTGATAGAAGCTAGATTCATCTATGAGAGTGAGCACACCAAATGTGTATCCCCAATTGTGGGAATCCCAAATAAATGGCGAGATGGGCATGTGTATTAACTTGAAGAAAGTTGAGGCCACCACAATATGAGATAGTTATCCGCTTTTGATCATAGAACATCTCTTGGAGCATGTAGGAGACAAGGAAGTTCATACCTTCCTTGATGGATTTTCACGTTACAACCAAGTACCCATTGCCCTTGAGGATCAACGAAAGACATCTTTTGCCACTGAATGGGGTATCTTTGCATTTTTTGTGATGCATTTTTGGCTCCCCAATGCACCTGCTACATTTCAAAGGCTCATGTGTCATGCCTTGAAAGGGTTCTTGTGTAAGACCCTATAAGTCTATGTGGATGATTTGTGCACTCATTCCCACATAAGACAAACTTGCATCCCAAAACTCAAGCAAATCTTTGACAAATATAGAGAATATCAGTGTGCCTAAACCTAGAGAACTGTGTGTTCATGGTTAGACAAGGAAAAATCTTAGGTCACATAGTATCAAAGAATGGAATATTGATAGATGAGGATAAAGTGAGAGCCATAGTAGAGTTACCAAGACCAAGAATAGCTAAGTAAAATACTTTATTGGTCATGGTGGATACTATCGAGGATTCATCCACATGTATGCAATCATTGATAAGCCTTTGTACAAACTTCTAAAACATTTCAAGTGGAAAAACAAATGTGAGAAGTCATTTGTAGAGCTATGTTGGCAGTAGCCAGAGGCACAGATGACGCAAAAGCATGTGAAGGCGGATCACAACGAAGTAGTGGGGAGCCAGTCCGATTATTTTTTCAAAGAAATATGTTTTATATTAATTTTTCAAAACCCCAGCTGTTTCGGTGGCAAAATGCCTGATGGACGTCTTCCCGTGTTATGGATTACCTCTGGAAATAGTGACAGATCAAGGAACACATTTTGCAAACCGCTTAATGCAAGTATGGACTCAGAATTTGCAAATTGTCCATAAATTCAGCTCACCGTACTATCCACGTGCCAATGGTTTGGCGGAAAGTACCAATAAGACTTTGTTGACTATGCTCCGCAAATTGCTTTTGAAATGTTCGGAACGTTGGGACCAGTTACTACCTGTAGTTTTGTGGGCTTACCAGACTACCTACAAAGTTGCTACTGGCATGACCCCATTCAAGCTTGCTTATGGATTGGAAGCCATTGCACTGATGGAAGTAGTAGTGCCGAGTTTACGCGTTGCCTTAGCTCAGAAATTGCTGCCAGAAGACTCTTTGCCATTTCGGTTGGATGCACTCAGAGCATTGGATGAACAGCGTAGGGAAAGCTTCATGACTCTTCAAGAAGTTCAGCTTCGTCAAGCGCGTACCCATGATCGGTTCCTCCAGACTCCTGTGTTTATGGTGGGCCAACTTGTGTTATTTTATAATGCTAAAGCAAATCGATCTGCTGGAAAATTTAAATTACGGTGGTTCGGTCCTTACCAGATTAGTGAGCAAGTGGGACTCGCTACTTTTGGGTTGACTACCTTGACCGGAGTTTCCCTTCCCAAAGCGATTAATGGTTCAAAGTTATGCCCATATCACCAACCGACTGATCACCGCTGATGTGTTCTTCGGTTTTCCGCGTGTCACTTATTTTCTTTTTATTTCCTTGTTTCCGCTAAATATAGACCGTCAGTCTCCTCGTTTTGATATCTAAATATGATTCATCACTGCCCTGTGTTACTGTGTCTGCTCATGCATGCACGCCGTAATTATGAAGGTTATCATTTCAATACCGCGTGATGATTCAGGTTTTCGATCGCCTCATGTTGCTTATGTGTCTACTTAATCTTGTTCCTTTTACTGATAATCGCTCTTGTGTCTGTGTGTTTTTGCGTTCTTTGTTTTCTGTGTTCTTGTGTCCTCGTGTGCGTCATGGAAGCACTAGCCAATGTCGCTACCTTTCGTGAAGGACTCACCCCTGAAGTGAGTGAGTATTTGTGTATCCGTGGTCTTTTGAACTTCGCTGAATTGGCTTGGCATTCAGTGGAGTGTCAACCATTTTATGCACAGATTATTTCCGCTTTCACTGCCACACCTGCTACGGAGCAGAGTTGGCCTATCCTTTGTTTACCGTCACTAGTCGTGATCACTTTGGCTTCGTTTGCCGATGCCTTCCGACTTCCTCGAGATGGATTGGAGAATGGTCCACTCCTTCCTATAGCCACCATGACCACGTTATTTCCACGACACTCATCTAATGAGTACGCCATTCTGTGTCGACCTGACCTGGAGCATATTGCTTTACAGTTTTTTAGTCACGATTTTGAACTTGCAAAAACGCACCTACGGTATCTCGTGCCCATTCTACTCGATGATAGATATGGCTTCTCGCGCGTCTGTTAATTTTGCATCTTTTTATTTCTGCCGCATTCACCGTGAATGTGTTGCAATTATCAAACAGGTCAATAAGGGTGACCTTCCGTGTTTGCATCTACCCCATATCCTCACTTTTCTTTTTCCAGCCATTCAAGCCGTGCAACCCCCGCCAAACGCTCCCTTTCTGTTGCATGAAGAATCTACTCGGATGATCAAAGATGAGGAAGATGATGATGCAGATCTTTTTCAACGTCTTCACCGGAAACGCAGCCATATAAGTCCCTCTGAGAGCCAAGTGCAAGGATCCAACGTTGGACATGAAGAAGAGGTCTTCCACGACACCGCTACCTCCATTCATGTTGATTCTTCTGCCCATTCTTCTCGAATCGAGCAGTAGGAACAAGGTGCTTCCACCGTCGACTCTGAAGAAGTTTCTTCTCGAGAGGATTCTCATCAACAGAATCAAGATGTTGTTCAAGCAATTATTGTAGAGAATTTCAATGAAGTGATTGCTCTAGTTGATGCTGTCCCATTATAGGAAGAAACAGATATCGTTAAGGCAGAGGACCATGCTTTGCAGATGCAACTTCAGCAACTTCAAGCTAGGATTACAGAGCAAGTCACATTAATTGCACAATGTGATGCAGCATTGGCAGAGTTAAAAGCCAAGGATGTTTTGTTAACTGCTCGTGATGAAGAAATCAAACAGTTAAATCAGTTGGCACATGATAAAGAAGATGCTCGAGTGGCGATTGGCAATTTGTTGGAGGAAACTCGAATACAACTTGATGAGGTCGTGCAAAGAGGACAGGAGATGGCTACTTTAGCTAAGCAGACTAATGCAGAACTCCAAGCCGCAACTACCGATCTATTTCAGGCGAATTCTGCTCTCAAAGCCTAGAAGAGTTTAACCATTCAACTTCAGAAGGAGATAGCAGGGATTAAGAAAGAAAGAGATGCTTATTATCAAACCATTCAATATCAAGCTCAGGAGCTAGAACGAAGAGAAAAGCAGCTAGGCTTTCAAGCAGAGCGACTATCCAGAATAGATGGACAAATTAATGATATGAGATTGAGCTGCGATGCAGCCCTTGCCAATGACTTTTACTTGCAAGAAGCATTTTTGCAGACCCAGACTAAAGTTCTAGTGAGTCAGGTCATTGCGGCAAGCTCAGTCCGAACTGACGCACAATTGGTGGAGCCGGAAACATTAAAACTAATGTTGGATTCATTAAAACAGAAAATTGCCAGAACCTTCAAATTAGCAAGAACCATGTATATCCAAGGCATTGTAGATGAGCCTTAATTTTGTTTTCCTTGCGGGTTCAAGTCCACCGTGCGTGCCAGTGTTAGGCCGCCAGATTGGCATCATGTAATATTATATTTTTTCTATACCGCACGTACCAAAAGGTCGTAGAGAAGAGATGTAACCCGTTTTCTATTAATGAAGAGACATTACAGTGTTCTCTAGAGAGAGGAGACGAGATCACCAGACTGTCTGTCTGGGCAATTTGCGACCCTGCGAAGACGTGGGAGTGCAGATTCCAGTAACTCTGAGTACTGTTACTTTACTTTGTTGAATTACATTAATTTCTGATTAACATAGTAATGTTCGGTGACGATGATTAATCTACGCTACGGTGATGATTAACTTTTGTGTTACCTACGGCGTAAAGAATAACTGGAATGCGAGTAGTAAGACTGTGTAGAAGAATTGATACTGAGTAATAGCATACTGCTTAATTTGTTAGTTAAGTGGGAAAAACTAGAAAAATGGCCTCTGCATTGTTAGACCCCTACCATCCCCAAGAACCTGAAAAGAGATTAAAAGGCGGACTTGACGAAAGTTGTCCTTTTATTAAGTCATTCATCACGAAATTCTCTTAAAGTGGAATCAGCCATGATACGTCTTCGTTAATTCATAGTTTCAAATAGACCCCTCAAGAAACAGCCAAATTGGTAGGATGTAGGTTTAGACAATATGTGGAGAGATGCCCAATGCAAGAATTACCCTCACAGGCCAAGCAAGTGTCATTGTTTCTAGATGGCCTCTTGAGCTCTAAACTATGCTCCTATGTGTACTTGAAGGAACCCAGAATGCTAGATCAATGTTTAAGAATTTGTATAGACATTGAGGACAACCTTGGAGATGAGTTGGAACTCTAAAAAGTCTATAAGGACTCAGATTGTTCATCTCTAGCATCCTCAAAACTATCTAGCTCGATAGAAGACCTAGCAGAAAAAGTGGCCTAGAAACTAGGCGTTTTTAGTAAACAGATCCCTAGGTTGACAACAAATAAGCGTTGTTACATCTGTGGTGGTGATCATATGGCAAATGTGTGTCCCAATGCAACACAACCATAATCCAACCCTAGTGGCCAATACTATACGATTGAGAGATGATGATACACGAATCACACGGTTTAGGACTACCCTTACAACAAACAAGTAGTACGATTTGAACTACCCGCAAGGATACCCCCAGCCAGGTAGGTATCAAGGTCACTACAATGCTCAACCTCAGTACTATAAGCCTCCTCAGAACTATCCTTATGAGGATCAATAGAGACCTCAACCTGTGTTAGCTCAGCAGCCACCCCCACCAGCTAATGTCATCTCACTCAAATATGCTACTGGAGAAGAGAACCTCAAAGAAGAAATCTTGGAAAGATTCCAGAGAAAGAATTAAGAGGAAATGGAGCAAAAAGATAATTGCGTTGGAAGGAAGTTTGAAGGAATCTAGGGCTAAAATCCTAGAATTGACTTCTCAAGAATTTAATCAAGAGAACCCAACTCAAAGATCAGGATGAATTCTAGCTGAACCCATACCAAAAAACCTAGACATGATGTTTCGTGCATATCAGGCTAGATTAAAGGAAGGACCCCAGATAGCTTAAATGAGTAAGAACTATCCGAGAGCAGATTTAGAAATTGAGAGGACTAAACTTTGTATGAAGATGGTAGAATTAGCACAAACCATGTTGGAAGTCTTGTTATCTCAATTGGAATAACATGGAAAAACCTAAATTATGCTTTCAAGGACTATTGGAGAGGTTAGAATACTTGATTGATAGCAAGGAGAGAAAGAATCTGCATAGGAACCCGAATGACATGGAGACACAAGAAAGGAATGCACCATCCCTGTCTCAAGTACCCAATACAGAGGTTGAAGACAACATGTCTTCCATACATAAGTATTCACACCAATTTTTAAGAGAAATCCAAGAAGAATAGTGGAGAAAAGAACAAGGAACCCATCCTTCTATTCAAGAAATAGATGACTTGCAAGAGCATTTTCCCCAAGACATCCCCTCTATCTATGATGATGTAGAGGAAGAACAACTAAGTGAACACACATATTTCGAATCTAACTCTTTGCAAGAGTTACCTCAGTTCACAGGACCTTGGGAAGCCAAGTCTATTAGCATGAGAGCATCCTCGATAATAGTGAGGAATGAAGAATCCATAATCCCTAGAAACACAAAAGTGATAAAGACCACCAAAGTACAGTGCCATCTCACCCTAGAGGAATTGTTGAAGGTTAAACTAGAATTGTGGAAACACATAGCAAATCAATTCCGTTAGGTCGCTATTGCTCCCTCACAGATAGGATCACACAAGAAGGTACCCGAGATACCCGTAGAAAGGATCAGAGATGTAAGCGAAGGAGAGGAAGGTAACACTTATCTTCCAATAACCCATTAGGGCTACACCACCAAAGCCATCTTAGATTCAGGAGCCGAAGTAGCCATAGCCACCACCACTTTATGGAAACGTTGGGGTAAGCCAGCATTAACACCCACCAGGATGAAGCTACAAATGGCAGAAGGACATATAGAGAAGCCATTAGGTTTACTAGAAGGCATATCTCTCACCACTTGTGGTGTGGAGATTGAGCATACTTTCGCCATTTGTGATTTTGGGAAAAATCATGCTTATGAGATGATTTTAGAACGACCATTCATGCGTGAGTTGCAAATCATACAAGATTGGGGAATTAATTCTTTGTACTTGCAACATTTAGGAGTGACTACTAAAGTCAATCTTAAAGACTATTCACATCGAGATGTACCCCCAATACAATGGAACACCATCCATAAGACACAAGAAGAAACAGAGTCGGTACACTCATTGGAATCAGACCCCTCATGGTAGCATGAGGATACTCATCTATGGATGTGTAAAGTAGCAAAACAAGAAGAGGCATGGTTAGCAGCCAGGACTTTAGGTTCAGAACAACATCCACGAACCCTTCAAGACCCAGCTTATGCACCTATAGTATTTCCACACGAGGAATTGGAGCCTCACGGTTGGGTAGAAATTTTAGCCATGATGGACATAGCAGTGAATGAACAACAATGGACCCCTCATTGTGATGAAGACGGGTACGATATTTCCATTTTCATAATTGAACCTGTTGAGGAAGACTTTATCCTAGAAGAATGCATGGAAGTGACCCAAGAACCAAACGAGAGTAGTGATGACGAGGATATAGAATCCATCATCATGGAACCCCTCTATTCCACAGAAGAGGAATATCTTTACTTTGTAGAAGCCAAAAACCTTGAAGAAGAAAAGGAAAGTCAAATGGAACAAGATGAGCCATCCATAAGAGATACACAAAGTAAACAAAAGAAGATAAAGAAATCACCTAAGAGAGAAGAAGAAGAAGAACCACTCATGGAAGTACCAGAGAACTTCAAGAAATATGAAATAGAAGATAGACGAATCATGGTACGAATGACTAACAAAAAATTTGACGTCGGAGAAGTATATGATAACCGAGAGAAAACCCAAAAAATCATAGTTACCATAGAAGGATAAGAAGAAAAATGTACATACATTGTTCATGATTTGACGAATGAAGAAGAAGAAGAAGAGTTAGTTGCCCTATTGCGAGAATATAGAGATGTTTTTGCTTGGAGTTACAAAGACTTGAAAGGAGTAGACCCAAATATATGCTCCCACTGAATCCCTATGACTCCAAATGCAAAACCTACGAAACAGAAACCATATACGTACAATGATAATTATGCTGCTAAGATTAACGAAGAAATTGATCGTTTGATAGAGGCAAGAGTCATTTACGATATTGAGCATACCGAATGGGTATCCCCCATTGTGGTTGCCCAACAAGAATGGAAAATTTTATGTGTGTATTAACCTTAAAAAAGTTAATGCTGCCACAATTAGAGATAGTTATCCTCTTCCTAGCTTGGAACATTTATTGGAAAGAGTTGTCGGAAAGGAAGTTGTTGAAGCTCAAGGTCAAGGACAAAGCATGGAAGCGCATCAAGGAAGGGGACACACAAGAAGAAGGAGCAAGTAGGGAGCTCCAAGAAGCACCTGTCAAATTTTCAGAAGAAATCCCTACCAAAATAATGATTTTTTTACTAAAACCATTGTAAATACCATTTTTCATTTTTGTAACTCCATTTTGTTCAAGCCGAGGAGTCCTCGAGCTTGAGGAGTATTAGATCTACCATCCTACCAATTTTCATATTTTTTAGACTCCGTTTGAGCCCCCAAATAAGCCCTGGAACCTATTTTTTAACTAGGCCGGACACTAGGTCTGGACAGGGCCAAAACCACTCAAAAAACTATAAAAAGGGCTGGAGAGCTCATTTTTGGGGGGAGCTGGTTGTAGATTTCAGTTTTGTAAGAGAGCTCTTTGGTAATCGAAGCTTTCCATTGTTCCACTCTTTGCTCTTACCTTGTGCGCGTGTGTGTGTATGTGTGTGCATGCTTGTGTGCTTTCACTCACGCACTTGTGCCATCACTTGCTCGCGGTCTTCATACCGGTCCTCACGTCTCCACGGATTGACATTTATGAGGTGTATCTCCTCACGTTGGTACTCACCATTGTGCTAGAGTGACACCAAATTTGGCGTCGTTGCCGGGGAGAGAGCTTGGAGGACGAGCGTGTGACGGTAAGACGTAGAGTAGCGACGTTGGAAGGTAAAAAAAAAAAAAAAAAAAAAATTCATCATTTTCAGTTCAATTTTTGAATTTTCCTTCTTCTTCATCTTCACCATCATCACCATCTCCACCCACCTTCATATTCTCAGTTTTTCTCCATTTTTTAGAGTACATTCACCTTGTTTTTACTTGCGGTTGTGAGCAAGAAGCTTAGAGAGGGTGCAGAACAGAGGCGCTGAAGAATCAGTACTAAAATAACTGAATTAGCAAAACCTGCGCCAAGTATCGTGAGGGAAACTGTCGAGTATCGTGAGACCTGCGCCAGTGATCGTGAGTGAGTTGCAGGGCAAGCTGGGGTTGATCAGAACAAGGGGAAGTGACAAAGAGACTATAGGAGTTACCAAGGTAAGCAACCCTGCCCTTTTGATCAAAATTTCTCAGTAAATCAATTGCGAGAGTGAAACGATCTGTGCGAAGTATCGCTTGGCACTATCAGGGATTGAGAAGTGTGTTTTGAGTGATACAGAGAGTGTGGAGAGGGTAGGAGACCTTGTAAACCTCTGTGTGTGATTAAACTTAAAAAATCTTGTAAAAATCTTGGCAAAGGGTCAAGTATCGTTTTGCTCCCGCGGTCGAGTATCGCGATACTTGATAAACATCGTGTATCGCCTGTTCTGAAGCATCTCCTGAGAGACCCTGTTTCCCTGTTTTAAACCCCAGAACCCTGAACTGGCATAACTTTCTCATACGAAATCCGTTCGGAGTGATCTTGGGTTTGTTGGAAAGCTCGTGAGGTATTTTGAAGTTGACCCTCAGGAAAATTGGAAGACCAAGGAGTTCCAAAGGATTTTGAGCAATATAAGAGAACTTTGAGACCAGAAGCCAAGGCTTATGAACCTGAGATCTGGCAGACACTTAGGCAAGGATAGACAAAGCATTAGATCATCTGAGGCTAGTGTCAACCATACAGCCAAGTCTTGGGCTCAACAGCTTAGTGGTTATCCTTACACACGAAGTTCAGAAACCAGTGACTCGGAAATGTCTTTTAGCATGGAAAGACCCACACGTAGCTCAGGCATTGCCTATTTACAGACACCAGAAGGTCCCTATAAGACCCAATTGGAGTATATCAGGACCAACCAATTAGGTGCTCGCATCTATGAGGATGGTCTAAGACGATCAGTGGTTCAACTCAAGAATCCTGACCAACCCTTTTGTCACTCTAGCACAATGGTGAGTACCAACGTGAGGAGATACACCTCATAAATGTCAATCCGTGGAGACGTGAGGACCGGTATGAAGACCGCGAGCAAGTGATGGCACAAGTGCGTGAGTGAAAGCACACGAGCATGCACACACATACACACACACGCGCACCAGGTAAGAGCAAAGAGTGGAACAATGGAAAGCTTCGATTACCATAGAGTTCTCTTACTAAACTGAAATCTACAACAAGCTAACCCCAAAAATGAGCTCTCCAGCCCTTTTTATAGTTTTTTGAGTGGTTTTGGCCCTGTCCAGACCTAGTGTCCGGCCTAGTTAAAAAATAGGTTCCAGGGCTTATTTGGGGACTCGAACGGAGTCTAAAAATCATGAAAATTGGTAGGATGGTAGTTCTAATACTCCTCAAGCTCTAGGACTCCTCGGCTTGAACAAAATGGAGTTACAAAAATGGAAAATGGTATTTACAATGGTTTTTAGTGATAAAAATCACTATTTTTGTAGGGATTTCTTCTGAAAATTTGACAGGTGCTTCTTGGAGCTCCCTACTTGCTCCTTCTTCTTGTGTGTCCACCTCCTTGATGTACTTCCATTCTTTGTCCTTGATCTTGAGCTTCAACACTCCCCCCCCTCTTGAGTCTGTCGTCCCTGACAGACCCTTGTTGTAGTGGTCGTTCCATGTAGTACGTTGAGAGGTAGCGTCCTTTGCGTCCAACAGGGGCGATCCCTCTTCTCAATGTATCCTGGTCGTTTGTCTGGTTCTTCACTTTGCCACTGTTATCTCTTGCAGTTTGTCGTCCCTTTGTACGTACTTCTGCCTTGTATTCCCTCTGGGTGGTGCATTTGTGAGTTTTCCAAAACTGCTAGCTGCTCAAAGGATGTGGTCAATGTTGATTGTGAGCAACTCTCGGTGGTGGATGGCTCCCTCGTTCTTGTAGTGGTCCCCGTGATGTCCTCTGATTCTTCCAAAGATGGCTTTCATAGTTTTCGTGCCAAGTACTTGTAACCCATAATGGATGATGGTTAAGTGCATTAGTGCATGGGTTGAACAAATTATGTGCCTTGTGCATGGCCTTGTAATGTGGCCCTACGTATGCGTACTTGGATAATGCATGGCAAGAAGTATGGTGCAAGAGATTGGGTCTTGAGCTAAGTGCTCAAGGGTATGCTGACGAAGAGGTTTCCTAATCTATCATGGTTATAGTGTTGTCGAAACATACACGTCTTACCATTGTGACGGGTCCGTTGATCTTCATCTCTTCGTGTTGTGGTTCCCTCATGATGTTTGACCGTCGGCTTGTCCTTTTTGTTGAGGGATGTCCTTGCTGGAAGTTCGCTGATGAGCACTTTCAAGCACATAGTTTTTTTTTTTTTTTTTTTTTTTTTTTTTTTTTTGGAACACGATGGCATCAAACAAGAAGAAAGAGGTTAGTATCAATAACATATTTTGCATGTGAAAATTGTGTCTCATGTGCCTGGGATTTCTCAATTGTGTCTATGCACGGCCATGTAAGGTGGCCCTATATTGATGCATACTTTGGAAATGCATGACCTGAATGGTGCAAAAGACAAGGTTATGCCAAAGGCACATGGTTGCTGCCCGTCGAGGCTTTTGATGTTACTCGCATAGTTGATGCATTCTTTGTTTGGAGGTGCCGATTGGATCTCGAAATGATGTAATCCTCCTAATGGGAACCCATTTCCTAATAGTATTTGGCCCCGTAGAGATCACCTCAGGCCAGTTCTTCTTTGGATGCTGTCCAAACTTTGGTATCCAGTGTGGTTGGCCCCTTGGTTCTGTGGATGTGGCTTGTGCTTTTGGCTTCCAAACCCATATCCTGGGTGAGTGCCTACCTTTTTTTTTAGAAGGGTTGAGTTTAGCTTCTTTTGGTCTGTGTGCTCTGTTCTTACCCTTTGCTTTCCTTGGCTTCTTTGTTGAGGCCTTTCGCATGGCGGGGAGCATAGGTCTTTGTACGTGTAAGAGCTTCTTGGGTACCCACATCTGTAATCGCCCTTGTTGAGCTGTGGCTAATTTTTTAGGCACCCAAATTTGTACTTGATTGTGGTCGGCCTTCATTGATAGCTTCGGTACCCAAATTTGATGGATTCTTCGTGCTTGACCCTGTCGTAGGTGCTTGGTTCTTCTTTTTTCATGGTCGATCTGGTTGGGTGGGAATCTTTGAGGTAACATCGATGGTTGCACTTCTTTCTTTACCCAGATCTGCTTCATGCCCCTAACTTCTTTCTGCTTGAAGGCTCTTTGTCTATTTGATAGACTGGCTATCTTGCACTGTTTTGCTTGCTTCTGAGGTTGAGCTCCTGTGGATGCTTTGCTCTTTAAAAAGCAAGAAGAAGGTTCATCTTGCCTTTGCGACTGTCCTTTCGTGATTGCGTCCGTCTGGATCATAGAGCTTTTGACATCTACAACATCTTGTTCGAGAGGATTAGCCGTAGAGGAACAAAGAGAGTGTGTGGTGTCAGTTTCAGTGGACATGCGATTCTCCAATTCTAATGTAATGCATTGATCATATACCCAAACTTGAAGAACTTGACTTCTTAGGTTCAAGTTGACAGCATGGTCGTAAATCCAATCTTGACCCAAGACAAGTGGTTCTGTGAGGTCCTCATCATGACACACTAGCATTTTGACTTTCATTGGAACATCTTGAAGGTAGATGGGGAGTTCCACCTCGCCCAAACAGGGTGTTTCCACGCCTCCTAATCCTATGAGATAGGCTTCTATGGGCTTGATGTCCAATTGCAGGTCTTGGCAGTATGAAAGTCTGACTGCACTAGTTGCTGCTCCTGAGTCAACCAATGCTCTCACAGTCCTTACACTCTTTCCTTGTCCTACCTCTATAGTCACAAAGGGCCGTCGATCAATTATTCGAGAAGTAGTTATGCCCGATTTTTGGCACATGTCCATGTGATATTTTGGAGCTTTTGTGTTGACATCTAGGCCTAGCCGCCGTAGCTTATTTCTTCTGATGCGCTCTCTAGCCTCTGCTTGTGCTTCTTCTCTAACCCTTAAGTCTTCTTCTTTTCGCTTCTTAGCAGTGTTGAGTCTCATGAGCATTTCCTCTGTAAGAGGTTCTTGATATAACTTGACTCGACAACCACTTATATAGTTTGGTAAGATATCACCTTCTAAAGTGGCCAATTGCACTGCACCGCTAGTGGAGAGTCTATTAATGATCATGGGTCCATATCCTCGTTTCTCCAATTTGCGGGCATGTTGCTTTAGCGTATAAACCAGCACTAGATCTCCTTCCTTCAATCCCTTATCCTTTACATGGGCATCAAAGTATGCCTTTTGCCTTTTCTTTGCAGCATAAATGCCTGCTGCTGCCCGTAGCCTCGTCTCACCTAAGCGTTCTAGATCAAAGATCCTGGAAGACAACTCATGTCCATTCCACTCATGCTCTTGTGCTACTTTCAAGGCTGGGATTAAGAAGTCCAATGGTAGCACGGCATTCTGTCCAAAGACCATCTGAAATGGGGTAGCATTGAGTACCGTTTTGTAGGCAACTCGGTATGCCCAAACAGCATGATGAAGTTGTTTGTCCCAATCAGAGCGTTTATTATTTACAAGTTTCGTCAATACGTTACATAGGACCTTGTTCGTGCTCTCGGCCTGTCCGTTGGCTTGTGGGTGATAAGGTGCAGACTTCTTGTGTATCACCATGAATTCTTGAAGGAGATTTTCAATGACCTCATTCAAGAAGTGCGTACCTCTATCACTAACCAACTCTATTGGTAACCCATATCTAGTGAACACATTTTCGAATAAGAACTTAGCCGTCGTTTGAGCATCATTCTTTGTCGTGGCTTTTACTTCCACCCACTTTGTAAGGTAATCTGTGGCTACAATAATGTATTCTGCATGGGAGTTTCTAGCTGGGGGGTTAATAGGACCAACAAAGTCTATACCCCACTTTGAAAATGCACGTCCTCCCATCATTGGCCTTAAAGGCATCTCGTCTTTTCTTATCGGATATTGGGCACGTTGGCATGTGTCACATTTCTTCACATAAGTATGTGCATCCATATGAAGAGTGGGCCACCAAAGTCCTGAGAATAAAATGGTCTTAATTACTCTGTCAGGCCCAAAGTGTCCACCTGCAGCACCGCTGTGTGCAGTTTCTAAGACTTTCAAATAGTCTGATTCATGAACGCATAGTCTTAGGTAACCATCCTTGCCTCTTCGATATAGGTTGTCTCCTACTAAGGCATAGTCTTGAGCCTCTTGCTCCATGCTCCGTTTTCTTGCAAGACTAGCCTGATTGGGTAATGTTCTCGATCTCATGAACTCAACCAATGGAGCACTCCAATCTGGGATTAATGACACATGATAAAGAGTGGCATGCTCCACTGGGGGTCTCTTCTGGCACACTGGACAATTTTGGATCCACTCCTGTATTTCTTTGTCCATGCTAGGCCAATACACTCCTAAACGTTTTAGATTCTGCAATGTTCGTTGTTTAGAGTAATGATTTCCTAGCAGTCTCTCATGGGCTTGTTGCATCCAACTAGTATGTTCGTCGTCCTCAACACAACAAGCTAGTACACCCTCTGGATCTTGCTTGTACATACTTCCAGCCAATATTTGATACTTTTGTGATTTTACAATTTCTTCTTTGCTTGTTTTCACATTCTTATTTGCAGGCCCGAAGGTTAGGACTGGCACCAACTTATTTGCCCATTTAGGAACAACTTCTAAATTGAACAGATAAGCATCGGGCAATTCATCAGACACTCCTTGCGGTGGCTCTCCTGAAGTGATACGAGAAAGATGGTCTGCCCTAAGATGGGTTCTACCTTTCCTGACAACAACTTCAAAGTCGTATTCCATTAGTAAGAGGAACCATCTTACTAAGCGGCCTGTATTGCAAGGTTTATTGACCAAATATAGTAAAGCTTGATGATCAGTGAAAAACTTGAACTTATTGGCCAATAGATAGTGTCTAAACTTCTTCACGGCATATACCATACCTAAGCCTTCTCTCTCTGTTGTGGTATAATTTCGTTCAGCTGCATTTAATTGCCTACTAGCATACGCTATCGTCAAATCTAGGTTTCCTTCACCTGTGGGTTGTGCTAGCACACATCCTATTGCATGATTGGAGGCATCTACATGGACATGAAAGGGTTTGCTCCAATCCGGAGTAGTCAATATTGGTGCTGTGCACAAACGTCTTTTCAGTTCGTTGAAGGAATTCTCGCATTCCTCGTTCCACTCAAAATTTGTTAACAACCCATAAAGAGGCTTAGCTATGATGGCATACATGTGGATAAACCTACGGTAATATCCACAATGGCCCATAAAGGCTTGTACCTCTTTAACGTTCCTTGGTCTTGGCAGCTCTGCTATCGCTCTTACCTTGTCTTCATCTGTTGAAATTCCATTCTTAGAAACAATGTGACCTAAGATTTTACCTTGTCGCACCATGAACACACACTTCTCTGGGTTCAGACACACTCGATAATCTCTACACTTGTTGAAGATTTGTCTGAGCTCAGGGATGTGGTAACTTCTCTGTTGGGAATGCGCACATAAATCATCCACATATACTTCTAAGCTTTTCCGCAAGAACTCCTTGAAGACATGACACATGAGCCTTTGGAATGTTGCAGGTGCATTGGTGAGCCCAAATGGCATCACGCGAAATGCAAAAATTCCCCATTCTGTGGCAAAGGCCGTTTTGTGTTGATCTTCGGGGGCAATAGCTACTTGGTTGTAACCTGAAAATCCATCAAGAAAGCTATAAACTTCCTTGCCTGCAACACGCTCCAATAGATGTTCGGTGATTGGAAGTGGATAACTATCTCTGATCGTTGCGGCATTAACTTTTTTAAGGTTAATGCACACTCGCAATTTCCCATTCTTCTTGGGCACCACCACGATGGGGGACACCCATTCAGTGTGCTCAATCTCATAGATGAATCCAGCTTCAATCAGCCTGTCAATTTCCTCCTTTATTTTGGCTGCATAATTGTCATTATATGTGTAGGGCTTTTGTTTAGTGGGCTTGGCATCAGCGGTCATCGGAATCGTATGAGAGCAAATCTTTGGATCTACTCCTTTCAAGTCTCTATAGTGCCATGCGAACACATCCCTATATTCCCTTAATAGAGCTACAAGCTCTGCTTCTTCTTTTGCACTTAGGTCGTCTCCTATGTACGTACATCGCTCTTCGCTCCCTTCAATGGTCACTACAATTTTTTTGGTCTTTTCTTTATTGTCATATGCTTCTCCTATTATGGCCTCTCTCTTAGGCATTCGTACCAAAATTTTTCGGTCTTCCACTTCATATTTCTTGAAATTTTCTGGTACTTCAAACAACGATTCTTCTTCTTCTCGTTTTACTGCTTTTCTTTTCTTTTTCTTTTGACCTCCTTCACTTCCTTCCTTTGAATTTATCATTTTAATACTCGTGAGGGGTTCTTCTTCTTTTTGGGTTATCACTCCTATGTCTTCTAAATAGTGTTCCTCTGAGTCAAAGTAAGTATCCATCACAATGGATTCTAGATCATCGTCATTCTCTTCTTCTTCTATGAACTCACTAGGATCACACTCTTCCAACAGGGGCTGACACATGAATACGGAAATATCATAACCCTCCTCATCACAGTGAGGTGTCCATTGTTCTTCATTGACTGCTATGTCCATGGTAGCTAAGATTTCTGCCCAACCATGAGGCTCAAATTCCTCATCTGGAAATATCATCGGTGTATAGGCTGGGTCTTTTATTGGTCTATCTCCTGGGGGAGTTCCTTCTTCTCTCGCTTTTAGGCGCTTTTCCTCTTCCTCTGCGACCTTGCACATCCACAAGTGAGTATCTTCATGCAGCCAGGATGGATCAGGTGAACTTCCAGAATGCACGGAGATAGAATCTTCTTTTGCTTTGTGGATAGGATTCCACTGTAGGGGTGGTACATCTCTGAAGGTGTAATCCTTCAAATTGACCTTGGTTGTGACCCCTAAGTGCTGTAAGTACAAGGAGTTGGTTCCCCAATCCTGTACTATTTGCAATTGCCGTAGGAAGGGTCTTCCTAGTATCATCTCGTAGACATTATTTTTCTCAAAGTCACATATAGCAAATGTATGTTCAAACTCTACACCACATGTGGTTAGAGTTATCCCTTCAAGCAATCCTAGAGGTCTTTCAAAATGACCATCTGCCATTTGAAGCTTCATTCTAGTTGGTCTTAATGTGGGTTTGCCCCATCGCTTCCACAAGGAGGTGGTCGCAATAGCAACACCAGCACCCGAATCTACAATTGCTTTGGTTGTGTAACCTTGATAGGTGATCGGAAGATAAGTGTTACCTTCTTCACCTTCGCTCATGTCTCCTATCTTGTCGAGAGGTATCTCTGGAACTTTTTGCTTAGAGCCTACTTTTGGCATATTGGATTCAAGTTCTGGAACCTGATCCTTCACATGATTCCAGAGCTCCGGTTTTGCCTTGAGCAGCTCCTCTACAGTGAGATGACACTGAACCTTAGTGTTCTTCACAACATCAGTGTTTCTTGGAATCACTGAGTCTTCATTTCTTACCAATATTGTGGGAGCTCTGATCTGTAGAGATTCAGATTCCCATGGGCCTGTGTAATGAGGCAACTCTTGTAAAGAATTAGATTCAAAATCTAATCTTTCATCTTCTTGTTGCTCTGCTTGGTCTCCATAGATAGACGGAATGTCTTGGGGAAATTGATCATGAAGATCATCAATCTCAGGAATAGGAGGGGAATAACCCTTCTCCTTGGCCCATTTCTCTTCCTGTATTTCCCGCAAGAACTCTTGAGAGTATTGTTGAATTGAAGGAGGTATTCCAGCATCCGTAGAATTAGGAACATAAGCTCCCATTGGTGGTGAGCTTCCTCTTCCAATAACTGGTTGAGCCTGTGGAGGTAAAGAAACTTGTGGTTTGTTTACCAACTGCTCTAATCTTTCTAGTAAGCCTTGGAAATGCAAATCCGGTTTGACAGAGTTTGTCTGATTGAACTTTTGACTAGTCTCAAGTATAGCTTGAGCTTGTTCTACCATTTTCATGCACATTTTCATCCGTTCAATCTCTAAGTCTGCTCTAGGGTAACTCTTGTCTAGGTTTGCAGCTGTTGGCCCTTCTTGAAGACGAGCCTGGTAGGCCTTGAACATCATGTCCAAGCCTTCTGGGGTTGGATCTGCAAGAACAGACCCTGGTTGTGGGTTATTTACAATGGGTGGTGGGGTGGAATGAGGCGAAGTGGATGGAGCTTCAGCATGCGAGGGGCTTTGAGATGCAATGTCTTCTATTTTTGTTTTGGTATCCCTTAGGCTTTCTTCTAGCTCGGATAACTTTTTGTTCCACTTGCGATTAGCCTTCTCTCTGGTATCCTTCAATGTTCTTGGTTTCCTCTTACTAGGTTCTCCTGCCTCACTTGACTCCGATTGCTCAGATGGTTTTGCTTGTTGTGCAGCCCGTGCCCTAGTAACTGCCTGTACAGGAGCCACATTATTGCTACTTGAACTTGAATCTGCCACTAAGCCTACCACGTTGATGGGTGTGACCTTGGGTGCACTAGAGGGATTCCTGGGACACTCTCTAGGAAGATGTTCCTTGCCGCACTCAGGACAAAAGCCTTGTATTGTGATGTTTTGTCCTAGTCCCAGAGCTGGTTGGTGGGGACATTCACGAATGAAATGATCACCCTGACATCTAAAGCATGGTCCTCTAGGGGCTTGTGGTCTTACTTGTCTCAATTGGGGCCTAGTATTTGGATTCGTATACATGACATTGGAGTATTCTGGCTCCCAATTTTGTTCCATAGGTGGTGCCTCATATTGATACTGAGAAGTCTCACTTTGCTCAGGTGACTCTATATAATAAGCCTGTGGACTATCTTCATGGAAGTAGTCTGAACCATGAGCGTGAGAATCATTTTCTGAGACTAATGGGGTTAGTGGCACCAATGCTCTATTATGGTTCTCCTCCGCCATCGTATATTTAACTGGGATCACATTGGCAGGAGCTGGCGGTTGGTTTCCTAGGACTGGTTGTGGCCTATATGGTGCCTGATATTGCTGCTGGTATTGAGGTTGATATTGTTGTGGCCTATAATATGGCTGTTGGTACTGATTCTGATACCTAACCTGCTGGTAAGGTTGCTGATAATTTTGTCTAACAGCCTGTCTGTTATAGGGACAATCTTGGGCCGTATGATTTGTGTATTTTCTCTCAATGGTGCAATATAGAGCATTAGGGTTTCCTTGGGGTTGAGTCATCATTGGGCAGACATTAGCCAGGTGATCTCCTCCACACGTATAACATCGCTTCACTGAGGTGACCCTTGGCATTTGTCTATTTTGAACTCCTAGCTTTTTGGCCACTTGCTCAGCTATCTCATCTATCTCAGTGGAGGCTCTAGAGGTATGACTTGTAGAGCTATCAGAGTCCTTATAGAGTTTGGATAGTCCTAACTCCTCACCCAAGTTGTCTTCTATGTCAATGCATATCCGTATACACTCTCCTATGGATCTAGGCTCTTTCAGGTAGACATATGATCTTAATTTTGTGCTCAATAGGCCATCTAAAAACAGTGCCACCTGTTTGGCTGATGTGGGTAATTCTGGTACAGGGCATCTTTCCAAGTACTGTCTAAATCTTCTTCCTGCGAGTCGCACTGTTTCTTGGGGTGTCTGCTTGAAGCTGTGGATCAAGGATGATGTGTTATGCCTGATACCACTCTTGGAAAATTCCACAATGAATTCTTCTAGCAGCTGACCTATCTCTCTATAGTTGCGGCTGTTTAGAGGTTGAAACCAAGCTAAGGCAGTACCCTTAAGAGTCAACCCAAATGCCTCGAACTGGGTGAATAAGTCTTCAACCTGTTCAGCTCTTAGCACTTGTTTGAACTCTGCCACATGATCATAAGGATCTCCAAATCCATCAAAGTAGTTCTTCATTGTCTTAACCACTTGAGAGGGTCTAAGGGTTCTTGAGTGCTCTCGTGGTCTAGGCAATGGGAAATCATGATCATCTCTTTGATGCCTATGAATTCTATGTCTCTCCCTTTCAAGTCTTTCCGTTCCATATCCTGATCTGTCTCTGCCTACAGTGTCTGCAAAGCTTACCTCCGGTCTCTCTCTAGTTCTTTCCTTCTGGGTTTCATGAGCCTTGGATGATCCGGCTCCCTGGAGGCCCTGGGAAGCATTAGATCTTGGTGGAGGAAAAATTGATTCACCTTGCCAAGTGTAAGCATGTCTGTCATGATCTGATACCAAGAATAATTTTTGAGATGTGTGATCTAGATAGACAACTTTCCCTGGTATCTCTGGATCCTTGAATTCATAGATGGTGACTACTGGGCTGGGTTGATCCGGCCTAAATCTCCAAAAGGCTTCCTCCGTTTCTCCATTCACGAATAGTTCTATGCTTTTATTATCTTGAGGGATCCATTCTGGAGTGAGCACTCTGGTTAAGACTGACTTGCCTCTAGGGGTCTTGGGTTCTCCTCCTAGGTCTCCTTGCTCTAGGTCTCCTATCTCATTCTCAGTAATGATATTTCCAAACTCATCTGTCCTATCTGGTAAATTGGTAACCACATACATGGTTCCTTCCTTATCAATGTAAGCACCCTCTTCAAACTTGACCACTGGGTGTTCAAGTCCACAGAGTTGGTCAGGATTTTTGAGTTGAACCACTGATCGCCTTAGACCATCCTCATAGATGCGAGCACCTAATTGGTTGGTCCTGATGTACTGCAATTGGGTCTTATAAGGACCTTCTGGCATCTGTAAATAGGCAATGCCTGAGCTACGTGTGGGTCTTTCCATGCTAAAAGACATTTCCGAGTCACTGGTTTCTGAACTTCGTGTGTAAGGATAACCACTAGGCTGTTGAGCCCAAGACTTGGATGTATGGTTGACACTAGCCTCAGATGACCTAATGCTTTGTCTATCCTTGCCTAAGTGTCTGCCAGATCTCAGGTTCATAAGCCTTGGCTTCTAGTCCCAAAGTTCTCTTATATTGCTCAAAATCCTTTGGAACACCTTGGTTTTCCAATTTTCCTGAGGGTCAACTTCAAAATACCCTATCTAATAATCCTGGTATTAATTTAACCATAACCAGTCGATGTTTTGGTTGTATTCTCCACGAGCTTTCCAACAAAACCAAAATCACAGCAAACGGATTTCGTATGAGAAAGTTATGCCAGTTCAGGGTTCTGGGGTTTAAAACAAGGAAACTGGATCTCTCTGGGAACTCAGAACAGGCGATACGACACCAGATTTTCCCCGATACGATACCTCTTTTTTTACACGATACCACTTTAGACGATACGACACCACCGGAATTACTGGAGTCACGATACCAACATCACGATACGATACCAAGGGTTTGCCACGATACGACACCAAAAATGGTATCGCGATACACTTCCTGGTAAGGAAACGATACGATACCACTAGTCTTGGCGATACGATACTGCTTCAAGTGTCGCGATACTACCTTGGGAAGTAGGCGATACGATACTAAAACTTCGACCATACGATACGAGAGGACCAAGGCGATACGACCTCAGAATGGTATCGCGATACCCTTGGGAAAGTGGGCGATACGATACTGCTAGGTAAGGTAAGATCGCGATACCAACTTCAGGGCACGATACCAGAATGGTATCGCGTTACCAAAATAAGTACCCGACGATACGATACTGCACAATCAACGATACGATACCAAGAATGGCACGATACGATACCTGAATCTCAGGCGATACGATACCACCAGGGCGACCGCGATCGCGATACCAACACTTGACGATACGATACCAGAATGGTATCGCGATACCTCAAGTGGGCATGCACGATGCGATACCTCGACAAGTATCGCGATACACGGGAGTTCTGGTATCGCGATACCAAATCTCAACCGGACACGATACTTGGAGATTTTCACACCCAAATTCAAAAATTTTTGCAGGTTTGTGTACCTTGTGTCCTCCTTGTCCCTCCTATAAGCCTATGGATGCAAAGTCACCCTCCAAAATCACAATATGATGCTCGCGATACCAGGCGCAGGTCGCTTCTGTCCGCGCGATACTGAATTGAATTTTTGGAGTTTTGAGAGGTTTTCCAAGTGATTTTCTTCAGCGCTTTTGGTTCTCAGCTCCTCCTAAGCTTGTTTCTCACAGCCACGAGTAAGAAACGAGTGAATGTAGTGGCGAAAATGGAAAAAAATCAGAGAATATGAAGAGGGAAGGAGATGGTGATGATGGTGAAGATGAAGAAGGAGAAAAACTCAGAACTGAACTGAAAAATGGCGATTTTTCACCTTCCAACGTCGCTACTCCACGTCTTACCGTCACACGCTCGTCCTCCAAGCTCTCTCCCCGGCAACGGCGCCAAATTTGGTGTCACTCTAGCACAATGGTGAGTACCAACGTGAGGAGATACACCTCATAAATGTCAATCCGTGGAGACGTGAGGACCGGTATGAAGACCGCGAGCAAGTGATGGCACAAGTGCGTGAGTGAAAGCACACGAGCATGCACACACATACACACACACGCGCACCAGGTAAGAGCAAAGAGTGGAACAATGGAAAGCTTCGATTACCATAGAGTTCTCTTACTAAACTGAAATCTACAACAAGCTAACCCCAAAAATGAGCTCTCCAGCCCTTTTTATAGTTTTTTGAGTGGTTTTGGCCCTGTCCAGACCTAGTGTCCGGCCTAGTTAAAAAATAGGTTCCAGGGCTTATTTGGGGACTCGAACGGAGTCTAAAAATCATGAAAATTGGTAGGATGGTAGTTCTAATACTCCTCAAGCTCGAGGACTCCTCGGCTTGAACAAAATGGAGTTACAAAAATGGAAAATGGTATTTACAATGGTTTTTAGTGATAAAAATCACTATTTTTGTAGGGATTTCTTCTGAAAATTTGACAGGTGCTTCTTGGAGCTCCCTACTTGCTCCTTCTTCTTGTGTGTCCACCTCCTTGATGTACTTCCATTCTTTGTCCTTGATCTTGAGCTTCAACACCTTTGGACTTGAACACCTAGTGGTCAAGTTTGAAGAGGGTGCTTACATTGATAAGGAAGGAACCATGTATGTGGTTACCAACTTACCAGATAGGACAGATGAGTTTGGAAATATCATTCCTGAGAAGGAGATAGGAGACCTAGAGCAAGGGGACCTAGGAGGAGAACCCAAGACCCCTAGAGGTAAGTCAGTCTTAACCAGAGTGCTCACTCCAGAATGGATTCCTCAAGATAATAAAAGCATAGAACTATTCGTGAATAGAGAAACGGAGGAAGCCTTTTGGAGATTTAGGCCAGATCAACCCAGCCCAGTAGTCACCATCTATGAATTCAAGGACCCAGAGACACCAGGGAAAGCTGTCTATCTAGATCACACATCTCAAAAATTATTCTTGGTATCAGATCATGACAGACATGCTTACACTTGGCAAGGTGAATCAATTTTCCCTCCACCAAGATCTAATGTTTCCCAGGGCCTCCAAGGAGCCGGATCATCCAAGGCTCATGAAACCCAGAGAGAAAGAACTAGAGAGAGACCGGAGGTAAGCTTTGCAGACACTATAGGCAGAGACAGATCAGGATATGGAACGGAAAGACTTGAAAGGGAGAGACATAGAGTGTATAGGCATCAAAGAGACGATCATGATTTCCCATTGCCTAGACCACGAGAGCACTCAAGAACCCTTAGACCCTCTCAAGTGGTTAAGACAATGAAGAACTACTTTGATGGATTTGGAGATCCTTATGATCATGTGGCGGAGTTCAAACAAGTGCTAAGAGCTGAACAGGTTGAGGACTTATTCACTCAGTTCGAGGCATTTGGTTTGACTCTTAAGGGTACTGCTTTAGCTTGGTTTCAACCTCTAAACAGTCGCAACTATAGAGAGATAGGTCAGCTGTTAGAAGAATTCATTGTGGAATTTTCCAAGAGTGGTATCAGACATAACACATCATCCTTGATCCACAGCTTCAAGCAGACACCCCAAGAAACAGTGCGACTTGCAGGAAGAAGATTTAGGCAGTACTTGGAAAGATGCCCTGTACCAGAATTACCCACATCATCCAAACAGGTGGCACTGTTTTTAGATGGCCTATTGAGCACAAAATTAAGGTCGTATGTATACCTGAAAGATCCTAGATCCATAGAAGAGTGTATACGGATGTGCATTGACATAGAAGACAACTTGGGTGAGGAATTAGGACTATCCAAACTCTATAAGGATTCTGATAGTTCTACAAGTCATACCTCTAGAGCCTCCACTGAGATAGATGAGATAGCTGAGCAAGTGGCCAAAAAGCTAGGAGTCCAAAATAGACAAATGCCAAGGGTCACCTCAGTGAAGCGATGTTATACGTGTGGAGGAGATCACATGGCTAATGTTTGTCCATTGATGACTCAACCCCAAGGAAACCCTAATGCTCTGTATTGCACCATTGAGAGAAAATATACAAATCATACGACCCAAGATTGCCCCTATAACAGGCAGGCTATTAGACAAAATTATCAGCAACCTTACCAGCAGGGTAGGTATCAGAATCAGTACCAACAGCCATATTATAGGCCACAACAATATCAACCTCAATACCAGCAGCAATATCAGGCACCATATAGACCACAACCAGTCCTAGGAAACCAACCGCCAGCTCCTGCCAATGTGATCCCAGTTAAATATACGATGGCGGAGGAGAACTCTAATAGAGCATTGGTGCCACTAACCCCATTGATACCAGAAAATGATTTTCACGCTCATGGTTCAGACTACGTCCATGAAGATAGTCCACATGCTTACTATATAGAGTCACCTGAGCAAAGTGAGACTTCTCAGTATCAATATGAGACACCGCCTCTAGAACAAAACTGGGAGCCAGAATACTCCAATGTCATGTATACGAATCCAAATCCTAGGCCCCAGTTGAGACAAGTAAGACCACAAGCCCCTAGAGGACCATGCTTTAGATGTCAGGGCGACCATTTCATTCGTGAATGTCCCCACCAACCAGCTCTCGGACTAGGACAAAACATCACAATACAAGGCTTTTGTCCTGAGTGCGGCAAGGAACATCTTCCTAGAGAGTGTCCCAGGAATCCCTCTAGTGCACCCAAGGTCACACCCATCAACGTGGTAGGCTTGGTGGCAGATTCAAGTTCAAGTAGTAGTAATGTGGCTCCTGTACAGGCAGTTACTAGGGCACAGGCTGCACAACAAGCAAAACCATCTGAGCAATCGGAGTCAAGTGAGGCAGGAGAACCTAGTAAGAGGAAACCAAGAACATGGAAGGATACCAGAGAGAAGGCTAATCGCAAGTGGAACAAAAAGCTATCCGAGCTAGAAGAAAGCCTAAGGGATACCAAAACAAAAATAGAAGACATTGCATCTCAAAGCCCCTCCCATGCCGAAGCTCCATCCACTCCACCTCATTCCACCCCACCACCCATTGTAAATAACCCGCAATCAGGGTCTGTTCTTGCAGATCCAACCCCAGAAGGCTTGGACATGATGTTCAAGGCCTACCAGGCTCGTCTTCAAGAAGGGCCAACAACTGCAAACCTAGACAAGAGTTACCCTAGAGCAGATTTAGAGATTGAACGGATGAAAATGTGCATGAAAATGGTAGAACAAGCTCAAGCCATACTGGAGACTAGTCAAAAGTTCAATCAGACAAACTTTGTCAAACCGGATTTGCATTTCCAAGGTTTACTAAAAAGATTAGAGCAGTTGGTAAATAAACCACAAATTTCTTTACCTCCACAGGCTCAACCAGTTATTGAAAGAGGAAGCTCACCACCAATGGGAGCTTATGTTCCTAATTCCACGGATGCTGGAATACCTCCTTCAATTCAACAATACTCTCAAGAGTTCTTGCGGGAAATACAGGAAGAGAAATGGGCCAAGGAGAAGGGTAATTCCCCTCCTATTCCGGAGATTGATGATCTTCATGACCAATTTCCCCAAGACATTCCGTCTATCTATGGAGACCAAGCAGAGCAACAAGAGGTTGATAGATTAGATTTTGAATCTAATTCCTTACAAGAGTTGCCTCATTACACAGGCCCATGGGAATCTGAATCTCTCCAGATCAGAGCTCCCACAATATTGGTAAGAAATGAAGACTCAGTGATTCCAAGAAACACTGATGTTGTGAAGAACACTAAGGTTCAATGCCATCTCACTGTGGAAGAGCTGCTCAAAGCAAAACCTGAGCTCTGGAATCATGTGAAGGATCAGGTTCCAGAACTTGAATCCAATATGCCAAAAGTAGGCTCTAAGCAAAAAGTTCCAGAGATACCTCTCGACAAGATAGGAGACACGAGTGAAGGTGAAGAAGGTAACACTTATCTTCCGATCACCTATCAAGGTTACACAACCAAAGCAATTGTAGATTCGGGTGCTGGTGTTGCTATTGGGACCACTTCCTTGTGGAAGCGATGGGGCAAACCCACCTTAAGACCAACGAGAATGAAACTTCAAATGGCAGATGGTCATTTTGAAAGACCTCTCGGATTGCTTGAAGGGATAACTCTAACCACTTGTGGTGTAGAGTTTGAACATACGTTTGCTATATGTGACTTTGAGAAAAATAATGTCTACGAGATGATCCTAGGAAGACCCTTCCTACGACAATTGCAAATAGTACAGGATTGGGGAACCAACTCCTTGTACTTACAACACTTAGGGGTCACCACCAAGGTCAATCTGAAGGATTACACCTTCAGAGATGTACCATCCCTACAGTGGAATCCTATCCACAAAGCAAAAGAAGATTCAATCTCTGTGCATTCTAGAAGTTCACCTGATCCATCCTCGCTGCATGAAGATACTCACTTGTGGATGTGCAAGGTCGCAGAGGAAGAGGAAAAGCGCCTAAAAGCGAGAGAAGAAGGAACTCCCCCAGGAGATAGACCAATAAAAGACCCAGCCTATACACCGATGATATTTCCAGATGAGGAATTTGAGCCTCATGGTTGGGCAGAAATCTTAGCTACCATGGACATAGCAGTCAATGAAGAACAATGGACACCTCATTGCGATGAGGAGGGTTATGATATTTCAGTGTTCATGTGTCAGCCCCTGTTGGAAGAGTGTGATCCTAATGAGTTCATAGAAGAAGAAGAGAATGATGATGATCTAGAATCCATTGTGATGGATACCTACTTTGACTCAGAGGAACACTATTTAGAAGACATAGGAGTGTTAACCCAAAAAGAAGAAGAACCCCTCACGAGTATTAAAACGATAAATTCAAAGGAAGGAAGTGAAGGAGGTCAAAAGAAAAAGAAAAGAAAAGCAGTGAAACAAGAAGAGGAAGAATCACTGTTTGAAGTACCAGAAAATTTCAAGAAATATGAAGTGGAAGACCGAAAAATTTTGGTACGAATGCCTAAGAGAGAGGCCATTATAGGAGAAGCATATGACAATAAAGAAAAGACCAAAAAAATTGTAGTGACCATTGAAGGGAACGAAGAACGATGTACGTACATAGGAGATGACCTAAGTGCAAAAGAAGAAGCAGAGCTTGTAGCTCTATTAAGGGAATATAGGGATGTGTTTGCATGGCACTATAGAGACTTGAAAGGAGTAGATCCAAAGATTTGCTCTCATACGATTCCGATGACCGCTGATGCCAAGCCCACCAAACAAAAGCCCTACACATATAATGACAATTATGCAGCTAAAATAAAGGAGGAAATTGATAGGTTGATTGAAGCTGGATTCATCTATGAGATTGAGCACACTGAATGGGTGTCCCCCATTGTGGTGGTGCCCAAGAAGAATGGGAAATTGCGAGTGTGCATTAACCTTAAAAAAGTTAATGCCGCAACGATCAGAGATAGTTATCCACTTCCAATCACCGAACATCTATTGGAGCGTGTTGCAGGCAAGGAAGTTTATAGCTTCCTTGATGGATTTTCAGGTTACAACCAAGTAGCCATTGCCCCCGAAGATCAACACAAAACGGCCTTTGCCACAGAATGGGGAATCTTTGCATTTCGTGTGATGCCATTTGGGCTCACCAATGCACCTGCAACATTCCAAAGGCTCATGTGTCATGTCTTCAAAGAGTTCTTGCGGAAGAGCTTAGAAGTATATGTGGATGATTTATGTGCACATTCCCAACAAAGAAATTACCACATCCCTGAGCTCAGACAAATCTTCAACAAGTGTAGAGATTATCGAGTGTGTCTGAACCCAGAGAAGTGTGTGTTCATGGTACGACAAGGTAAGATCTTAGGTCACATTGTTTCTAAGAATGGAATTTCAACAGATGAGGATAAAGTAAGAGTGATAGCAGAGCTGCCAAGACCAAGGAATGTTAAAGAGGTACAGGCCTTTATGGGCCATTGTGGATATTACCGTCGGTTTATCCACATGTATGCCATCATAGCTAAACCTCTTTATGGGTTGTTAACAAATTTTGAGTGGAACGAGGAATGTGAGAATTCCTTCAACGAGCTGAAAAGACGTTTGTGCACAGCACCAATATTGACTACTCCGGATTGGAGCAAACCCTTTCATGTCCATGTAGATGCCTCCAATCATGCAATAGGATGTGTGCTAGCACAACCCACAGGTGAAGGAAACCTAGATTTGCCGATAGCATACGCTAGTAGGCAATTAAATGCAGCTGAACGAAATTATACAACAACGGAGAGAGAAGGCCTAGGTATGGTATATGCCGTGAAGAAGTTTAGACACTATCTATTGGCCAATAAGTTCAAGTTTTTCACTGATCATCAAGCTTTACTATATTTGGTCAATAAACCTTGCAATACAGGCCGCTTAGTAAGATGGTTCCTCTTACTAATGGAATACGACTTTGAAGTTGTTGTCAGGAAAGGTAGAACCCATCTTAGGGCAGACCATCTTTCTCGTATCACTTCAGGAGAGCCACCGCAAGGAGTGTCGGATGAATTGCCCGATGCTTATCTGTTCAATTTGGAAGTTGTTCCTAAATGGGCAAATAAGTTGGTGCCAGTCCTAACCTTCGGACCTGCAAATAAAAATGTGAAAACAAGCAAAGAAGAAATTGTAAGATCACAAAAGTATCAAATATTGGCCGGAAGTATGTACAAGCAAGAAATCGAGGGCGTATTAGTTTGTTGTGTTGAGGACGACGAACATACTAGTTGGATGCAACAAGCCCATGAGGGACTGCTAGGAAATCACTACTCTAAACAACGAACATTGCAGAATCTAAAACGTTTAGGAGTGTATTGGCCCAGCATGGACAAAGAAATACAGGAGTGGATCCAAAATTGTCCAGTGTGCCAGAAGAGACCCCCAGTGGAGCATGCCACTCTTTATCATGTGTCATTAATCCCAGATTGGACTGCTCCATTGGTCGAGTTCATGAGATCGGGAACATTACCCAATCAGGCTAGTCTTGCAAGAAAACGGAGCATGGAGCAAGAGGCTCAAGACTATGCCTTAGTAGGAGACAACTTATATCGAAGAGGCAAGGATGGTTACCTAAGACTGTGCGTTCATGAATCAGACTATTTGAAAGTCTTAGAAACTGCACACAGCGGTGCTGCAGGTGGACACTTTGGGCCTGACAGAGTAATTAAGACCATTTTATTCTCAGGACTTTGGTGGCCCACTCTTCATATGGATGCACATACTTATGTGAAGAAATGTGACACATGCCAACGTGCCCAATATCCGATAAGAAAAGACGAGATGCCTTTAAGGCCAATGATGGGAGGACGTGCATTTTCAAAGTGGGGTATAGATTTTGTTGGTCCTATTAACCCCCCAGCTAGGAACTCCCATGTAGAATACATTATTGTAGCCACAGATTACCTTACAAAGTGGGTGGAAGTAAAAGCCACGACAAAGAATGATGCTCAAACGACGGCTAAGTTCTTATTCGAAAATGTGTTCACTAGATATGGGTTACCAATAGAGTTGGTCAGTGATAGAGGTACGCACTTCTTGAATGAGGTCATTGAAAATCTTCTTCAAGAACTCATGGTGATACACAAGAAGTCTGCACCTTATCACCCACAAGCCAACGGACAAGCCGAGAGCACGAATAAGATCCTATGTAATGTATTGACGAAACTGGTGAATAATAAACGCTCTGATTGGGACAAACAGCTTCATCATGCTGTTTGGGCATACCGAGTTGCCTACAAAACGGTACTCAATGCTACCCCATTTCAGATGGTCTTTGGACAGAATGCCGTGCTACCATTGGACTTCCTAATCCCAGCCTTGAAAGTAGCACAAGAGCATGAGTGGAATGGACATGAGTTGTCTTCCAGGATCTTTGATCTAGAACGCTTAGGTGAGACGAGGCTACACGCAGCAGCAGGCATTTATGCTGCAAAGAAAAGGCAAAAGGCATACTTTGATGCCCATGTAAAGGATAAAGGATTGAAGGAAGGAGATCTAGTGTTGGTTTATACGCTAAAGCAACATGCCCGCAAATTGGAGAAACGAGGATATGGACCCATGATCATTAATAGACTCTCCACTAGCGGTGCAGTTCAATTGGCCACTTTAGAAGGTGATATCCTACCAAACTATATTAGTGGATGCCGAGTCAAGTTATATCAAGAACCTCTTACAGAGGAAATGCTCACAAGACTCAACACTGCTAAGAAGCGAAAAGAAGAGGAGTTAAGGGTTAGAGAAGAAGCACAAGCTGAGGCTAGAGAGCGCATCAGAAGAAATAAGTTACGGCGGCTAGGCCTAGATGTCAACACAAAAGCTCCAAAATATCACATGGACATGTGCCAAAAATCGGGCATAACTACTTCTCAAATAATTGATCGACGACCCTTTGTGACTCTAGAGGTAGGACAAGGAAAGAGTGTAAGGACTGTGAGAGCATTGGTTGACTCAGGAGCAGCAACTAGTGCAGTTAGACTTTCATACTGCCAAGACCTGCATTTGGACATCAAGCCCATAGAAGCCTATCTCATAGGATTAGGAGGCGTGGAAACACCCTGTTTGGGCGAGGTGGAACTTCCCATCTACCTTCAAGATGTTCCAATAAAAGTCAAAACGCTAGTATGTCATGATGAGGACCTCACAGAACCACTTGTCTTGGGTCAAGATTGGATTTACGACTATGCTGTCAACTTGAACCTAAGAAGTCAACTTCTTCAAGTGTGGGTATATAATCAATGCATTACATTAGACTTGGAGAATCACATACTCACTGAAACTGACACCACACACTCTCTTTGTTCCTCTAAGGCTAATCTTCTTGAACAAGATGTTGTAGATGTCAAAAGCTCTATGATCCAGACGGACGCAATCACGGAAGGACAGTCGCAAAGCCAAGATGAACCTTCTTCTTGTCTTCTAAAGAGCAAAACATCCACAGGAGCTCAACCTCAGAAGCAAGCAAAACAGTGCAAGACAGCCAATCTATCAAATAGACAAAGAGCCTTCAAGAGCAAAGAAGCGTTGGGCATGACACAGATCTGGGTACAGAAAGGAGTACAACCATCGATGCTGCCTCAAGGACTCCCACCCAACCAGACCGACCATGGCAACAGAAGGACCAAACACCCACGAAAGGCTCAAGCACGAAGAATCCATCAAATTTGGGTACCGAAGCTATCAATGAAGGCCGACCACAATCAGGTACAAATTTGGGTGCCTAAAAAATTAGCTATAGCTCAACAAGGGCGATTACAGATGTGGGTACCCAAGAAGCTCTTACACGTACAAAGACCTATGCTCCCCGCCATGCGAAAGGCCTCAACAAAGAAGCCAAGGAAAGCAAAGGGTAAGAACAGAGCACAAAGACCAAAAGAAGCTAAACTCAACCCTTCTACAAAAAAAGGTAGGCACTCACCCAGGAAATGGGTTTGGAAGCCAAAAGCACAAGCCACATCCACAGAACCAAGGGGCCAACCACACTGGATACCAAAGTTTGGACAGCATCCAAAGAAGAACTGGCCTGAGGTGATCTCTACGGAGCCAAATACTATTAGGAAATGGGTTCCAATCCGGAGGATTACATCATTTCGAGATCCGATAGACACCTCCAATCAAAGAATTCATCCAGTATACAAGTAACATCAAAAGCCTCGACCAGCAGCAACCATGTGCCTTTGGCATAACCTTGTCGTTTGCACCATTCAGGTCATGCATTTCCAAAGTATGCATCAATATAGGGCCACCTTACAGGGCCGTGCATAGACACAATTGAGAAATCCCAGGCACATGAGACACAATTTTCACAGGCAACATATGTTATTGATACTAACCTCTTTCTTCTTGTTTGCGGTTTCCATTGTTCCAAAAAAAAAAAAAAAAAAAAAAAAAAGAGAGAGAAAGAGAAGACTACGTTGTGGTCGCGATCTGAAATTGAATCCAGCAGTGACTCTAGGGTGAATGCAAAAGGTACTCCTTTGGCACACTTGGGACATAGAAAATTTGAATGCAGCGAACCAGATGATGGTCGAGAGCAATCGCCAAAGGGCATGTATGATGGTGAATGTAGTTCTACGTTTACGTATGAGCCACATGAGGTTTTTCAGGAGAATGTTAATTACATAAGAGGAAAGGAGTGTTCCCAACAGGCATTAGATAGATCCAACCATATTTACGAGCATTTAAACATAAAAAGAGTAAACAAGATGCGGAAGATCCCGATTATCTGCCTGTTTCTTTATCAGTTACAGAAGTAAGTGCTGCAGTAGAAATGTGTTCAAAGGGCTTTCCCAGAATGCGACTCAATGAAACCTGCAGAAGGAATAGATGGAATGACCCATTATTTATTTGCTCTCAAATAGAAGGCCCGGAGCATTACAGATGGTTCACATATGATGTAATCTTGTTGTATCCTAATCTAGGGGAAGTTCGATGTACTGGACATCCCTCAACAAAAAGGACAAGCCGACGGTCAAACACTATGAGGGACCCACAACACGAAGAGATGAACATCAACGGACCCTTCACCATGGTAAGACGTGTATGTTTCAACAACACTATAGCCATGATAGATTAGGAAACCTCTTCGTCAGCATACCCTTGAGCACTTAGCTCAAGATCCAATCTCTTGCACCATACTTCTTGCCATGCATTTTCCAAAGTACGCATATATAGGGCCACATTACAAGGCCATGCACAAGGCACATATTTTGTTCAACCCATGCACTAATGCACTTACCCACCATTCTGTTGGAGAAACACTCACTAATTAGACATATATTTGAAGGTCAAATCTTAGAAAGAAAACCCCATGCCTATGTGAAGGGACAAATTCACAAGTGTATCATACTTGTAAAGTTAGTTCACTTTAGTTCTAGAAGTTTTTTAAAAATCACGGGAATGAGAAAATCTATATAAGTTAGTTAGTATTAACTGACGCGATGAGAAGAAGAAGAAGGAAGACAATGAGAAAGTGTGAAGAACTCATTTTTGTATGACTGAGTATAGTCGGGCTTCTCTGAGTGAGAAAGCATCTGTAAAACTTCTGAGTTTTTTTTTTTATAGTTATGAGAAGAACTGAGTAAAGTTCTGTGTATGAGTCTCTCTTCATCATCTCCATGTTTGTCTACTGTGTGATGAATTCAAAAGTTCAAGTTTTCTGAGCAATTCGATGCCTGGCATCGAATCTTGGCTGATAAGTCATTTTTTCATTCTCTGTGTGTTAACTATTGTTGAATCTTTTAAAAATATGAAGTTTGTGGAGCAACTCGATGCCTGGCATCGAGTTTGAGCATAAAGTCGATGCCTGGCATCGACTTCTAGCATACAAGTGGTCTTCTTCATGTGTGTGTAAAAGAGAGTATTTCTGGTGCAGAAAAAGGGCTTAAAAAAGCTCAAAGTCGATGCCCGGCATCGACTTGGACTGAAATTCGATGCCAGGCATCGAATTTTTTATTTTTGGACATCAGAAATACTAAAACAGGCAAGATTTCCAGTTTTGGAAGGTCATACAGGGTCATCTTGTGCGGGCCATAACTTGAGTTCTAGAGTTCCATTTGATGCATATGATAGCTTGTTGGAAAGCTCTACTCTTCTAGTTTCAGCCTATAAATTTTCATCAAGAAATAATACTTGAGCTAGGAGCAATTAGCAAAATACTGAAGGTATGTCATTTCGGTGACTAGGAATTTTTTGTAGAAGCAAAGTTCTCACTTTAGGCTATCATTTCTCAAAGTTTGGAGTGGCAATGAGTTAATGGTGACCATAGAGGTGCTCTAGTGTCACCTTAATTCATTTCTTGTGGTGTTTCATACATCAACAAGTGGTATCAGAGCAGAAAGATTCTCGAGAGCAGAAGACGACAAAGGTACGAGAAGTTTTGTAAAGTTTTCCATTAAAGTTTTAAAGGTGAAGCATTTGAAGACACAAGGCATCAAAAGATTACTTTCGAAGTATCCTCATACACAAAGAACTTCAAAAGGTATTATCCTTTATCCTTTAAGCTCACAGGTAGCAGCAGAAGGGAAGGAGTATGGCAGATCATATCTCTATTGACAAACTGGACAGAGATAATTACCCCGCATGGGTAATGAGAATGGAAGCCTTACTTATGAGTAAGGATCTCATGATATATGTTACAGGTGAAGAAGAGAAGCCAGTATTTGAAGATGAAAGCCGACCAAAGAAAGAAGAACTTGATGCTTTAAAGCATTGGCAGAAGAAGGATGCAAGTGCAAAAGCCTACATCTACAATACAATCTCAGATCATTTGCTACCACACATCAGAGGATTGGAATCATCAAAAGATATATGGAATGCATTGGAATATCATTTCCAAAGCACTACTAAAGCACGGAAAGCAAGTCTATGGTCAGAGTTTACAACATTCAAGAAGAAGCCAAGTCAAACCATTAGTGATTATGTCACTAAGATGAAGGATCTAGCAGATAGTCTTGGATCCATAGATGAAGATGTTGAAGATCACAGATTGATTGCTCAACTACTTGCAGGCTTGAGAGGGGATGAAAGGTGGAAACCTTTTGTCTTATCAACAGAACTTTCATTAAATCATTATGTTCCAGATTTGAACCAGTTGCTTGGTTTGATGCTCACATATGAGCAAGACTTGAAGGGAGATGGAGATAAAGGTCAAAGTTCTACAATGTACATGAAGAATAAGAAGAAAGGAGATAAAGGTAAAGCAAAGGATGAAGAGGAGTCTAATTCTCAAGCTTATTATGCAAGAGGTAAAGGCACTGGCAGAGGAAGAGCAAGAGGTTTTGGAAGAGGAAGAGGTAATCAAAATAACAACAAAAAGGCTTGCTGGATCTGTGGATTGAGTAATCATTTGGCTCATGACTGTTGGCACAACCAACAAGGATCAAACCAGAATCAAAACAACAATAGCAGAGGTCGAGGTGGAAGATATCAAAGTAATTTTCAAAGAGGTAGACAAAGTCAAAGAGGAGGCTATGGTAGAGGTGGAGGAAGAAGTTGGGGACAGAATCAATCCTACAACACCACCTACTACAACTATGCAAATGACACACAGAATGAAAGTCATACATCATTGATGATGAATTCAATCAGCACATCAGACAAAGAAGATCTAAAGGTATTTTACATTGACTCTGGATGTTCTAATCATTTGTCAGGAAACATAGAATTGATGTCAGATTTGGAAAAAGGCATTTCTAGTCACACAGTTCAAACTGGTGATAATACAAGACATAGTGTACATTCAATTGGAAAAGTGAAATGCAAGAGTGGAGCAGATTTGCTAACCAATGTTTTGTATGTTCCTACAATACCTAAAAACTTGATTAGTGTGGGACAGATAGTTGAAAAAGGTTTTCAAGTCAGGTTTACAAATGAAGGAGTATTTGTGGAAGATCCAGAGAATGGATATAATCAGATTGTCTCTGGTAAGAAAGAAGGCAGACTCTTTACTTTAAGAGTGCAAGGGAACATTGGTCAAGCTTTGCTCACACATGGTGAAGCAGTGATTACAGAACTTGATCTCTGGCATAAGAGATTAGGTCATTTCAATGAAAGAGGAATTAAAGCTATGGTTGCTAATCAGTCTGTACTAGGATTACCAAATGTGCAAAGTCAACATATGGTTTATAAATGTGAAGCATGTCAAATGGGTAAAGCACACAGGTTACCATTTCAAAAGAAAGGATTCAAACATGATGGAGTACTTGAGCTCATTCATACAGATGTATGGGGACCAACAAAAGAAGGATCTATCAGTGGCTCAAGGTATTATGTTCTTTTTATTGATGATGCTACAAGATGGATAACATTATATGTTTTAAAGGAAAGATCAGAAGTGTTTGGAGCTTTCAAGCATTTTCATGCATATGCAGAGAGAGTCACAGGTCAAAAGCTTAAAAGACTGAGGTCTGATGGAGGGGGAGAATACTTCTCCCAACAGTTCAATGATTATCTTTGGAATGCAGGTATTAAGAGAGAAATAACTTGCAGGTATACACCACAACAAAATGGTGTAGCAGAAAGAAGGAACAGGACTTTGGTTGAGTTTGCTAGAGCTATGCTAAAGGAGAAGAACTGTCCAAATTATCTTTGGGCTGAGGCTGTAAATACAGCTACATATCTTGTGAATAGATTACCATGTGCAGCTCTGAATGGAATGACTCCATATGAAGCTTGGTGGGGTAAGAAACCAACACTAGATCATTGTAGAGTGTTTGGATCAATTGCATATGCTTATGTGCCATCACAACTTAGGCATAAACTTGAACCAAAGGCAGAAAAATATGTGTTCATTGGTTATGATGAAAAGCAGATGGGTTACAGATTGTGGAATCCTCTAACCAAACAATTTATTGTTTCTAGAGATGTTACATTTGATGAACAGAAAAGTTGGTATGCAGATCAAAGTCATACAGCTGAAGAATTTGAAGAAGAGGTAAGAAGATGTGAGAAAGGAAAATCAATTGTGCAGGTAAATAGAGATGAAGACTATATGCAAGCAAGTACATCCACAAGTGGATTAACAAGAAGGAATGAAGAAGCTCCTATATTTGATGAAGAAGTGTATCCAGACACATATGAAGAATGTGAACCAAGAAGGTCAATCAAGACTAGAAGACAACCAGAAAGGTATTCTTATGATACTTCTTACATAACTCAGAAGAACTATGCATATATGGTCAAAGATGATGAAGAACCCCAGAACTATGATGAAGCTAAAGGTAAAAAGCAATGGGAAGAAGCAATGAAGGAAGAGTTCAATGCACTGGAGGAGAACAAGACATGGGAACTTGTTCCTAAACCAAATGGTAAGAAAGTAATTGGAAATAAATGGGTTTATAAAGTGAAGAAGCTTGCAGATGGAAGTATAGCCAGATACAAAGCTAGATTGGTGGTGAAAGGCTATGCCCAGACCTATGGCATAGATTATGATGAGACATTCAGTCCCGTAGCTAAGATGTCAACTATAAGGACAATCATTGCTATTGCAGCTTCAAAAGGATGGACCCTAAGTCAATTGGATATAAAAAATGCATTCTTGAATGGATACATATCAGATGAGGTATACATGGAACAACCTCAAGGGTTTATAGATTCTAGGTATCCAAATTTTGTTTGCAGGTTGAGAAGAGCATTGTATGGATTGAAGCAAGCTCCAAGAGCTTGGAACTATAGACTGGTGAAGTATCTCAATGATCTTGGATATCAAAGTTCAAAAGCAGACCCAAGTCTACTTATCAGAAGAACAGAGGAAGGTACAATCTACATTTGTATTTATGTAGATGACATTATAATCACAGGTACTTCAGATGAAGGAATCAAGGAGGTAAAGAGATTACTTGAGAAAGAGTTCAAGATCAGTGACCTAGGAAAGTTGTCATACTTTCTTGGAATGGAAGTTACTTATACAGATCATGGCATATATGTGTCACAAGAAAGGTATCTTCTGAACTTGTTGAAGAAGTTTGATATGGAAAATTGCAGAGAAGCTTCAACTCCACTTGAAGTTAATCACAAGCTCAGTAAATATGATGGTGCAGACTACAAAGATATGAGGAAGTATCAATCTCTTGTGGGTAGTTTGATTTATGCTACACTAACAAGACCTGATCTTAGTTATGCAGTGGGAGTTTTGTCACAATTCATGCATTGTCCAAAGGACCCACATTGGATTGCAGGTCAAAGAGTTCTCAGATATATCAAAGGAACTATAAAGGAAGGATTATATTATCCTTTTACATCAGATTTGAAGTTGAGAGCCTACAGTGACTCAGACTGGGCAGGTAATCAAGATGACAGAAGATCAACTCATGGTTACATGATATACATTGGTGATAAGCTTGTAAGTTGGTGTTCAAAGAAACAACATACAGTAGCATTATCATCAACTGAAGCAGAGTACAAAGGACTTGTGGAAGCAGCTAAGGAAGTCATATGGATGCAGACATTGTTCAAGAGCTTAGGCATTGATCAAGGTACACCTACAATTCATGGAGATAATATGAGTTCACTTTATCTTGCAGCAAATCCAGTATTTCATGCAAGAACAAAGCACATAGAGATACAGTATCATTTTCTCAGAGAAAAGGTAATGGAGAAGGAGATTGAAGTGGAATACATTTCTACTAAAGATCAATTAGCAGACATAATGACAAAGAGCTTGGATGGTGTGAAGACCAGCAGATTCAAAAGCATGGCAGGAGTAAAAGAAAAGAAGATGATATGAAGAAACAGGGAATGTCAATTAGTGATTGAGGGGGAGCTGTTGGAGAAACACTCACTAATTAGACACATATTTGAAGGTCAAATCTTAGAAAGAAAACCCCATGCCTATGTGAAGGGACAAATTCACAAGTGTATCATACTTGTAAAGTTAGTTCACTTTAGTTCTAGAAGTTTTTTAAAAATCACGGGAATGAGAAAATCTATATAAGTTAGTTAGTATTAACTGACGCGATGAGAAGAAGAAGAAGGAAGACAATGAGAAAGTGTGAAGAACTCATTTTTGTATGACTGAGTATAGTCGGGCTTCTCTGAGTGAGAAAGCATCTGTAAAACTTCTGAGTTTTTTTTTTTATAGTTATGAGAAGAACTGAGTAAAGTTCTGTGTATGAGTCTCTCTTCATCATCTCCATGTTTGTCTACTGTGTGATGAATTCAAAAGTTCAAGTTTTCTGAGCAATTCGATGCCTGGCATCGAATCTTGGCTGATAAGTCATTTTTTCATTCTCTGTGTGTTAACTATTGTTGAATCTTTTAAAAATATGAAGTTTGTGGAGCAACTCGATGCCTGGCATCGAGTTTGAGCATAAAGTCGATGCCTGGCATCGACTTCTAGCATACAAGTGGTCTTCTTCATGTGTGTGTAAAAGAGAGTATTTCTGGTGCAGAAAAAGGGCCTAAAAAAGCTCAAAGTCGATGCCCAGCATCGACTTGGACTGAAATTCGATGCCAGGCATCGAATTTTTTATTTTTGGACATCAGAAATACTAAAACAGGCAAGATTTCCAGTTTTGGAAGGTCATACAGGGTCATCTTGTGAGGGCCATAACTTGAGTTCTAGAGTTCCGTTTGATGCATATGATAGCTTGTTGGAAAGCTCTACTCTTCTAGTTTCAGCCTATAAATTTTCATCAAGAAATAATACTTGAGCTAGGAGCAATTAGCAAAATACTGAAGGTATGTCATTTCGGTGACTAGGAATTTTTTGTAGAAGCAAAGTTCTCACTTTAGGCTATCATTTCTCAAAGTTTGGAGTGGCAATGAGTTAATGGTGACCATAGAGGTGTTCTAGTGTCACCTTAATTCATTTCTTGTGGTGTTTTATACATCAACACATTCCTTATGGGTTACAAGTACTTGGCATGAAAACTATGAAAAGCCATCTTTGGAAGAACCAGACGACATCAAGATGATAACAACAAGCGCAAGGAAGCCATCCACCACCGAGAGCTGCTCCCAATAAACATTGACCACCTCCTTTGAGCAGCTAGCAGTTTTGGAAAACTTACAAATGCACCACCCAGATGGAGTATAAGGCAGAAGTACATACAACGGGACTACAAACTGCAAGAGATAACAATGGCAAAGAGAAGACCCAGACAAATGACCAGGATACATGGGGAAGAGCGATCGCCCCTGTTGAACGTAACGGACAGTACCTCTCAATGTACTACATGGAACAACCACGACAACAAGGGTCTGTCAGGGACGACAGACTCAAGAGGGGGGGGAAGTGTTGAAGCTCAAGGTCAAGGACAAAGCATGGAAGCGCATCAAGGAAGGGGACACACAAGAAGAAGGAGCAAGTAGGGAGCTCCAAGAAGCACCTGTCAAATTTTCAGAAGAAATCCCTACCAAAATAATGATTTTTTTCACTAAAACCATTGTAAATACCATTTTTCATTTTTGTAACTCCATTTTGTTCAAGCCGAGGAGTCCTCGAGCTTGAGGAGTATTAGATCTACCATCCTACCAATTTTCATATTTTTTAGACTCCGTTTGAGCCCCCAAATAAGCCCTGGAACCTATTTTTTAACTAGGCCGGACACTAGGTCTGGACAGGGCCAAAACCACTCAAAAAACTATAAAAAGGGCTGGAGAGCTCATTTTTGGGGGGAGCTGGTTGTAGATTTCAGTTTTGTAAGAGAGCTCTTTGGTAATCGAAGCTTTCCATTGTTCCACTCTTTGCTCTTACCTTGTGCGCGTGTGTGTGTATGTGTGTGCATGCTTGTGTGCTTTCACTCACGCACTTGTGCCATCACTTGCTCGCGGTCTTCATACCGGTCCTCACGTCTCCACGGATTGACATTTAGAGGCACAAAGTTGATGTTTTAGAGGCTGATATTGCCCCATTATAGGAAGAAACAGATGTCGTTAAGGCAGAGGACCATGCTTTGCAGATGCAACTTCAGCAACTTCAAGCTAGGATTACAGAGCAAGTCACATTAATTACACAATGTGATGCAGCATTGGCAGAGTTAAAAGCCAAGGATGTTTTGTTAACTGCTCGTGATGAAGAAATCAAACAGTTAAATCAGTTGGTACATGATAAAGAAGATGCTCGAGTGGCGATTGGCAATTTGTTGGAGGAAACTCGAATACAACTTGATGAGGTCGTGCAAAGAGGACAGGAGATGGCTACTTTAGCTAAGCAGACTAATGCAGAACTCCAAGCCGCAACTACCGATCTATTTCAGGCGAATTCTGCTCTCAAAGCCTAGAAGAGTTTAACCATTCAACTTCAGAAGGAGATAGCAGGGATTAAGAAAGAAAGAGATGCTTATTATCAAACCATTCAATATCAAGCTCAGGAGCTAGAACGAAGAGAAAAGCAGCTAGGCTTTCAAGCAGAGTGACTATCCAGAATAGATGGACAAATTAATGATATGAGATTGAGCCGCGATGCAGCCCTTGCCAATGACTTTTACTTGCAAGAAGCATTTTTGCAGACCCAGACTAAAGTTCTAGTGAGTCAGGTCATTGCGGCAAGCTCAGTCCGAACTGACGCACAGTTGGTGGAGCCGGAAACATTAAAACTAATGTTGGATTCATTAAAACAGAAAATTGCCAGAACCTTCAAATTAGCAAGAACCATGTATATCCAAGGCATTGTAGATGAGCCTTAATTTTGTTTTCCTTGCGGGTTCAAGTCCACCGTGCGTGCCAGTGTTAGGCCGCCAGATTGGCATCATGTAATATTATATTTTTTCTATACCGCACGTACCAAAAGGTCGTAGAGAAGAGATGTAACCCGTTTTCTATTAATGAAGAGACATTACAGTGTTCTCTAGAGAGAGGAGACGAGATCACCAGACTGTCTGTCTGGGCAATTTGCGACCCTGCGAAGACGTGGGAGTGCAGATTCCAGTAACTCTGAGTACTGTTACTTTACTTTGTTGAATTACATTAATTTCTGATTAACATAGTAATGTTCGGCGACGATGATTAATCTACGCTACGGTGATGATTAACTTTTGTGTTACCTACGGCGTAAAGAATAACTGGAATGCGAGTAGTAAGACTGTGTAGAAGAATTGATACTGAGTAATAGCATACTGCTTAATTTGTTAGTTAAGTGGGAAAAACTAGAAAAATGGCCTCTGCATTGTTAGACCCCTACCATCCCCAAGAACCTGAAAAGAGATTAAAAGGCGGACTTGACGAAAGTTGTCCTTTTATTAAGTCATTCATCACGAAATTCTCTTAAAGTGGAATCAGCCATGATACGTCTTCGTTAATTCATAGTTTCAAATAGACCCCTCAAGAAACAGCCAAATTGGTAGGATGTAGGTTTAGACAATATGTGGAGAGATGCCCAATGCAAGAATTACCCTCACAGGCCAAGCAAGTGTCATTGTTTCTAGATGGCCTCTTGAGCTCTAAACTATGCTCCTATGTGTACTTGAAGGAACCCAGAATGCTAGATCAATGTTTAAGAATTTGTATAGACATTGAGGACAACCTTGGAGATGAGTTGGAACTCTAAAAAGTCTATAAGGACTCAGATTGTTCATCTCTAGCATCCTCAAAACTATCTAGCTCGATAGAAGACCTAGCAGAAAAAGTGGCCTAGAAACTAGGCGTTTTTAGTAAACAGATCCCTAGGTTGACAACAAATAAGCGTTGTTACATCTGTGGTGGTGATCATATGGCAAATGTGTGTCCCAATGCAACACAACCATAATCCAACCCTAGTGGCCAATACTATACGATTGAGAGATGATGATACACGAATCACACGGTTTAGGACTACCCTTACAACAAACAAGTAGTACGATTTGAACTACCCGCAAGGATACCCCCAGCCAGGTAGGTATCAAGGTCACTACAATGCTCAACCTCAGTACTATAAGCCTCCTCAGAACTATCCTTATGAGGATCAATAGAGACCTCAACCTGTGTTAGCTCAGCAGCCACCCCCACCAGCTAATGTCATCTCACTCAAATATGCTACTGGAGAAGAGAACCTCAAAGAAGAAATCTTGGAAAGATTCCAGAGAAAGAATTAAGAGGAAATGGAGCAAAAAGATAATTGCGTTGGAAGGAAGTTTGAAGGAATCTAGGGCTAAAATCCTAGAATTGACTTCTCAAGAATTTAATCAAGAGAACCCAACTCAAAGATCAGGATGAATTCTAGCTGAACCCATACCAAAAAACCTAGACATGATGTTTCGTGCATATCAGGCTAGATTAAAGGAAGGACCCCAGATAGCTTAAATGAGTAAGAACTATCCGAGAGCAGATTTAGAAATTGAGAGGACTAAACTTTGTATGAAGATGGTAGAATTAGCACAAACCATGTTGGAAGTCTTGTTATCTCAATTGGAATAACATGGAAAAACCTAAATTATGCTTTCAAGGACTATTGGAGAGGTTAGAATACTTGATTGATAGCAAGGAGAGAAAGAATCTGCATAGGAACCCGAATGACATGGAGACACAAGAAAGGAATGCACCATCCCTGTCTCAAGTACCCAATACAGAGGTTGAAGACAACATGTCTTCCATACATAAGTATTCACACCAATTTTTAAGAGAAATCCAAGAAGAATAGTGGAGAAAAGAACAAGGAACCCATCCTTCTATTCAAGAAATAGATGACTTGCAAGAGCATTTTCCCCAAGACATCCCCTCTATCTATGATGATGTAGAGGAAGAACAACTAAGTGAACACACATATTTCGAATCTAACTCTTTGCAAGAGTTACCTCAGTTCACAGGACCTTGGGAAGCCAAGTCTATTAGCATGAGAGCATCCTCGATAATAGTGAGGAATGAAGAATCCATAATCCCTAGAAACACAAAAGTGATAAAGACCACCAAAGTACAGTGCCATCTCACCCTAGAGGAATTGTTGAAGGTTAAACTAGAATTGTGGAAACACATAGCAAATCAATTCCGTTAGGTCGCTATTGCTCCCTCACAGATAGGATCACACAAGAAGGTACCCGAGATACCCGTAGAAAGGATCAGAGATGTAAGCGAAGGAGAGGAAGGTAACACTTATCTTCCAATAACCCATTAGGGCTACACCACCAAAGCCATCTTAGATTCAGGAGCCGAAGTAGCCATAGCCACCACCACTTTATGGAAACGTTGGGGTAAGCCAGCATTAACACCCACCAGGATGAAGCTACAAATGGCAGAAGGACATATAGAGAAGCCATTAGGTTTACTAGAAGGCATATCTCTCACCACTTGTGGTGTGGAGATTGAGCATACTTTCGCCATTTGTGATTTTGGGAAAAATCATGCTTATGAGATGATTTTAGAACGACCATTCATGCGTGAGTTGCAAATCATACAAGATTGGGGAATTAATTCTTTGTACTTGCAACATTTAGGAGTGACTACTAAAGTCAATCTTAAAGACTATTCACATCGAGATGTACCCCCAATACAATGGAACACCATCCATAAGACACAAGAAGAAACAGAGTCGGTACACTCATTGGAATCAGACCCCTCATGGTAGCATGAGGATACTCATCTATGGATGTGTAAAGTAGCAAAACAAGAAGAGGCATGGTTAGCAGCCAGGACTTTAGGTTCAGAACAACATCCACGAACCCTTCAAGACCCAGCTTATGCACCTATAGTATTTCCACACGAGGAATTGGAGCCTCACGGTTGGGTAGAAATTTTAGCCATGATGAACATAGCAGTGAATGAACAACAATGGACCCCTCATTGTGATGAAGACGGGTACGATATTTCCATTTTCATAATTGAACCTATTGAGGAAGACTTTATCCTAGAAGAATGCATGGAAGTGACCCAAGAACCAAACGAGAGTAGTGATGACGAGGATATAGAATCCATCATCATGGAACCCTTCTATTCCACAGAAGAGGAATATCTTTACTTTGTAGAAGCCAAAAACCTTGAAGAAGAAAAGGAAAGTCAAATGGAACAAGATGAGCCATCCATAAGAGATACACAAAGTAAACAAAAGAAGATAAAGAAATCACCTAAGAGAGAAGAAGAAGAAGAACCACTCATGGAAGTACCAGAGAACTTCAAGAAATATGAAATAGAAGATAGACGAATCATGGTACGAATGACTAACAAAAAATTTGACGTCGGAGAAGTATATGATAACCGAGAGAAAACCCAAAAAATCATAGTTACCATAGAAGGAGAAGAAGAAAAATGTACATACATTGTTCATGATTTGACGAATGAAGAAGAAGAAGAAGAGTTAGTTGCCCTATTGCGAGAATATAGAGATGTTTTTGCTTGGAGTTACAAAGACTTGAAAGGAGTAGACCCAAATATATGCTCCCACTGAATCCCTATGACTGCAAATGCAAAACCTACGAAACAGAAACCATATACCTACAATGATAATTATGCTGCTAAGATTAACGAAGAAATTGATCGTTTGATAGAGGCAAGAGTCATTTACGATATTGAGCATACCGAATGGGTATCCCCCATTGTGGTTGCCCAACAAGAATGGAAAATTTTATGTGTGTATTAACCTTAAAAAAGTTAATGCTGCCACAATTAGAGATAGTTATCCTCTTCCTATCTTGGAACATTTATTGGAAAGAGTTGTCGGAAAGGAAGTCTACAACTTTCTTGATGGTTTCTCAGACTATAATGAAGTAGACAGTGCTCCAGAAGATCAAGACAAGATGGCTTTTGCCACATAATGGGGCATATTTGCATTTCACGTGATGCCATTTGGGCTCACAAATGCACCCACTACTTTCCAGCGACTCATGTGTCACATTTTTAAGGAATTCTTATGCAAGAATTTGGAAGTCTATGTCGATGACATATGTGCACATTTGAATATAAGGCAGACTCATATCCCAGAACTAAGGCAAGTATTTGACAAATGTCGAGAATATCAGGTTTGTCTGAACCTAGAAAAGTGCATGCTCATGGTCAGACAAGGAAAAATTCTAGAACACATTGTGTCAAAGAATGGAATCTCTACGGATGAGGAAAAAGTGAAAGTAATTGCAGATCTACCTAGGCCAAACAACGTAAAAGAAGTACAAGCATTTATGGGTCATTGTGGTTATTACAGACGATTCATAAACATGTATACAATCATAGCCAAGCCTCTGTACTCTCTTTAGACTAAGTTTGAATGGACAGATGAGTGTGAAAATTCATTCAATGAACTTGAACGATGTTTGTGCTCAACACCTATATTGACAATCCCTTATTGGAGTAAGCCATTTCATGTACACATGGATGCATCCAGCCATGCCATAGGATGTGTGTTGGCATAACCCACGAATGAAGGAAATATAGATATCCCTATAGCTTATGCAAGCAGACAGTTGAATGCAGTAGAGAGAAACTACACCACTATGGAATGAGAAGGATTAGGAATGATCTATGTGGTAAAGAAATTCAGACATTATTTGTTGGCGAATAAGTTCAAGTTCTTTACAGATCATCAAGCATTATTGTACTTAGTCAATAAGCCTTGTAACACAGGACGACTAATACATTGGTTTCTATTACTCATGGAGTATGACTGAACAGCTTCTTAAGCCCACAGAAAAGATGATTGTGGAAGCCTTTATTTTGCGCAAATCCCTCGGAATCGGTCTACTTGGATTACCTGGAGCCCACAATTACCTCACAATGGATTCTTCCTATGCCTATGCACTCGCTCATATGTTCCCGGCAAACGCACCAAAATGATAGGTTCTTGAGCCCACGGAACAAATTATTATGTGAGACTTTATTTGGTTTAAATCCCTCGCAATCGGTCTACTTGGATTACCTAGAGCCCACAATTATCTCTCGAGGAGTCCTTCCTTTGTATATGTACTAGTTCATATGTTCCCGGCAGACGCACCAAAATGTTATGCTCCTACGCCCATTTTTTTGAAGAAAATGCCTTCCTAATTTTGTTATCCTTCACACAAGAAGTCCGATTCATACACATATTTATTTAGGAATAATTCACTTCAGATCTAGGATTTTTATATTTCTCATCTCTTTGCACGGGCATAATGACAAAGGGTCTCCCTTCTAGGGTGAACAAGCCTGTCACACACGTATCCTAAGCAAGGGTGTACACTTATACTGCAACCTTAATACTTCGCACAAACTTTATTGAAGCATCCCAACATAGGGAAAGTAACCTCTATAGATCGCACATAAGCTTTCTGCATGAAACTTGGGGGTGAAGTATTCTAAAACTGTAGCACACAATGCCTAAAGAAAGAGTTCAAACTTTTTCCAACTTCATTGTTCTCGTTCAATGTTCACTACTTTTAACTTGAGCCCTTCCCACTCCTTACAGCCCCACACACCATCTCAAATATGCATACAGATAATGGTCCAATGCAAACCTCGAATCCTTCAGCATACCTCAATGGTTTAGCAGACGATCTTTCCTGCAATCCTTTGAAAATGCCTTCAGTAGTGTTCTTGACAGGTTCTCTCCACTCGCTTCTCCTCAACCCCTCTGAGATTCAAAACATCACGTTCTCCCTCCTCAATAACCGTACACGCAAGCATCCCCTTGCGGACCTTCCCTCTTCGCTTGCTGCAACCCCTGATAGCTGTAGTGGCCTCTTCAAATGTGGGTGATACCTCCAAACCAATTTAACAGACTGTCGTCTCTCCCCCGAATAAAAACTTTTTAATCGAAGACATAATCAAAATGATTCTCAGACATCGAGCTTCATTACAGCTTATATGCATCGTAGCTTGTTCCTACTCAACAACTAACATCAGAACAAATCACGAGAGTGTTTGGCAGAGTTTCAAGAACAAGCAGCATATACATAATCACACAAAATAGATTCAATCGCTTTTTTCATCCCCAAAAAACTCAACACATCTTAACAGCTAGTGCGTCAGAGAATTCTTTCAACGTCATTAGATGTGTTTAGTCCAATTCAACATCAGACGTGCAATTTGCCAAGTTCATATGTGATTTATAGACTTCAACACATTAGGACATATTATTTACTGGGACGTGAAAGCTTCATTGCACCATAGCAGCACAAAATCATTCCAAAAGAGACTCAATGTTTGCAAGTGATCGCAGAAATTAGAATCTCAAATTGAATATACAAAAAACTTACAGCTGCTACAAGACGAGTTCTTAATCCAAGTGTTATCATATCCGCATCAAAAGATGAATCTCTCAGAGATTATATCCTTAGAGTATATCAACTTGATGACATGAACATCGTTTACAGTAGATCATTATTGACGTTGGCAAATGAACAATCAAAAAGATAAGCAGATAAGACTTCCGATAATAAAAAACATCGGCAAATCCATTCAAAATGTGCAAAACTGTAGGCCCTCAATGTGCTAAAAGACACCTTAATCTTGCGCAGTACTGCTATCGTCCTGGGGATAGGATTTTCGAAGCAAGCTGTTCACAAATTGGGCACATTTCAAACGATCTATGGCTACTCGAAATATTACATGTGTAAAAGGTTTGATTGAGGTCATGAATTGTTGCATCACTATAAAGCTTTAGGCTCATACGACACAATCCCTTCCCTCTGTCCGCCATTTGAGGGTCTCTCTCTCTGTCAGAAACACAACAGACGTCCGCTTCTCCCATAGAAACAAAGATACTCGGAAAAAATGCGAATTCTTACCCATGAGACGCTGATGACCTCCCTTCCCCGCTTCCGGGCCTACACACCGCCCCCTTTTTGCTGTTGTTGGGTGTGTGCGTGCCTGCAGAGACACAGAAGGACTCCCGTGGACAGAGCAGCGAACCCCGATAGGCCTTCTCCTTCCTTCTCAACAGCCGTCCCTTCCACACCCCCCGAATATCTGCACAGAACAACCACACAAAAAAAAACAAACAATCCTCCTCTTTTTGTCACCTACTTGAGATGTTTGATTATATTGCGAAGTTTTTGATCAACACATCCTTGGAGGACAAGTTCTACCGATTGCGAATTCAAAAAATCTGTTGGTTCATATCTGTCAAAGCATTGGAAATGCCTTCATATTATCAAGTGAAGTTGGAAATTTTCCATAAATTCAGCAGTGTTTCGATTGAGGTCAATCTCTACTCAACACACTAGCTAGCATGGTTCACAGAATGACATAAACTCCTTGAAATAATTTCAGAGATCTTTACTTTCTGTTTGCACCAACTTCGCATTCTCCTGCTTATTGCATGACAACCTGCAATTTTCATATAGCTGATTCCATCTTCGTAGCAGTCAATATCTTCCACTTCACTGTTCGTTCTCTCTTTTTTTCTGAGAGCATTCTCCCATTTCCATCTATAGATCCTCCTCTATTGAAACACAATTCCTTCCTTTCATTCCTTTCTCTCCGGGAAGAAGATGCGCCCCATTTTTTCATGCCTCCCCACCAATTGATGTGCCAAATTGACTTTGTTATTGCTTTTTGCACAAACTGCACATCTCCTTAGTTCTCCACCTCTTGCCCATCATACGACGTCACTTCATGCTTCTCATATTCGAAAACCAAGAGTTTCCATGATAAGTAAAAATGTCTCCTGTGTTACAAATATTATTGGCCTTTCACCTGTGTCAGCTGTTGTTTTGCGACTCTCGACAATAAAACGAGTCCAGGCCCGAGTCCCTCACTTCCTTCTCCTGTTCATTCCCCTTCGTAATCCCTTTCTGCTATCTCTACACACGTGGAACAAGCAGCAGTAGCGGTCTCCTCTTTTTTAATGTCCCTTCCCCTCTCTATGTGATCTCCTTGATTTACCCAAATCTGTGCAAGTGTCCAGCTCCTTCCTCGATTCCCTTTCCAGCAGATACCAAGAAATTGCTTTCTTCCCCCAGCCGACAGAGCGCACCCCATGTACCCCCAAACATGAAGAAGCCTCCCTTCTTTTCGTATGCTCTCCTTTTTTCCTCTAGGCGAAGCTCCTTCGTGGATAAGATAAGGTATCCCCCCCCGTGGATGGAGACACGTTGCTCACTTAAAAACCCCAGACGAAAAAAACCAAGGATCATAATGTAATATTCGAGCACTTTGTTCAACCTGAGAATGTGACTTCTTACTGCAAACTTGAAATGTTGCAGAATCAGTGGCCGCATTGTCACCATTTTGCCATTTGGAAGCTTTATTCATTTCTCCACATCCGTAGTCATTGAGAAAAGAGGCGTTCATTTGATGGAAAGGGGTGCCTTGCATGAATCCTGCCATTCACATGTGGCAATGTTTGTTCCTTCAAAATTCCAGAACAGTCAACATGAGTATTGTGTTCTTCGTCTAATGGAGGTGCTTCACATGCAGCATGGCACAATAACGTGAATCGGAATTGGTTATCGCCAAAAGCTCCTCTTGTGTCACCAAGGGGTTCCCACGCCCCATGTTCTGCTTCAAAGCACCCGATTGTAATGTGACATTGCATGCCGGAAGCTCCTGCAAACTGAAATCAAACGTATTTTCCTGCCAAATAGAACCACATTAGTGCATTAAAACCAACCATTTTCTGAGCTAACATACTTCCCTCTTCTTATTTGCGAAGTCGTCCTCGACGAGCCAAATTGTTCCTGTGCTCAAATCATCCAACATGTGTTGATCACTCAATCAAATACAAATCTTTACCTTGCATGACCATTCTCTTCTTCCTCAATGTAGCACCTGAAATCATACTCATACAATCATTTGTTAGTACCAAAATCCAATCATTTCACTTACCATCTTCGTCCATCTTCTCGCATCTTCATCGACATGTCCACCTGTCTGCAAACTTCATTAAAACATTAGAACCTTTCTTCATCAAATCACAATATGTACAACCAAAATGAAAAGACAATCATATCCCTCATCCACATCACACATATATACTCAGCACACACATCATGATCCGCGTCACACATGCATTCTCGTCACGAACAACACACATGCAAGCAAAAAGCCCATCCACATTCCCTCTCGTCACTCTTCTAGACTGTTCGTTCAACACGTCATGAATCTCTACTCCACATATCAACACACTTTCTACACACACCATCAAAAACCATTTCCGAGTTCTGTTTTTGATACTTTTCCCGGTTTCACGATCGTTTTGCTGATTCCTTTATCTCATTTCTAACCGAGTTCTCTTGCCAATTTCCCATTTTCTCCCACCTAGGGTTTTCGATTCCCACTTACCTTTTCATCTACTCTATGCTCTTTTGTTCATCAATCAGATCCTATGCTTGGTCGCCACCACCTCTCCTAAATTGATGGATACACCGCAAAGACCACTCAAGCCTAACACGAGCTCGCCTCGACAGGACCACTCATCATCAACGCGATTCAGGACTTCTCAAGTTGTCATACCACCTAAGAGCCAAACTGCACACTTCAGGAAGGTTTGCAGACAAACAATGCAACTAGCACGATTGGATCCCTCAAGTCCAAGCTTTCCATAGACACATCGCAACCAAAACCCTAGCCGAGATTAAGCTTCAATTTGACATGTTTCATCGGGAGCCCACACATAACCCAAATCCCCACAACACAAACACGTATATTCCCATCCGAGCATCATGCTCTCTCACCTCTCTTATGTCCCCCCTCGAGCGAGGAATTCTTCTCATTCATTTTTTCCACATTTTTTCTCTCTTTTTTCATCATTTTTTTTTTCACATATTTACTCACACTTGCCGGCCTACGCCGAAGCTGGATGCGACTCGTGGACTCGACCACCCGATCGAGTTTGTTCCACCCATCTACCAACCCAACGCAGCGCGCGACACACAGAGAGCTAGCCCTATGCGAAACCGACATCGGTTCGTGGCTTTGACCACCCGGCCAAAGTGGGTCCACCCACCTATCGGCCCACATAGGCGCGTAGCCACACTCACACATACACAAACATATATTTTTTCATTTTCTTTTCATTCCCGCATCTCGAGAATTAGGAGACAAAAGAAAGGACTTTTTCCCAACCATCCCGATCACAACACACACATATAGATTCCCTGTGGACATCCCGATGAGACATATCTCCTCTCTGCTGCTACTCAAGCCAAAATCAAGCCACTAATGCCATGGTCAACCCGTCCTCGCAAAACCCGCACATACTAACCACGTTGTCGACCTGAAACCTCAAAAAGTGTCACTTTAGTTCCTAAGTGTACAACACACTTGGTCCACCCGTCCTCACATCTTTGACTCGCAATCCGCAAAGCAAACCCTAATCAAACTCAAGCCGTCCTAACCGGCATCCATCATATCATCTTTTTCTTTTTCATCTCCATCCTCTGCCTCGCAGAGATTCCACATGATTCGACAAATGACCTGAAAAATTACCATTGCTCATTGTGCTCCTCAATGATTCAAGCCTCGCCGCTAAGTCCCTTAATCCTTGTTTGTTGTGCTCAATATCATTCTGATATTGGAACAGGTCACAGTCGATGCCTCGGAACCGATTCCATATTTGCTCCATCTCTTTATCCTCTCTCACCCTTTTTGAAGATCCGAGGGGAATATCTTCCCTCTTCTAAACTCGAACGGTCAACTTCTCGACTTCCTCTCTAATCGATCTTTCCTCCCAAATCCTACTCATATTTTCTTCATCCAGGTCATCTACCTTCTTCGACAATTCATTCTTCGTCCTTTCTAACTTTGTTCCGAATGCATCCAACCTATCCAACACCGCTTTCAGCCCTTCCTCCGTTTTCCTCGCTCTCGGATCCTCCACCTGTCCTCGCGTCTCGTCATCTTTGCGATTCATCCACCTACCGAGCTTGCTACTCAGCCTTGCATTCTCTTTCTCTACCCGTCTCACTTTCTCATCACTCTCCGCTTGGGCACTTTTCATTCTTTCTAACTCCAGGTGGAACTCGTCACATGCCTTACCCGCTTGATCACTGTATCGACAGATTGTGCTTTGTACCTTCTCAATTTCATGCTCCATTCGTTCGACTCTCCTCATCAGGTCATCCTTGTCTCTTGAGAGCTCTTCTTCGATCGCAACTCCAAAGCAGTCGGCTACCATCAAGCCGGATCTCAAGTCCCAGACCACGTTTTCACTCTCGGGCTTCACAAGATCTTGCCTCCAGCTTTTGTTTACTCTTTTCCACTCCTTGTTTTCATTTTTCAACATTCGTACTTGCTTTTCCCAAGTTCCTAGAACCTCGGCCATTTTCTCTTGATTTTCCTCTAATTTCGCTATTTTGATCCTCTCGTTATCTCGCTCCACCTGCAACCAATTGACTTGACATTCCAAGCTCTTCACAAGTTCTACCAAGTCTCGATCATGAGATCCAGTGTCCTTGCTTCCACTTGCTCTCGCAGTCTCCGTCGATGAAGTAACTCCACCTTTGTCAACTTCCACATACAAAGAGGATAAGCACCTATCTGGTTCATTCGTTGCGACCTTTAGGTCAATCACCTCTTTTGAGCCACACACGTGCTCGCATAGTCTCTTTTTCCCGCAGTCCTCACATGTGGGAACAAAATCCAACGGGGAGCATACACGAGGGCAATATTTGGCTATATGCCCAATCTGCTCGCAACACCAGCATCTCACATAATTTGATATCGGGCCAAATCGCCACCCTCGGTTCACATGATGTCTCATGGTCGGATGAGAATATATCCATCTCCTATTTTGTCCAAAATTCGGTTGCTTCATGTTGGCATTCTCCAAACCACATGCTGGCTTTTGTTGGGCCATTTCTTTAATGAAGGTCAAAGCAGATTTGGGATCGACTTGGCTGTGCCACACGATTGGGGCACCAAGCGAACTCGTAGCACTCTCGATGAGATGTGCTAAGCCAAATTCCCGGCAAACGCACCAAATGAACAGCTTCTTAAGCCCACGGAAAAGATGATTGTGGAAGCCTTTATTTTGCGCAAATCCCTCGGAATCGGTCTACTTGGATTACCTGGAGCCCACAATTACCTCACAATGGATTCTTCCTATGCCTATGCACTCGCTCATATGTTCCCGGCAAACGCACCAAAATGATAGGTTCTTGAGCCCACGGAACAAATTATTATGTGAGACTTTATTTGGTTTAAATCCCTCGCAATCGGTCTACTTGGATTACCTAGAGCCCACAATTATCTCTCGAGGAGTCCTTCCTTTGTATATGTACTAGTTCATATGTTCCCGGCAGACACACCAAAATGTTATGCTCCTACGCCCATTTTTTTGAAGAAAATGCCTTCCTAATTTTGTTATCCTTCACACAAGAAGTCCGATTCATACACATATTTATTTAGGAATAATTCACTTCAGATCTAGGATTTTTATATTTCTCATCTCTTTGCACGGGCATAATGACAAAGGGTCTCCCTTCTAGGGTGAACAAGCCTGTCACACACGTATCCTAAGCAAGGGTGTACACTTATACTGCAACCTTAATACTTCGCACAAACTTTATTGAAGCATCCCAACATAGGGAAAGTAACCTCTATAGATCGCACATAAGCTTTCTGCATGAAACTTGGGGGTGAAGTATTCTAAAACTGTAGCACACAATGCCTAAAGAAAGAGTTCAAACTTTTTCCAACTTCATTGTTCTCGTTCAATGTTCACTACTTTTAACTTGAGCCCTTCCCACTCCTTACAGCCCCACACACCATCTCAAATATGCATACAGATAATGGTCCAATGCAAACCTCGAATCCTTCAACATACCTCAATGGTTTAGGAGACGATCTTTCCTACAATCCTTTGAAAATGCCTTCAGTAGTGTTCTTGACAGGTTCTCTCCACTCGCTTCTCCTCAACCCCTCTAAGATTCAAAACATCATGTTCTCCCTCCTCAATAACCGTACACGCAAGCATCCCCTTGCGGACCTTCCCTCTTCGCTTGCTGCAACCCCTGATAGCTGTAGTGGCCTCTTCAAATGTGGGTGATACCTCCAAACCAATTTAACAGACTGTCGTCTCTCCCCCGAATAAAAACTTTTTAATCGAAGACATAATCAAAATGATTCTCAGACATCGAGCTTCATTACAGCTTATATGCATCGTAGCTTGTTCCTACTCAACAACTAACATCAGAACAAATCACGAGAGTGTTTGGCAGAGTTTCAAGAACAAGCAGCATATACATAATCACACAAAATAGATTCAATCGCTTTTTTCATCCCCAAAAAACTCAACACATCTTAACAGCTAGTGCGTCAGAGAATTCTTTCAACGTCATTAGATGTGTTTAGTCCAATTCAACATCAGACGTGCAATTTGCCAAGTTCATATGTGATTTATAGACTTCAACACATTAGGACATATTATTTACTGGGACGTGAAAGCTTCATTGCACCATAGCAGCACAAAATCATTCCAGAAGAGACTCGATGTTTGCAAGTGATCGCAGAAATTAGAATCTCAAATTGAATATACAAAAAACTTACAGCTGCTACAAGACCAGTTCTTAATCCAAGTGTTATCATATCCGCATCAAAAGATGAATCTCTCAGAGATTATATCCTTAGAGTATATCAACTTGATGACATGAACATCGTTTACAGTAGATCATTATTGATGTTGGCAAATGAGCAATCAAAAAGATAAGCAGATAAGACTTCCGAGAATAAAAAACATCGGCAAATCCATTCAAAATGTGCAAAACTGTAGGCCCTCAATGTGCTAAAAGACACCTTAATCTTGCGCAGTACTGCTATCGTCCTGGGGATAGGATTTTCGAAGCAAGCTGTTCACAAATTGGGCACATTTCAAACGATCTATTGCTACTCGAAATATTACATGTGTAAAAGGTTTGATTGAGGTCATGAATTGTTGCATCACTATAAAGCTTGAGGCTCATACGACACAATCCCTTCCCTCTGTCCGCCATTTGAGGGTCTCTCTCTCTGTCAGAAACACAACAGACGTCCGCTTCTCCCATAGAAACAAAGATACTCGGAAAAAACGCGAATTCTTACCCATGAGACGCTGATGACCTCCCTTCCCCGCTTCCAGGCCTACACACCGCCCCCTTTTTGCTGTTGTTGGGTGTGTGCGTGCCTGCAGAGACACAGAAGGACTCCCGTGGACAGAGCAGCGAACCCCGATAGGCCTTCTCCTTCCTTCTCAACAGCCGTCCCTTCCACACCCCCCGAATATCTGCACAGAACAACCACACAAAAAAAAACAAACAATCCTCCTCTTTTTGTCACCTACTTGAGATGTTTGATTATACTACGAAGTTTCTGATCAACACATCCTTGGAGGACAAGTTCTACCGATTGCGAATTCAAAAAATCTGTTGGTTCATATCTGTCAAAGCATTGGAAATGCCTTCATATTATCAAGTGAAGTTGGAAATTTTCCATAAATTCAGCAGTGTTTCGATTGAGGTCAATCTCTACTCAACACACTAGCTAGCATGGTTCAGAGAATGACATAAACTCCTTGAAATGATTTCAGAGATCTTTACTTTCTGTTTGCACCAACTTCGCATTCTCCTGCTTATTGCATGACAACCTGCAATTTTCATATAGCTGATTCCATCTTCATAGCAGTCAATATCTTCCACTTCACTGTTCGTTCTCTCTTTTTTCTGAGAGCATTCTCCCATTTCCATCTATAGATCCTCCTCTATTGAAACACAATTCCTTCCTTTCATTCCTTTCTCTCCGGGAAGAAGATGCGCCCCATTTTTTCATGCCTCCCCACCAATTGATGTGCCAAATTGACTTTCTTATTGCTTTTTGCACAAACTGCACATCTCCTTAGTTCTCCACCTCTTTCCCATCATACGACGTCACTTCATGCTTCTCATATTCGAAAACCAAGAGTTTCCATGATAAGTAAAAATGTCTCCTGTGTTACAAATATTATTGGCCTTTCACCTGTGTCAGCTGTTGTTTTGCGACTCTCGACAATAAAACGAGTCCAGGCCCGAGTCCCTCACTTCCTTCTCCTGTTCATTCCCCTTCGTAATCCCTTTCTGCTATCTCTACACACGTGGAACAAGCAGCAGTAGCGGTCTCCTCTTTTTTAATGTCCCTTCCCCTCTCTATGTGATCTCCTTGATTTACCCAAATCTGTGCAAGTGTCCAGCTCCTTCCTCGATTCCCTTTCCAGCAGATACCAAGAAATTGCTTTCTTCCCCCAGCCGACAGAGCGCACCCCATGTACCCCCAAACATGAAGAAGCCTCCCTTCTTTTCGTATGCTCTCCTTTTTTCCTCTAGGCGAAGCTCCTTCGTGGATAAGATAAGGTATCCCCCCCCCAGGGATGGAGACACGTTGCTCACTTAAAAACCCCAGACGAAAAAAACCAAGGATCATAATGTAATATTCGAGCACTTTGTTCAGCCTGAGAATGTCACTTCTTACTGCAAACTTGAAATGTTGCAGAATCAGTGGCCGCATTGTCACCATTTTGCCATTTGGAAGCTTTATTCATTTCTCCACGTCCGTAGTCATTGAGAAAAGAGGCGTTCATTTGATGGAAAGGGGTGCCTTGCATGAATCCTGCCATTCACATGTGGCAATGTTTGTTCCTTCAAAATTCCAGAACAGTCAACATGAGTATTCTGTTCTTCGTCTAATGGAGGTGCTTCACATGCAGCATGGCACAATAACATGAATCGGAATTGGTTATCGCCAAAAGCTCCTCTTGTGTCACCAAGGGGTTCCCACGCCCCATGTTCTGCTTCAAAGCACCCGATTGTAATGTGACATTGCATGCCGAAAGCTCCTGCAAACTGAAATCAAACGTATTTTCCTGCCAAATAGAACCACATTAGTGCATTAAAACCAACCATTTTCTGAGCTAACAATGACTTTGAAGTCGTAGTCAGGAAGGGAAGGACACACCTCAGAGCTGACCACCTCTCAACATTAACCACAAGAGAAGCTCCTCAAGGAATAGTTGATGAATTACTCGATGCATACCTGTTTAACCTTGAGATACTACCGGAATGGACTAAGCCTATTGTCCCTATTCTCACATATGGACCCAAAGATCCTAGGATAAGGATCAAGGAAGGAGAGATTACCAAGTCACAAAGATATCAAATAATAGCAGGAAGTATATATAAACAGGATAATCAAAAGATTCTTGCTTGTTGTGTAGATGAATCAAAACATGCAAATTGGTTGCAATCACCACATGTAGGTGCATTAAAGCAACATCATTCAAAATATCATACCTTGTAGACTCTACACAGACTAGGAGTATATTGGCCTTCTATGGAAGTAGATGTCTACAAGTTGTGTAAAGAATGCCTTGTTTGTTGTGAAAAACCACCAGTAGAACATGCCACGTTATATCATATGTCTCTCACACCAGAATGGAGTGAACCAGTAGTGAAGTACTTGAGGATGAAGAAATTCCCCAAGGAATGACCTTAGCACGACAACGCAGACTAGAGCACGAAGCTCAAGGCTATTCACTTATTGGCGATAATCTATAGAAACGAGGACGAGATGGATACTTAAGACAGTGTGTTCATGAGAATGATTATTTGAACGTACTAGAGACTGCACACCAAGGTGTTGAAGGAGGTCATTTTGGCCCCGATAGGATAATCAAAGCCATCCTCTTTGCAGGATTATGCTGGCCCACTGTTCACATGGATGCACATACCTATGTTAAGAGATGTGATGTGTGCCAAAGAACTCAATTTCCTACTCGTAGAGATGAAATGCCATTGAAACCCATGATGGGAGGACATGCATTTTCTAAGTGGGGTATAGACTTTGTAGGACCCATTAACCCCCTTGCAAAAGGTACACATGCAGAATACATTATTGTAGCTATGGATTATCTTACCAAATGGGTAGAGGCCAAGGCCACAAAAAAGAATGATGCACACACGACTGCAAAATTCTTATTTGAAAATGTCTTTACAAGATATGGATTTCCTCTAGAGTTAGTGAGTGATCGAGCAACTCACTTTCTAAACCAAGTCATTGAATATTTGTTACAGGATTTTATGGTGATTCACAAGAAATCTGCACCATATCATCCTCAGGCCAATGGTCAAGCTGAAAACACTAACAAGATCCTTTGTAACGTACTAACAAAACTCGTGAACAACAAACGTTCAGATTGGGACAAACAGTTACATCACGTTGTTTGGGCATATCGAGTGGCCTACAAGACCGTACTCAATGCAACTCCCTTTCATATGGTTTTTGGTCAGAATGTTGTGCTTCCTCTAGACTTCTTGATACCGACCCTTAAGGTTGCACAAGAACATTAGTGGACCGACCATGAATTATCATCAAGAATAATGGACTTGGAACGATTAGGAGAAACCAGGCTAAAAGCGACAGCAGGCATATATGGAGCAAAGAAGCGAAAGAAATCATATTTCAATGCACATGTAAAAGACAAAGGCTTAAAAGAAGGAGATTTAGTCCTAGTATATCCGCTGAAACAACACGCACGAAAGTTAGAAAAGCGAGATTATGGACCTATGATCATTAATAGACTCTCGACAAGTGGAGCAGTACAATTAGCCACCCTAGAAGGAGACATAATGCCTAATTACATTAGTGGCTGTAGAGTCAAGTTATGTCAGGAACCTCTTCCTGAGGATATGCTTAGATGACTCACATTGGCAAAGAAGCGTAAGGAGGAAGAAGATAAATTACGAGCTGAAGCTCAGGCACAAGCTATAGAATGCATTAAGTGCATGAAGTTAAGAAGAAAATGACTAAGGAGAGAACATATCTCAGGGCTTTAATTGATTCAGGTGCTGTGAGTAGTGCGATTAGATGGTCCCACTATAAGGACTCAGGAATAGAAATGCAGCCAATTGAGGCATACCTCATAGGGCTAGGAGGCATGGAAACCCCTTGAATGGGTGAGGTGGACCTTCCTATCCTCATACATGATGTGACTATGATAGTGAAGCTACTAGTGTGCCATGATGACGACCTGAAAGAACCCCTAATCCTTGGCCAAGATTGGCTATACGATCACTCAGTGGACCTAAATCTTAGACAAGGCTCCTTGTAGATTGGAACCTTAGACCAGCGGCGAGTGATACCGCTTGACTTCCCTAACAACACTCCGCCTAAGATATGTAACCCTAGACCATATGAACTGCATGCGATGGAGGATAGGAAGTGCAGTTACCTCTCAAGCAACCTCAGTTCAAGAACCCACCACCATAGCAGCAGAAATTCCCACCACCATCGGTGCGAAAGTATCTACTTCCCAACCTGGAAGCCAAACCATCAGACAAAACTTTTGATTTTGAAATGCCGGATGCTTTTTCAAATGAATTTCGATTTTAAAAAGGACAATTCTTCTCTCAGGAATATGAATGCCCAAGTTATCCTACCACACCCCCTGATCAACCGCAAGGGCAAGTTATCTCCAACTTTGAAGTAGAAAGGACAGAGACTAATGATGAAGACGGAGATGATGAAGCTAGTAAGGCCCGTCGTGACTCTCAAGAGAAGGTGTAGACTGATGAACAGGGACAACACACTTACACTCAAGGTGACACCAATACTTACGAAGATGAAACATTTGAAGTAGCGGCCTACACATTGGCAATCAAGAAGCTATACCACACCATGCAAGCCGTTTGGGCGCGCAAAAAACTCTCAGAGGAAGAAAGCCAAGAGCTTGTACAACAAGAACTCACTATAGGAGGCTTCGAAGAAGAATACATTCAAGGTTTCAGAGAACTGGTTAAGTCAATAGGCACTAATGAAGCATTACACTATTTGTAGAGGAAACCACTACGACAATTTGAACCACGCCCAATTCGATTGCTATCAAAACCGGGTCAATATATTTGTGTACCAACAGATGTTTAGTCCTCACAAGAGGCCAGAGAAGCATGCCTCATTTCGGAAGATCCTTTGACAAAAGACACAATCTTCATCAATTCCCCACCTCGTACCTCTACTGTACATACCCCTAACATCGTTGAAGTACCCACCACACCGAGTGCTCCTATTTCACCTCCCGCCCCTCTAGTCTCTCTCGTACACCCTGCCTCTCCTAGACCATCCACATCTTTTGATAGTGCGGTAGCCAAAGCCTTTATTGCCTCAATTCTTCTCACCCTTTTCGCACCTACACAACCTAGCTTACCTCCTAGGACTTTCACCCTTCCATCGAGTCTGTTTCTCCCTCCAACCATCCCTTCCTTCCCCACCCCTCCAAGACCCCTATTCCCATTTCCCCCTCCATCGACCTTCTCCCCCGTATAACCTCCCCGACCCACTGTATTTCCTCTTTCCCCTCTCCACCAAGCAGTACAAGAGACCCCATTTGTAAATTATTCCGCAGCCTTTGTAAATCCTGTTATTAAACCCACTCACGCACCCAGTGTCACTCCACTATTCACAGTCACTGCACTTGACACCACGTCCAGTGACATGGACATATCACCACCCAGTGCACCACCACTCACCTCATCCATTTCACCACCACACTTAGGCACATCACATTTTTCCACAGTCACCACTGCATCCACTTTCCCATCCCTATTTCCCCTTCCCCTTGCATCAACACCCACACCCACAGCATCTTCACTCACTCCGCCATTAATATTATTTCCCACCATCGACACTGCATTCCATCAAATGTTCGTATGTATGACACAAGTGAGAGATAAATTCGCCTCTCTAGGTACCAGTTATCAGATGCTGCAGCAGACCACGCACGACTTACAATTGCACTAAATCATTTATCAATCGAGAATGCCTCCCTTAACACATGCTACCAAGAGCTATGCTAGGCCTACCACAAACTTGAACTCGAAAGTGAACAAAAGACAAAAAAGGCCATCATAGATATCGACAATTTGTTAAGGGCTCAAACCATTCGCAATGCAATGCTCACTAGAAACATGGGACTCCTAAGATGCCACCTAGCAACAGCAAAAGAAGAGAATCAACACTTGCAGGAACAGAATAGAGAGAACCTCAAAGCTGCTTTAGATTAATCGGATGGATCCTTGAGTCCTAGTCATTTCAAAGCTGTCCCCTCCGAATCCATGAAGATACTATTGGAATATCATGTCAAACTACTAGAGGATAATGACAGTATGAATGAGGAATACCAGAAGCTCAAAGAGGAACACAAAATATTATAGTTATGAGCACCTGTACAGCAAGTACCACCAGATCCTACAGCGACACCTATTGAAACCATCGAGGAACTCAACGCTTTACGGGCCTAGGTATTGACTCTTCAAACACAGATCACAGCTTATGAAGCACCCTCAAGGCCACATTCTCCACCAAAACTACCCCTGGAGGAGGAAACAGTGACTATCCCAATACAACCCATCCTAGGTGGACACATCACGGCCGAAGGCCAGACCACCTTTGAACTCCCTACTTCCGCATGGATGAAGACTATAGAAGAACTTGGCCGAACCCACTCAGCACATTTGGAGGCTCAATTACACGCAATGGCCATGATAGAGGAACATATACTACAATCACCTTACTTTGCTCATTTGGCCCCTCGCAGGTATATATCTAGGCATGAGCTACAATATAAGCCATATTTTATGTTAATGGCAGAATACCAATTGGCCATCGAAAAGGAGACATCCAAGAAACCCTCCCATGCAGCTCAGTTTGAACCTGAAGACTTGCCAATGGACGCGCAGAGAGGAGAAATATTTCAACCAACTTTGCGCCAGGACTTATTACAAGAATATCCAGAAATGATGAGCACATGGGCCAAGGCATCACTCCATTTAAAGTATAACCCATGTTGGGGACCAATGCCACATCGCCGTCCTGGAAGGCCTTTGCAATCAAAGTACAAAACAACAAGCAGTGCCAGGACTAGCTCAATTACCCGTATTTCACACCACCCCACGGACCGCCCACTTTAGGATATATGATCGCAACGATTCGACACTGGCTTCCTCGCTTACGATGAATGGATGATGTAGCAACACATGACTATCAAAATATTTGACATGATGTAGATAGTATTCAAAGTCTTCCGTCGCATCAAGGCACCACATGTGAACACCCCGAGATTCGAGCATGGCAATGAAGATTTAGCATATGATATGAGTACGAGACCATCGCTCCAGGTGTGTTATGCCTCGCACTTTCGCATCAAATATCTACTTACATGCTATAAAATGACCTTTGAAGAAATTTTACTATAAGTTTTTGGGAGTATCATTCAGAGGTGTTCATCAGCAGGCCCACACATCTACTCCAACTATTTGCCTGTGAATAATTGGTTTACTCCATGCACTACAGACTCTCGCCACCAAAGGAACCTCAACCCATTGATTGGGAAAAACTCGAAGCAGATCTTGCAAGAGGTATCTGCATTTCAGAGCACACCCTCGCTCATGACCTCCTATAGAATTATATCCAACAAACCCCGCAACAAGGTTCTATCGAGGACGATCGAAGCGAGAGGGAGGGGGGTGTTGGCAGTAGCCAGAGGCACAGACGACACAGAAGCATGTGAAGGCATATCACAACGAAGTAGTGGGGAGCGAGTCGGATTATTTTTTCAAAGAAATATGTTTTATATTACTTTTTCCAAACCCTCAACACTAATTTTCATCACTATTGTATCATATGTAACATTGAACCTCTACTTTTGTAATTCATAGCTCCATTTTGTGCAAGCCGAGGAGTCCTCGAGCTTGAGGAGCTTAGGTAGAACGAGCCTACCAAGCTTGGCTATTTTCGGATCCCCTTTACCCTTTCAAATAGCACCTAGAACCTATTTTTTAACTATGCCAGTCACTAGACGTGAAACTGGTCAAAACTAGTCTAAAAACTATAAAAAGAGCTAGAGAGCTCATTTTTTAGGTTAGCTAGTGTAGACTTGTATGAGGTAGAGTGAGCTTGAGCTTGTAATTAGATCTTGAGTAATAGAGTCTATTTTCCTACCTTCCATTGTGTCTTGCTTGTCTCCTACATGTGTGTGTGTATGTGTGTGAGCATCTCTATGCTTCTCACCTTCACTGTCATCTACATTTCACATTCACGATCTTCATATCACTCCTATCTCTTCCGCAGATTGACATTAAGGAGGTGGAGCTTCTTAACGTGGTACTTACCATTGTCCTAGAGCAACAAGCTAAAATGACATTTTTTGCCCAACCCCAACTTTGACAACACCAGATTGGAGTAGCCATTCCTGTTGGAGCAAGTCTATGACAAGCCTAAGTATTGGCTTGAGTCTCACAAAGTCATTAAAGAAGCTTCAAAATGAAGACTATGTAAAGTTCACTTGTGAACTACCTCTTGTAACTTTTGAAGAGTTTACTTAATGTAAAAGTAAGAGAATCTTAAGTGGTTGAGCCCACATGATCAAGAATGGAAAGAGGAGCCACGAATTCGTGATTTGTGGTAGGTAGAGAATCAAATCAATCATTGATTGATTGGAGAGTGATTGAGGGAAGTTAGCCTCCCAAACTCAACTATAAATAGATGGCAGTTTTAGTCGTGGTTAGAGAGACCTATGTGAAGACCTCCAAGAGCTGAGCTTTATGCCATATCAAGGTGTGATTACAAGGCACACATATGTATCAGTAAGTCATTGTATTGTACAAGCAATATACTTTCATTTTCATGATTATTTGAGTTCATCTTTCCATGTTCTTGTGATGTGTACTACTCACTGCCATTACTTCAGTTTTTCTCAGTCAGCTTGCAGAGATTGTTTCTCTGCACTTGGTTCATCATTTTCAGTGATTTAACTTGGTAAAGTTAGCTCTATAAGTCTACTATATGCTCACAAATTTTCATGTCATTTGGATGTTGGAATCTTCAGTTATGTTCATTTGAAGTCAACAGGGTATGTTCATCTTCACTTCTCTGTGAGGTACCCGACTTTTTCAGTCATCTTGTCAGAGTCATTTCTCAGTGGTTACTTATCCAAATTCAGTGATTTAAAGCTTGTTGGATTCAGCTTACTGTCTACTATAAGCATACAAATTTTCATGATCATTGGATTCTTACATCTTGATTAATGTTTCTACTCACTGGTCTATTTCTGTAGCAGCCCGTGAAAATCGGGATGATGTCATCACTTGTTAAAAGTCATTCTCAGTGTGTGGTTTGTTATTTTTGATGAGATTACTCTCTAAAGTTAGCTCTTTAAGCTACCTAGCCTTCCCCAAGAGGAATTAATCTAATTGCTGCTGTGCTCAGAGAATTATGTAAAACACTGGACAGGTGTATCAACCAAGAATAGCAAGTTTTCACCTCTGAGCTAACTCCAACTTATCTGTTTTGATCTATCTTTTTGAGAGTGATCTTCCAAGGTACATAGGGTGTCTAATACATCCATTGGCAAGCTAAAAGGGCCCACCATCTACTCCTGGAGTTCATTTGACTGGTGTAGAGCAAAGATTTTGCAACACCTCTTCATCTTCAACACATACCTATCCATCTCTTCACAGTGGTATCAGAGCAAGGTTGGACAACATGGCAGATGGATTTCCTTCATCAATTGACAAATTGGACAGAGGTAACTACTCAGCTTGGTCATTAAGAATGGAAGCTTATCTCCAAGGTAGAAGTTTATATGGTTATGTGGCTGGAGATGAAGTTATGCCAAGTTTCAGGAACAAAAGTCAACCAACACAAGAAGAGCAAGAAAGATTGAGCACATGGTGCTCCAAGGATGCACTTGCAAGGTCTTATCTCCTCAACTCTATCTCAGATTTTTTGTTGCCTCACATTAGAAGTTGTAAGACATCTCAGGAAGTGTGGGATGCATTTGAAGCTTTCTTTTCTTCAAGTACCAAAGCTAGGAAGCATCAACTATGGCTGGATTTCACAACTCTCAAGAAGGATCCCAAACAAAATGTGACTGATTTTGTCACAAAGCTCAAGGACATAGCAGATCAGTTGGGAAGCATTGGAGAGGTAATAGATGAAGAGCAAATTGTAAGGCACGTCATCAATGGCTTGAAGGCAGATGACAAGTGGGAAGCATTCACCACAGCTATGGATTTGTACATGGACATGCATGTACCTGATTTCAACACACTCATTGGACAATTACTTACTCAAGAGGCAAATCTTATCAAAAATGGAGAAAGCTCTAAAGGTAATCAATCTTCAGCTTTATACACGGATAAAAGCAAGTCTAAAGATAACAAAGGAAAGGCAAAGAAAGTGGATGATGAAGCAGGTACATATCAAGCTAACTATGCAGGTAGAGGAAGACATGGCAGAGGTAGAGGAAGAGGAGGTAGACAAGGCAGGGGGAGATCCCAAGACTCCAACTCATGTTCTATTTGTGGATTAACTAATCATACAACTGAAAATTGCTTTAGGAATTCCAGGAATCAAAGAGGTAGAGGATACAATAGAGGAAGTTATGGCTACTCAAGAGGAAGGTTCAACAATTATCATGGCAACTACAACAACTACAATCATTCAAACTATCAAGGAGGCTACAAAGGAAGGAGAGACTACAATAACTATACAGAAGACTCAGACAAAGAGGATTCATTATTGATCATGAACATGGCTATGCCACAAGGTAAATCTGATGAGCATGTTTTCTACATAGATTCAGGTTGTTCAAATCATGTGGCAGGAAATGTGGCACTCCTATCAGATTTAGAAGATCCAAGGAATAAGCATGAGGTACAAATAGGAGATGATACAAAACATCCTGTGGAGAAAATAGGCAATGTCAAAGCACCTGATGGAAACATCAACCTACTCAGTAAGGTACTCTATGTCCCTACCATTACAAAGAATTTGATAAGTGTTGGGCAGATAGTAGAGAAAGGGTTGCAAGTCAGGTTCACAAAGGCAGGAGCATTTGTTGAAGATCCAAGTCAAGGATTCAGAAGAATTGCAAAAGGTGAAAAGACAGGTAGATTGTTCACATTTGAATTACAGGACACTAGAAACATTGCTCTCTTTAATTATGGTAGTCAGACACTCACAGAATTGGAAGTATGGCACAAAAGGTTAGCACATATTGGTGAAAGGTCATTAAAGCAAATTTGCAGGGACCAAAGTGTACTTGGACTCCCTAACTTGTCAAAACAACATATGATTTATAAGTGTAGTGCATGTCAGTTTGGAAAGTCTCACAGGTTACCATTCATGAAGAAAGGTTATATGCATGGAGATCTCTTGGAGTTGGTTCATATAGATGTATGGGGACCAAGCAAGGAAGCTTCAATATCAGGATCAAGGTATTATGTTTCCTTTATTGATGATTGCAGCAGATGGACTATCCTATTCTTTATGAAACACAAAGATGAAGTTTTTTCATGTTTCAAAAGATATTTGGCTCTTGTGGAGAATCAAACAGGTAAATCACTAAAAAGGCTAAGGTCAGATGGAGGGGGAGAATACTTCTCCCATGAGTTTGATTCTTTTCTTCAAGAAAGAGGAATCAAAAGAGAGGTAACTACAAGGTACACTCCTGAGCAAAATGGAGTGGCAGAAAGGAGGAATAGGACAATTGTTGAAGCTGCAAGGTCTATGTTAAATGAAAAGCATTTACCTAATTACTTATGGGCTGAGGCTGTATCTACAGCCACTTACTTGATTAACAGGTTGCCTTCAAAACCCCTTGATGGGATGACTCCATATGAGGCTTGGAATGGAAGAAGACCAAGTTTAGATCATTGTAAAATTTTTGGATGTATTGCTTTTGCTCATGTTCCTTCACAGGTTAGAGGCAAGATGGATCCAAAGGCAGAAAGGTGTGTATTTATTGGATATGACAACAATCAAAAGGGCTACACGTTATACAACCCTACCAACAAAGGATTCTTGGTAAGCAGAGATGTAGTTTTTGATGAGAACAATTCATGGTATGAAGATTCATGCAGGAAGATCAATTTACCATATGATCTTGAAGAAGATTTTCCAAAGCTTGGTAGAGAACAATCAAAGATTGAAGAACAAGACACCTCAGAGGATGATGAAGAATCTCACATGGAAAAGATCAAAGCATGGAAGTCTAAAGGTAAAGCAAAATTGCAGGAACTTGGACATGAGGCAGAATCATCAAATCATGGCTTAAGAAGATCTATGAGGGAAAAGAAAAAACCAGAAAGGTATGGGTTTGACACCTCATTAGTAACTAAACATTCTATCTACATAGCACAGGACATAAACCAAGAGGAGCCATCATCATTTGAAGAGGCCAAAGCAAAAACAGAATGGAAGCATGCAATGAAGGAAGAGATTGAAGCACTTGAGGAAAACAACACTTGGGATTTGGTGCCCAAGACTTCATCCATGAAGGTAATAGGCTCAAGATGGGTCTATAAACTCAAGAAGAATTCTGATGGTTCCATTAACAGGTATAAGGCAAGGCTTGTAGCAAAAGGCTTTGCACAAACTCAGGGAATTGATTATGAGGAGACATTCTCTCCTGTGGCAAAGATGCCTACTATTAGGGTTTTGCTTAGTATTGCCTCTTCCAAGAATTGGAAGATACTTCAACTAGATGTGAAGAATGCATTCTTGAATGGTTGGATAACACAAGAGGTATATATGGCACAACCACTTGGTTTTGAGAGTCAAGTTTATCCTGATTATGTGTGTAAACTTAACAAAGCATTGTATGGTCTCAAGCAAGCTCCAAGAGCTTGGAATTTCATGCTTGTTTCATTCTTGCAGGACAAAGGCTTTCAACCAAGCAAAGCAGATCCTTCACTCTTTATTAAAAAGAGTAATTCCGAGGTCATCTACCTATGTGTATATGTAGATGATATTATATTGACAGGAAATGATGCAGATGGTATGAAGAAGATCAAAGATCAGATGAGAGAAGAGTTCAAGATAAGTGATTTGGGTTCACTTACCTACCTCCTAGGTTTGGAAGTTGTCTACAAAGATCATGGTTTGTTTCTCACTCAAAGAAAGTACATTAAGGACATGTTGGCAAAATTCAAGATGCAAGATTGTAAGATTGCAGGTACTCCAATGGAGGTCAATCACAAATTGAGCTCACATGAAGGTGAACTCATAGAGGACATCACATCATATCAAAGTCTAGTGGGTAGTCTCAACTATGCCACATTGACAAGAGTAGATATATGTTACAGTGTGAGTGTGCTAAGTCAATTTATGCACACACCAAGGAAACCACATATGGATGCTGCCAAAAGGATTCTCAAGTATCTCAAAGGAACCATAAATGAAGGACTTTATTATCCTATGTATCTGATTTAGGTTTGAAGCTATTTTCTGATGCAGATTGGGCTGGCTCCAAGGAAGATAGAAGGAGCACTTCAGGTTATCTTACCTTTGCAGGTTCAAAGCTTATTTCATGGTCATCCAAGAAGCAACCCTCAGTTGCTCTCTCTTCTACTGAAGCTGAATATAGAGGTCTTGCCATAGCTACTCAGGAAGCTATGTGGATGAAGACATTATTCAAAGATCTTGGATTGGAGTTTGGAACTCCAACTATTTTTGGTGATAATATGAGTTCTATTCACTTGGCTGCTAATCCTATTTTTCATGCAAGGACTAAACATATTGAAGTTCATTATCATTATGTACGAGAGAAGATCCTAAGCAAGGAGATTCAAATATCATATGTGTCCACACATCAACAATGTGCAGATATTCTAACCAAAGCACTGGATGGTACAAAGCTTTGCAAATTCAAGGCTATGATTGGTTTGCAGGTAATCTTGGAAGATTGAAGACCTCAAGCATACTTGGCTTGAGGGGGAGCTGTTGGAGCAAGTCTATGACAAGCCTAAGTATTGGCTTGAGTCTCACAAAGTCATTAAAGAAGCTTCAAAATGAAGACTATGTAAAGTTCACTTGTGAACTACCTCTTGTAACTTTTGAAGAGTTTACTTAATGTAAAAGTAAGAGAATCTTAAGTGGTTGAGCCCACATGATCAAGAATGGAAAGAGGAGCCACGAATTCGTGATTTGTGGTAGGTAGAGAATCAAATCAATCATTGATTGATTGGAGAGTGATTGAGGGAAGTTAGCCTCCCAAACTCAACTATAAATAGATGGCAGTTTTAGTCGTGGTTAGAGAGACCTATGTGAAGACCTCCAAGAGCTGAGCTTTATGCCATATCAAGGTGTGATTACAAGGCACACATATGTATCAGTAAGTCATTGTATTGTACAAGCAATATACTTTCATTTTCATGATTATTTGAGTTCATCTTTCCATGTTCTTGTGATGTGTACTACTCACTGCCATTACTTCAGTTTTTCTCAGTCAGCTTGCAGAGATTGTTTCTCTGCACTTGGTTCATCATTTTCAGTGATTTAACTTGGTAAAGTTAGCTCCATAAGTCTACTATATGCTCACAAATTTTCATGTCATTTGGATGTTGGAATCTTCAGTTATGTTCATTTGAAGTCAACAGGGTATGTTCATCTTCACTTCTCTGTGAGGTACCCGACTTTTTCAGTCATCTTGTCAGAGTCATTTCTCAGTGGTTACTTATCCAAATTCAGTGATTTAAAGCTTGTTGGATTCAGCTTACTGTCTTCTATAAGCATACAAATTTTCATGATCATTGGATTCTTACATCTTGATTAATTTTTCTACTCACTGGTCTATTTCTGTAGCAGCCCGTGAAAATCGGGATGATGTCATCACTTGTTAAAAGTCATTCTCAGTGTGTGGTTTGTTATTTTTGATGAGATTACTCTCTAAAGTTAGCTCTTTAAGCTACCTAGCCTTCCCCAAGAGGAATTAATCTAATTGCTGCTGTGCTCAGAGAATTATGTAAAACACTGGACAGGTGTATCAACCAAGAATAGCAAGTTTTCACCTCTGAGCTAACTCCAACTTATCTGTTTTGATCTATCTTTTTGAGAGTGATCTTCCAAGGTACATAGGGTGTCTAATACATCCATTGGCAAGCTAAAAGGGCCCACCATCTACTCCTGGAGTTCATTTGGCTGGTGTAGAGCAAAGATTTTGCAACACCTCTTCATCTTCAACACATACCTATCCATCTCTTCACAATTCCATGTCCATGTGGATGCCTCCAATTTCACTATTGGATGCATGCTAGCACAACAAATTCAGAAGGAAACTTAGATTTACTCATAGCATATCCTAGTAGACACTTGAATGTAACAAAAAGTAATTATACCACAGATGAATGAGAAGGATTATGCATGGTTTATGCAGTGAACTTTATTTGACATTATTTTATTGCATATAAGTTCAATTTCTTCACAGACCATCAAGCCCTTCTTTTCTTGGTGAGAAAATGTTGCAATATTGGAAACTGAGTAAGATGTTTTATCTTACTAATGTACTATGATTTTGAAGTAGTTAGGAAAGCTAAGACCCACCTTAGGCTAGATCACCGTTCATGAATTACATTAGGAGAAACACTGCAAGGTGTGTTAGATGACTTTCTCACTACGAATTTGTTTAATCTCAAAGTAGTTCCAACTTGGGCAAGACTGTTAGTGTTAATCTTGGCATATGGACCAAAATACCTTATAGTAAGAACACAAGGAAAGGAAGTAATCAAGTATCAAAAGGAGCAAATACTCGCATGAAGCATTTATAAGCAAGACACAATTAGCGTGTGTAGCTGCACTAGAGAAATACTAGTCTAAGTAATGAAAACCTCCACACATTGAGGAAATTAGAAGTGTATTGGTCAACCATGGAAGTGGATGTTTATAAGTTGCTTAAGGACTTTTCATAGTGCATTATCAGAACGCCTATGGAACATGCAATGTTATATTAGGTGTCACTAATACAAGATTGGAGTGGTCATTTAGTTGACTTCTTGAAAACCAAAAGTTTTCCTTTTGGGTTGAGATTATAATGACAAAGAAATCTAGAAGAGTAAGTGCAAGACTATGCACTCATTGGTAATAGTTTGTAAAACACGAGAGATTGATATTTGAGACTATGTGTGCATGAAAGTGATTATTTGGGAATACTAAAACTTGCACACAATGGTGGTGTAGGTGGAAACTTTGAGCCTGATTATGTGCTCAAAGCAATTCTATTTTTAGTTCTTTGGTGGCCCACACTTCACATGGATGCACATGCCTATGTGAAACATTGTGACACACACCAGAGAGACCAATATCCTATATGAAAGGATGAGATACCACTAAGATCCATGATGGGAGGCTATGCATTCTCAAAGTGGGGTATCAATTTTGCAAGTCCCATTAATCCCCAGCTAGAAGTTCCCATGTGAAATACATTATTGTAGCCACATAATATCTCACCATGTGGGTAGAAGTGAGAGCTACAAGAAAGAATGATATGCAAACTACAACAAGGTTTCTATTTGTGAATGTGTTCATGAGATATGGATTTCCCATAGAATTGGTGACTCATAGAGGAACTTACGTTCTAAATGGTGATTGAATATCTATTACAAGAATTCATGGTGACTCATAAGAAATTAGCATTGTAACACCTGCAAGCGAATGAACAAGCAAAAAGTACTAATGAAGTCTTATGTAACATATTGAAAAGGCTTATAGATAAAAAACACTCTAATTGGGACAAAGGGTTACATCATGCTATTTGGAAGTATCGACTGATCTATAAACTAATACTCAATGCAACTCCCTTTCGAGATGGTATTTGGCTAGAATGTAGTTCTACCACTAGATTTCTTGATAGCCATGCTAAGATTAGCACAAAAGCATCAATGGATGGACCATGAGCTATCTTCAAGGATAATAGATTAAGAACATCTAGGAGACATGAGATTAAGAGCAACAACATGAATATATGTAGCAAAGGAAAGGCAAAAGGCTTACTTCAATGCACACATGAAAGAAAAAGGATTAAAAGTTGGCAATGTAGTATTGGTGTACACTTTGAAACAAGATTCTCATGAGTTATAAAAACATGGTTATACTCATATGATTATCAATAAACTTTTGAATAGAGATGGGATTCAATTAGCCACCCTAGAAAGAGATGCAAGTGGATGTAAAGTCAAGCTTTATCAAGAGCCATTGATGGAAGAAATAAATCAATGACTGAATGTGGCTAAGGAGTGTAAAGAGTAAGAGAACTAAATACGAGAAGAAGCACTAGTTGGAGCCCTAGAACACATTAAATGCATGAAGGTAAGATGAGAGGGCTTAGGTTATCATAGGAATGCCAATGTTGAAGAGATCCACATCGTGATTGTCAATAGAAACCTAAAGGCCCCAAGATATCACATGGCAATGTGCTAAGCTAGAAAGAATACCTCTCCTAGCATAGTCGATTGAAGACCATTCATTTTAGTTGAGCTAGAATGGGGTACTACAATCAAGAGGATCATAGCCCTGATTGATTCAAGAGCTTCCGCTAGTGCCATTAGGTATTTGTGTTGTTAAGACATGAAAATACAAGTGAATCTGATTGGCGGCCCTACCTTGTAGGATTATGAGGTGTGGAAACCCCTTGCATTAGTGAGGAAGAAGTTCTGATCCTCATATAAGATGCCCACTTGATAGTAAAGCTATTAGTTTGCAATGATGAAGATCTTACAAAACCTTTGATATTAGGCAAAGATTGGATCTATCATCACGTAGTCAACTAGAACATTTGAAGATGCCTTCTTCAAGTTTGGGTAGAGTTAGAGACTCTTGAGATCTCTAACTCTGAATTCATAGCAGCTAAAAAAACTCTCTGATCTTTTGGCTCTCTATCTATAGTAAAGTTGTGGTCTCTCGCATCTTCGTGAGCTTAATTTATAATAGAGATGAAGACTCCTGGGTCTTCTAGTTCTCACTTCGTCAGAAATCTTGAGATGCTCGCATTCTCTAGTCATAAATCCACTCACTGTGCATATATCCCTAATTCTATTGCATAGAATGCCTCACTTCTTGATGGATAGGTCATGCAAGAGATGGAACCATGTTCTTTTCCAAAGATGAGTCTGTTGAAGATTACTCAACTGTAAGAGCGTAACAAAAAACTATAGAATAACCGCAATGCTCACCTCAAGTCCTATAGACCAATCGATGCAAAAACAACCTATTGTGCACATGAAGCAAGTGTGGGTGAAGAAAGGTGAACAACCATCTGTTACACCAAAGCCACTATCCACACAACAGAAGTAGCAAATTTGAAGGCTGATTTTGATGATGAAGAAAGGAAATCAACTATGACTAATTTGAAAAATTTGGATTCCCAAGCGGTCGATGACAACATGCCCTAATAGCTCACGCATTTGGGTGTGTAAGACGTGCTTGTAGGCCCAAATGCTTCCTTCCATATCACCTACCTTAGTGATTGATAAGCCTTCTTGTTTTTACTCCCCATCTAGAAGAAATCCACTTCATATGACAAGCCTTGTAAACACTATTAAGAACTTTTTTTACACATAAGAAGACGAAATTGCAAGTACATAATGATTTTATATGCGAATTGTTTGGTCGATAGGGTGTAGATCTTCTACGTACTTGTGTGGTGTTCTAAAAAGAAAAAATCAAAGGCGTTATCCTAGTATTTCAAAAGAAATATGAAACGAAGTTGAATATTTAAGTGAAAAGGAAGATGGAAGCAATATGCCTTGGATCCATATCAGAATTCTCACAATAAGTGATCAAATCAACTAATGCCCCCTATCCCAACCAAGAATGGACTTTTTAATGAACCTTCGGTATTTAAGAAAGAATGGCATTATCATTATCACTAGATACTTAGCACATTTAAAGATACAACATTGGTAACTCCTTATCATTGTCCATGAGAGAACCATGAGATTGAAGATTTTATACATTTACTTCATCGAAGTGATGTTTAAGTATGTTATTGCAAAGAGTTTTTGTTTTAATGGAGACAAGCTAGAATGTTTCTAGTGGATGTGCACCAATGTACTATCTAAATGTATCAATATGAGTAATAATCTAGCCTTTAGAGATACATTTTTCAAGATATTTGGTGGGGTGTAAACTTCATGAGAGTTTGACCACCCAAGTAATATTCTTGCATGAGTGAATCAAACCAAAAGACTAAATTGGAGGTTCACCAACTTAAGAATCTTAAGGTGATGAAGTTCCAGCAAATAGTTGCTAACTCTATGTGACTACACACTAGAACATACTTAATAGGGGCTACTCCACAACTGTAGACTGCCAATAATGAACAATGGGTTCTTGCTTGGAGGAATTTGAGAATACAGTTGCTATATTTTTCTATAGAGTCTCTAATCCAGTCCTCACTTATGGTGTTCTATAGGTCCACTGTCCAAACAATGATCTAAACACTCTTACCATTGATCAAACAATGTACATGAAGTAAGCTTTCCTTCATTGAGTATACAAACAATCATGAACATATACTAATTTAAATTAGTCACTTCATAGAGTACAATCCATAGACATAGCATAACATAATAACAAATCCAACAAAAAGGAGAACAATAGTGATTACATAGACAACTCCCCGTGCCCGCAACACCACTAGTTTGTGTGCTCCATGGAAGAGTGATACATCATATTAATGTTGAAAGGTTACATGTTGCCTTGAAGGGGTTGCATCCCTTTTCTAGTGAATGCATTCTAGTACTTATAGTAAAAAGAATATGATAATTACAAAACATTGCTTTTGTGTCCAATGGCCTAACATTTGACACCCATAGAGGACCTAAACCCAAAACTATACTTAGGGAGTTTAATAGATGGTTCTTCTTTGTCTTTATTTTGCTTGTCCTGTTCTTTAGAGCCTAAAACTGCTTCCTACAAAGCACTTAGTTTGGCTTCTTCAAAAGAATCATGTATCTTTTTCCAAAAAACCTTAATTAATGTAGTAGATGGTGTGTCTTGGTCCATTTGTTTAACTTTATTAGACTTATGGTTGACAGTAGTTGCATCATAAAGGACATCCTTGGTTTCTATGGTAGCTCGATGCTCTTGTACTTCCTCTTGTACGTAAGAGTTTTGCTTCAAAATCGTTCTAGCTTTCAGCTTGGCAGTAGCCAGCTCATCTCTTGCTATTATCAGCGCAATGATTGTCCCTTGATGTTGGGCATGAGATTGCCTTGAAGCACCAGACATTTTTCGGATGACAAAAAGGCATTTGTATGAGATAAACTACACACTAGTCTTCCCACTAGGTGAAGTGAATGATCAACTGATCATGCACATCCTATAGATAATAATCGACACATCCATGGGTGTTTAAACAGGTTGGGATGGTGGTGATGGAGGTTGGGGTATGAATGCAACAAGGAGTGCCTCTCACTAAATCACACGTGTTACACCAATGGGCAAGAAGGGGAAGAAGGAATGATTACCAGTCATGGTTGTGATAATCCTTTGTGGTTTATGGTGTTTGAAGTTGCATTCAATCAAGTAATCAATAATCTAAAAGTAGATCAAACTAGATCTTCACTTTTCCTAGATTGTAGGAAAGTGAATTGATTCCCTCCAACAACCATTCCCACCTTCATTTGAATTCAAACTTCACTTGTAGAAGTCGTGGAACACTCCTATAGTCTATATAAGGACTTCAAATCACTTGTACATTACATGGGAGCAATATGCATACACTTGTGACCATCATTGTCTTGCTCCTTCAATTCTCTACATCATCTTCTTCGCCAACAGTAATCTTGCAGAGGTTGCTGCTCTCTCTCCAAAGCTCCAATTTGAAAGCAAGATGGCTCATTGGAAAGATATTAATGTCTAGTGTATGCCTATAAATTTTCATAGCATTTGGTTCAGTATATTGGGAGAAATCTGAGTTTTTCTGTCGTGGGGTCAATCTCTACGTATTCCTGAAAAATAGGAAGTAGCATCGGTGAATGTCGCATTCATTCCTATAGCATATTTTGCTTATTCCTTATACTCCTATGCATTCTATACACTCAAGCCTATGTGTATCACTCCCATAAAAGGATGTTTTCTGATTGTAATCACGCTGGTCGCTATGGGCATTTGAAGTTCATTGTCTCTTCCATATATAATAGGTTTTTTGAGCTAGACGACCCGCGAACCTATCTCTTTTGTATCGACTCATTCTCCTTGATGCTCCAAATTACATAGTGTGTTTCTTTGCACTTATAACATGGTTATAAGGTCTATTTCAGTCTCCATAAGCTCAAGGGCTGTTCTTGTGCCTGTTGGCTTGACCAAACTTCGTTGCTTCGAAATGCACTTTTCTACCTTCTTCAAGCTTCTCCAAGTTCTTTCAGTGGTATGAGAGCTAAATCAAGGTGGGTGACGGTTTTCGCTCAATGATCGAGAAGCTTGATCGACACAACTACAGAGCTTGGCAAATCAGAATGGAGGCCTATTTGCAAGGTAGAAATCTTTATGGAATTGTAGCAGGTGATGAAGCTATGCCTATTCCAAGATTCAAAGGAGGACCTACACAAGAGAAGACAGATAAGTTCACACTTTGGTGCGCAAGGGATGCTCAATCAAGGTCGTACATACTAAAATCTATCTCTGACTTTCTATTACCACATATTAGAGGATGCAAGACATCTCAAGAGACTGCCCTCGCGACTTTCTTTTCTGCTAGTACCAAAGCAAGAAAGAATCATCTTTGGAACGAGTTCAACCAAATGAAGAAGACACCTAAACAAACCATCACAGAGTTTGTTACCAAGGTCAAGGAGGTTGTGGATAAGTTAGCATCCATTGGAGAGCTGATTGAAGAAGAGGTCATCATGAGGAAAATTCTCAATGGCATTCGAAGTGATAAGCAATGGCAATCCTTCAGGACGGCTTATGATCTCATCATGGATGTGCAAACTCCAGACTTCAACATCTTTCTTGGACAACTCTTCAATCAAGAAGCCAACAATAGCATAAAGGAAGGTAACTCTTATCATGGTAATTCAACTAGTGCTCTATATGCAGATAAGAAGGATAAGAAGCAGAAAGGCAAGAAGAAGGAAGAAGATGAAGAAGAGACTTCCCAAGCCAACTTTCCAAGCAAGAGCAAGTGGAAAGGGAAGAAGAAAGGACCAAAGCAATACAAAGCCAAAGGTCAGAATGTTCAACCTTGTGCCATATGGGATAAGACCAACCATACCACTCAGAAATGCTAGTTCAATGGGAAGACCCAGAAAGGAAGTGGAAGAGGTGGATATGGCAGCAATAGAGGCAAAGGAGGACACAACTTCAACAATAACAATAGAGGCTACAATAGAAGGGACTACAACAATTATTCAGAAGATCAACCACATGAAGACTCATTGCTTCTTATGAATTTAAGCCACAAAGAAGGTAAAGAAGATGATCATTTGTTCTACATAGGTTCATGATGTTCGAATCATGTTGCAGGCAACATTGCTCTTCTATCTGACTTGGAAAGTCCAAAGCATAGACATGAAGTGCAAATAGGGGTTTACACGAAGCACAATGTGGAGAAGATTGGTAATGTCAAAGCTTCCAATGGGAGGACAAACATTCTAAGTAAGGTTTTCTATGTACCCACTATCACTAAAAACCTAATAAGTGTAGGCCAAATAGTTTTGAAAAAGGCTTGCAAGTTAGGTTCACCCAACATTGAGATTTTGTAGAAGACCCATGTCAAGGCTTCAAAAAGATAGTCCCAGGTGAGAAGCATGGTAGGCTCTTTACTTTTGAAGTAGGAGAAATCAGGAACATGGCTCTATTCAACTTTGGGTCTCAAACCCTAAGTGAGCTTGAAGTGTGGCATAAGAGACTTGCTCATGTGAATGAAAGAACTTTGAAGGATATATGCAAGGATCAAAGTGTTCTAGGACTGCCAAACATATCAATGCAACACATGATCAACATGTGTGATGCATGTCAGATTGGGAAGGCACAAAGACAACCATTCAACCACAAAGGCTACATCCACAACAACTTATTGGACTTAGTACATACAGATGTACGGGGACCAAGTCAAGAACCTTCATTGGCAGGATGAAGGTATTATGTCTCATTTATTGATGACCATAGTAGATGGACTGTTCTATACTTTATCAAGAGTAAGAATGAAGTGTTTGATTGCTTCAAGAAGTATCGTGCACATGTGGAGAATCATACAGGTAGATCACTAAAGAAGCTCAGATCTGATGGAGGGGGAGAATACTTCTCCAAAGATTTTGATGAGTTCTTACAGGAAAAAGGTATCAAAAGGGAAGTGACTACTAGGTACTCTCCTCAACTAAATGGAATTGTAGAGAGGATAAACAAGACATTGGTTGGATCAGCCCGAACAATGCTAGAATAGAAGAAGTTGCCACATTATCTCTCGGAAAAAGCTATTTCAATTGTTGTGTACCTTGTCAATAGACTACCATCCAAATCACTTCAAGGTTTATGGAGCATGGCATGGAAGAAAACCTAGTCTTGGACATTGCAAGGTTTTTGGTTGTTTAGCTTATGTTCATGTACCAGCACAAATAGAGGTAAGCTAGATGAAAGGGAAACAAAGGTAGTGTTTATTGGATATGATTCAACTCAGATGGGTTACAGGTTCTTCAATCCTTCAACCAAGCAATTCACTACAAGTAGAGATGTTGTGTTTGAAGAACAAAGGTCTTGGTATGATGAAGAGAAACAAAAGGTAACACTACCATATGATCTTGATTCTTACTCTCATCAATTAGGAAGCAAGCATGATACACAGGTCCAGGATCCAAGAAGCGATACAGACGATGACCAAGATGAAAGAGAAAAGGATTACAAGCTATGGAAGTCAAGAGGCAGATAAAAGATGCAAGAGGTTGGAGAATGCTCCAAACACGTACCTAGAAGATCAGCAAGAGAGAAGAAACAACCGGAAAGGTATGGATATGATTCCACATTTGTTACGAAGCATTCAATATACTTGGCATAAGTTTCTATTTCAGAGGAACCCTCAACCTATGAAGAGGCAAAGGGAAACCCTAATTGGGAAAAGGCCATGACAGAAGAATTAGATGCATTGAAGGAGATGGACACTTGGGATTTGGTTCCAATATCGCCGAATCAAAAGGTAATTGGTTGCAGATGGGTATATAAAGTTAAAAGAAATTCAGATGGATCAGCTTGTAGGTACAAGGCAAGATTAGTTGCCAAAGGATGCTCACAAAATCATGGTATAGACTATGAGGAAACATTCTCACCAGTTGCAAAGATGACTACAATCAGGACATTGATAAGTGTAGCTGCTGCAAGGAACTGGAGACTCCTCCAACTCGATGTGAAAAATGCATTCTTAAATGGTTGGATAAGTGAAGAGGTATACATGTCACAACCACCAGGTTTTGAAAACCCTAATCATCCATCTTATGTTTGCAGACTTAAGAAAGCATTGTATAGATTGAAACAAGCTCCTAGAGCTTGGAATTACAGGTTGATTACATATCTTCAAGATCAAGGGATCAAAGCTAGCAGCTCAGATCCTTCTTTATTCATCAAAAGGGATCACAATGAAGTTATCTATCTATGTGTATATGTAGATGATATTATTGTGATAGGTGATGATCTAAATGACATTCAAAGGATCAAGAGACACATGCAAGAGGAGTTCAAAATCAGTAACCTAGGTGAGCTCACATATTTCCTAGGTATGCAGGTGATATATACAGATGAAGGAATGTATTTGACTCAGACAAGATACATTCACGATCTTCTTCTCGAGTTCAAAATGGAGAACACTAAACTTGCAGGTACACCTTTGGAGATGAATCATAAACTTAGTGTTTATGAAGGTGAGAAAATTGAAGACCTAAAAGAATATCAAAGCTTGGTAGGTAGCTTGATATATGCTACTCATACAAGGGCAAACATCTCATATAGTGTGGAAGTGCTTAGTCAGTTCATGCACTCAGAGAGAAGACCACATATGTGATGGAGAGTGTTAATCTCCAAAGAACAACCTACTCTTGAATTTAAACACCTCTATATCAAGAGTAAGTCAAAACCTTCACCAATTTAAGAGATTAATGACCAAATATCAATTTCTTGACTAAACTGTGAAGAAGAAAATTATTCAGAAAGTCTGCTGCATAGATCTTGCTCATTGACTGAGTAAATGTGTAAAGTTTTTTATGGAACTTTGCACAAGGTGTTGCCTAAAGATTGGGCACCTTCTCCAAGTCAAATTACTTCAAAAGGTTCAGTAGATCTTGAGAAATCTACTTACCAAGTCAGCTATGTCTAAATCTGCACTTCTGAGAAGTCCATTTGGACACCCCTAACTTCTTAACTTTAATTCTCTCAGTATAGAACCCGTTTAAGCAAATGCTTCTAGCCACGAGTAGCTTACCTTCCAACTTAAAGATTAAGTGCTTACTTGCACAAAACTTTAAACTGTGGAGTGAGAAATGATCAAATCATTAAGATCAAAATTTGCGCCTGTTTCAGGAACCAGTGAGTACTTTCTCACATGTAAATGTTCCTACATACAATTCTCTTAGCCTGATCACAATTAGACTCTTAAACTCTAGCCATAGATTGATTAACTATGGACTTAGATATCTCCAAAAGGAATTCACAAAAGATCTATCACACAGGGAGAAAACACAGAAATATCGGGCGCAATTTTTCCTTCTATTTCTCAGAAGTTTACAACTGAGTGAGAGAGAGATTTCAACTCACTTCTCATGTGTCTAATGACACTTACAACTTATCAATACACTATTCTCATGATCTCCTATTGTTTCCCCCCATTGCCCCGACATTTTTTCCAAGTATTTATAGGCAAATATGTACAAGTTTATGACTATTCAAAACTCTAAGTGATCTATGTCTTCACTAATGTACATATGTGTACAAATCATTCATCCTGTGAATGTGTCCATCTTCTTTGCTTCAAGAATTGTTCTTATCTCCATTCTTTGTCCTTCAAATCTTCAATTGGTGATTGGTCTGCACCAACAGCTCCCCCTCAATCATCAATTGAGGTTTCTCTTATCTTCTTTATACCTGCCATGTCTTTAAACTTCTGTAGCTTTGGTCCATCCAAGCTCTTTGTAAGCATATCAGCTATCTGATCTTTTGTTGAAGTATGTATGACTTCAATCTCCTTATCCATCACCTTCTCTCTTAGAAAGTGATATTGTATCTCAATGTGTTTAGTCCTTGCATGAAAAACAAGATTAGCAGCTAAATATAATGAACTCATGTTATCACCATAAATGATAGGTATGCTTTGTATAGTGTCAAAACTCTTCATGAGAGCCTTAAGCCAAATCACTTCTTTTGCAGCTTCAACCATGCCTTTGTACTCTGCTTCTGTAGATGACAAAGCAACTGTATGTTGCTTCTTTGAGCACCAGGAGATTAACTTATCTCCCACATAACACATGTATCCATAGGTTGACCTTCTATCATCTGGATTACCTGCCCAATCTGCATCACTATAGATCTTGATATTTGTATCTGATGTAAAACCATAATACAAACCTTCTTTGAGTGTACCCTTAATGTACCTCAACACTCTTTGACCTGCAATCCAATGCTCTTTCCTAGGACAATGCATAAATTGAGACAAAACCCCTACTGCATATGATAAATCAGGTCTAGTTAAAGTAGCATAGATAAGACTACCAACCAAACTCTGATATTGTCTCATGTCTTTGAATTCTTCACCTCCAAATTTACTCAATTTCTGATTCACCTCCATTGGTGTAGGTGCTACCCTGCAATCATCCATTTTAAACTTGATTAACAAGTTTCTTAAATACCTTTCTTGAGTCACATACACTCCATGTTGAGTGTATGAAATCTCCATGCCCAAGAAGTATGACAAGTCTCCCAAATCACTGATTTTGAACTCTTTCTCCATTTGCTTCTTTAAGCATTGAATGCCTTTCTCATCTGTACCTGTAAGTATGATATCATCAACATATATGCACATGTAAATAAACCCATCATCACTTGCTTTGACAAGCAAGCTACTATCTGCTTTAGACACCTGAAATCCAAGTTCTTTCAAGAACTTTACAAGTCTATAATTCCATGCCCTTGGGCCTACTTCAAACCATACAAAGCTCTCTTGAGCTTGCACACATGATCTGGATACCTTTTATCTCTGAACCCTTGAGGTTGCTCCATGAACACATCATCTGAAATATAACCATTCAAAAAAGCATTTTTTACATCAAGTTGACATAACTTCCAACCTTTACATGCAGCAATAGCTATAAGTGTCCTGATGGTTGTCATCTTTGCCACATGACTATAAGTCTCATCATAGTCGACACCATATGTCTGAGCAAACCCTTTGACAACAAGTCTAGCTTTGTACCTAGACACACTTCCATCTGCAAATCTTTTTGTCTTATAAACCCACTTACATCCAATGATCTTCTGGCTATTTGGCTTTGGAACCAAATCCCATGTTTGATTCTCCAATAATGCATCATATTCTTCCTGCATAGCTTTCTCCCAATTTTCTTTACCTTTTGCCTCTTCATATGTAGAAGGGTCTTCATCTGCTTTAATCATGTAAGCATAATCTTTGGTAGCCAAAAATGAAGTATCATAGCTATACCTTGTAGGTTGCCATTTGTTCCTTGTAGACCTCCTAAGTTCTCCACTTCTTGAGGTTTCTGGTTCTTCATATTCAGGATCAAACCTTGGTGTTTCTTCCACTTCAACCTGCACTTCATTATTCTCTTGCTCATCAAATATCTGAACCTTTGATTTACCTTTCCTTTGGCTCACAATTTCTTCATCATCTGTATTAATATTGATAGTACATGCATACCAAGTACCTTGCTCATCAAATGTAACATCTTTTGATACAAGAAAATGTTTTGTGGATGGATTCCACAACCTGTATCCCATCTGCTTATCATCATAACCAATAAACACATATTTTTTAGCTTTAGGTTCCAATTTGTGCCTTAATTGTGATGGTACATATGCATAGGCCAAACATCCAAATACTTTGCAATGGTCTAGTGTAGGTCTCTTACCCCACCATGCCTCATAAGGTGTCATTCCCTGCAAAGCTTTACAAGGTAGCCTATTGACCAATTAAGTAGCTGTATTTACAGCCTCAACCCACAAATAATTAGGGCAATTTTTCTCCTTCATCATGGACCTTGCAAACTCAACAAGAGTTCTATTTCTCCTTTCTGCTACACCATTTTGTTGAGGAGAGTACCTACAAGTAACTTCCCTTTTTATACCTGCATCCCACAAGTAATCACTGAACTCATTAGAAAAATACTCTCCCCCTCCATCTGACCTTAGTCTTTTCAACTTATGTCCTGTAATTCTCTCTGCATACATGTGATAATGTTTGAAAGTATTGAATACTTCTGACTTATATTTGATCACATAAATAGTGATCCACTACAAATCCAGCATGCTTTGGCTCCATCTTTGTTGTTCCTGCCTCTTCCTCTACCTCTTAGGAAGTTGGCTTGACTAGTTGTACCTTCATCTTCACCTGCTTGTTACTTTCCTTTGTTAGCTTTCTTCTTGTCCTTTGAGTACATTGCATGACCTCTACTTTTGTCACCATCTCCTTTAACATCCTGCTCAAATGTTAGCATATGACCTAGCAACTGATTTAAATCAGGAGTGAAATGATCAAGTGATAATTCTGTAGACAAAATGAATGGCTTCCATTTGTCATCACCTCTTAAACCTGTAAGGATTTGCCTTACCAATTTATCCTCCTCAATGTCTTCATCAACTGCTCCTAAAGCATCTGCAATATCTTTCATTCTTGTCACATAGTCTGAAATGGATTGAGAAGCCTTCTTCTGAAAGGTGGTAAACTCTGCCCATAAGGATGCCTTCCTTGACAAGTAATCATTGACTGCCATATAGATAAAGCTCCTAGCTTGAGCATCTTTCTTCATCCAATTTTTCAAATCTACTAACTCTTCCCTAGTTGGAACACTAGGATCTCTGAACTGTAGCTTCTCTTCTTCTCCTATGATATAAGCTATTAAATCTTTGCTCATAAGATGAGCTTCCATCCTCATTGACCATGCAGGATAGTTTTCTCTATCCAATTTCTCTATCTGTAGAGAATCTCCCATCTTGTGTCCACCTGTGTATTGAAATCTTCAAGCTTTATGAATAATATATGTACCTTTGCTTCAAATTAGAGTCCTTTTGTCTTTCTTGATGTCGTATGGTCTCGTCCTCAAGCTTTGCCTTCAAGCTTTCACCTTTTAGTTCTTCAGTTGTTGAATTTCTTGAATCTGCAGCAGTCGGGATCCTCCTTTCCTTGATTTTGATGTTTCCTGCTCTGATACCACTGATGGAGAGTGTTAATCTCCAAAAGAACAACCTACTCTTGAATTTAGAACACCTCTATATCAAGAGTAAGTCAAAACCTTCACCAATTTAAGAGATCAATGACCAAATATCAATTTCTTGACTAAACTATGAAGAAGAAAATTATTCAGAAAGTCTGCTGCATAGATCTTGCTCATTGACTGAGTAAATGTGTAAAGTTTTTTATGAAACTTTGCACAAGGTGTTGCCTAAAGATTGCGCACCTTCTCCAAGTCAAATTACTTCAAAAGGTTCAGTAGATCTTGAGAAATTTACTTACCAAGTCAGCTATGTCTAAATCTGCACTTCTGAGAAGTCGATTTGGATACCCCTAACTTCTTAACTTTAATTCTCTCAGTATAGAACCCGTTTAAGCAAATGCTTCTAGCCACGAGTAGCTTACCTTCCAACTTAAAGATTAAGTGCTTAGTTGCACAAAACTTTAAACTGTGGAGTGAGAAATGATCAAATCATTAAGATCAAAATTTGCGCCTGTTTCAGGAACCAGTGAGTACTTTCTCACATGTAAATGATCCTACACACAATTCTCTTAGCCTGATCACAATTAGACTCTTAAACTCTAGCCATAGATTGATTAACTATGGACTTAGATATCTCCAAAAGGAATTCACAAAAGATCTATCACACAGGGAGAAAACACAGAAATATCGGGCGCAATTTTTCCTTCTATTTCTCAGAAGTTTACAACTGAGTGAGAGAGAGATTTCAACTCACTTCTCATGTGTCTAATGACACTTACAACTTATCAATACACTATTCTCATGATCTCCTATTGTTTCCCCCCATTGCCCCGACATTTTTTCCAAGTATTTATAGGCAAATATGTACAAGTTTATGACTATTCAAAACTCTAAGTGATCTATGCCTTCACTAATGTACATATGTGTACAAATCATTCATCCTGTGAATGTGTCCATCTTCTTTGCTTCAAGAATTGTTCTTATCTCCATTCTTTGTCCTTCAAATCTTCAATTGGTGATTGGTCTGCACCAACAATATGGATGTGGCTAAGGGAGTACTTAAGTATCTCAAAGCTACAATCAACGAAGGTATATTCTATCCTTATTCTTCAGATCTAGATATCAAAATCTACTCAGATGCAGATTGGGCAGGAGCTAAGGATGATAGAAAAAGTACATTTGGTTACTTAGCATTTGAAGGTTCGAAGCTAGTGTCATGGAGTTCCAAGAAGCAACCAACAGTTGCTTTATCCTCCCTTGAAGCAGAGTACAGAGGATTGACCATAGCAAATCAAGAGGCAATATGGTTAAAAGCATTGTATACAGATTTGGGACTTATGAGTTCCAAACCTCACATATTTGGAGATAATGTAAGCTCCATGCATCTAGCGGCAAATCCTATTTTCCATGCCAAAACCAAGCACATAGAAGTCCATTACCACTTCATCAGGGAGAAACTCATGGCAAAGGAGATTGACATTTCTTTTGTTCCAACTGAAAAGCAAGTAGCAGATATGATGACGAAGGCACTTGATGGAATAAAGCTTTGTAGATTCAAAGCTATGGCAGGTATTCAACCTATCAGAGAATGAAGACTCAAGCATACTTTAGCTTGAGGGGGAGTTGTTGGAACATCAAGCTTACACTATGCTTGAGGTGGATTTGATCTACATCAAAGGCTATCACGTCGAAAGAATATCCGTTGGAGAGTTCTTTTTCATATGCTCATTTATTGTATTTTTTGGAGAGATTTTTGATGGTTCATTTACCGTTGTAAAAGCCTTGAGCTTTACACATGTAAAGGTAGAAAGATAGAGCCCAAATCCCATGAATTTGTGGTGGTTGAAGTTGCATTCAATCAAGCAATCAATCACCTAAAAGTAGATCAAACTAGATCTTCACTTTTCCTAGATTGTAGGAAAGTGAATTGATTCCCTCCAACAACCATTCGCACCTTCATTTGAATTCAAACTTCACTTGTAGAAGTCGTGGAACATTCCTAGAGTCTATATAAGGACTTGAAATCACTTGTACATTACATGGAAGAAATATACATACACTTGTGACCATCATTGTCTTGCTCCTTCAATTCTCTGCATCATCTTCTTTGCCAAAACTAATCTTGCAAAGGCTGTTGCTCTCTCTCCACAGCTTCAAATTGAGTGCAAGATGGCTCATTGGAGAGATATTAATGTCGAGTTTATTCTTATACATTTTCATAGCATTTGGCTTAGTAGATTGGGAGAAATCTGAGTTTTTGTGTCTTGGGGTCAATCTCTGCGTATTCTTGAAAAATAGGAAGTACCACCGGTGAATGTCGCATTCATTCCCATAGCATATTTTGCTTATTCTTTATACTTCTGTGCATTCTATACACTCAACCCTATGTCTATCACTCCCATAAAAGGATGTTTTCTAATTTTAATCACGCTGGTCGCTATGGGCATTTGAAGTTCATTGTCTCTTCCATATATAATAAGTTTTTTGAGCTAGTCAACCCGCGAACCTATCTGTTTTGTATCGACTCATTCTCCTTGATGCTCGAAAGTACATAGTGTGTTTCTTTGCACTTATAACATGCTTATAAGGTCTATTTGAGTCTCCATAAGCTCAAGGGCTGGTCTTGTGCCGGTTGGCTTGACCAAACTTCATCGCGTCGAAACGCACTTTTCTACCTTCTACAAGCTTCTCCAAGTTCTTTCAGTGGTATCAGAGCTAGATCAAGATGGGTGACGACTTTCCCTCAATGATCCAGAAGCTTGATCGACACAACTACGCGGCTTGGCAAATAAGAATGGAGGCCTATTTGCAAGGTAGAAATCTTTATGGAATTGGAGAAGGTGATGAAGCTATGCATATTTCAAGATCTAAAGGAGGACCTACACAAGAGGAGACAGATAAGCTCACACTTTGGTGTGCAAGGGATGCTCAAGCAAGGTCGTACATACTAAACTCTATCTCTGACTTTCTATTACCACATATTAGAGGATGCAAGAAATCTCAACAGACTTGGGATGCCCTCGAGACTTTCTTTTCTGCGAGTACCAAAGCAATAAAGAATCATCTTTGGAATGAGTTCAACCAAATGAAGAAGACAGCTAAACAAACCATCATAGAGTTTGTTACCAAGGTCAAGGAGGTTGTGGATAAGTTTGCATCCATTGGAGAGCTAATTGAAGAAGATTTCAACATGAGGCAAATTCTCAATGGCATTCGAACTGATAAGCAATGGCAATCCTTCACGACGGCTTATGATCTCATCATGGATGTGCAAACTCAAAACTTTAACATCTTTCTTGGACAACTCCTCAATCAAGAAGCCAACAATAGCATAAAAGAAGGTAACTCTTATCATGGTAATTCAACTAGTGCTCTATACGCAGATAAAAAGGATAAGAAGCAGAAAGGCAAGAAGAAGGAAGAAGATGAAGAAGAGACTTCACAAGCCAACTTTGCAAGCAAGAGCAAGTGGATAGGGAAGAAGAAAGGACCAAAGCAAGACAAAGACAAAGGTCAGAATGTTCAACCTTGTGCCATATGCGATAAGACCAACCACACCATTCAAAATTTGTTGGCTCAATGGGAAGACCGAGAAAGAAAGTGGAAGAGGTGGATATGGCAGCAATAGAAGCAGAGGTGGACACAACTTCAACAATAACAATAGAGGCTATAATAGAAGGGACTACAACAATTATTCAGAAGATAAACCACATGAAGATGCATTGCTTCTTATGAATCTAAGCCACAAAGAAGGTAAAGAAGATGATCATTTGTTCTATATAGATTCAGGATGTTCGAATCATGTTGGAGGCAACATTGCTCTTCTATCTTACTTGGAAAGTCCAAAGCATAGACATGAAGTGCAAACAGGGGATGACACAAAGCACAATGCGAAGAAGATTGGTATCCAATGGCAGGAAAAACATTCTAAGTAAGGTTCTCTATGTACCCACTATCACTACAAACCTAATAAGTGTAGGCCAAATAGTTGAAAAAGGCTTGCAAGTTAGGCTCACCCAACATGGAGCTTTTGTGGAAGATCCATGTCAAGGCTTCAAAAAGATAGTCCCAGGTGAGAAGCATGGTAGGCTCTTTACTTTTGAAGTAGGAGAAACCAAGAACATATCTCTATTCAACTTTGGGTCTCAAACCCTAAGTGAGCTTGAAGTGTGGCATAAGAGAATTGCTCATGTGAATGAAAGAACCTTGAAGGATATATGCAGGGATCAAAGTGTTCTAGGACTGCCAAATATATCGAAGCAACACATGATCAATAGTTGTGATGCATGTAAGATTGGGAAGGCACAAAGACAACCATTCAACCACAAAGGCTACATCCACAACTTATTGGACTTAGTACATACAAATGTATGGGGACCAAGTCAAGAACCTTCATTGGCAGGATGAAGGTATTATGTCTCATTTATTGACGACCATAGTAGATGGACTGTTCTATACTTTATCAAGAGTAAGAATGAAGTGTTTGATTGCTTCAAGAAGTATCGTGCACATGTGGAGAATCATACAGGTAGATCACTAAAGAAGCTTAGATCTGATGGAGGGGGAGAATACTTCTCCAAAGAGTTTGATGAGTTCTTGCAGGAAAAAGGTATCAAAAGGGAAGTGACTACTAGGTACTCTCCTCAACTAAATGGAATTGTAGAGAGGAGAAACAAGACATTGGTTGGATCAGCCCGAACAATGCTTGAAGAGAAGAAGTTGCCACATTATCTATGGGAAGAAGCTATTTCGATTGCTGTGTACCTTGTCAATAGACTACCATCCAAATCACTTCAAGGTATGACTCCTTATGAATCATGGCATGGACGAAAACCTAGTCTTGGACATTGCAAGGTTTGTGGTTGTTTAGCTTATGTTCATGTACCATCACAAATAAGATGTAAGCTAGATGAAAGGGCAACAAAGGTAGTGTTTATTGGATATTATTCAACTCAGATGGGTTACAGGTTCTTCAATCCTTCAACCAAGCAATTCACTACAAGTAGAGATGTTGTGTTTGAAGAACACATCTCTTGGTATGATGAAGACAAACAAAAGGTAACAGTACCATATGATCTTGATTCTGACTCTCATCAATTAGGAAGCAAGCATGATACACAGGTCCAGGATCCAAGAAGTGATACAGACGATGACAAAGATGAAAGAGAAAAGGATTACAAGCTATGGAAGTCAAGAGGCAAAGCAAAGATGCAAGAGGTTGGAGAATGCTCCAAACAAGTACCTAGAAGATCAACAAGAGAGAAGAAACAATCCGAAAGGTATGGATATGATTCCACATTTGTTACGAAGCATCCAATATACTTGGTGTTGCTCTAGCACAATGGTGAGAACCACGTTAAGAAGCTCCACCTCCTTAATGTCAATCCGCGGAAGAGATAGGAGTGATATGAAGATCGTGAACGTGAGATGAAGTGAGAGTGAAGGTGAGAAGCATAGAAATGCACACACACATACACACACACTACGAAGAGACAAGCAAGACGCAATGGAAGGTGGGAAATTAGCTCTATTACTCAAGAACACTATTACAAGCTCAAAAGAGCTCTAACCTCAAGCAAGCTAACCTCAAAAATGAGCTCTCTAGCTCTTTTTATAGTTTCTAGACTAGTTTTGATCGGTTTCACATCTAGTGACCGGCATAGTTAAAAATTAGGTCATATATGCTATTTGGAAGGGTAAACGATGTCTAAAAATAACGAAAATTGATACGCTTGTTCTACCTAAGCTCCTCAAGCTCGAGGACTCCTCGGCTTGCACAAAATGGAGCTATGGATTACAAAATGGGGTTTTCTATGTTACATATGTTACAATAGTGATAAAAATCACTGTTGGAGGTTTTTGGAAAGTATTTGAAAACATACTTCTTTGAAAAACGATTCAACTGGCTCCCAGCTCTGTCGTTACATGCTTCCGTGTCGTCTGTGCCTCTGGCTGCTTCCAACACCCCCCTCCCTCTCGCTTTTGTCGTCCTTGACAGAACCTTGCTGTGAGGTCTGCCGGATATAGTTCTGTAGGAGGTCTTGAGCGAGGGTGTGCTCGGAGATACGAATGCCTCGGGCCAGGTCGGCCTCGAGTTTCTCCCAGTCGATTGGTTGCGGTTCTTCCGGTGGCGGGAGCTGATAGTGTGTGGAATAGACCATTCGTTCACAGGAAAATAATTGTAATAAATGTGTAGGCCTGCTTATGAATACCTTTGAATGGTATTCCCAGAAGCCGGTTGTGAACATCTCTTCGAATGTCTGCTTGTAGCACGCCGGTAGGTACTTTATTCTGCAGTGCCAGGCATAACACACCCGTAGCGATGGCGTTGTACTCATATCATATACCAGATCGAAATTGCCATGCTCAAAGCCCGGGGTGTTGACATGTGGTGCCTTGATGCGTCGGAAGACTTTAAAAATCATTTGCATCATGTCAAAGATTTTGACAGTCATATGCACCGCTATATCATCCATATGCTTTAGTCTAGGGAGCCAGTGGCGAATTGTAGCCATCATGTAGCCAACAGTTGGTAACTCAATGGGTGGCTTAAAATAGGGGTAATTCAACCAGTCTTGGCACTGCTTATTGTTTTGTATCTTAATAGCAAAGGAAGTCCAAGAGCGGCGTCGTGGCACTGGTCCCCAACACGGGTTATACTTCAAATGCAAAGGTGCCTTTACCCATGTACTCATCATCTCTGGATACTGCTGTAGTAAATCTTTTCGCCACTCTGGTTGATAGATGTAGCTCAATGATGAGTAGCACCTCCTTTAATGTCAATCCGGGAAGACGTGAGGATGGTATGAAGACCTCGAGCAAGTGACGGCACAAGTGCGTGAGTGAGAAGCACACTAGCATGCACACACATACACACACACGCGCACACACGGCAAGACAAAGAGTGAGAATCAATGGAGCTTTTAGATTACTTTCAAAATGCTCTTACAAGTTCGTTTCAATTACAATCTAATCTCAAAAATGAGCTCTCTAGCTCTTTTTATAGTTTTTGACTAGCTTTTGGCCCTGTCCAGACCTAGTGTCCGGCCTAGTTAAAAATTAGGTTCCAGGGCTTATTTGGGGGCTCAAACGAGATCTAAAAAATACGAAAATTGGTACGCAACTACTTCTAAGGCTCCTCAAGCTCAAGGACTCCTTGGCTTGCACAAAATGGAGCTACAAAAAGGTGAAATGATATTTACAATGATTGTTAGTGATAAAAATCACTGTTGTTGTAGGGATTTCTTCTAGTGATCTGCCATACATATCTTCGAGCTCCCTACTTGCTCTTCCTCCCTGCATGTCCATCTCTTGATTTGCATTAATGTCTTGAAAAAATATTGGCCTACTTGCCAGATCTTCTTTGACTGCCCTGTTTGCTTGTGCTGTCCCTTCGCTCTGACTCCCTTCTTTGACTTTCACGTCTTGTAAGTCCTGGTGTACCAAGGCTACTGCCAACACCCCCCCCACTCTCGCGTCTGTCGCCCCTGACAGACCCTTGTCTAGCTGCTTTTTGGACGTAGTATTGTACAACATCGGCGGCGAGGTGGTGTTCTTCTAACCTGAGTCCCCTTGCTAGATCTGTCAGCAATGCATCCCAATTGACTGGCCCTGGGACATCTGGATGTGGCACCCGTAACTGCTCTGAGTGAATGGTTCGCTCCACAGCAAATAAATGGAGGAGATGTGAGGGTCTGGGTACAAATATTTCTGAGTGGTATTCCCAGAACCCTGTTATGAACATCTCTTCGAATGTTTGTTTAAAGCAGGCTGGGAGGTATTTTATTCTGGCGTGCCAAGCGTATATCACCTCTATGGAAGGAGTGGTGCTCATGTCATAAACTAAATCTTGGTTTCCTGTAAGGAATCCGACGCCTGAGAAGTGTGGGTCCTTGATATTCTTGAAGGTCCTGAATGTAATAAGCATTAACTCAAAAATTTTCATGCACATCTGGGCCATTACATCAGGGGTATTCCTTAATCGGATGCTCCAGTGCCGTATAGTGAAAATCATGTAATTGACGGTGGGAGGCCCTTGAGGGGGTGCTAGATAGACGTAGTTTAACCATTTGGCGCATCCCTTGATAGTCTTGACTGCAATGGTAAACTCTGGCCATGTGCGTCTGCGGAGTACAGGAACATAACAAGGGTTATATTTAATAAAAAGAGGCATATTCGTCCAGGTGCGAACCATCTCCGGGTAGGTTTCGAGGAGTCGGATCCTCCAAGTGGGTTGATGAATGGATCCTTTTTTGGCGCTCTCTGGGATATCATCTGGCCCAAATTGTGTAGCAATCGTTGGAGGTTTGCCACATCTATGTTGGATTTCTGCATTGTAGTCCGCCAGGAGTATACAATAGGGCACGTATTGATCATCATTGGTTCCGATCCATCTATGGTGGGACATGCTGCGGAAGTATTCTGATTTAATAATAGTGTCCTCTATCTTTGCCATAGATTGGATTTGAACTGCCACTCGATCTTCATGAGTTGATGCCGTTTTCTCTAGTGTTTGGAGCCACTCAGGTACTTCGATTTCTAGCGTATCCATTCCTTCTGCGGTTTGTTCACCACCTGGCATTGGCATAGGAACGTAAGGTTCCTCATACGTCTCATCTACCTCGATGGGTACCAAATCCTCGGGTTCTGGTTCGACAACTGGAGAGGGTTGCCTTTCATGTGTGAGTAATCTTGCCTGTAATTCGGCCACCTGCTCTTTCAATGCCTTGACTTCCTCTGAAGTCGTGGTCGTTTCTGTGACTTTGGGTGCTGTCTGTTGCTCTTGGAGTTGATTGCGCAGCGCATCCCGTTCCCTTTCCAAGTCATCATGAGCTTCTAATAGATCTGCATAGCTGTCCAAGATGGTCTTCATTGTCTCTGAGGGCACAGCTTTAAACTGCTCTGGATCAATTTCGTGTGGAGAGCCTTCCATTGCAGCTTCTAGATTTGCTTCATTTTGCTGCTGCAATCTCTTGTTTTCCTCAAGGGCGGCCGCCATGTATTTTCTGAGAAGTGCCAGGTTACGCCGGACTTTGAGATTATCGGCTTGGTATACCTCGAGCAAAGCTTCTAGTTGTTTGGCACCTGATTCTGTCGATGGTTGGGGTGCCGCCAATAATGTTTGGTGAGCTTGCTCAAGCGTCGTGTAACGTTGATTCAGTTCTGCATTTTCTGTGTGTAGAATGTGAAACTGTCTTTGTAAGTTTTGATGGTGCGTTTCCAGTTGCTGATATCGGTTGTCCAGAGCTTTGTACTCATGCTGGAGCTGGTATACACATTGGTTTAATGCTAAAAATATGTTATTTACATTAAATAATGATGGGAAGGGTGAAGATGCAGGGGGAATGGGGGCGGGAATGGGAGAGGTGAATGATGTGGATGTAGGCGGAGATGTGGGTGGAGGGGGTATAGGTGAGGAAGGTGTCATGGGGGGAGGAAGTGGTGCTGTGGCAGGTGAGGTTTCCATCGTGTCAACTGTTTGAGTGACGGTGTAGATGGGAATCGTGGGTGGAGTGGATGTGACATCGGTGAACAGGGTGGTGAAGGTGGGCATGGTGACTCCCCCGTAATGGATTCCCGGAGAGAGTGGGATGCCCATGACAATGGTAGTGGTAGTGGATGTGGTGGTGCTAGTGTCCTGTGGTGGAGTGAATTGTGTAGTGTGAGGTGGGGATGGTGGTGACAACGGTGCTTCGTGATATTCTTCTGCTTGCGCTGACTCGCCTGGTGCTGATGTATTGATGTGAATTTGCTTCCCGGACCTCCTGGGACGAACGGGAACTCTTTTTTCAAACCTGTGGATGTAGGCCACTGCCTCATGAATGGCCTCATCCAGTCCTACGGCGTCGGCATGAAGGTTCATGGACTCAATGAACAACTCGTCCACACCTTCCTCAGCTAGCAAGTCGTTCATGAGTCTTTTGCCCTGTTCTAGAGACATCTTATGCTGTTCCTGAACCAGTCGCATGGTTCGATATAGTCTCTTGATTTGTGCCGAATATGCTGGGGCACTTGCTAACTCGGAGAGTTCGTCATATTCTTGATGTTGTTCTTCGTCGGCTTCTTCTTCGTCTCCTCCTGCCTCTTGTTCATCTACATCGACTTCTACAACTTGGGGTTGGGTGGGGGCCGATGTTGTTTTGGGTTGTGGTTCCTGAGCTCGCGCTGCTTCCGCTTCGAGGTTAGAGTCATAGATTAATCTGGGAATTTCTTCATCCGTGAGGTCCTCAAGAGTAAATCCCTGCGGGAATTCCAAATCGGATGGAATGGGTGGAAACACCAGATTAGGCCCCTCCGTGCTTGGTCTTGGTAGCCGGATTGTGAATGGCCTAACTCGTCGTGTCTGGGGAGGGGTGATTTCTGGTGTAGCGGTAGCTCCCCTTGGTTGGGCACAGGGTAGTTGGACTCCCCCCCTCATCTTCTTTGATGGGGGACCTGCTGCTGATAGTCTTCTTTGGAATTCTTGGACTCGGGACCATACGAGTGCCCGCTGAACAGGCACGTCATAAGCCAAGCATCTATAGATTATTCTGGTCAGAGCACAACACCCGTGGAGCACATTCTTCTGTTTCTTGTTCCACCTTTGATGTGCTAGGTGGATCTGGTCTATGATCCAGTGTGGCACATTGATGGGCAGGCTTTCGGTTTCTGCTAGATATAAACTGAACCATATTTTTTTCGGGGGCATTGTGAATCGTTCTTGGGCGGGAAACGCAAAATGTTGCATGATGGTTCGCAGGTGAAGCGCAATGGTAGGTGTCATCGCCACCATGTCCTTGAGCTTATTAAGATCCTTGTGCTTCATTCGACCTGGAACCATGGTTTCCTTTTCTGTTGGGATGTGCATGCCATACATACCCAACGCTTCTCTTAGCAGATTGAGGGTCAACTTGAATCTTTTGAGCTCATTACCCGGCAGCAGTGATGGCAACACAAAGGTGCTGTCGCCGCCCTTGGCTCTGCTTGGCGTGATGGTACTGATCAGATAAGAGCATCGTAAAAAATCCGGCTTTGGTAAGTGAGTCCTGAAATAACTTTCCACACCTGCTTTGACCCAAACTGATCTCATGACTTCGGCATTTTGGTAGCTTTCAAATTCGCGTGTGAAAAAGTGGTATCGACCCCATTTGCCATTGAACTCCAATTCTGCTTCCCAGAAGTAGGTTCCATCGCCCAGTGGTCCAGCAACATCACTGAACCAATGCGCATGCTTACCTACTTGAGAAGTGTGTCCTTGAGGAGGATCCTGGATGGGGAGCACATGCACTTCTTGAAGCTCTTGCGGTCTTGCGGTGAGACGTGGCTCAAGGAGAAGTGTTTCTATGTCCACGATCTGGGGACCAGATCCGGCTTGAGAGCTGGTACCTGCTTCTGCCATGGCCCTGTTTGCTGATTGGTTCTGTGAGAATATAGAACCAAGTGTTAACATCGTAATGGACAAAATAAATCCGTTGTTGTCCCCGTTACAACATTAACATGAGATGGATGATGAGTTAGTGGTTAGTAAGTGCATGAAGACAGTGTGTGTAGTTAGTGCTTGTGTTGTCCTAGGAGACTACTGTAGTTAGTAAGTGGGTACGGATTTACACATTGGGGTCGGGGGGTTTATTACAGGCCCTAGGCTGCCAAATGCAGTGAATGGGCTTTGCTTTCGGTTTCGGAGAGTCTCTACCGAGCTTTCCCGGTGTCGTGGTTTGAAAACAAGGCCTTTTTGGGACCCATTTACAATTGATTATATGCACGTTCTTGGGTCTTGGTGTGTTCTTGAGAGTTGAGAACGAGTGAATACTGGCAGTATGTGTAGCTGCGTTATGCTGTTTAGGTAGTGGCCTCAGCGTAGCTACTTGTGCCATCAAGCAAGCCTTAGGCACCCAAATTTGTCTTGATTGTGGGCTAGCCTTCCTCGACTTCTTGGGCACCCAAATATGTTTCACGTTAGTAGAAGAATTTCCGACAGACTTCTTATTAGTGTCGTGTTGTTGGTTACTAATAAGAGGCTGGGCTCGGGTGGTTGGCTTGAGTGCAACCGGGTGTTCGCCTTTCCGCACCCACACTTGTTTCACTTGCTGGGATATTTTGCTGCGCAGGTACTTTGGATCCCTGACATAGGTAGTACTCTGCTTCTTCGGCCTGTGATCCACCTTGGTTTGTTGCCTTCTTTTGGTCTTTGGAAAAGAAGGGAGTTCCTTTGCATCCCGGACTCCTTTTTTGCGAATATCCTTCCTCTGCAACACATAGTTTTGGACAAGAACAGCATGGTCATCTTCATGTGTACCCCTGGAAGGACCAGGAGTCTGTGCCTTTCCTAGTTCCTTGAGTGCTCCATTGTCTAATTCTACTGTAACTCGACTATGATTGATCCAAACCTGGAGAAGTCCACTTCTTAGGTTTGAATTGACTGCTTGGTCATAAATCCAATCTTGACCCAAGACGAGAGGTTCAGTGAGGTCCTCATCTTGACACACTAGTACTTTAACGCTCATTGCCTCCTCGTGAATGTAGAGGGAAGTTCCACCTCGCCCATGCAAGGGGTTTCCACGCCTCCCAATCCTATGAGGTATGCTTCCACAGGATGGACAGTTAACTGTAACTCTTGACAGTAAGACAACTTAACAGCGCTAGTGGCAGCTCCTGAGTCAATCAATGCTCTTACGGTTCTTGTACTCTTTCCTTGTCCTATGTCTATGGTTATGAAAGGACGTCTATCAATTATTCTATTCGAGCTTGTTCCTGCAACTTCACACATGGCTATGGGAAATCCTTGGTCTGCATAGTCATTCGTTCCAGGCTGATCTCTACCTTGCCTTCGTAATTTCATCCTTCTGATGCGTTCTAAAGCCTCTGCTTGAGCCTCTTCTCGAATGCGCTTTTCTTCCTCTTTGCGTTTCTTAGCAGTGTTGAGTCGGCTGAGCATTTCCTCCGTGAGTGGTTCCTGATACAACTTGACTCTACAACCGCTAATATAGTTTGGGAGAACATCACCCTCTAACGTGGCCAATTGTACTGCTCCGCTTGTGGATATCCTATTGATGATCATAGGTCCGTAGCCTCTCTTTTCTAGCTTCCTCGCATGTTGTTTGAGTGTATAGACTAGGACTAGATCTCCTGCTTTCAAACCCTTATCCTTTATGTGGGCATCGAAATATGCTTTTTGTCTCTTCTTGGCTGCATATATTCCTGCGGCGGCTCTCAGTCTTGTTTCTCCTAATCGTTCAAGATCAAAGATCCTAGAGGAGAGCTCGTGACCTGTCCATTCGTGCTCTTGTGCTACTTTCAACGTAGGAATCAGGAAATCCAAGGGTAGCACAGCGTTTTGATCGAATACCATCTGAAAGGGAGTGGCTTGGAGTACCGTTTTGTAGGCAACTCGGTATGCCCAAACAGCATGGTGTAGCTGTTTGTCCCAATCAGAGCGTTTAGTGTTCACTAATTTCGTCAGTACATTGCATAAAATCTTATTAGTGCTCTCAGCTTGTCCATTAGCTTGAGGGTGATAAGGGGCAGACTTCTTGTGTATTACCAAGAATTCTTGGAGTAGATTTTCAATTACTTCATTCAAGAAATGAGTGCCTCTATCACTTACAAGCTCTATAGGTAGCCCATATCTCGTGAATACATTCTCAAACAAGAATTTGGCAGTTGTTTGAGCATCGTTCTTTGTCGTAGCCTTTACCTCTACCCACTTGGTGAGATAATCTGTTGCAACAATGATGTATTCCGCATGAGAACCCTTAGCTGGGGGATTAATAGGACCTATGAAGTCTATTCCCCACTTAGAGAATGCTCGTCCGCCCATCATAGGTTTTAGTGGCATCTCATCTTTGCGTATAGGGTACTGAGTCCTCTGACATATATCGCACCGTTTCACATAGGTATGTGCATCCATGTGAAGGGTCGGCCACCAGAAGCCCGCAAATAGAATTGCCTTGATCACCCGATGTGGTCCAAAGTGTCCTCCTGCTACACCTTGGTGAGCAGTTTCCAAGATCTTAAGATACTCACTTTCATGGACGCATAATCTCAGGTAACCATCCTTACCGCGCTTATATAGATTATTACCGACGAGTGAGTAATCCTGGGCTTCTTGTTCTAAACTCCTTTTCCTCGCTAGAGTCATGTCTGGAGGGAATGTGTTTGTCCTCAAGAATGATACTAGAGGTTCACTCCAATCTGGCACAATGGATATTTGATACAGAGTAGCGTGTTCCACTGGTGGTTTAGTGCAACAGATTGGGCATTCCTTGCACAACTTTTGGACATCCGCTTCCATAGTTGGCCAATGCACTCCGAATCTCTTTAGAGTTTGCAACGTTCGTTGCTTCGAATGGTGTTGCTCTAACGCACCTACATGTGCTAATTGCAACCATTTAGCGTACTCATCCTCTTCTACGCAACAAGCCAAGATCCCTTGATCTGTGTGCTTGTACATGCTGCCTGCCATGATATGGTACTTTTGGGCTTTTACGATCTCTCTATTCCGTGTGTTCACCACTGGATGATTAGGCCCGTATGTCAATACTGGTACTATTGGCTTGGCCCACTGCGGCACCACTTCCAAATTAAACAAGTAAGCGTCAGGAAGGTCATCTGGCACTCCTTGTGGGGCTTCTCCCGATGTGAGCCTAGAGAGATGATCTGCTCTCAAATGAGTCCTTCCTTTTCTTACCACAACCTCGAAGTGGTATTCCATTAGTAAGAGAAACCATCTTACTAATCTACCTGTATTGCATGGCTTGTTTACTAGGTACAACAATGCCTGATGATCAGTAAAAAATTTAAACTTATTTGCAAGCAAATAGTGTCTAAATTTCTTGACTGCATATACCATGCCTAATCCTTCACGTTCTGTAGTGGTGTAATTCCGTTCAGCCGCATTCAATTGTCTACTGGCATAGGCAATTGGAAGATCCATATTACCTTCACCAGTAGGTTGTGCAAGCACACATCCAATGGCATAATTGGATGCATCCACATGAACATGGAATGGTTTATTCCAATCTGGTGTGGTCAAGATTGGTGCTGAACATAATCTTCGTTTAAGTTCCTGGAAGGAATTCTCACATTCATCCGTCCACTCAAAGTTAGTCAGAAGTCCGTACATGGGCTTTGCGATGACCGCATACATGTGGATGAAACGTCGGTAATACCCACAATGCCCCATGAAAGCTTGTACTTCCTTGACATTCTTTGGCCTAGGTAGCTCTGCTAGGGCTCTCACCTTTTCTTCGTCGGTAGATATGCCATTCTTTGACACTATGTGTCCTAGGATCTTGCCTTGCCTGACCATAAAAACGCACTTTTCTGGGTTCAGGCAGACTTGGTATTCTCTACATTTGTCAAAGATTTGTCTGAGTTCAGGAATATGGGTTTGTCTAACATTGGAATGAGCACAAAGATCGTCAACATAGACTTCTAAACTCTTCCTCAGGAACTCCTTAAACACATGGCACATCAGCCTCTGGAAGGTAGCTGGTGCATTGGTAAGCCCAAATGGCATTACTCTAAAAGCAAAAATGCCCCATTCTGTGGCAAAGGCTGTCTTATGCTGATCCTCGGGAGCTATGGCTACTTGATTGTAGCCCGAAAATCCATCAAGGAAGCTGTACACTTCCTTGCCTGCCACTCTTTCTAAGAGATGTTCTGTGATGGGAAGCGGATAGTTATCTCGAATCGTAGCGGCATTAACCTTTTTCAAGTTAATGCACACACGCAGCTTGCCATTCTTCTTGGGCACCACTACGATGGGGGATACCCATTCAGTGTGCTCAATTTCATAGATAAATCCAGCTTCGACCAGTCTATCTATCTCTTCCTTGATCTTAGCAGCGTAATTATCATTATATGTATAAGGCTTTTGCTTAGAGGGTTTAGCATCTGAGGTCATGGGAATAGTGTGTGAGCATATCTCGGGGTCTACGCCTTTCAAATCCTTGTAACTCCAAGCGAATACGTCTCTGTATTCTCTTAGCAAGGCTATCAATTCATACTCTTCTTCTTCTGTCAGGTCATGGCCTATATACGTGCATCTCTCCTCTCCTTCTTCCACGACCACAACTATTTTCTTGGTCGTTTCTTTGTTATCATAGGCCTCTCCTACCTGTGCCTCTCGTTTGGGCATTCTTATCATGACTCTCCTGTCATCTATCTCATACTTCTTAAAATTTTCTGGGACCTCAAACAAAGATTCTTCTTCTTCCGGTGAGGCTTCTCTCTTCTTTCGTTTCTTTCCTTCTTCCTTTGGAGTCACATGTGTTGCTAATCTTATATCATTTGTAACCTCTCCATGCCTCTGGGGTTGAAATTCTATTTCATGGAAGTATTCTTCATCTGATGCAAATGGTGGGTCCATAATGATAGACTCGAGATCGGAATCACTTGCATCCTCAAATGCATCAGGGCTAGGTTCGCATTCTTCTAGAACTGCCTCTCCCATGATTGGCTCTATGGAGAAGACTGAAATATCATAGCCATCCTCATCACAGTGAGGTGTCCATTGTTCTTCGTTGATGGCTATGTCCATTGTTGCTAAGATTTCTGCCCAACCGTGAGGTTCAAATTCTTCATCTGGAAAAACTATGGGTGCATAGGCTGGGTCCTGGATTGATCTATGGGTTTCTTTCGCACCTACCTCTCTGGCTTTTTCTCTCTTCTCTTCCTCTACTGCTACCTTGCACATCCATAAGTGAGTGTCTTCATGCATCCATGAGGATCCAGACCCTATGGAATGCACCGATTCTGTATCATCTTTGGCTCTATGGATGGGATTCCACTGGATAGGAGGGACATCTCTATGAGAATAGTCCTTGAGATTGACTTTGGTCGTAACGCCTAAGTGCTGCAGGTACAAAGAATTGGTTCCCCAATCCTGTACCACTTGCAACTGTCGCATGAATGGTCTTCCCAAAATCATCTCATAGGCATGATTTTTGCTGAAGTCACATATGGCAAAGGTATGTTCAAACTCGACACCACAAGTGGTGAGAGTTATTCCTTCTAGCAATCCTAGGGGTCTCTCTATGTGACCATCTGCCATTTGCAATTTCATTCTCGTTGGCCTGAGTGCTGGCTTGCCCCAACGCTTCCATAAGGAGGTAGTGGCAATTGCAACTCCTGCACCTGAGTCCAAAATTGCCTTTGTGGTGTAGTCCTGGTAGGTAATGGGAAGATAGGTGTTCCCTTCTTCACCTTCGCACATATCTCCTATCTTATCCAAGGGAATTTCTGGCACTGTCCTATGGGATCCTACCCGGGAATGAGGTTTTGCAACTTCAGTTACTCGACTGGCTGCATATTTCCCCGCATTTGGTCTATCCTCAGGCAGCTCTTTCAAAGTGAGATTGCGCTGCACCTTGGTGTTCGTTACTACCTCCGTGTTCCTTTGTATGACTGAGTCGTCGTTCCTTACCATGACTGTGGGTGCTCTCATACACGTGGATTTTGCTTCCCATGGGCCTGTGAAGTGGGGTAACTCTTGTATGGAATTAGATTCAAAGTCCAATCTCTCATGAGATTGAGCACTCTCATGTTCCCCGTAAATTGATGGGATGTCTTGTGGGAATTGGTCGTGTGCATCGTCCACAAGTTCAAAAGGAGGGGCGACCTCACTTTCGTTATCCCATTTGTCTTCTTGAATCTCTCGTAGGAAGTTTGGTGCAAACCGATTCATAGAAGAAGAAGTGTCTGGCTCCGTAGAATTAGGTACATATGCTACCTGGGAAGGAGGGCTTATTCTATCGTTGGCTCTTTCCTCGTTGTCATAGATAGCTGAAGCACAAGCTTCTTGGGGAGGATTACTTATGCTATTACTTTTCCGAACAGGCTCATACGCTCTCTGGGAAGGAATGTGGGTTACCTGTGGAGGTACATAGGCTTTCGAGGGAGGCTCCTGTGACCTTTGGGGAGGAAGATAGGCTCCTTGAGGAGGCACATGGGCTTCCTGAAGAGGCTGGCTTATCCGTTCTCTTGCCCTTTCCTTTCTTTGAGGGGTAGGCTCCTTTTCTGGCTGTGCAATTAGCCTCTCTAATCTTTCTAAGGAGGGAAAGGAGCCTGGTTTAGTGGAATTAGCCACATACACTTCTGACGGGGAATGCTTCATGTTTCTGCTTGCTTTATCTTTTTCTTGGTTTTTTTCTTCCTTGGCAGACCTTGCAATTATTTCCTCTAACTTCTCTAGGAATCCATCCAAGTGTAATTGCGTTTTGGCTGAGCCCGAGTAATTGAAAAGGCGACTGGCTTCAAACATAGTCTGAGCCAATGCAACCATTTTCGCGCACAGTTTGGTTCTTTCTATCTCTAGGTCAGCTCTAGGATAGCACTTGGCATGATCCGTGACGTTTGGCCCTTCTTGGATTCTGGCCTGATATGCTTTGAGCATCATGTCTATGTCTTCAGGAGTGGGATCAGCTAACACTGATCCTACCCTAGGAGGTGGTGGAATCGTATGACGTGGTGGGGAAGGTGGTGGGTCAGATGGAGATGGTAGGGGTGGCGGCGGGGTATTGTGAGAGGGGATTTGAGAGGTGATTTCAGTTATCCTAGCTTTGGTTTCTCTTATGCTTTCCTCAAGTTCACTCATCTTTTTAGCCCATTGTCTTTTCATTCTTTCCCGACTATCTTTCCATGCTCTAGTCCTTTTCTTTGTTATGCTCTCGGTTTCACTAGCCTCTGAGTTCTTATCCTGGTTTGTCTCTTGGTTTTGCTGCAATGCCTGAGCTCTAGTGACTACCTGCACTGGTGCAGTGGAAGTGACGCTTCCTGAGGAATCTACAACCAAACCAATCACATTGATCGGAGTGATTTTTGGCATATTATTGGGGTTCTTTGGGCAATCTTGTAAAAGATGCTCTTTTCCACAATCTTGGCAAAAACCTTGGATAGTCACTGACTGGGGTTGTGTAGGTGGGGGTAAGGGACAATCACGGATGAGATGATCTCCTTGGCATCTGTAGCACGGTCCTCTTGGGAATGGAGGTCTTACTTGCCTAGGTTGAGGCCTGGGGTTGGGGTTTGCATACATGACGTTCGTGTAATCTGACTCCCAACTAGGTTCACTTGGTTCCTCACTGTAGTAAGACTCACCATGTTCTGGAGACTGCATGTAGTAAGCCTGGGGACTATCGACATGTGTAGAATCAAAGCTATGGTCACTTGGGTCACTTTCCGAGATCAATGGGGTTACTGGTACTATGGCCCTATTCAGGTTTTCTTCTGCAACAGCATACTTTACTGGAATCACGTTAGCGGGGTTTGGGGGCTGTTGAGCTAGTACCGGTTGGGGTCTCTGTTGGGCCTGATATTGTGGTTGGTAGGTTTGTTGGGGTCTAGCATATTGTGGTGGTGGATTTTGGTTCTGGTATCGGCCTTGTTGGTAGGGCTGCGGATAGGGTTGCCTAACTGCCTGCTTGTTGTATGGGCAATCTTGTGCGGTGTGATTGGTGTATCTCCGTTCTATGGTGCAGTACTGGCTACTAGGGTTTACTTGGGGTTGAGCCATAATAGGGCAGACATTCGCCATATGGTCACCACCGCATGTATAGCATCTTTTCACAGGGGCAAACCTTGGGATTTGTTTGCTCGATACACCTAATTTCTGAGCTACCTTTTCGGCAAGTTCCTCAATTGATGTGGACTGCGTGGAAGAGTGACTCGATGCACTATCTGAATCTTTGTAGATTTTGGAAAGCTCTAGTTCTTCCCCTAGGTTATCTTCAATGTCAATGCACATGCGTACACACTCTTCTATAGTCCTAGGGTCCTTCAGATACACATAGGATCTCAATTTCGTACTCAGCAATCCATCAAGGAATAAGGCTACTTGTTTAGCAGATGTGGGTAGCTCCGAAATAGGGCACCTTTCAAGATATTGTCTAAATCTTCTTCCTGCAAGTCTCACCGTCTCTTGAGGGGTTTGCTTGAAGCTGTGGATCAGTGAGGAGGTGTTGTGTCTTATGCCACTCTTGGAGAATTCAATAATAAATGCTTCTAGGAGTTGGTCTATGCTCCTGAACTGGCGCTCATCCAACGGCTGAAACCATGTAAGTGCTGTGTTCCTAAGGGTTAGACCGAAGGCATTGTACTGCGTGAACAGATCTTCCACTTGTTCAGCTCTCAAGACTTGCTTGAACTCCGCCACATGATCATAGGGATCTCCTGTGCCGTCAAAGTAATTCTTCATGGACTTAACTAGCTGGGTGGGTCTCAAAGTTCTTGTGTGCTCTCTAGGTCTCGGCAGAGGGAGTCCATCTACGTTTCTTTGGTTCCTGTGGGCTCTATGCATCTCAGGTTCTGCCCTATTCGTCTCTGTTCTCATTCTTTCTCTGTCCACTGGGTTGGCAAAACTTACTTCCGGTCTATCTCTACTTCTGTCTCTTTGCGTACCATGAGCTTGGGAAGTTCCAGCTCCAGGGTGACCATAGGATACATTTGATCTTGGTTGGGGAAAAATAAATTCACCCTTCCAAGTGTAGGCATGCCTATCATTTTCCGTCACCACGAAGATCCTTTTCGAAGTGTGATCTAAGTAGGTCACTCTTCCTGGGCTATCCGGATCCTTAAACTCATAGCTCATGATATTTCCTATATCAGTTGGCTGATTGGATTTATACCTCCAAAAGGCTTCATCAGTTTCCCGAGTGAGGAGCAATTCTATGCTCTTGTTGTCCTGGGGTACCCACTCAGGTGTGATAATCCTAGTGAGAACTGATTTACCTCGAGGGGTTCTAGGTTCCGCACCCATGTTCCCTTGTTCCAGGTCACCTAAGTCCGCTTCTGAGATTACATTTCCAAATTCATCTGTCCTATCTGGATGACTGGTGACGACGTATATGGTTCCTTCCTTGTCCAGATATGCACCGTTTTCAAACTTGACAGCTGGGTGCTCTAGTCCTATGGATTGGTCAGGGTTTTTAATCTGGACCACGGATCTTCCTAGGCCGTCCTCATAGATGCTAGCACCTAATCGGTTGGTCCTAAGGTATTCCAACTGTGTTTTGTAAGGGCCTTCTACCCTGTACAAGTAAGGCACACCCGAACTTCCCGTATGTCTGTCCATGCCTTGAGACATTTTTGACTCACTGGTCTCAGAGCTAGGGTAGTATGAGTGGTGGCTCAACTGTTGGGCCCAAGACCTTGCAGTGTGATTGACACTAGCCTCCGAAGACCTAAGGCTTTGTCTCTCTCTTGCTAGGTGTCGTCCTGATCTAAGGTTCATATGCCTAACTGATTAGCCCAATTTTTTCCAGAGTACAACCTCGTTGCCAATCAATTGGTACCAGTCACTTGATTCTTTTTAGTTAATTATGGTGTTTATGGTCTTGTCTGATATCACATCGTCAGGAACACTTGAATGTTCTTCGTACTTTAGGTTGATCGTTCCACGTTAGGTTCTTTTCCTTTAGGTTATCGACAGTACAGAGATTATGTTTTTAACTTGAACTTGAGTTTTTAGGTAGTCTTCAACTTGATAACTGCCTATCGTCGCCCTGGCTTACTCCTATCTCTACTCGTTCTTAGCTTGAGCTAGGAAATGACAGAGGGAGTTGAGAATAATCCAACCTTACTTGTTGATCCCTTGCTTTATGGTGCTCAAGAACCCAGTTCTCAAGCTTGCAAAGAAATCTTGCTTTGTATGCCCCAAGTTGCTCTCAATGGACCTATAGAAGTCCCACGGTTAGCTCAATGCTTATATTCAAAGGACAAAACCAACCACTTTCATTCATGTAACATAAACACACATGTGCATTCTGACTTTTAGGAAAATAATTCTAAAGACCCCTGACTTTGATCCCCCTGGGTATGGTCAACTTCAAAATACCCTCTCTGAAAATCAACAAGTCCAAGAGCTCAAAAATTGGATTTCATATGAAAAAGTTATGACTGTTCAGGGTTTAGGGGGTTAAATCAGGACTCAAAACGAGCTAACAGTCAAACAGGATTACTCGAGTAACTTGTGGCACGGCCTCGCGATGCAATACCACACCCTAGTGTTTGTCCCACACTTAATCACAATTTAGACCAATAATTTTGTCTTGAAAATTTGACCTAATTTGCCCTTCTAACGCGTTCGCAAAGTCTGTCGGTCGCGATTGACAAGTCAGTCGCGATCGACGTGTCGATCGCGATTGACAGGTCCGTCGTGGCTGTCAGTCGCGATTGACACGTGGCCGAAAAGTCAATCAATCGTGGTCAAAGCGTCGTTGACTCTGTCGGTCGCGATTGATGAGTCGATCGCGATTGACAGGTCGGTCGCGAGGGTCTGTCGATCGTGGTCAAACAGTCGTTGACTGTGTCGGTCGCGATTGACAGAGCCGTCGTGGTCTGTCGATCGTGGTCAAACAGTCGTTGACTATGTCGGTCGCGATTGATGAGTCGATCGCGATTGATGACTCGATCGCGATTGACACGTGTCACGCGTATGGTCTGTCGATCGTGGTCAATCGGTCGTTGACTCTGTCGGTCGCGATTGACAGAGCCGTCGTGGGCTGTCGGTCGCGATTGACGTGTCGATCGCGATTGACAGATCTGTCCGTCGTGGTTTGTCGATCGCGATTGACAGAGCGATCGCGATTGACAGAAATCTGTGGAATTTCAAAAAACTAAACACATTTTTGGGAAGCTCTTGGCTTGTAGGTCATGGATATGCACTTTGTTTAGCAATTAAAGCAAGTTTTCAGTCGGTCGCGATTGACAGAGCTCGGCGACACACAGACAGTTACTCAGATTTCCGTACCTGCGCAGGGTGCTGGGGATGATGATGCGGCCTGTACCTGCAGAATGCTCACAAAACATGCAAAAAAAGCACATGCAAATTCGCTCTCTCGCTCTCTCTCACAAGTGAAATGAGGGAAATGAGGTGGAGATGGGGATATAGTCAAAAACTGAAATTTTTGCGATGATGGAGATGGACGTGGGAGATGGTGATGATGATGATGGTGATGAAGATGGTGAAGAAAGTAAAAGAAAATCGATGAGCGTGAAGAAAATACCTACAACTCCAACGCGTCAACTCTACGTCTTACCATCACACGCTCGTCCTCAAAGCTCGATCCCCGGCAACGGCGCCAAAATTTGGTGTAGCTCAATGATGAGTAGCACCTCCTTTAATGTCAATCCGGGAAGACGTGAGGATGGTATGAAGACCTCGAGCAAGTGACGGCACAAGTGCGTGAGTGAGAAGCACACTAGCATGCACACACATACACACACACGCGCACACACGGCAAGACAAAGAGTGAGAATCAATGGAGCTTTTAGATTACTTTCAAAATGCTCTTACAAGTTCGTTTCAATTACAATCTAATCTCAAAAATGAGCTCTCTAGCTCTTTTTATAGTTTTTGACTAGCTTTTGGCCCTGTCCAGACCTAGTGTCCGGCCTAGTTAAAAATTAGGTTCCAGGGCTTATTTGGGGGCTCAAACGAGATCTAAAAAATACGAAAATTGGTACGCAACTACTTCTAAGGCTCCTCAAGCTCAAGGACTCCTTTGCTTGCACAAAATGGAGCTACAAAAAGGTGAAATGATATTTACAATGATTGTTAGTGATAAAAATCACTGTTGTTGTAGGGATTTCTTCTAGTGATCTGCCATACATATCTTCGAGCTCCCTACTTGCTCTTCCTCCCTGCATGTCCATCTCTTGATTTGCATTAATGTCTTGAAAAAATATTGGCCTACTTGCCAGATCTTCTTTGACTGCCCTGTTTGCTTGTGCTGTCCCTTCGCTCTGACTCCCTTCTTTGACTTTCACGTCTTGTAAGTCCTGGTGTACCAAGGCTACTGCCAACAATAGATCCTTCCAATCTGTGCATCTAGTGGCAAATCATTCGCCTCGAATTGAGTTGCATGCGATGGTTTCTTACCTGTCTCTTTCTCAATGGCTAACTGGTATTCGGCCATTAACATGAAATACGGTTTATACTGTAGCTCGTGCCTAGATATGTATCGTCGCGGGGCCAAATGAGCAAAGAATGGAGACTGTAATATCTTTTCTTCTATCATCGCCATGGCATGTAATTGTGCCTCTACTCTCGCTGAGTGCGTTGTTCCAAGTTCCTCAATAGTCTTCATCCACGCGGGGGTCGGAAGTTCGTACGTCATCTGACCTTCGGCCGTGACGCGTCCGCCTGGGATGGGTTGTGGCTCGTACGCTTCTTCAAATGTTTCCTCCACCGGGATGGTGACCGTTTCTTCCTCAACTGGTAGCTCAGGTGGGGAATCTGGCCTTGGTGGTGCTTCATATACTGCAATCCTTGATTCAAGGTTCGATACCTGGGCCCGTAGTGCGTTGAGTTCCTCTAAGATGTCAGGAGAGGGGTCCACGGGTGCTGGTATGTCTTGGTGTGCCAGTTCTCGTAACTGGAGTAATTTGTGATCTTCTTTGAGTTTCTGTAACTCCTCGTTGATGCGGTCGTATTCATCTAGCAATCGTACATGATCTTCTAGCAGCATCCTCATCGAGTCTGAAGGAATGGCTTTGAACCTGCTAGGACTGAGTGGTTGGTCTGGGTGGTCGAGCGCTGCTTCTAAGTTTTCTCGGTTCTGATCCTGTAAGCATTGGTTTTCTTCCTTGGCGGCTGCTAGGTGTCTTCGTAGTAAGCCCATGTTTCGTGTTAGCGTACCATTGCGGACTGTCTGGGCTCTTAATAAATTATCCAGGTCAGTAGTGGCTTCCTTGGTCTTTTCTTCGCTTTCTAGTTCCAATTTGTGATAGGCCTCGCGTAATTCCTGGTAGCGGGTGCTCAGAGAGGCATTCTCAATAGACAATAAATTAAGCTGCGACTGTAAGTCATTGGTTGTCCTCTGCAACTGCTGATAATTATCACCAAGAGATGTGAACTCATCTCTTACTTGCGTCATACACATGAACATCTGTCGGAATGCATGATCTACAGTGGGTGAGAGTATTAATGGGGTGCTAAATGAAGATGCAGTTGGTGTAGATGCAACGGGAATGGGGAATGGGGATGGGAAGGTGGATTATGTAGTGATTGTTGAAAATTATGATGTGCTTAAAAATGTTTGTGCCGTGAGTGAAGTGAGTGATGGTGCTGTGGGTGGTGAGATGTCCATGTCAGTGGACGTGTCTAGTGCGGTGACCGTGAATATGGGTGTGATCGTGGGTGCTCGTGCTGGTGTAAATACGGGATTTACAAAGGTTGAGGGGTAATTTACAGGGGGGCTGGCTGGAGCAGCTTGGTGGAAAGGGGAAAGAGGGGTTACAGTGGGTCGGGGAGGTGAGACGGGGGAGAAGGTTAAGGGAGGGGGGAATGGGAAAAGGGGTCTTGGAGTTGTGGGGAAAGATGGAAAAGATTGATGAAGGAATGGGTTGGGTAGAAAGGTGGGAGTGGGAGGGGGTAGACTAGGGCTAATGGGCGCAGGAATTGTGGGGTTAGTGGTCGTAAAGACAATTTCTGCAACACCACCGGCGAATGAAGATGTTGGTCTGGGGGAAGGAGGGTGAAGAGGGGAGGCTGGATGGACGGGCAGTGAGAGAGGAGCGATTGGGGTGGTCGGTGCTACTGAGGTTTGTACAGCTGTAGCGCGGGGTGGGGAATCTACAAAGATGGTTTCTACAGCCAACGAACTTTCGAGGACGAGGCGTGCCTCCCTGGCTTGTTCTGAAGATTGTGCTCCGGTTGGTACACGAATGTATTCGCCGGGCTTCGAAAGTAGTCGTACTCTGCGGGGGTCAAACTGTGGTAGTGGCTTTCTTTGCAAGTACCTGAGTGCTTCGTTGGAGCCTACTGATTTGACTAACTCGCGGAATTCTTTGATGTATGCGTCTTCAAATCCGCCTGTGACAAGTTCTTGTTCTATTATTGTTTGACTCTCTTCCTCTGTCAGCTTTTTGCGTGCCCAAACTTTTTCCATAGTTCTATACAGCTTCTTGATAGCCAGTGTGTAAGCTGCTGCTTCGTAAGTTTCATCTTCATGGGTACTTGTATCACCATGTGTGTCTGTTTGTTGGCCTTGGCCATTTGTCTGTTCATGCTCTTGGGATTAATGTGTTCCCTGGCTAGCTTTGTCGTCTCCTTCGTCGTCATCGGTTGCTGTTCTTTCGTCATCAGAGCTGGACAGGATCTGTCCTTGTGGCTGATCCCTGGGTGTGGTAGGGTAGCTAGGCCTTTCAAATTCTTGAGAAAACAATTGTCCTTCTGAAAACTGGAACTCATTGGAGAATGCATCGGGCATCTCAAAATCAAAAGTTTGGTCGAGTGGCTCTGCTTGTCCTGCTTCTAAATGGGGTATTGGAAAAGAGAAAGCTTCCGCACCAATAGTGGTGGGAAGTTCAGCTGCTGTGGTGATAGGTTCTGTGGTTGTGGCTGCTTGGAGTGCAACAGTACTGGTGGTGCCCTCCAGCGTAATTGGTCTTGATAACCGTATACGAATTGGTGGTACCGTGGGAGTGGCTGCTGTTGGTGACTGCTCTGGAGATGGTTGTGGCGAGGGTGATTCTGGGACTTGTAGGCACGGGATAGTACCTCTCATCCGCTTTCCGGCTCTGCCTTTGCTAGACTTTCTAGCCTTCCTAGTGGTGCCTTTAAATGCTTTCAGTTCCTCACTAGTCATGGCACGCTCAATTGGTAAGTCATATGCCAAGCACATATATATGATCCTGGTGAGGGCGCAGCACCCATTGATTACCTTCTTTCGCTCCCATCTATGTTGTGCCAAATAGAGCTGATCAATTATCCAGCTAGCTAGATCAACCGTTTGAGGTCCAGTACATGCTAAGTACAATCCAAACCAGATTCTCTTGTGAGGCATGGTAAAACGATCCTGAGCTGGGAAAGCAAAGTGCTGCATGCATATCCGTAATGGCTTGGAAAGCTCAGGGGTTATAGCTGAAATATCCTCCCACTTAGTTACGTCACCACGCTTCCTCTGCTCTGGGACTAGCCGTTCTTTCTCCGTTGGAGTGTGTGTTCCATGTATTTTTAGAGCTGCGCGAATTAAATCTTTAGACAAATAAAACCTTCTGAATGGAGGATCATTTACCAAGGATGGTAACATGAATGTGCCGGGTAGATCCTTGTTCTCTGAAGCCGTTAAGGTGGTTACCAAGTAAAAGCATCTGTAAAAATCGGGTTTAGGTAGAGGGTCACTAAAGTATTTTGTAAATCCCGCTCGTGCCCAAACGTGTGTTAAATCTTGTGTATTCTGCAGTCCTTCAAATTCTCTTGAAAAGAACTGGTACTTGGTCCATGTGCGAAGATCAAATGCCAAATTGGCCTCAAATACGAAATCAGCGTCTGCTAATGGTCCTGCTAGGCCTTGAAACCAATGAGAGTTACGATGAATCTTCTCGGTATATCCTCTAGGAGGATCATCAATTGGCATGGGTCCTGGAAAACCTTGAAACTCTAGTGGTTGCATCGTAGGATAAGATTCTGCTAGTAATTCTCCAATAGTGGCCATCAGTGCACTGGGGCCAGCTTCTGATGTTCCTGCTTCGGTTTGCATGATGACTGATGAGCTAATGGAAAAGATCTGCTACAAAAGATTAACACATTAGTATGGAAATTAATTATGATCCCAATAAGGTGAGACCGCGCTGATTGTGTTCATCTGCCCTAGCGATTGGGTAGCTGCCCCTTCTAGTTTGCAGGAAGCCCCAAGGAAGATCTCCTGTCGTTCTTCTGATTGACAATTGTCCCTAGCCAAGCCCGAGTGGGTTGGAGTAGATGTAACGTGACTGGTCTGACCCAAGATCTTCCGGTCTTCCGTCGCATGCGTTTCATAGGGTCGAGGATTACAAACCTCAATCGGAATGCCGTTAGGGAAGTCAAGCAGTATCATTCGCTTCTGTTCTAAGGTTCCAATCTGTACGGAGCCTTGTCTAAGATTTAGGTCCACTGAGTGATCGTATAGCCAATCTTGGCCAAGGATTAGGGGTTCTATCAGGTCGTCATCATGGCACACTAGTAGTTTCGCTGTCATGGTCACATCCTTAATGAGGATAGGAAGGTCCACCTCACCCATGCAAGGGGTTTCCATGCCTCCTAGGCCTATGAGGTATGCCTCAATTGGCCGCATTTCTATTCCTGAATCCTTATAGTGGGACCATCTAATCGCACTAGTCGCAGCACCTGAGTCAATTAAAGCCCTGAGCTCTTGGCAAGGGTTGCCGTGCTCTAGCCTGACTGTAATGAATGGTCTCCTGTCCACTATACTAGGATGAGTGTTTGACTTTACTTGACACATGGCCATGGGGTATCTGGGTGTAGTTTCCAGATGGTTATAATGTTCTCTCCCTAGTCCTTGTCTTCTTAACTTCATGCGTTTAATGCGTTCTATTGCTTCTGCCTGAGCTTCCGCTCGTATTCTATTTTCTTCCTCCTTACGCTTCTTTGCCAACGTGAGTCGTCTAAGCATATCCTCAGTAAGAGGTTCCTGATATAGCTTGACTCTACAACCACTAATATAATTAGGCATTATATCTCCTTCTAGAGTGGCTAATTGTACTGCTCCACTTGTTGAGAGTCTGTTAATGATCATAGGTCCATAACCTCGCTTTTCTAACTTACGTGCGTGTTGTTTCAGCGTATATACTAGAACTAAATCTCCTTCTTTTAGGCCTTTATCTTTCACATGTGCATCAAAATATGCTTTCTGTCGCTTCTTTGCTGCGTATATGCCTGCTGCTGCCTTTAGCCTGGTTTCTCCTAATCGTTCCAAGTCCATTATTCTTGCTGATAATTCATGGCCGGTCCACTGATGTTCTTGTGCAACCTTAAGGGTCGGTATCAAGAAGTCCAAAGGAAGCATTGCATTCTGACCAAAAACCATCTGAAAGGGAGTTGCATTGAGTACGGTCTTGTAGGCCACTCGATATGCCCAAACAGCGTGGTGTAACTGTTTGTCCCAATCTGAACGTTTGTTGTTCACGAGTTTCGTCAGTACGTTACAAAGGATCTTATTAGTGCTTTCAGCCTGACCATTGGCCTGAGGATGATATGGTGCGGATTTCTTATGAATCACCATAAAATCCTGTAACAAATATTCAATGACTTGGTTTAGAAAGTGAGTGCCTCGATCGCTCACTAGCTCTATAGGCAATCCATATCTTGTAAAGACATTCTCAAATAAGAATTTTGCAGTTGTGTGTGCATCATTCTTTTTCGTGGCTTTTGCCTCTACCCATTTCGTAAGATAATCTATGGCAACAATAATGTATTCCGCATGTGTACCTTTTGCAGGGGGGTTAATGGGTCCTACAAAGTCTATACCCCACTTTGAAAATGCACGTCCGCCCATCATGGGTTTCAATGGTGTTGTTATAAGCGTTGCCCACAATTTTCTCATGCTATGGCATCCTTTGGTCCTCATAAAAATCCCTTCTTTTGTAAATTAGGAGAGGTCCATATGAACACTCTCCTAAACCCCTTTTTTTTTTACATTTCTTCATACTATATGATAGTGTCTCATAATCTCTCACCTTTATGAACCTTCTAGAGAGATTCCCCACGTAGAAAATCCACGCATGCCTTTCTTGGAGATTGAGATGCTTCAAATCTTTAGAATATCCTAAAAGATTGGCAGTTAGAGAGAGAATCACCTTTTTGACTTTTCCAAATGAGCACATGGGGAATTATGCAAAGCCTATAAGTAGAGGCTCACTTCTTGTAAAAGGGGGTCCCTTGGCCATGGCCTTGGCCTCCATTTTGGTAATGGAAGAAGGTGTCATTTGGCTTCCACATTTCTCCTTGTGTGCTAGGCGATGATCCATGTGTGTGGGTTTGGCATTTGGGGTTGGCTTGTGTGTGAGCATTGCCCTCCCTTGTTCCTTTTGACGTTGGCCATGGTGCCATTGTTCTTGGACGTGGGTGTGTGTGCGTTGCTTGCACTTCTTGCAACTCCTCTTGGAAGAGCCCCTCACTTCCATGTGAGGCGGTTTGGGTTGGTTACTCCCCATACTTCAACAACAAATTTTGGCGCCGTTGCCGGGGATGATCGACCTTCAACCGTTGGGTTTTTTCAAGATTGCCATGCCTACGCTTGGTGGATGCACCTCATGCTTGGATTGAGTTGTGGATCCGTGTGGCCTTCGGTTGGCCTAGGGTACCTCTTATTTGTTAGTTTTTGAGTAGTTTAGTTCTTTATTTTTGTTTGTTGCACAAAAACACCCCCTAACCCCCTCTTCTCTCTCTCACACTTCCACATACACATACTCACTTGGCATCACCCCTCATTTTCTTCATTTCTTGAAATAGGTGTTTGCCTTGGGTAGAGGGATGGGTGGTACTTCTTGTTCCCTCCCTCAATTCAAATTCTGAAAATAACTTCAGGTGAATGTTTTAATCGGAACTTGGAAGCCTTCTCTCTCTGCCTTCGCCTTGTACTCTCTGTTAGACGAACCTGGCTTGCATGAGTTGGACGACTTAAAGATGCATAAATGAAGGTAGGTAAGATGGGAGTGATTTCCCCCCCCCTCTCTCTCACATCTAATCGTGGTAACGTGCGTCGTGGGTTGGGGAACCATTTCTCTCCCTCCATCCGTCCACCTTTCTTTCTCTGAGTGTCGCCCATCTTCCTCGTCAATGTTTGCTCGAGGTTGGAGTGTTGCTCCTCTGCAGGTCTCTCGGGCAGAGCCTTCGCGCTCCCCGCTCTTTTCATTGGAGCTGCTGTGGAGATCTTGGGTGTTCTTGCACGTTGAGCTTGGCTCCGTGTTCAGACCGGCATCTCCCATCTGCGCAGACGAAGGGTTGAGCTTGGCCTCCCCAAATATCTTTGCTGAAGATGGCGATGTCTGCAATTCCAAGCTTGCTTGGTATTAGGCCATCTCCCAACCATTGGCTTCAAGGATGTGCCCTGTGCGTGCTCCCTTTCTCCCCATCTATCTCGGCTAAGCTTCGCTCCTACGGGCAAGGTTGAGGATGGATTTTGTGCTATGCACCCTGATTCATCAGACGACGCTGGGGAGGACTTCGCGTGACTGTCATTTTGTTCCTCTATGTTATCGTCGTGCATGTTCCATGAACCTAAGTTATCATCTGTCAGGGTTGTTTTGTTGTGGCAAGCTGCGTGCGTGGGATTCCCCTCCTGTCTGTAGCATTGTTCATGCCATGGGCTTGGCAGTTTGTATTCCGATTCGTACTCCTTTCCTTTGAAAACTTTCAATGCTCGGGTGCGCCTTCTTGAAGCTATGTGGTCTGCGGTTGCCTTCCACTCGTTGGATAGTTGCACCGTCGCCTTGTTGAAGGACCGTGTACGACGACCGACAGAAGAATACTATGGATTCATGAGTGGCCTCCACGGTTTTGTTATGATTTTGTGCTCTAATTCGAAATTTCCACCTCCTTAGGTTAAAGAGTGTCAGTACGGTTGTATATGATGTTTTTACTTTAAACGATGAGGTGTTGATACTGTTTCCCATTCCAAAGCTCTTTTTATGCAAGGTACAATATTGTTATGGTCAGTGAAATCATAGGTTGCAATCACCATTGCTTACAGGGTTGTGGGTGGACTGAGATAATGTTTGAGGGTAGGGTCACTCGGGGTAGACAACTGCTTGTATTACATCTCGAAAACACATTAAGTTTGGGAAATTTGTTGTTACTCGTGAATTATTTGGATGTGTTTGTAGACTCACTCAAATCGTTCTTATAAGAATGTTTTGTGGGCTGTGTTCTGGCTGCTGTTTCAACATCATATCTTTTAAGTAGATGCAGAAGCCTTTAAAGTGGAGCCGGGCGCGATTGAACATGCGACGGGGAGTCAAAAAAAAAAAGGATATGACGTATGTAATTTTGCCCAAGATTCTTTAGTACCCAACAAGCAGGTATATCAAGATGTTTATTAGGAGAATTTTGTTGAGTCATGCTCTTCTGCTTGATTGTGTTTGTGTTTGCTATAGAATGAATTTGTCAATGCATTAGATTCGCTTCATTGATTAAAAGAGAATAGAAGGGCCCAAAGGTCTAGACCAAAACTCAAACTCTCTGTTGTCTTCTAGCGGACTTATACTGTGCACACAATGTACCATCTACATTATCATCTACATCGTGCAATTTTCTTTGTAAACTTTGTGGTTCAATGCGTGTAGATTTGTAGTCCGTAAGGAGTAGATGGTGTTTAGGGTCACTGGGGACGTCGTATTCTCTAGTTAGGCGGCCCTAGCTGTGCTAAAACTGCTCCAAACATCACTGATTATGAAGGTAAAGAGATAGTTGATTGTTTTAAAAAACCTCCTGAGACCAAGTAACGGAGATCTTGATATGAGTTGTACTAGTGGATAGATGCTGATGAGGAAGATGGAATATTGAAGCCTCTAGAAAATGAAGCAGAACATAATGTGAGAGCCAAGGCTATAGATGAATGGAATAGATTTGAAGCCAAAAAAAAAAAAAAAAAAAAAAAAAAAATGCTGTAAAGAAGACAGTGAAAAGTGGAGAGATTGCTAGGGTAAAACCTATATTTGATGAAGGGGAATATGTAAATGAGGATGCCTCTAGTGATAATGAGGACAGAAAAATTTGAAATACGTGGATTTGTAGCTCATGTTCCCCTTCCTGATGGTAGTCGGAAAAAAAAAAGGAAAAGAAAAAAAAAAAAAAAAAACCGAATTTCACATGTTTCCACTTGAAAGTCATGCAGTACAATGTTTTCTCGGGATTGAGCTGCCTCGCTAGTTGAATTTTAATTGGAGGTGTCTGAACATACATGCTCAATCACATTTGTGTTCACTAGGATGCGATGTCTTTTCTATTACTCACAAGGGTTGTGTCTATACCTAACCAAATTATGTCTGCCACATGAAAGGTTGGAGTTAGTGTTGCCAATAGATTAAACTTCTCAATGGCAAAGTATCATTTGCTTCTGGGCCTTTTCGAATTTATCTCAACCTTCCTAACTTACAATCCTCTATGATCTATGTCATACATGCATATGATAGAAGCACATAACTGGGGAAGCATGCACTTGAATGATAAATCATATTGCATTCTATGTTTTGCTCATATAGCTCAAGTGTCTTTACTTCCCTTCTTTGCATGACATAAGTAGAGAGCTTCTATCACATCACTACTCCGTCTTATTATGATCGAGCGTGCTCATAGGTGTGTGATGGCCTTGCATTTTATGGTTACATCTTGGGCAATGTGGTGCATTGGGATGACTAAGCATTCCAGCTCATTGTTTGCCAAAACAACTTGAGATCCATTGATATAAAACCAGGGCATAATGTGCATGAGATGTTAGTGGCCAAATGCCTTTTGAGTTACCCCACTTCAAGGGTTTGGATCCATTTTCTGAGGCTTTCACCCCTTGAAAAGGTGTGGCTTTTATGGTATTGTCTTCTTTGATGGAAAAGGTCGATGAATGAATATGAAATTACGTGTCCAATCATATTGTATCTGGATTGGTATAATCACTTGTGCTTTTTCATTTTGATGTATCATTTGATGAGAAGGTTGTGGCGGCCCTAGGTTGTGGAGAAGGTCCATACCTCTCACCTTCGAATGGTGGCCTTGGTTTGATGGCGGCCATAGGTATTGCAAGATTTTATGACCTTTTCAGATTCACTGCAGGTGTGCAAGACATGGATTGAATAAGTTGTTTTGTGCTTATCATTGATCGGGTTTTGGTTGACTGAATCTGGTTGAATGGATACTTTAAAAAGAGTTGAATGTTTGCATTATTTAGAGGAAGCTACCACAATTGTAAGTTATAACTTGTGTGTTCAGATGTTTTGTTATGTATGTAGACAAGAAGATGATGGCATCATATGGTGTTTTTTGTCATCACAACCCGAATGGACAGACACTATGATTGAAATCCTTGGTACATTTGCTTTTTGTTGGGTAGTGTTCTTTGAAATGCAATCATATCCTATGTTTCCAGAGCATGCAATGGTCTACTTGTCTCACATTTGAGTGGGGAGGAGTTGGAGTGATTCTAATAAGTTGTTCTCCTTGTTTGATTACCTAATTTTCCATTGACTCTATTCTAAAGATCACTTTAAGTTGTGTTGCAGTACAGGTAGGCAACATCACAGTGAACACGACTCCTAATGGGTATGGCACTCTCTTTGGAACACCAGAAGACAAAACTATAAAGGAGGAGAATATTGAAAGTGTCTGCCATACCTCACTACGTAGTTGCTGATGTTGGCAGCTTATCCCACAATCCTACAATCACCCTTTTAGATGTCTTGTGCTTGAAAAAAATTATTAGGTACATTTATGGGGTGCCTCATTTAGATTTGCCTCATTATAAGTAAATGATTGACAGGTGTTGACGCTTCCTTGCGCGCCTCACAAAAGGTTCATTTCACCCTTATAAATGCATAGGGCATTAGGGGTTAAAAGGATGCCTTGCTCCTTTTCCTTTTTTTGTAACCATTTGCATTACACGAACGTCCCAGCTGTTTATGCTCTATGTGTTAAGGACTTGACTCTCTTTGGCTTGACACACTGCCTGCTCAATTCTGTAGACAAGGATTTGGAGGAATGCTTTGGGGGTTTTCTGGTTCCAACAAAGTTATCTAATTCACAACCATTTAAAGTGTGAAAGTCCCAAAAGATTAAGTATTGGCCAAGAAAGAAATTCTCTGGCTTTGCAATATCACTTAATGCAGTATAGGCTAACACATACAGAAGTTCGCTTTGATTCCTTGGGACTCCTATAGATGCTCTTGTGAATGATGTGTTCCGTTAAATCCTCATAGGTTTGGTGATCATGTCAACTCATCCTAGCTGTGCCTCATGTTCCAGTCTCATATCATGAGTGCTTGATTTTTATATGAGTTGATTCCTCTTGATAGGGTTGTTTCCAACACAGACTTGGAAAAAACTCTTTTTGGTACAAGGGTAGGAGTTTGAATTCAATGCTCATTTTGGCTGAGTTTTGTGATTGCACTTAAAGAACATACTTCAATTTGAGCTTGGTAGGTACAGAGTGCTTTCTAAGGTTGGGGGAGCTCACGATTGCAGGGACACATTGGAATGCTAGGAGCACTTAAATAGATTTCTGTTAGTTCTTGGAGTGCAGGTTGTGAAGCCCCACAAAGAAGTGCTACATGTGTTGAATTGGGAGACGGCTGACTCATTTAAACCACCTATGTCTGTGCATTTGTCTTCCTCCTTGATGAAAAGCTTACAGGTTTGAAAGAATGAGAACTACACAACTCTTGCTACTTGCAAATACATCTCTTTTTGATTCGATTCTTATTAGTGCAAGTGGCTGCTTATTAGTAAAATTCCTGGGTTGTGTGCATATTGCTTATACTTTAAAATGTTCTCCATGATGTAAGCATGCATTATTTAAAAAGATAATTTCAGGAGAACATGCACATATGGGATTGTTTCCATAATTGAACTAGTGTGAAAATTCAGAATGAGGGTTTGTTTTTTGGCTAGGGAAGCGACTCTCTAGGTTTAAGGTTTAAATTTATTACAAATCAACACATTTAGACCCTCGGCATATTCTTCTTACATCCTATGTATGATTTGCTACTATGCCTTACAGGAAGAGAGTGGATAAGTTGTTTGAATCTCATGAATGCTGGTAAAATGATAGGACTCATAAAGTTACACTATTGTCTATTGATTTTATGAGCGCAGAACAGTCGTTAAATTGCAAGCTTGATTGACTAGAAGCTTATTATAAATGATGGCGGGACCATAGGCTACATTCATCTCATGCTTTACATTGCAAAATGTCCCACTCTCACTTGAAAATAACAGAGTATGGAATCATTGAGACATAAGGGATAGACACTCATGGTCTTGATAAGGGCTCCTTGTTTTGGGACTATGGTTTTTCTTTTCTTTGCAGGAGCAAGACGGTTTTTCATGCAGACTTCTCTCTAATAGAGCAAGTCTTGTGGCAATGGATGCCCCCCGAAGTGGAAACTAAAAATGGAATTAACATTTTTTGGCTGCTTCTTTTCAAATTCAGTCTACTTGTGGTGTATGTTTAAATTTCAGGTATTGGAGCCTTGAAGAAAAGGCACATTGGATGGAGGCTGGGCTGACTGCCCCCCAGGGGATTGTGTCGCTCAGCATTGCTGGATTAGAGATTTGAAGGCAGACGGCTTGCTGATTCAAAAGATTTGCAGCCTTGCAAAATTCAGATTGGAACTGCCGCATATTTGAAGAGTTGAAGACTCCAAACTTGGACCAGTTCGGCACTATATGCTTCTCTCTTAGCTTTGTCGAGGACGACAAAGTCTAGGAGGAGGAGGGTGTTGTTATAAGCGTTGCCCACAATTTTCTCATGCTATGGCATCCTTTGGTCCTCATAAAAATCCCTTCTTTTGTAAATTAGGAGAGGTCCATATGAACACTCTCCTAAACCCCTTTTTTTTTTACATTTCTTCATACTATATGATAGTGTCTCATAATCTCTCACCTTTATGAACCTTCTAGAGAGATTCCCCACGTAGAAAATCCACGCATGCCTTTCTTGGAGATTGAGATGCTTCAAATCTTTAGAATATCCTAAAAGATTGGCAGTTAGAGAGAGAATCACCTTTTTGACTTTTCCAAATGAGCACATGGGGAATTATGCAAAGCCTATAAGTAGAGGCTCACTTCTTGTAAAAGGGGGTCCCTTGGCCATGGCCTTGGCCTCCATTTTGGTAATGGAAGAAGGTGTCATTTGGCTTCCACATTTCTCCTTGTGTGCTAGGCGATGATCCATGTGTGTGGGTTTGGCATTTGGGGTTGGCTTGTGTGTGAGCATTGCCCTCCCTTGTTCCTTTTGACGTTGGCCATGGTGCCATTGTTCTTGGACGTGGGTGTGTGTGCGTTGCTTGCACTTCTTGCAACTCCTCTTGGAAGAGCCCCTCACTTCCATGTGAGGCGGTTTGGGTTGGTTACTCCCCATACTTCAACAACAAATGGCATTTCATCTCTGCGAGTAGGAAACTGAGTTCTTTGGCACACATCACATCTCTTTACATAGGTATGAGCATCCATGTGAAGAGTGGGCCACCATAATCCTGCAAAGAGGATGGCTTTGATTATCCTATCGGGTCCAAAATGACCTCCTGCAACACCTTGGTGTGCAGTCTCTAGTATGCTCAGATAATCGTTCTCATGAACACATTGCCTTAGATATCCATCTCGTCCTCTTTTGTATAGATTATCGCCAATAAGTGAATAATCTTGAGCTTCCTGCTCGAAACTGCGTTGTTATGCTAAAGTCATTCCTTGAGGGAATGTGTTCGTCCTCAAGTATGTCACTAACGATTCACTCCAGTCTGGTGTGAGAGACACGTGATACAATGTAGCATGCTCTACTGGTGGTCTTTCACAATAAACATGGCATTCTTTACACAATTTGTAGACATCTGCTTCCATCGTAGGCCAATATACTCCTAGTCTATGCAGAGTCTGTAATGTTCGATTTTTCGAATGATGTTGCTTTAATGCACCTATGTGTGCTAATTGCAACCAATTCGCATGTTCAGAATTCATCTACGCAACAAGCAAGAATCTTTTGATTATTCTGTTTATATATGCTTCCTGCCATTATTTGGTATCTCTGAGACTTGGTAATCTCTCCTTCTTTGATCTTTATCTTAGGATTCTTGGGTCCGTATGTCAGAATAGGGACTATAGGCTTAGCCCATTCTGGTGCTATCTCAAGGTTAAACAAATATGCGTCTGGTAACTCATCCACTACTCCTTGAGGAGCTTCTCCTGAGGTTAATCTTGAAAGGTGGTCAGCTCTAAGATGTGTCTTTCCTTTCCTGACTACGACTTCAAAATCATACTCCATGAGTAATAGAAACCAACGTATCAATCGTCCGGTGTTACATGGTTTGTTGACTAAATACAATAGGGCTTGATGATCTGTAAAGAACTTGAACTTATTGGCCAACAAGTAGTGCCTAAACTTCTTTACTGCGTAGATCATCCCTAATCCTTCTCGTTCCGTCGTGGTGTAATTTCTTTCTGCTGCGTTCAATTGTCTGCTCGCGTAAGCTATGGGGAGATCTATGTTACCTTCATTCGTGGGTTGTGCTAACACACATCCTATGGCATAATTAGATGCATCCATGTAGCTCAATGATGAGTAGCACCTCCTTTAATGTCAATCCGGGAAGACGTGAGGATGGTATGAAGACCTCGAGCAAGTGGCGCCACAAGTGCGTGAGTGAGAAGCACACTAGCATGCACACACATACACACACACGCGCACACACGGCAAGACAAAGAGCGAGAATCAATGGAGCTTTTAGATTACTTTCAAAATGCTCTTACAGGTTCGTTTCAATTACAATCTAACCTCAAAAATGAGCTCTCTAGCTCTTTTTATAGTTTTTGACTAGCTTTTGGCCCTGTCCAGACCTAGTGTCCGGCCTAGTTAAAAATTAGGTTCCAGGGCTTATTTGGGGGCTCAAACGAGATCTAAAAAATACGAAAATTGGTACGCAACTACTTCTAAGGCTCCTCAAGCTCAAGGACTCCTTGGCTTGCACAAAATGGAGCTACAAAAATGTGAAATGATATTTACAATGATGGTTAGTGATAAAAATCACTGTTGTTGTAGGGATTTCTTCTAGTGATCTGTCATACATATCTTCGAGCTCCCTACTTGCTCTTCCTCCCTGCATGTCCATCTCTTTGTCTTGAAAAAATATTGGCCTACTTGCCAGATCTTCTTTGACTGCCCTGTTTGCTTGTGCTGTCCCTTCGCTCTGACTCCCTTCTTTGACTTTCACGTCTTGTAAGTCCTGGTGTACCAAGGCTACTGCCAACACCCCCCCCACTCTCGCGTCTGTCGCCCCTGACAGACCCTTGTCTAGCTGCTTTTTGGACGTAGTATTGTACAACATCGGCGGCGAGGTGGTGTTCTTCTAACCTGAGTCCCCTTGCTAGATCTGTCAGCAATGCATCCCAATTGACTGGCCCTGGGACATCTGGATGTGGCACCCGTAACTGCTCGGAGTGAATGGTTCGCTCCACAGCAAATAAATGGAGGAGATGTGAGGGTCGGGGTACAAATATTTCTGAGTGGTATTCCCAGAACCCTGTTATGAACATCTCTTCGAATGTTTGTTTAAAGCAGGCTGGGAGGTATTTTATTCTGGCGTGCCAAGCGTATATCACCTCTATGGAAGGAGTGGTGCTCATGTCATAAACTAAGTCTTGGTTTCCTGTAAGGAATCCGACGCCTGAGAAGTGTGGGTCCTTGATATTCTTGAATGTCCTGAATGTAATAAGCATTAACTCAAAAATTTTCATGCACATCTGGGCCATTACATCAGGGGTATTCCTTAATCGGATGCTCCAGTGTCGTATAGTGGAAATCATGTAATTGACGGTGGGAGGCCCTTGAGGGGGTGCTAGATATACGTAGTTTAACCATTTGGCGCATCCCTTGATATTCTTGACTGCAATGGTAAACTCTGGCCATGTGCGCCTGCGGAGTACAGGAACATAACAAGGGTTATATTTAATAAAAAGAGGCATATTCATCCAGGTGCGAACCATCTCCGGGTAGGTTTCGAGGAGTCGGATCCTCCAAGTGGGTTGATGAATGGATCCCTTTTTGGCGCTCTCTGGGATATCATCTGGCCCAAATTGTGTAGCAAACGTTGGAGGTTTGCCACATCTATGTTGGATTTCTGCATTGTAGTCCGCCAGGAGTATACAATAGGGCACGTATTGATCATCATTGGTTCCGATCCATCTATGGTGGGACATGCTGCGGAAGTATTCTGATTTAATAATAGTGTCCTCTATCTTTGCCATAGATTGGATTTGAACTTCCACTCGATCTTCATGAGTTGATGCCGTTTTCTCTAGTGTTTGGAGCCACTCAGGTACTTCGATTTCTAGCGTATCCATTCCTTCTGCGGTTTGCTCTCCACCTGGCATTGGCATAGGAACGTAAGGTTCCTCATATGTCTCATCTACCTCGATGGGTACCAAATCCTCGGGTTCTGGTTCGACAACTGGAGAGGGTTGCCTTTCATGTGTGAGTAATCTTGCCTGTAATTCGGCCACCTGCTCTTTCAATGCCTTGACTTCCTCTGAAGTCGTGGTCGTTTCTGTGACTTTGGGTGCTGTCTGTTGCTCTTGGAGTTGATTGCGCAGCGCATCACGTTCCCTTTCCAAGTCATCATGAGCTTCTAATAGATCTGCATAGCTGTCCAAGATGGTCTTCATTGTCTCTGAGGGCACAGCTTTAAACTGCTCTGGATCAATTTCGTGTGGAGAGCCTTCCATTGCTGCTTCTAGATTTGCTTCATTTTGCTACTGCAGTCTCTTGTTTTCCTCAAGGGCGGCCGCCATGTGTTTTCTGAGAAGTGCCAGGTTACGCCGGACTTTGAGATTATCGGCTTGGTATACCTCGAGCAAAGCTTCTAGTTGTTTGGCACCTGATTCTGTCGATGGTTGGGGTGCCGCCAATAATGTTTGGTGAGCCTGCTCAAGCGTCGTGTAGCGTTGATTCAGTTCTGCATTTTCTGTTTGTAGAATGTGAAACTGTCTTTGTAAGTTTTGATGGTGCGTTTCCAGTTGCTGATACCGGCTGTCCAGAGCTTTGTACTCATTCTGGAGCTGGTATACACATTGGTTTAATGCTAAAAATATGTTATTTACATTAAATAATGCTGGGAGGGGTGAAGATGCAGGGGGAATGGGGGCGGGAATGGGAGAGGTGAATGATGTGGATGTACGTGGAGATGTGGGGGGAGGGGGTATGGGTGGTGAAGGTGGCATGGGGGGAGGGAGTGGTGCTGTGGCAGGTGATGTTTCCATCGTGTCAACTGTTTGAGTGACGGTGTAGATGGGAATCGTGGGTGGAGTGGATGTGACATCGGTGAACAGGGTGGTGAAGGTGGGCATGGTGACTCCCCCGTATTGGATTCCCGGAGAGAGTGGGATGCCCATGACAATGGTAGTGGTAGTGGATGTGGTAGTGCTAGTGTCCTGTGGTGGAGTGAATTGTGTAGTGTGAGGTGGGGATGGTGGTGACAACGGTGCTTCCTGATATTCTTCTGCTTGCGCTGCCTCGCCTGGTGCTGATGTATTGATGTGAATTTGCTTCCCGGACCTCCTGGGACGAACGGGAACTCTTTTTTCAAACCTGTGGATGTAGGCTATTGCCTCATGAATGGCCTCGTCCAGTCCTACGGCGTCGGCATGAAGGTTCATGGACTCAATGAACAACTCATCCACACCTTCCTCAGCTAGCAAGTCGTTCATGAGTCTTTTGCCCTGTTCTAGAGACATCTGATGCTGTTCCTGAACCAGTCGCATGGTTCGATATAGTCTCTTGATTTGTGCCGAATATGCTGGGGCACTTGCTAACTCGGAGAGTTCGTCATATTCTTGATGTTGTTCTTCGTCGGCTTCTTCTTCGTCTCCTCCTGCCCCTTGTTCATCTACATCGACTTCTACAACTTGTGGTTGGGTGGGGGCCGATGTTGTTTGGGGTTGTGGTTCCTGAGCTCGCGCTGCTTCAGCTTCGAGGTTAGAGTCATAGATTAATCTGGCAATTTCTTCATCCGTGAGGTCCTCAAGAGTAAATCCCTGCGGGAATTCCAAATCGGATGGAATGGGTGGAAACACCAGATTAGGCCCCTCTGTGCTTGGTCTTGGTAGCCCGATTGTGAATGGCCTAACTCGTCGTGTCTGGGGAGGGGTGATTTCTGGTGTAGCGGTAGCTCCCCTTGGTTGGGCATAGGGTAGTTGGACTCCCCCCTTCATCTTCTTTGACGGGGGACCTGCTGCTGATAATCTTCTCTGGAATTCTTGGACTCGGGACCATACGAGTGCCCGCTGAACAGGCACGTCATAAGCCAAGCATCTATAGATTATTCTGGTCAGAGCACAACACCCGTGGAGCACATTCTTCTGTTTCTTGTTCCACCTTTGATGCGCTAGGTGGATCTGATCTATGATCCAGTGTGGCACATTGATGGGCAGGCTTTCGGTTTCTGCTAGTTATAAACTGAACCATATTTTTTTCGGGGGCATTGTGAATCGTTCTTGGGCGGGAAAAGCAAAATGTTGCATGATGGTTCGCAGGTGAAGCGCAATGGTAGGTGTCATCGCTACCATGTCCTTCAGCTTATTAAGATCTTTGTGCTTCATTCGACCTGGAACCATGGTTTCCTTTTCTGTTGGGATGTGCATGCCATACATACCCAACGCTTCTCTTACCAGATTGAGGGTCAACTTGAATCTTTTAAGCTCATTACCCGGCAGCAGTGATGGCAACACAAAGGTGCTGTCGCCGCCCTTGGCTCTGCTTGGCGTGATGGTACTGATCAGATAAGAACATCGTAAAAAATCCGGCTTTGGTAAGTGAGTCCTGAAATAACTTTCCACACCTGCTTTGATCCAAACTGATCTCATGACCTCGGCATTTTGATAGCTTTCAAACTCGCGTGCGAAAAAGTGGTATCGACCCCATTTGCCATTGAATTCCAATTCTGCTTCCCAGAAATAGGTTCCATCGCCCAGTGGTCCAGCAACATCACTGAACCAATGCGCATGCTTACCTACTTGAGAAGTGTGTCCTTGAGGAGGATCCTGGATGGGGAGCACATGCACTGCTTGAAGCTCTTGCGGTCTTGCGGTGAGACGAGGCTCAAGGAGAAGTGTTTCTATGTCCACAATCTGGGCACCAGATCCGGCTTGAGAACTGGTACCTGCTTCTGCCATGGCCCTGTTCGCTGGTTGGTTCTGTGAGAATATAGAACCAAGTGTTAACATCGTAATGGACAGAATAAATCCGTTGTTGTCCCCGTTACAACATTAACATGAGGTGGATGGTGAGTTAGTGGTTAGTAAGTGCATGAAGACAGTGTGTGTAGTTAGTGTTTGTGTTGTCCTAGGAGACTGCTGCAGTTAGTAAGTGGGTATGAATTTACAAATTGGGGTCGGGGGGTTTATTACAGGCCCTAGGCTGCCAAATGCAGTGAATGGGCTTTGCTTTTGGTTTCGGAGAGTCTCTACAGAGCTTTCTCGGTGTCGTGGTTTGAAAACGAGGCCTTTTTGGGACCCATTTGCAATTGATTACATGCACGCTCTTGGGTCTTGGTGTGTTCAGGAGTGGCGAGAACGAGTGAATACTGGCAGTATGCGTAGCTGCGTTATGCTGTTTAGGTTGTGGCCTCAGCGTAGCTACTTGTGCCATCAAGCAAGCCTTAGGCACCCAAATTTGTCCTGATTGTGGGCTTGCCTTCATCGACTTCTTGGGCACCCAAATAGATTTTACTTTAGCAGAAGAATTTTTGAAAGACTTCTCATTAGCGTCGTGTTGTTGGTCACTAATAAGAGGCTTTGCCCGGGTAGTTGACGGTGGTGCAACCGGTTGTTCGCCTTTCCGCACCCACACCTGGTTTATTTTCTGGGCCATTCTGCTCCGCAGGTACTTTTGATCTCGGACATAGGTAGTACTCTGCTTCTTCTGCCTTTGATCCACCTTGGGTTGCTGCCTCCTTCTAGCCTTTGGAAAAGAAGGGAGTTCCGTTGCATTTCTGACTCCTTTTTTGCGAATATCATTCCTCTGCAACACATAGTTTTGGACAAGAACAGCATGGTCATCTTCATGTGTACCCCTGGAAGGACCAGGAGTCTGTGCCTTTCCTAGTTCCTTGAGTGCTCCATTGTCTAATTCTACTGTAACTCGACTATGATTGATCCAAACCTGGAGAAGTCCACTTCTTAGGTTTAGATTGACTGCTTGGTCATAGATCCAATCCTGACCCAAGACGAGAGGTTCAGTGAGATCCTCATCTTGACACACTAGTACTTTAACGGTCATTGCCTCCTCGTGAATGTAGAGAGGAAGTTCCACCTCGCCCATGCAAGGGGTTTCCACGCCTCCCAATCCTATGAGGTATGCTTCCACAGGATGGACAATTAACTGTAACTCTTGACAGTAAGACAACTTAACAGCGCTAGTGGCAGCACCTGAGTCAATCAAGGCTCTTACGGTCCTTGTACTCTTTCCTTGTCCTATGTCTATGGTTATGAAAGGACGTCTATCAATTATTCTATTCGAGCTTGTTCCTGCAACTTCACACATGGCTATGGGAAATCCTTGGTCTGCATAGTCATTCGCTCCAGGCTGATCTCTACCTTGCCTTCGTAATTTCATCCTTCTGATGCGTTCTAAAGCCTCTGCTTGAGCTTCTTCTCTAATTCTCTTTTCTTCCTCTTTGCGTTTCTTCGCAGTGTTGAGTCGGCTCAGCATTTCCTCCGTGAGGGGTTCCTGATACAACTTGACTCTGCATCCGCTAATATAGTTAGGGAGAACATCACCCTCTAATGTGGCCAATTGTACTGCTCCACTTGTGGAGATCCTATTGATGATCATAGGTCCGTAGCCTCTCTTTTCTAGCTTCCTCGCGTGTTGTTTCAGTGTATAGACTAAGACTAGATCTCCCGCTTTCAAGCCTTTATCCTTCACATGGGCATCGAAGTATGCCTTCTGTCTCTTCTTGGCTGCATATATTCCTGCAGCGGCTCTCAATCTTGTTTCTCCTAATCGTTCAAGATCAAAGATCCTAGAGGAGAGCTCATGACCTGTCCATTCATACTCTTGTGCTACTCTCAATGTAGGAATCAGGAAGTCCAAGGGTAGCACGGCGTTTTGGCCAAACACCATCTGAAAGGGAGTGGCTTGGAGTACCGTTTTGTAGGCCACTCGGTATGCCCAAACAGCATGGTGTAGCTGTTTGTCCCAATCAGAGCGTTTAGTGTTCACTAATTTCGTCAGTACATTGCATAAAATCTTATTAGTGCTCTCAGCTTGTCCATTAGCTTGAGGATGATAGGGGGCAGACTTCTTGTGTATTACCAAGAATTCTTGGAGTAGATTTTCAATCACTTCGTTCAAGAAATGAGTGCCTCTATCACTTACAAGCTCTATAGGTAGCCCATATCTCGTGAATACATTCTCAAACAAGAATTTGGCAGTTGTTTGAGCATCGTTCTTGGTTGTAGCCTTTACCTCTACCCATTTGGTGAGATAATCTGTTGCCACAATGATGTATTCCGCATGAGAACCCTTAGCTGGGGGATTAATAGGACCTACGAAGTCTATTCCCCACTTAGAGAATGCACGTCCACCCATCATAGGTTTCAGTGGCATCTCATCTTTGCGTATAGGATACTGAGTCCTTTGACAGACATCACACCGTTTCACATAGGTATGTGCATCCATGTGAAGGGTAGGCCACCAGAAGCCCGCAAATAGTATCGCCTTGATTACCCGATCTGGTCCAAAGTGTCCTCCTGCTACACCTTGGTGAGCAGTTTCCAAGATCTTCAGATATTCACTTTCGTGGACACATAGTCTCAGGTAACCATCTTTACCGCGCTTATATAGATTATTACCGATGAGTGAGTAATCCTGGGCTTCTTGTTCTAAACTCCTTTTCCTAGCTAGAGTCATGTCTGGAGGGAATGTGTTTGTTCTCAAGAATGATACTAGAGGTTCACTCCAATCTGGCACAATGGATACTTGATAAAGAGTGGCATGTTCCACTGGTGGTTTAGTGCAACAGATTGGGCATTCCTTGCACAACTTTTGGACATCAGCTTCCATAGTTGGCCAATGCACTCCGAATCTCTTTAGAGTCTGCAAAGTTCTTTGCTTCGAATGGTGTTGCTCTAACGCACCTACATGTGCTAATTGCAACCATTTAGCGTACTCATCCTCTTCTACGCAACAAGCCAAGATCCCTTGATCTGTGTGCTTGTACATGCTTCCTGCCATGATATGGTACTTTTGGGCTTTTACGATCTCTCTATTCCGTGTGTTCACCACTGGATGATTAGGCCCGTATGTCAATACTGGTACTATTGGCTTGGCCCACTGCGGTATAACTTCCAAATTAAACAAGTAAGCATCAGGAAGGTCATCTGACACTCCTTGTGGGGCTTCTCCCGATGTGAGCCTAGAGAGATGATCGGCTCTCAAATGAGTCCTACCTTTCCTTACCACAACCTCAAATTCGTATTCCATTAGCAAGAGAAACCATCTTACTAATCTACCTGTATTGCATGGCTTGTTTACTAGGTACAACAATGCCTGATGATCAGTAAAAAATTTAAACTTATTTGCAAGCAAATAGTGTCTAAATTTTTTGACTGCATAAACCATGCCTAATCCTTCGCGCTCTGTAGTGGTGTAATTCCGTTCAGCTGCATTCAATTGTCTACTGGCATAGGCAATTGGAAGATCCATATTACCTTCACCAGTAGGTTGTGCGAGTACGCATCCAATAGCATAATTGGATGCATCAACGTGAACATGGAATGGCTTATTCCAATCTGGTGTGGTCAAGATTGGTGCTGAACATAATCTTCGTTTAAGTTCTTGGAAGGAATTCTCACATTCATCCGTCCACTCAAAGTTAGTCAGAAGTCCGTACATGGGCTTTGCAATGACAGCATACATGTGTATAAATCGTCGATAATAACCACAATGCCCCATGAAAGCTTGTACTTCCTTGACATTCTTGGGCCTAGGTAGCTCTGCTATGGCTCTCACTTTTTCTTCGTCGGTAGATATGCCATTCTTTGACACTATGTGTCCTAGAATCTTACCTTGCCTGACCATAAAAACGCACTTTTCTAGGTTTAGGCAGACTTGATATTCTCTACATTTGTCAAAGATTTGTCTGAGTTCAGGAATATGGGTTTGTCTAACATTGGAATGAGCACAAAGATCATCAACATAGACTTCTAAACTCTTCCTCAGAAACTCCTTAAACACGTGGCACATCAGCCTTTGGAAGGTAGCTGGTGCATTGGTAAGCCCAAATGGCATTACTCTAAAAGCAAAGATGCCCCATTCTGTGGCAAAGGCTGTCTTATGCTGATCCTCTGGAGCTATGGCTACTTGATTGTAACCCGAAAATCCATTGAGGAAGCTGTACACTTCCTTGCCTGCCACTCTTTCTAAGAGATGTTCTGTTATGGGAAGCAGATAGTTATCTCGAATTGTGGCTGCATTAACCTTTTTCAAGTTAATGCACACACGCAGTTTGCCATTCTTTTTGGGCACCACTACAATGGGGGATACCCATTCAGTGTGCTCAATTTCATAGATAAATCCAGCTTCAACCAGTCTATCTATCTCTTCCTTGATCTTAGCAGCATAGTTATCGTTATATGTATAAGGCTTTTGCTTAGAGGGTTTGGCATCTGAGGTCATGGGGATGGTGTGTGAGCATATGTCAGGGTCAACACCTTTCAAATCCTTGTAACTCCAAGCGAATACATCTCTGTATTCTCTTAGCAAGGTAATCAATTCGTACTCTTCTTCTTCTGTCAGGTCATGGCCTATATACGTGCATCTCTCCTCTCCTTCTTCTATGGCCACTACTATTTTCTTGGTGGTTTCTTTGTTATCATAGGCCTCTCCTGATTGTGCCTCTCGTTTAGGCATTCTTATCATGACTCTCCTGTCATCTATCTCGTACTTCTTAAAATTTTCTGGGACCTCAAACAAAGATTCTTCCTCTTCTGGTAAGGCTTCTCTCTTCTTTCGTTTCTTTCCTTCTTCCTTAGGGGTCATATGCGTTGCTAATCTTACATCATTTGTCACTTCTCCATGCTTCTGAGGTTGAAATTCCACTTCCTGGAGATATTCTTCATCTGATGCAAATGGAGGGTCCATAATGATTGACTCTAGATCGGAGTCACTTGCATCCTCAAATGCATCAGGGCTAGGTTCACATTCTTCTAAAACTGCCTCTCCCATGATCGGCTCTATGGAGAAGACTGAAATGTCATAGCCATCCTCATCACAGTGAGGTGTCCATTGTTCTTCGTTGATGGCTACGTCCATTGTTGCTAAGATTTCTGCCCAACCGTGAGGTTCAAATTCTTCGTCTGGAAAAACTACAGGTGCATAGGCTGGGTCTTGGATTGATCTATGGGTTTCTTTCGCACCTACCTCTCTGGCTTTCTCTCTCTTCTCTTCTTCTACTGCTACCTTGCACATCCATAAGTGAGTGTCTTCGTGCATCCAGGAGGATCCTGATCCTATGGAATGCACAGATTCTGTATCATCTTTGGCTCTATGGATGGGATTCCATTGGATAGGAGGGACATCTCTATGAGAAAAATCCTTGAGATTGACTTTGGTTGTAACACCTAAGTGCTGCAGGTACAAAGAATTGGTTCCCCAATCCTGTACCACTTGCAACTGTCGCATGAATGGTCTTCCCAAAATCATCTCATAGGCATGATTTTTGCTGAAGTCACATATAGCAAAACTATGTTCAAACTCGACACCACAAGTGGTGAGAGTTATTCCTTCTAGCAATCCTAAGGGTCTCTTTATGTGACCATCGGCCATTTGCAATTTCATTCTCGTCGGCCTGAGTGCCGGCTTGCCCCAACGCTTCCATAAGGAGGTAGTGGCAATTGCAACTCCTGCACCTGAGTCCAAAATTGCCTTAGTGGTGTAGTCCTGGTAGGTAATGGGAAGATAGGTGTTCCCTTCTTCACCTTCACACATATCTCCTATCTTATCCAAGGGAATTTCTGGCACTGTCCTATGGGATCCTACCCGGGAACGTGGTTTTGCAAATTCAGTTACTTGACTAGCTACATATTTCCGCGCTTCTGGTCTATCCTTGGGCAGTTCTTCCAAAGTGAGATCACGCTGCACTTTGGTGTTCTTTACTATCTCCGTGTTCCTAGGTATGACTGAATCGTCGTTCCTTACCATGACTGTGGGTGCTCTCATACATGTGGACTTTGCTTCCCATGGGCCTGTGAAGTGGGGTAGCTCCTGTATGGAATTAGACTCAAAGTCCAATCTCTCATGAGATTGAGCACTCTCATGTTCCCCGTAAATTGATGGGATGTCTTGCGGGAATTGGTCGTGTGCATCGTCCACAAGTTCAAAAGGAGGAGCGACTTCACTTTCGTTATCCCATTTATCTTCTTGAATCTCTCGTAGGAAGTCTGGTGCAAACCGATTCATAGAAGAAGAAGTGTCTGGCTCCGTAGAGTTAGGCACGTAAGCAACCTGGGAAGGAGGGCACATTCTAACGTTGGCTCTCTTCTCGTTCTCATAGATAGCTGGAGCACAAGCTTCTTGGGGAGGATTACTTATGCTATTACTTTTCCGAACAGGCTCATATGTTCTCTGGGAAGGAATGTGGGTTACCTGTGGAGGTACATAAGCTTTCGAGGGAGGCACCTGTGATCTTTGGGGGGGAAGATAAGCTTCTTGAGGAGGCTTGCTTATCTGTTCTCTCGCCCTTTCCTTTCTTTGAGGGACAGGTTCCTTTTCTGATTGTGCAATTAGCCTTTCTATTCTTTCTAAGGAGGGGAAGTTGTCTGGTTTAGTGGAATTGGCTGCATAAACTTCCGATGGGGAATGGCTCAGGTTTTTGCTTGCTTTTTCTTTCTCCTGATTTTTTTCTTCCTTGTCAGATCTTGCAATTATCCTCTCTAACTTTTCTAGGAATCCCTCCAAGTGTAATTGCGTCTTGGCTGAGCCCGAGTAATTGAAAAGGCGACTCGCTTCAAACATAGTCTGAGCCAATGCGACCATTTTCGCGCACAGTTTGGTTCTTTCTATCTCTAGGTCAGCTCTAGGATAGCACTTGTCATGATCCGTGACGTTTGGCCCTTCTTGGATTCTGGCCTGATATGCTTTAAGCATCATGTTTAGGTCTTCAGGAGTGGGATCTGCTAAGACTGATCCAACTCTAGGGGGTGGTGGGATTTGATGAGGCGGTGGGGAAGGTGGTGAGTCGGATGGAGATGGGAGTGGTGGAGGCGGGGTGATGTGAGAGGGAGTTTGAGCTGTGAGTTCAGTTATCCTCGCTTTGGTTTCTCTTATGCTTTCCTCAAGCTCACTCATCTTTTTGGCCCATTGTCGTTTCATTCTTTCTCGACTATCTTTCCATGCTCTAGTCCTTTTCTTTGTTACGCTCTCGGTTTCACTAGCCTCTGGGCCCTTTTCCTGGCTTGTCTCTTGGTTTTGCTGCAATGTCTGAGCTCTAGTGACTACCTGCACTGGTGCAGTGGAAGTGACGCTTCCTGAGCAATCTACAACCAAACCAATCACATTGATAGGAGTGATTTTTGGCATATTATTGGGGTTCTTAGGGCAATCTCGTATGAGATGTTCTTTTCCACAATCTTGGCAGAAACCTTGGATAGTCACTGACTGGGGTTGTGTAGGTGGAGGTAAGGGACAATCACGAATGAAGTGATCCCCCTGACATCGGTAGCATGGTCCTCTAGGAACGGGTGGTCGTACCTGCCTAGGTTGAGGCCTAGGGTTGGGGTTTGCATACATGACGTTCGTGTAATCTGACTCCCAACTAGGTTCACTTGGTTCTTCGCTATAGTAAGACTCACCATGTTCTGGAGACTGCATGTAGTAAGCCTGGGGACTATCGACATGTGTAGAATCAAAGCTATGATCACTTGGGTCACTTTCTGAGATCAATGAGGTTACTGGTACTATGGCCCTATTCAGGTTTTCTTCTGCAACAGCATACTTTACTGGAATCACGTTAGCGGGGTTTGGGGGCTATTGAGCTAGTACCGGTTGGGGTCTCTGTTGGGCCTGATATTGCGGTTGGTAGGTTTGTTGGGGTCTAGCATATTGTGGTGGTGGATTTTGGTTCTGGTATCGGCCTTGTTGGTAGGGCTGCGGATAGGGTTGCCTAACTGCCTGCTTGTTGTATGGGCAATCTTGTGCGGTGTGATTGGTGTATCTCCGTTCTATGGTGCAGTACTGGCTACTAGGGTTTACTTGGGGTTGAGCCATAATAGGGCAGACATTCGCCATATGGTCACCACCGCATGTATAGCATCTTTTCACAGGGGCAGACCTTGGGATTTGTTTGCTAGTTACACCTAATCTCTGAGCTACCTTTTCGGCAAGTTCCTCAATTGATGTGGACTGCGTGGAAGAGTGACTAGATGCACTATCTGAATCTTTGTAGATTTTGGAAAGCTCTAGTTCGTCCCCTAGATTATCTTCAATGTCAATGCACATGCGCACACACTCTTCTATGGTCCTAGGGTCCTTCAGATACACATAGGATCTCAATTTCGTACTCAGCAATCCGTCAAGGAATAAGGCTACTTGTTTAGCAGATGTGGGTAGCTCCAAAATAGGACATCTTTCAAGGTATTGCCTAAATCTTCTTCCTGCAAGTCTCACAGTCTCTTGAGGGGTTTGCTTGAAGCTGTGAATCAGTGAGGAGGTATTGTGTCTTATGCCGCTCTTAGAGAACTCTACAATGAAGGCCTCTAGGAGTTGGTCTATGCTCCTGAACTGACGCTCATCTAATGGCTGAAACCATGTAAGTGCCGTGTTCCTAAGGGTTAGACCGAAGGCATTGTACTGCGTGAACAGATCTTCCACTTGTTCAGCTCTCAAGACTTGCTTGAACTCCGCCACATGATCATAGGGATCTCCTGTGCCGTCAAAGTAATTCTTCATGGACTTAACTAGCTGGGTGGGTCTCAAAGTTCTTGCGTGCTCTCTAGGTCTCGGCAGAGGGAATCCATCTACATTTCTTTGGTTCCTGTGGGCTCTATGCATCTCAGGTTCTACCCGATTCGTCTCTGTTCTCGTTCTTTCTCTGCCCACTGGGTTGGCAAAGCTTACTTCCGGTCTATCTCTACTTCTGTCTCTTTGCGTACCATGAGCTTGGGAAGTTCCAGCTCCAGGGTGACCATAGGATACATTTGATCTTGGTTGGGGTAGAATGAATTCACCCTTCCAAGTGTAGGCATGCCTATCATTTTCTGTCACCACGAAGATCCGCTCTGAAGCATGATCTAAGTAGGTCACTCTGCCTGGGCTATCCGGATCCTTAAACTCATAGATCATGATATTTCCTATGTCTGTTGGCTGATTAGACTTATACCTCCAAAAGGCTTCATCAGTTTCTCGATTGAGGAGCAACTCTATGCTCTTGTTGTCTTGGGGAACCCATTCAGGCGTGATAATCCTAGTGAGAACTGATTTACCTCGAGGGGTTCTAGGTTCCGCACCCATGTTCCCTTGTTCCAGGTCACCTAAGTCCGCTTCTGAGATTACATTCCCGAAGTCATCTATCCTATCAGGGTGACTAGTGACTACATATATAGTTCCTTCTTTGTCCAGGTATGCACCATTTTCAAACTTGACTGCTGGGTGTTCTAGTCCAATGGATTGATCAGGGTTTTTAATGTGGACCATAGATCTTCCTAAGCCGTCCTCATAGATGCTAGCACCTAATCGGTTGGTCCTAAGGTACTCCAGCTGTGTTTTGTAAGGGCCTTCTACCCTGTACAAATAAGGCACTCCTGAACTTCCCGTAGGTCTGTCCATGCCTTGAGACATTTCTGACTCACTGGTCTCCGAGCTAGGGTAATGAGAGTGGTGGCTCAACTGCTGGGCCCAAGATCTTGCAGTGTGATTGACACTAGCCTCTAACGACCTAAGGCTTTGTCTTTCTCTTGCTAGGTGTCGTCCTGATCTAAGGTTCATATGCCTAACTGATTAGCCCAAATTTGTTTTCAGATTACAACCTCGTTGCCGATCAATTGGTATTAGTCACTTGATTCTTTTTAGTTATTTTAGCACGTTTGAGTTCTTGTCTGATATCACGTCGTCGGAATACTTGAGTGTTCTTCGTAATTTCAGGTTGATCGTTCCACGTTAGGTTCTTTTCCTTTAGGTTATCGACAGTACAGTAACTAAGTTTTTAGCTTGAACTTGAGTTTTTTAATAGTCTTCAACTTGATAACTGCCTATCGTCGCCCTGACTTACTCCTATCTCTACTTGTTCTTAGCTTGAGCTAGGAAATGACAGAGGGAGTTGAGAATAATCCAACCTTACTTGTTGATCCCTTGCTTTATGGTGCTCAAGAACCCGGTTCTCAAGCTTGCAAAGAAACCTTGCTTTGTACGCTCTCAGTTGCTCTCAATGGACCTATAAAAGACCCACGGTTAGCTCAATGCTTATATTCAAAGAACAAAACCAACCACTTTCATTCATGTAACATAAACACACATGTGCATTCTGACTTTTAGGAAAATAATTCTAAAGACCCCTGACTTTGATCCCCCTGGGTATGGTCAACTTCAAAATACCCTCTCTGAAAATCAACGAGCTTTCCAACAAGCCCAAGAGCTCAAAAATTGGATTTCGTATGAAAAAGTTATGACTGTTCAGGGTTTAGGGAGTTAAATCAGGATTCAATACAAGCTAACAGTCAAACAGGAATACTCGAGTAGCTTGTGGCACGGCCTCGCGATGCAATACTACACCCTAGTGTTTGTCCCACACTCAATCAAAATTTAGACCAATGATTTTGCCTTGAAAATTTGACCTAATTTGCCCTTCTAACGCGTTCGCAAAGTCTGTCGGTCGCGATTGACAGGTCAGTCGCGATCGACGTGTCGATCGCGATTGACAGGTCCGTCGTGGCTGTCAGTCGCGATTGACACGTGGCCGAAAAGTCAATCAATCGTGGTCAAAGCGTCGTTGACTCTGTCGGTCGCGATTGATGAGTCGATCGCGATTGACAGGTTGGTCGCGAGGGTCTGTCGATCGTGGTCAAACAGTCGTTGACCGTGTCGGTCGCGATTGACAGAGCCGTCGTGGTCTGTCCGTCGTGGTCAAACAGTCGTTGACTGTATCGGTCGCGATTGATGAGTCGATCGCGATTGATGGCTCGATCGCGATTGACACGTGTCACGCGTATGGTCAGTCGGTCGTGGTCAATCGGTCGTTGACCGTGTCGGTCGCGATTGACAGAGCCGTCGTGAGCTGTCGGTCGCGATTGACGTGTCGATCGCGATTGACAGATCTGTCCGTCGTGGTTTGTCGATCGCGATTGACAGAGCGATCGCGATTGACAGAAATCTGTGGAATTTCAAAAAACTAAACACATTTTTGGGAAGCTCTAGGCCTGTAGGTCATGGATATGCACTTTGTTTAGCAATTAGAGCAATTTTTCAGTCGGTCGCGATTGACAGAGCTCGGCGACACACAGACAGTTACTCAGAATTCCGTACCTGCGCAGAGTGCTGGGGATGATGATGCGTCCTGTACCTGCAGAAAGCTCACAAAACATGCAAAAAACAGCACATGCAAATTCGCTCTCTCGCTCTCTCTCACAAGTGAAATGAGGGAAATGAGGTGGAGATGGGAATATAGTCAAAAAACTGAAATTTTCGCGATGATGGAGATGGACGTGGGAGATGGTGATGATGATGATGATGATGAAGATGGTGAAGAAAGTAAAAGAAAATCGATGAGAGTGAAGAAAATACCTACAACTCCAACGCGTCAACTCTACGTCTTACCATCACACGCTCGTCCTCAAAGCTCGATCCCCGGCAACGGCGCCAAAATTTGGTGTAGCTCAATGATGAGTAGCACCTCCTTTAATGTCAATCCGGGAAGACGTGAGGATGGTATGAAGACCTCGAGCAAGTGGCGGCACAAGTGCGTGAGTGAGAAGCGCACTAGCATGCACACACATACACACACACGCGCACACACGGCAAGACAAAGAGCGAGAATCAATGGAGCTTTTAGATTACTTTCAAAATGCTCTTACAGGTTCGTTTCAATTACAATCTAACCTCAAAAATGAGCTCTCTAGCTCTTTTTATAGTTTTTGACTAGCTTTTGGCCCTGTCCAGACCTAGTGTCCGGCCTAGTTAAAAATTAGGTTCCAAGGCTTATTTGGGGGCTCAAACGAGATCTAAAAAATACGAAAATTGGTACGCAACTACTTCTAAGGCTCCTCAAGCTCAAGGACTCCTTGGCTTGCACAAAATGGAGCTACAAAAATGTGAAATGATATTTACAATGATGGTTAGTGATAAAAATCACTGTTGTTGTAGGGATTTCTTCTAGTGATCTGTCATACATATCTTCGAGCTCCCTACTTGCTCTTCCTCCCTGCATGTCCATCTCTTTGTCTTGAAAAAATATTGGCCTACTTGCCAGATCTTCTTTGACTGCCCTGTTTGCTTGTGCTGTCCCTTCGCTCTGACTCCCTTCTTTGACTTTCACGTCTTGTAAGTCCTGGTGTACCAAGGCTACTGCCAACAATCCACATGTACATGGAATGGCTTACTCCAATCTGGGGTTGTCAATATAGGTGCTGAGCACAAGCGTCGTTTAAGTTCATTGAATGAATTTTCACATTCATCTGTCCATTCAAAGTTGGTTAAAAGAGAGTACAAAGGCTTGGCTATGATTGCATACATGTGTATGAATCTCCTATAATAACCGCAATGGCCCATAAATGCTTGTACCTCTTTCACATTAGTTGGTCTAGGTAAATCTGCAATTACCTTCACCTTTTCTTCATCCGTAGAGATTCCATTTTTTTGACACAATGTGTCCTAGAATTTTGCCTTGTCTGACCATGAAAATGCACTTTTCTGGGTTCAAACAAACCTGATATTCTCGACATTTGTCAAATATTTGTCTTAACTCAGGGATATGCGTCTGTCTTACATTTGAATGTGCACATAAGTCATCGACATAAACTTCCAAGCTCTTGCGTAAGAATTCCTTAAAAACATGACACATGAGTCGCTGGAATGTGGCGGGTGCATTTGTTAAGCCAAATGGCATCACACGAAATGCAAATATGCCCCATTCAGTGGCAAATGCCGTCTTGTGTTGGTCCTCTGGGGCAATGGCTACTTGATTATAGCCTGAAAATCCATCAAGAAAGCTGTTAACTTCCTTGCCCACAACTCTTTCCAAAAGATGTTCTGTGATAGGAAGAGGATAGCTATCTCTAATCGTTGCGGCATTAACTTTTTTAAGGTTAATACACACGCGCAATTTTCCATTCTTCTTGGGCACAACCACAATGGGGGATATCCATTCGGTATGCTCAATTTCGTAAATGAATCCTGCTTCTATCAAGCGATCTATCTCCTCTTTAATCTTCGCAGCGTAGTTATCATTGTACGTGTAAGGTTTCTGTTTTGTCGGTTTTGCATCTGGAGTCATAGGGATTCTATGAGAACATATGTCTGGATCTACTCCTTTCAAATCTTTGTAACTCCAAGCAAAAACATCTCTATATTCGCGCAATAGGGCAACTAGCTCTTCTTCTTCTTCCTTCGTCAAATCATGCCCTATGTATGTACATTTTTCTTCTTCTCCTTCGATAGCAACTATTATTTTCTTGGTTTTCTCTCGGTTATCATATACTTGTCTGTCATTCGCTTTTCTATTAGGCATTTGTACCATGATTCTTCTATCTTCGATTTCATATTTCTTGAAGTTCTCGGGTACTTCAAATAAAGATTCTTCTTTTTCTGACATGGTTTCTTTCTTCTTTCTTTTCTTGCCTTCACTCTTGTTAGTCACTTCCGTGGCTAACCTCACCTCATTCGTAATTTCCTCGTGTCTCTGAGTGCGAGTCTCTACCTCGTGAAAGTATTCTTCCTCTGATGCAAAGGGAGAATCCATGATAATTGATTCTAAATCGAAATCGCTTGCATCCTCAAATGCATCAGTGTTAGGTTCACACTCTTCTAAAATTGCATCGCACATGATTGGCTCTATCATGAAAACTGAAATGTCATAGCCATCCTCGTCATAGTGGGGTGTCCATTGTTCTTCATTGATGGCTACATCCATGGTTGCTAGGATTTCTGCCCAACCATGGGGTTCAAACTCTTCGTCTGGAAATACTACAGGTGCGTAAGCTGGATCCTGAAGGGTTCGTGGATATTGTTCTGCACCTAAGGTCATGGCTTCTAACCTTTCTTCCTCTTGTTTGGCTACTTTACACATCCATAAATGAGTATCCTCATGCAACCAAGAAGGATCTGATTCTAATGAGTGCACGGATTCTGTTTCTACGGGTGTCTTATGGATGGTATTCCATTGTATTGGGGGTACGTCTCTATGTGAATAGTCTTTAAGATTGACTTTGGTAGTCACTCCTAAATGTTGCAAGTACAAAGAATTAGTTCCCCAATCTTGTACAATTTGCAACTGACGCATGAATGGTCGTCCCAATATCATCTCATAAGCATGATTTTTTGCAAAGTCACAAATGGCAAAGGTATGCTCAAATTCTACGCCACAAGTGGTGAGAGATATGCCTTCTAGTAAGCCTAATGGTTTTTCTATGTGTCCGTCAGCCATTTGTAGCTTCATCCTCGTGGGTCTCAATGCTGGCTTACCCCAACGTTTCCATAAGGCGGTGGTAGCTATGGCTACTCCGGCTCCTGAATCTAAGATGGCTTTCGTGGTGTAGCCCTGATGGGTTATCGAAAGATAAGTGTTACCTTCCTCTCCTTCGCTTACATCTCCGATCTTTTCTACGGGTATTTCTGGTACCTTATTTTGTGATCCTATTTGTGAGGGAGTAGTAGCAAGCTCGGGGAATTGATTTGCTACATGTTTCCACAATTCTGGTTTTACCTTCAATAACTCCTCTAGAGTGAGATTACATTGTACTTTAGTGTTCTTGATCACTTCCATGTTTCTAGGGATTACTGATTCTTCATTCCTCACTATTATCGTGGGTGCTCTCACACTAATAGACTTTGCTTCCCAAGGTCCTGTGAACTGAGGTAATTCTTGTAAAGAATTAGATTCAAAGCCTGTGTGTTCACTCAGTTGTTCCTCCTCTAGCTCATCGTAAATAGAGGGAATATCTTGGGGAAATTGTTCTTGCAAGTCATCTATTTCTTGAATAGGAGGATGGGTTCCTTGTTCCTTTCTCCATTTCTCTTCTTGTATTTCTCTCAAAAATTCATGTGAATATTTATGTATGGAAGACAAATTGTCTTGACTTTCTGTATTGGGTACTTGAGAAAGGGATGGTGCATTCATTTCCTGTGTCTCTGGGACAATGGGGTTCCTATGCTGATCCTTTTTCTCTTTGCTCTCTATCAAGTATTCTAGCCTCTCCATTAGTCCTTGAAAGTGTAATTCCGGTTTTGCCATGTTATTCCAATTAAGATATCTAGAGGCTTCGAACAAAGCTTGTGCTAGTTCTACCATCTTCATGCGAAGTTTAGTTCTCTCAATTTCTAGATCAGCTCGAGGGTAGTTTTTGCTCATTTCAGCTACCTGAGGTCCCTCTTTTAATCTAGCCTGATATGCACGAAACATCATGTCTAGGTTTTCTGGTATGGGTTCCGCTAAAACTGATCCTGATTTTTGAGCCGGATTCTCTTGATTTAAGTCCTGTGAAGTCAATTCTAGGATTTTGGCTCTAGATTCCTTTAAACTTCCTTCCAACTCACTTATTTTTTTACTCCATTTTCTCTTAATTCTTTCTCTAGAATCTTTCCAAGATTTTGTCTTTTTACTGCTAGATTCTGCAACTTCACTGGTTCCGGCCACTTTCTCTTGATTAAACTGTTGGTTCTGTAAGAGCGCCTGGGCTCTTGTGATAGCTTGGATAGGCACGTATGTAGGGTTGGATCCATCTGCGTTCTTTACAATACCTATCACATTGATTGGTGTCACATTCGAAGCATTAACAGGGTTCTTAGGGCAATCTTTGATTATGTGCTCTTTGCCACAATCAGCACAAAAGCCTTGGATGTTATAGTACTGTGATTGTCCTGCTATCGGGGGATGTGGACAATCCTTTATGAAATGATCTCCTTGGCACCTAAAGCATGGTCCTCTAGGGCCTTGTAGTCTCTGTTGTCTCAATTGGGGCCGTGGATTTGGGTTTGTGTACATCACATTCGCATAGTCTGGCTCCCAACTAGGTTCCACTGGTGGACTATCATGATGATATGTTTCTATGTGTTCTGGTGACTCTGTGTAATATGCGGGTGGACTATCTACATGCGTAGAGTCAAAACTGTTTGAGTGTGGGTCACTCTCTGTGATCAAAGGTGAAGAAGGCACTAAGGCCCTACTTAGGTTCTCTTCTGCAGCAGCGTATTTGACTGAGATGACATTCGCTGGTGGGGGTGGTTGCTGAGCTAAGACAGGTTGAGGTCTCTGTTGAGCCTGGTATGGGTAGTTCTGAGGAGGCCTATAGTAATAAGGTTGAGCATTGTATTGGCCTTGATACCTACCTGGCTGCGGGTATGCTTGCGGATAGTTCTGTCTCACGGTTTGTTTGTTGTATGGGCAGTCCTGAGCCGTATGATTCGTGTATCTTCTTTCAATTGTACAGTATTGGCCACTAGGGTTGGCTTGTGGTTGTGGTGCATTGGGACACACATTTTCCATATGGTCACCACCACAGGTGTAACAACGCTTGTTCATTAGTACCCTAGGTTTGCTAGAAACTCCTAGTTTCTGGGCCACTTTTTCTGCTAGGTCTTCTATCGAGTTAGACAATTTTGTGAATGCTAGAGATGAACAGTCTGAGTCCTTATAGACCTTTGAGAGTTCCAACTCGTCTCCTAAGTTGTCCTCAATGTCTATACATATTCTCACACATTGCTCTAGCGTTCTGGGTTCTTTTAGGTACACATAGGAGTGTAGTTTAGAGCTCAACAAGCCATCTAAAAACAATGACACTTGTTTAGCTTGTGAGGGTAGCTCTTGCATTGGACATCATTCAACATATTGTCTAAACCTACGTCCTGGCAGTCTTACGGTTTCCTGAGGGGTCTGTTTAAAGCTATGAATCAACGAAGACGTGTCATGTCTAATCCCACTTTTAGAGAATTCAGTGATGAATGACTCTAAAAAGTGATGGATGTCTCTAAATTGCCTTTGTTGCAATGGTTGGAACCAAGTTAAAGCTATATTCTTTAACGTTAGTCCAAATGCGTTGTATTGCGTGAACATGTCTTCGACTTGTTCTGCTCTTAGTACTTGCTTGAATTCTGCGGCATGGTCATAGGGATCTCCTGTCCCATCAAAATAATTCTTCATTGATTTTACTAACTGTGTGGGTCTCAATATTCTTGCGTGTTCACGTGGTCTAGGTAGAGGAAAATCATCTCTACCACCTGGTATTCCATGATCTCTTTGTCTATCCGCTCTATTAGTGTCCGTGGTTGTTCTATCTCTCCCTATGGGATGAGTGAAGCTTACTTCCGGTCTCTCTTTATTTCCCTCTCTTTGATTTCCATGGGCTGATGATGTTCCTGCCCCTTGTTGACTTGTAGTCATGTTCGTTCTAGATGGAGGGAATACCAATTCACCTCTCCATGTGTATGTGTTTTTAGCGCGGTCAGGTACCACAAAGACTCTTTCTGAAGTCTCAGGTATACAACCTTTCCAGGTGTATCCGGGTCCTTGAACTCGTATATAGTGATGATACCTACCTCACTAAGTAGTTCTGTCTTGTATCTCCAAAAGGCTTCATCAGTTTCTTTATTTACAAACAACTCTATGCTTCTGTTGTCCTGAGGGATCCATTCTGGGATTAGTACTCGTGTCAGTACAGATTTCCCTCCAGGTGTTCTAGGCTCTTCTAATGGTTCTTTTCCTTGAGATTTTGTTTCCGTCCCTGGTTGAATCATGCCAAACTCGTTGGTATTGTTTGGCTACGTACTTAAGATGTACATTGTTCCTTCTTTGTCTATGTACGCGTCTCTCTCGAATTTCACCACTGGACGTTCCAATCCAATGGGTTGATCGGGGTTGTGCATTTGCACCACTTGCCTTCGCAAACCATCCTCATAGATGCGAGCACTTAATCGGTTGGTTCGGAGAAACTCTAGTTGTGTTCTATAGGGTCCTTCTGGTTTTTCTAAGTATGCTACATTTGACCCTACTTCTGGTCTTTCTGCGCTAAATGCCATTTCTGAATCACTAGTATCTGAGCTCTCGTAGGGATAACTAGTGTTCAATTGTTGAGCCCACGATTGTGCAGTAGTTCTTACACTTGCCTCTGATGATCTAAGGCTTCGTCGGTCTGACTTACCTATATGTTTGCCCGATCTAAGGTTCATTAATTTTGTTCCTTGCACACTCAGTACACGCTCAAATCGTCAATGATTCTTTGTTATTACTGTCTTGATTCTTTTTAGATTTCTTTAGATTCTTGTCTTAATGTATGCGTCAGGAATTCGACTTTCCGTGGTACTTTGAGTTCTCGTTCCGTCAGACTTATGTTCTTTCCTTTAGGTTTTCGTGTCACACACCTTTACTTTAGTCTTGAACTTGATAAATTTAACTCTCTTGAACTTGAGGCGTTCCTATCCTCGTTAATCCACAAAAGCTACTGTTTAGCCTACGCTAAGAATTGACTGAGGAGGTTGAGTAATCTTCCAACCTCGAGTCAGCTTTTCTGGTTGCTTTGATGCCCAAGAAGCCGCGCTTCCCAAGCTTTATGCCCTTCACCGCCTTGCCTTGGTTGCCCTTGATTGCCCTTGCTAGACCTGGAAAAATCCAATATTAGACCAATTCACAGTTGGATGATCAAGTACTTGAGTATGTACACCTTTTAAGTCCCTTCCCTTTTGCCCAACTTTTCAATGTTTGCCCCCTGGCTTTCTAGTCCCAAACTAGGTCAACCTCAAAATAGCTTATCTAAAAATAGACGTATCCTTTAAGAAAAAAACAGTTGAGGCCACGTAGTACTCGTAGAGAGCTTTCTAACGAGCTATTAAGCTCAAAAAACGGACTTCGGATGAAAAAGTTATGACCGTTCAGGCCCTGGGGGGTAAAAACTGACAAACAGGTTTTTCTCCAAATATGAGCTAAGGGGTCTCCTATGAGTATAATCACCCAAAAATTTCCCAAAAATAGCCCCAAAATTGGCCAAAAATTGAAACCCTAAAATTTGCGATGGGGGTGCACAATCGTGATGGTCTGAGACAATCGCGATGGTCTGGGACCGTCGCGATGGCATGAGGGTGAACCATCACGATGGCGTGAAAGTGGACAATCGCGATGGCGTGAAATTGGACAATCGCGATGGCGTGAGTGTGAACCGTCGCGATGGCGTGAAAGTGGACAATCGCGATGGCGTGAAAGTGGACAATCGCGATGGCGTAAAAGTGGACAATCGCGATGGCGTGAAAGTGGACAATCGCGATGGCGTCAGCCAACGGTCAACGTGAACAATCGCGATGGTCCAAAGTGAACCGTCGCGATGGTCACAGATGCGATGGCTTGAGCCAATCGCGATGGTCTGGGCGCGATGGCGTGAGCCAATCGCGATGGTCTGAATTTTTGAAGTGTCGCGATGGTGTGAGGGTGTAGTCGCGATGGTCCAAAAAATGAACCGTCACGATGGTCTAGCTTGCCACGTGGCACCGTCGGCGCGATGGCATGAGCCTATCGCGATGGTGTGGGGTCAACCGAACAATCACGATGGTCCGCGAACCATCGCGATGGTCCAAATGAACCGTCACGATGGCGTGAGACCTTCGCGATGGTCCGGCCGAGCCGTTGCGATGGCGTGAGCCAATCGCGATGGTGTGACACAATCGCGATGGTCTGGGACCGTTGCGATGGTCCACCAAACTATGAATTTTTGAGATGCGCCTGTGGATTCGTGCAAGCGCAAGGGTCGCCTACCTCGTGGTGTGGTCGCCTACCAAAAATACCGAAGGTTGCAGACCATCGCGATGGTCTGACACACTCGGCAGAATTCTGACAGAAGGTGATTTTCTTACCTTTTTGCAGCCTTCCTGATGCACTGGAGTACTGTACCTGCAAGAAAACTCAAGAAAGCAAAAGCACACACAAGCACAAGAGCTCTCTCTCACTCTCTCGCATGCACAAATGAGGGGAAATGAGGAGAATGGGTGGATATGGTGAATTTTCTGATTTTTTTGGAGATGAAGATGATGATGCGGTGATGAAGATGGAGTGTGGGGGAGGTGAAAAACACTAAAAACTAAGTAAAAACAACAACAAAAAACTGAAATTTTTACCTTCCAACACCACTTCTTGCTATACTCTTACCATCACACATTCGTCCTAGACTCGATCCCCGGCAACGGCGCCAAATTTGGTGTTGCTCTAGCACAATGGTGAGAACTGCAACAGCGTAACGACTGCAAATGCTTATGAATGAATGACTCTCCTCCCAACCTTATGCCTGTATATATAGCTGCTTGAACTAATGAGGACCACAAATGTAACTAGAGTCCACAAGTGCATGTGCAATCTCCTCCACTCCTTTCATATCCACCACTAGAGTCTATTAGTGGCTGGAGTGATCTCGACCACTACTTTAGTACCTTCCACTAGAGTCCACTAGTGGTTGTTGTACTCACCTCTTGAGTTAAGTCCACTGGACTCAAGTTAACTCACGTTAACTTGAGTTAGAAGGCTCTAGAGCTCTTTGGGCAAAACTCTCTTCCCATGCTCCCCATGGGAGTTGAACCCAAGACCTCTTCCTTCACAACCATGAGACTTAACCACTAGGCTAAGTAGATTACTTGAATATGAGAGCACATGACTTATGCTTGAGTCTACTCTTGAGATCTTTGGTCCTACAGACGAGTGACCAAACGGTATCCGATTTCAGATCTGTCTGAAGCCATCGGATCCCTAGATCATAGACTTACTTTATTACAAGAACCACGTTAAGAAGCTCCACCTCCTTAATGTCAATCCGCGGAAGAGATAGGAGTGATATGAAGATCGTGAACCTGAGATGAAGTGAGAGTGAAGGTGAGAAGCATAGAAATGCACACACACATACACACACACTACGAAGAGACAAGCAAGACGCAATGGAAGGTGGGAAATTAGCTCTATTACTCAAGAACACTATTACAAGCTCAAAAGAACTCTAACCTCAAGCAAGCTAACCTAAAAAATGAGCTCTCTAGCTCTTTTTATAGTTTCTAGACTAGTTTTGACCAGTTTCACATCTAGTGACCGGCATAGTTAAAAATTAGGTCCTAGATGCTATTTGGAAGGGTAAACGATGTCTAAAAATAACGAAAATTGATACGCTTGTTCTACCTAAGCTCCTCAAGCTCGAGGACTCCTCGGCTTGCACAAAATGGAGCTATGGATTACAAAATGGGGTTTTCTATGTTACATATGTTACAATAGTGATAAAAATCATTGTTGGAGGTTTTTGGAAAGTATTTGAAAACATACTTCTTTGAAAAACGATTCGACTGGCTCCCAGCTCTGTCGTTACATGCTTCCGTGTCGTCTGTGCCTCTGGCTGCTTCCAACACTTGGCAAAAGGTTCTATTTCAGAGGAACCCTCAACCTATGAAGAGGCAAAGGGAAACCCTAATTGGGAAAAGGACATGAAAGAAGAATTACATACATTGAAGGAGATGGACAATTGGGATTTGGTTCCAATATCGCCGAATCAAAAGGTAATTGGTTGCAGATGGGTATATAAAGTTAAAAGAAATTCAGATGGATCAGTTTGCAGGTACAAGGCAAGATTAGTTTCCAAAGGATGCTCACAAAATCATGGTATAGACTATGAGGAAACATTCTCACCAGTTGCAAAGATGACTACAATCAGGACATTGATAAGTGTAGCTGCTGCAAGGAACTGGAGACTCCTCCAACTTGATGTGAAAAATGCACTCTTAAATGATTGGATAAGTGAAGAGGTATTATACATGTCACAACCACCAGGTTTTGAAAACCCTAATCATCCATCTTATGTTTGCAGACTTAAGAAAGAATTGTATGGATTGAAACAAGCTCCTAGAGCTTGGAGTTACAGGTTGGTTACATATCTTCAAGATCAAGGGTTCAAAGCTAGCAGCTCATATCCTTCTATATTCATCAAAAGGGATCACAATGAGCTTATCTATCTATTTGTATATGTAGATGATTTTATTGTGATAGGTGATGATCTAAATGGCATTCAAAAGATCAAGAGACACATGCAAGAGGACTTCAAAATAAGTGACCTAGGTGAGCTCACATATTTCCTAGGTATGTAGGTGATATATACAGATGAAGGAATGTATTTGACTCAGACAAGATACATTCAGGATCTTCTTCTCAAGTTCAAAATGGAGAACACTAAACCTACAGGTACACCTTTGGAGATGAATCATAAACTTAGTTTTTATGAAGGTGAGAAAATTGAAGACCTAAAAGAATATCAAAGCTTGGTAGGTAGCTTGATATATGCTACTCATACAAGGGCAGACATCTCATATAGTGTGGGAGTGTTTAGTCAGTTCATGCACTCACTGCAAAGAGCACACATGGATGTGGCTAAGAGAGTACTTAAGTATCTCAAAGGTACAATCAACAAAGGTATATTCTATCCTTATTCTTCAGATCTGGATATCAAAATCTACTCAGATGCAGATTAGGCAGGAGCTAAGGATGATAGAAAAAGTACATCTGGTTACTTAGCATTTGTAGGTTTGAAGCTAGTGTCATGGAGTTCCAAGAAGCAACCAACAATTGCTTTATCCTCAACTGAAGCAGAGTACAGAGGATTGACCATAGCAACTCAAGAGGCAATATGGTTAAAAGCATTGTATACAAACTTGGGACTTATGAGTTCCAAACCTCATATATTTGGAGATAATTTAAGTTCCATGCATCTAGCGGCAAATCCTATTTTCCATGCCAGAACCAAGCACATAGAAGTCCATTCCCACTTCATCAGGGAGAAACTCATGGCAAAGGAGATTGACATTTCTTTTGTTCCAACTGAAAAGCAAGTAGCAGATATGATGACGAAGGCACTTGATGGAATAAAGCTTTGTAGATTCAAAGCTATGGCAGGTATTCAACCTATCAGAGAATGAAGACTCAAGCATACTTTAGCTTGAGGGGGAGCTGTTGGAACATCAAGCTTACACTATGCGTGAGGTGGATTTGATCTACATCAAAGGCTATCGTGTCGAAAGTATATCCATTGGAGAGTTCTTTTTCATATGCTCATTTATTGTATTTTTTAAGAGATTTTTGATGGTTCATTTACCGTTGTAAAAGCCTTGAGCTTTACACATGTAAAGGTAGAAAGATAGAGCCCAAATCCCACGAATTTGTGGTGGTTGAAGTTTCATTCAATCAAGCAATCAATCACCTAAAAGTAGGAAAGTGAATTGATTCCCTCCAACAACCATTCCCACCTTCATTTGAATTCAAACTTCACTTGTAGAAGTCTTGAAACAGTCCTAGAGCCTATATAAGGACTTGAAATTACTTGTACATTACATGGAAGCAATATACATACACTTATGACCATCATTGTCTTGTTGTTTCAATTCTCTACATCATCTTCTTCAGCAATACTAATCTTGTAGAGGCTGCTGCTCTCTCTCTAGAGCTTGAAATTGAGTTCAAGATGGCTCATTAGAAAGGTATTATTGTCAAGTTTATGCTTAAACATTTTCATAGCATTTGGTTCACCAGATTGGGAGAAATCTGAGTTTTTCTATCTCAAGGTCAATCTCTACATATTCCTGAAGAATAGGAAGTACCACCGGTGAATGTTGCATTCATTCCTATAGCATACTTTTCTTATTTCTTATACTTCTATGCATTCTATACTCTCAACCCTCTCTGTATCACTCCCATAAAAGGATTTTTTCCAATTGTAATCATGCTGGTTGCTATGGGCATTTGAAGTTCATTGTCTCTTCCATAAATAGTAAGTTTTTTGAGCTAGTCGACCCGCGAACCTATCTGTTTTGTATCGATCATTCTCCTTGATTCTCCAAAGTACATAGTGTGTTTATTTTCACTTATTACATGCTTATAAGGTCTATTTGAGTCTCCATAAGCTCAAGGGCTGGTCTTGTGCCGGTTGGCTTGACCAAACTTCGTCGCTTCGAAACGCACTTTTCTACCTTCTACAAGCTTCTCGAGGTTCTTTCAGGGCCCGTAGAAAAACCATGTCAGTTTCAGAAACTGTAACTTGGGTTCTCTTTGGAAACACTCATATATTCTAGATCTAGAATTTCAAGAGATTCCGTGTACTCTTGATACACGAAAATTATGTGTTTCTGAGATCAAACTCTCACATCATAATGCGATAGTGTTCAAGCAGAAGTGCTACTTGTAGTGTTTTGCAGTGTTGTGAATTGCTGCAGAAATGGCAAACACAGATGGAATGAGTCAGCTTATGAGTGATAAGCTGGAAAAGAACAACTTCCATGCTTGGAGATTCAAAATGATGAATTTCCTGATGGGAAAAGGCTACTGGAAGTACATCGAAGGAGAGAACGAAAATGCTCTGCAGTTACCAGAGAGGAATCAGACTGCATAACAAATAAGAGCATATGAGGAATGGAATCAAAGAGCACAAAAGGCAATGTACTGGCTATCTGTTAGCATACAAGATAGCATGATTGGGCACATACAAGATGCCAAGACTCCGAAAGAGGCTTGGAACATTTTGGTCACATTGTACGAGACCAATACAAAGGCACGGAAATTGAAACTCAAGAATGAGCTGCATACATTGGAGAAGAAGAGCATGTTGGTAAGTGACTACACTCTAAAAATCAAAAGCATATGTGAGTCACTTGCATCTATTGGTGTGAATGTAGATGATGATGATAAGGTGGAAGTGTGCCTTCATGGTTTAGGAGCTGCATATAAGCGGTTCAGAACTTCTATACAGACCAGGGAAAATATTAATGGAAGAGGAAACAGTAATCAAGACCAAGGTCAATAATAGAATCATAAAGGAGGAAGAGGACAGTTTCCAGGCAGGGGGAGCCAAAGAGGTCGCAAAAATTTCCAAAGAAATGATTCAGGTAATGATAGTAAAGGATGCTGGAATTGTGGTAAACCTGGACACTTTGAACGTGATTGCAGGTTGAAGAATCAAAATAACAGAAGGCAACAAAATAACTATGCATCCACAAGTACAGATGATTCTGAGAAGTTGTTCATGGTTCAACATCACATGATGAATACGATGTCTACTGGTGTTTCAAAATTGAATGATAATGTCTAGTATGTTGATTCAGGTGCTTCAAATCACATGACCAGTCATGCAGAATGGTTTAGTACTTTGCAAAAATTGCCAGTTCCTGGATATGTTGAAACAGGTGATGACACATCACATCCTATTGAGCATACAAGAAACACAACACTATCGATGGAGGATGGAAAGGTAAAACAGCTTTCTGATGTGCTGCATGTTCCAAATATAACAAAGAATCTAGTTTCTGTTTGATAAATGGTTGACCAGGGATTACCAGTCAGGTTCAATGGTGATGGATTATATCTAGAAGAGTACAAACAGGATGGATGATTGGTTGCCAAAGGAAACAAAGTGGGTAGGATGTTCACCTTAAATGTGAAGATTCCTGAAATGAATGCAGCCATGTTTGCAAAAGGTGCAAGAATTATTGCAGATATAGAGATGTGGCAGAAACGGATTGGAGATGCAAACTTGCAAAGGCTGAAATTGATGCAGTCAAAGGAGATTGTCCATGGAATTCAAAATTTCAAAGTTGCAGAAATGCGAAAGGTATGTGCAGCATGTCAATTTGGTAAACAGTTAAGAGCATCATTTCCACATGACAAGCATGTTAGTGAGAACATACTAGAAGTAGTACATATAGATGTTTGGGGTCCAGCAAAGACCACATCTATGGGCGGTTGCAGGTTTTATGTTACTTTCATTGATGACCATACACATAAAGTATGGGTATATTTCATGAAAGAGAAGGGTGAGGTGTTCACTCACTTCCAGGATTTTAAAGCTATGGTGAAAAAGCAGACAAGGAAGTACATTCAGACATTAAGATCTGATGGAGGAGGTGAATACATGTCAAATGAGTTCAACAACTTTCTAAAAGATCATGGAATTCGGCATTAGTTTTCATGCAGGTACACATCATAGCAGAATGGCGTTGCTGAATGCGAAAATAGACATATTGCAGAAATAGCAAGAGCCTTGATGGTTGAGAAGAATATGCCTCATTGTTATTCAACTTGCACACTGGGTGTTATTACTCCACGAATTCAACTATAATGTGGTACACAGATCGGTTTTGGCACATGCCATTGCAGATTTTCTCTCGTGACTAGATTTCGATGAACCTCCGATTGAAGTAGATAACTCATCTCCCGCTCTTTACACCATTATCACATGGAATGGACCAGAGGTCACTTTACCGACTGCCGACTCTTATTATGATACACTAATGATTTTTCTTAGTATTGGGTGTCCACCGAGCTCAGTGTCTAACACAGTTCATCATAAATTAGCTATTTATAGTCACCAGATTTGTCTTATTATCGATCAATTGTATTATGTTGACTCTTTTGGGGCTTTACTCTGTTGTATACCTACCCACGAAGTCCCTTCTATGATTGCTATGGCACATTCCATTCCTTCCAATGGACACTTTTTGGTGGACTTAACTTACTGGAAAATCCTATAAAGTGGCTTATGGTGGCCTACGATGCAGCGAGATGTTTATAATTATGTTAAACAATGCAATGTCTGTCAGTGGACTCGCTAGCCTCTCCATCGACATTATTTTCCCCTTCAACCTATCCTTCCTCTGGAACCCTTCCAAAAATGGGGGTTGGACTTCATCGGGCCCATCACATCTCCATATATTTCTACTAATAACCGATTTATTCTCACATGTACCAATTATGTGATGAGATGGGTTGAAGCTTGGGCAGTCCAGTTTGCTACAACTCAAGTCGTGCCTAAGTGTCTGATGCAGGATGTGTTTCCCCAGTTTAGATTACCACTAGAAATTATCTCAGATTAAGGGATCCACTTCACTAACACTCTTATTCAGGATCAGACTCACACATTTAATATTATCCATAAGTTTAGTACACCTTATTACCTGCGTGCTAATGGCTTGGCTGAAAGCACTAATAAAATGTTACTCAGTATGTTGAAGAAACTTATTCTCGGCTTCCCTAAGTGTTGGGACCAGCTTCTACCTACTGTGTTGTGGCCTATCAGACCACGTACAAAGTAGCTACGAGTTGTATACCATTTAAATTAGCCTATGGAATTGAGCCTATTGCACCACTAGAGGTGGTCCTACCCAATCTGCGTGTGGCTTTGGATAAACAATTATTAGTGAATTGTTATCTGCTCGATTTGATACATTGCATGTTCTTGATGAACAAAGACTAGAAAGTTTTTTGCTGTTACAAGAAGTTCAGCTTCCTCAAGCTAAAACCCATGATCGTTTTTTGAAAACTCCTATGTTTAAAGTTGGCTATTTGGTTTTATTCTATAATTCAAATCTGATCACACTACCAAAAAGTTTAAGCTTCAGTGGTTTGGTCCTTACTATATTTTGGATCAACTAGGTCTGGCTACTTTCCAGTTAACCACACTTACTGGAGGAGTTCTTCCCCACCCCATTAATGGCTCTAAGCTACGACTCTATTGCCCACCTTCACTGCCCATGTGATTTGGTTTCGTTCCCATTGCCCATTTCATATCTGTACTTGTACTGGACTTATCTCTTTTGGTCAATATTTCAACATCTACCATAAACTCCTCACATGTATTCCGATTGATTTTTGGTTCACTTGTTGACTGTAACTTCTTTTTTGCTAGTCATATCGGACTTTTAATTGTCGCATGCAACTTACAGCTCTGCATCGCCCCTCCACATTTTATGTTTCATTGTAGTGATATACCCTTTATGATTACTTTTTAGTCGGATATTAATTTTTTTGCTCACTTTTATGATTAGTTACATGTAGCTTATTTCACTTGGTTTACTTAAGCAAAAAATTTTGGCTTATCTCTTTTATTTGTGTGTTATGCACTCTATGTATTCTGTGCGCTATCTATGACCTCGTCTCCTCTTATTGTGTGCTAGCTCTTTACTTGGCTATGGAGTCCCTCTCCCACATCACTACCTTAGTATTGGCATCCCGAACAAGCTCGCCGAATACCTTCATGTACATGGCTTGCTCCAATTTGTTGAATTGCCATGGCACAACATGTCGGCACATCCATTAGCAATTCCTTTGGCTCGCTCCATTGCTACATTCCCTGTTGCTGACACTGTGTGGCCAATCGTGTCGCCCTCTTTCACCATTCACATTACACTCACTACTATCGTTTCCAATTTTGACTTGGTCAATGGAGGACAAAATCAAGTAACCTAATTGCTTGTCAAAACTATGAACTAGTTATTTCCATGTAAATCCTCTAATGAGTATGCAATCATGTGTCACCCCGCCCTTGCGTTTCATGCATTGCAATTTATTGTGTCATCCATTAATCTACAAAAGTGAAATTACAAAATCTCTTGGCAGATGTATTTGATCGTTGATGTGGCCTCTTGTGAGCCCATAAATTGGGCAATGTTTTAGATCCGTTGCATTCACAAGGAATGCCAGATAGTTGTAAAATATTTGTCCAAGGGAGAATCTCCATGAACCCATTTATCGCATATCTTTTCTTTCCTCGTCCCATCTGTGGCTGCATCCGACATCCTAGTGCCCCCGCTTTTTGCTGCAGCAACCTCTTCTCACATGGATAATGATGATGATGATGATGATGAAGAAGTGTTGCTCAGTTTCCCTAAGAAGAAGTGCCATGTGGCTACTGCCTCTTCCTCAGCATCCAGTGCTTCATCCACACGACTCTCTACACGTATTAGGCTTACTCGAAAAGAAATTTTGACCACCATCGTTGTGTGCACAAACGTTGCTATGGATGAATCCGTTAAAGTCGTTGTTGCAGAAGGACTCATTAAGGAGTTGGCTGAAGTCTTTACTACCCCTTCTAGTTCCCGACCAAGGCCCAAAATGCCTCTTGATTGCCTCCTTTTCCTCAATGGCCCACAAAGTCATCACCACACTTATTGATGAAACTCCCCAATTGCCTAGCTTCCCCACCCAAGGATGTTGAGGAAGTCACCATCATAACTATCGTCGATGCTCACCCCTCTCCATTTGTCCCATGCCAACTCCTCGCTCCTATAGTTCCTTCTGCTCTGATCATTTCCTCTCATCCTATTTCTTCATCCGTGGACTCCTCTACAGACATACCCTCCAATTCTCCTAATTATTCACCACCCCGTTCACTAGAAATTGCTCATGTTCAATCAGTTGTGGTAGTCCTTCCATCATCTTCCTCATTACCTTTGCCCTTTCTGCCATCTATTCAACATTTGGTTTGGCTGCCATTGGTCAACACCTAATTTAGGTTTCAAATGCACTTCATTCCCAGATGCTTGAAGAGAAGCAGAGCATTCGCCAAGACTTCTAGCATAAATTGGATTTGTTAGAAGTTGATATTATGCCACTTCAAGAGGATATCATAGTTCTTTGCACTAGTGAAGCTCAATTGCAGACCCAGATGACTACTCTGGAAATAGACTTGATTCAGTTACGGCAAGTCCTGGTACAGAAAGAGGCTACACTAGACAAAATGGGCAAAGTCTTGGAAGTTACAAGTAATCAAGTGGCTAACTTGGAGCAAACTTATGGCACATGAAAATTATGGAACATGTGGAAGCTCCAATTGTGAGGCTTGACACATACTCACCTCTCATTTATTACCTCTTCATCATTTATCTATTTTTTGTAAGCCCAAAATGAAGCTAGGCCTTGAAAATATAAAACCTACACTCATAACCTTAGAGCATAGTGTTGAATTAAAAAGAACAAATATATTTATGGCTTGGATAAAAGCCAAAATCTGTTTAGATATATGGAATACACAAAAAAGTCATGGCCTTATCCATATGGAGTGATTTGGAGCACCAAAAGTCACCCAAGCAAATGGAAGGACAAAGGACAAGAAAGGAAAGGTCAAGAGGTGAGAGAAGATACAAGGATAGGTGAAAAGTCACATGGCCATACCTCTACGTATAGGGGTCATTTGAACGTGAATCTTTGTGGAGATGACAAGGAGATGGTGTAGAAGCATATGCTGGTCATTCTCTCACCAATGGATATCAAAAGGTACCTCATTTGGATGATAGAAGGCACAAAGGTATTCTAGCCGCATACCTTTTCTATACATAGTCACATTGTGAAGGTCATATCTCTCTATGTACTTATCAAATTAATGCATATGATATCATATTGGAAAGCTTATTGTATCTACTCTCTATATCTCAAATATCTTTGTGAGGTTATTCTCGTGTAGTGACAGGGAACATTTCTTGTGAACCTCAGTTTTTTGCATAACCCGAGATGATAGGTAGTCTAACTTTGTGCAGTCGGTCACCTAGTCCAATGAACTCCAAATGGAGCATTCTTTAGCTTCTTAGAAAGATACAAGAGTCTATTATGTGTGGAAAATGTTTTTGAGGCATTGGATCTCTGAGTTGTGACTGAATCAAGTTTTAATAAGCATGTGTCTTATAGGGCAGATTCTAGAAGAGGTTCTCTAACTTCCACTGCATGTATTGGAGTGTATTGGAGTGAAATTTCTCCACATTTTGGTATCAGATCTTTGGTTGCAAAGCATTGGGAGTGGAGCCCATGGATGTGCAAAGAAATCTTGAAGAAGATGCAGAGATGGCAAAGGAAAGCTTGGAGCTATCATGCTCATTGGAAAGCTATGGAGATGAAGCTTTTATATGTAAGAAAATTTTGTTGCTTTAAGCTATTATAAGTGATACACTCTCTTTTCCTACTCTCATTCTTGATCATTGAGTCATGGTATAAGTTATACTAATCATTTGAATGAGGATTTATGAGCATCCAATGGAAGGAGATGAAGATTCAAGCAAAGAATCTTGGATGAGCAACTATGAGTTGCATGTGATCATTGCATACATGTTTGAGATGATGCACTCAAGTGAATGAAGTGCAAGTTTTGATTATGTACATGGCTGAAGGATTAATCTTATATGTAAGCTTGATGGTAGCATTTTATGCTTATGCAATGAATATGCTTATGTATGCATGCGTATGAAGTTTACCACAATTGTGGACAACCATGCTTAGGCTAAATATAAGTTGATTTTTGAATTCATGACCAATGTCTACCATGCAACAATGTATGCACATGTGGTCTTGTATATATATACACATCTTTGATAATGTATGGATGGATAATAGCTATGTTATAAAGCCTATATAAGCTGAAAATTGCAGGTGTATGAAGCCATGTGAATTGGCACAAAGAGAGCTGAATATATGCTCCAATGATTGGTAATTTGCATGCATGATTATATATCATTGTTGGTGTGATATTGAATAAAACAATGTTGGTCATGTTCAGCCATATATGAGCTGAAATAACATATGTTTGTATGCCATGAAGATTGGTAAGATGCAAGGCTGCCATGTATGATGTTTGTGGATGTATCTTGTTGTCGATGAAACCCATCGAGGTAAAGTTGTAAAAGAAACTTTGTATGCTTATATTATGATAACTAAAAGCATTTGATCTTTTAGATTAGATACATCAAGTGAATGCAATGCTCCTTTTTGCACAAGCCAAAGGAAAGATTGGCAAAGCTTGGATGAAGCCATGACACAAAGCTTGGAGCCAAAGTGAAGGAAGGAGCCTAAGCTAAAAGGTTCTCTAACACTTGAAGTGTTGAAGACTTGAAGATTGAAACGCAAGCTGAAGGTGGACAAGGTTGAAGCCTAGAATTGAGCTTCCCAACAAAAGAGGAGTAGAAGACTCCAAGGAAGGGCTGCCATAAAGTGTTAAAGACTCAACAAGGACTTGAGGATACTCCCCATGGTTTGAGCACAAGAAAATGCCATGATAGAAGGAAGAGTCACTCATGCTGTGAAAAATTGGCTGAAGTTAAAGAAGGTAAAAGACTCCATTTGCAATGCTAAGGGATGAGGTAAAGGTTTTGAAAAATCCACATTATGTGGTGGTAAGTTCCAAGCATAAATCATGTGAATGTATTGTCAACGGATGAGGCTAGTAAGACCACCAAAAGACAGTGACAATCCAATGTAAAGACAATTAAGACCATTCCAAGAGGAATGGCAAGTCTATGTGAGGCAAGTAAGACCATCTCAAGAGGATTTGCAAGCCTATGTTAGGTGCAAGAGGCACCATAGACCAAGTGAAGGTCTGGTGAAAGGTTGAGGCAAGTAAGACCACCCAAGAGGAGTGGCAAGCCTATGGCAAGTAAGACCATTCAAATAGAAATGGCAAGCCTATGTAAGGGAAATTAAAACCATCCCAAGAGGCATGGCAACCCTTGTGAGGTGCAAGAGGCACCATTGATCACATTCACAATTTCTTGTGTTTTTTTTTTGTAGGTGATGAAGGAAGCTTAGAGGATGTGGAAGCTATGAATGCTTCACGTGAAAAGGAACTCATGAAAGAGTTCATGTATGATCAGCCCATTGTTGATCTTGCAGGTACATGATCAGCCATAAAGAATGGAGTAAAGGTTATGAAGCAAGGGGGAGTTAGCTTTCAAGGATTGGAAGATCCAAGAAGAGTCCAAAGAAGACAAAGTTAAGTCAAACCAAATTTCAGATTTGGAGGAGAAAAAGCCAAGCTCAAACAAAGAGTAAGAGCAGCCATCAAAGGTAAATCAAAGGACTAGGAGGATCCACCTATATGGAAAGAGTGCTTAAAAGGAAAGAAGTAGCCATGATGCACAAAAGGATTCATGAAGCTAGAAGAAAGCATGGCAACCATGAAGACATCAAAAGGAGATGCAAATATTGCACCCATAGACAAAGTTGAAGATGATCAAAAGACAAAGGAGGATCAAAGTGAAGCATGCAAGCCTAGAAGATGTGAAGCCATGAAGCCATGAAGGTAAAGAAGAAGAAAGATTTTGAAAGAGAGGACAACAAAGATGAAGAGAGTGAAGCAACAAGGATATGTACACATAAGGTGATCTTGTCCATTTTATAAATGTTTGTATAAAGCATGTTTATGCTAAGGATTGAAGAAGAGTCCTTGAAAAGAGCCAAAGAAGAAACGATAAAGCTAAAAGAAGACAAAGGATCTTGGAAGCAAAGATGAAGATCACCAACCTATCGAATGAAGAGATACAAGGGCAAAAGAAGTGAAAGGTGAAGAGGACAAGAATTGGAGAGTAGCATGGACTCCCAATTGTAGCTTGAGGGGGAGTGTTGAAAATTATGGAACATGTGCAAGCTCCAATTGTGAGGCTTGACACATACTCACCTCTCATTTATTACCTCTTCATCATTTGTGTATTTGTTGTAAGCCCAAAATGAAGCTAAGCCTTGAAACTATAAAACCTACACTCATAACCTTAGAGCATAGTGTTGAATTAAAAAGAACAAATGTAATTATGGCTTGGATGAAAGCCAAAATATGTTTAGATATATGGAATACACAAAAAATTTGTGGCCTTATCCATATGGAGTGATTTGGAGCACCAAAAGTCACCCAAGCAAATGAAAGGACAAAGGACAAAGGACAAGAAAGGAAAGGTCAAGAGGTGAAAGAAGATACAAGGGTAGGTGAAAAGTCCCATGGCCATACCTCTTTATATAGAGGTCATTTGAACGTGAATCTTTGTGGACATGACAAGGAGATGGTGTAGAAGCATATGCTATTCATTCTCTCACCAATGGATATCAGAAGGTACCTTATTTGGATGCTAGAAGGCACAAAGGTATTCCGGTCGCATACCTTTTCTATACAGTCACCTTGTGAAGGTCAGATCTCTCTATGCACTTATCAAATTAATGCATATGATATCTTGTTGAAAAGATTATTGCTTCTACTCTCTGTATCTCAATATCTCTGCTAGATGATTCTCAAGTAGTGATTGAGAAAATTTCTTGCGAACCTCAATTTTTTGCATAACATGATATGACAGGTATTCTAACTTTGTGAAGTCGGTTACCTAGTCCAATGAACTCCAAATGGAGTGTTCTTTAGCTTTTTAGAAAGATACAAGAGTCTACTATGTGTGGACAAAGTTTTACAGCCATTAATTCTCTAACTTGTGACTCAATCAGGTTTTAGTAAGCATATGTCTTATAGGGCAGATTCTAGAAGAGGTTCTCTAACTTCTGCTGCGTGTATTGGAGTGAAATTTCTCCACACCACAATGCGCACCAAAGTAGTTTAATAGGAGATAGAATTGGCTGAAACAAAAGAAGAGTTGTTTCCAAAGGTGCAGGTGCAGGCTCTTACCAATAAAGTCGAATGGACACTTCAATTAAAGAAAGAGCTAGAAGCTACTCATAAGGAGCGTCAAGCATATTTCAAGAAAATTCAATTCTAGTCTCAGTAGATGGAATGGATGGAAAAGAAATTGGGCATCCAGAAGGATCAGCTGCAAAGAGTTGATGAAGTGATAGCGGACAACAAACTCGGTGTCAAGTTGCCTTAAAGAATGATTTTTATCTTCAAGAAGCATTTTTGCAGGATCAGAGTCAGCAATTGCTCAATCAAGGTGTGACCTCTAGTTCTTCTAGTCCAAATGCATGCTTATTAGATCCGGATCATGTACAAAAATTACTTAAGACTTTATAGATGAAGATAAAGCGTAGTTTTGAAGAAGCTAGAACTATGTATATACAAGGACTTACTGATGAAGTCTAGCTTGTAATTAGGGTTCCAGTCCACCGTGCATGCCAGTGTTAGGCCTCCGGACAAAGCTATGTATTATTCAGTCTCTTTTTTGTAATTACTTAATGAAACGCCATAATGGTCGAAGTGATGTAGCCATTATTTCATTAATCTAAAAGAGGAATGTAATCATGTCACTTAGTAGTGGAGAAGGCACATGGTAGGTCCTCGTCAGACTGCCTGTGGTGGAGAAATTGAGTGCAGACTTGAAATTATCCAAAATTTGTGTGTCTGTAGAAGTTATTTTGGGTGTCATTAAATATAGATAAGTAATTTATTTCGATTGAAGTAATTGACTACTGAAGAAGTTGGTTGAAAGTGGGCGAGTGTGTGTCGAATTTCTATCATTGATAAAGTATTCGGTATTCATTATATATTGTTTAACATAAGTGAATCTAGTAGTAGTTATTGGAAGATGAATACCTATGTGTAGATAACTTGCTAAGTGGTGTGTCAGTGCGAAGATTGCGTTCGTACACATGATTGCCAAAAGCCTAAGCATTAATAGGTTAGGGTTAATTTAAATCAATAGCAATGGTGGTAATGACCAATTAAACTCTATAGTGGGAAATTATCATAGGGCCTCTATTTTACAGACCCATGTCCAACCCAAGAACCCTATAAAGTCTTTCTATCATTGTTATCTTAACTAGATACAGTAAGGAAAGGACAAAGAGAGATTTAACAATTGGCAAGTGGTGAAACTTGTGTTTCCATATCTTAAAGGCACCTTGAGTTTAGGTCTCTTTCATGAAATGCTTGCATGCTTTTACAGATAGTGATTCGACTTGTTTTTATGATACTCCTGTGTCCACTAGTGATAATCAATTTTTCCTTAGAGACTCATGCATATCTTGGTTGAGTGAGAAGCAACCTACAGTGGCGACATTGAGTTGTGAAGCTGAGTACGTGGTAGTTTTCACAACTATAGTGATGCACCTATTGAAGGATATTTGCATGGAGATTGATGTTGCTATGCATCTTCTCATTGACTATCAGAGTTTATTGGATGTTGCACGAAATCGAGTGTTTCATGGACTAACCAAACATATTGAGGTGCATTATCACTATGTGATAGAGTGCCTTCATGCATGAGATATTGATTTGGTATATGTGCCTTCACAAGATAATGTGGCAAACATATTCACCAAACCCACGATAAAATTTTGAAGCTTTTTGCAAATCTTTATGCTTATTGCATAGTGGGGGTTGATGTGTCACTCCATGTATGTTTTCATATCAATTGACATAGTGGGGTTCGGTACACTTATGTGTTCCTCGAGTAGCTTTGATATGATCTTTTTCCCTATACATGGGCACTTTTTACTCTAGTGCCTTCTATCCCCATGTTACTACATACATGGTTCACACATATGTGGTGGTGCTTTGTACTTAGGGATATTATTCAACTCTTGCTTGTCTTCTGATCATCATCAATAGAAAGAGTTATGCCAACCATCTGTCATCGCCATGTGCCTGACTATGTTTGTGTTCCTTGTGTAAAACACACATGCATATGTGTGAAAGATGATCTACACTCTATTATTGATAAGGTTGGCATTAAAAAATCATAAAATATTACCATTTTTTGAGATTAACTAAATTATTGGGTGCTTGTTGATTATTCAAAAAAAATTGTAGTTCATAAGCAACTAATCATATTGGAATTCATCTTCAATAAAATCTCATAATTGAGCTAAAAAAAAGCCTCTAAGGAATGCTTCTTGAAAGTTTTGTAAATACAAACTTGTGAGAAACATTAATCTAGAGAATTATGCCATGAAAGTGGTACGACTAGGAGTAATTAATAGATCAAAAAGCAAAGGTTTCACACCCTGATTGATACTGAATTTTAAAAAGGTGTATTAAGCGAAATCAGAAACTTTCAAAACTACCAAGATCATGCTCAAATTTTGTTTGTGATCTTTATAGTCACATTTGGTACTCTTGCATGTTTTTCAAGACAAAATTCAATAGATCAAATCATATAATCTTATGTTGGTGGGTAGCCATGATGTGCGTTGACAACCTTAGCTTCACCTTCCAACAAGTCTCTGTCCCATTGCAGCAGTTGGGACTTGATGACAAAGAAGTGGGAAAGGGAATCCCTTTTTAATTTGTCAATCCAAGAACAAACTAACCCGATTGGTGCTTAGAGACTAGTGCTTCACAAACCACACATCAATCATGCTCAAAGGATGCAAGCAAGCACACCTATATGAAGATCCATAAGGAGTGAAAATGATAAAACAAGATAGAAATATGAAAAGTCGACTTTCTGAATAACATGACTTTCTGTAGACATGTAAGCTAGAAACTTCAAGTGATCATAACTCCCTCATACAAGCACCAAATCAAGTGATTCAAGTGCCTTTTCCATGCCATTAATCATGTAGATTCCAAATATGGCACTGGATTTAGGATTACTAGAGTGTATAAGAAGGCAAGAGAGATTCAGGTTCGGAAAATTTCCCTAAAGTGATTACAATACATGACTATGACAGAGATTACTCCTAAAGGACTTCATGATCAACTAGAACAAACATCCAAAGCTCCACAATCAGCCAAGAAACACAAAAACACTTCCATAAAGCATAGAGAAGGCAAAGAACACAAGAAGTGACACAGATATCACAAGCAAAGGAGCTTCTCTTCTCACTACTGCAAAAGATATAAGGGCAAATGACCTAAAATCCTTCACATTTATGGCTTTTATACCCTTTTGGAGAGAATCACGATTTCCTGCCTGGAGAGAGTCATGATTTCTTACAATGTTCTTTTCTACACAAATGGAAAGAATTCTTTCTATTTGGGGTTGGATGCTCCTGGGACACTATAGGGAGACTCTTCCTAACTGTTACAAAATTTGTAGCTCTTATATAAATGACAGTTTGGTAAAACACTATTGGAGGTATTTTGTCAACATCCTCCCCCTCCTAGACCCTTTGATGTCCTCATCAAAAATATGGAAATATGTACATCTCTAAAGGCTGTGGTTTTTCTTACTCTATTGTATACCCTACTACAACTAGTACTTATCTGTGTTTGTAAAATTCCTGGAGGTGCATGTGTTGCTCTTGCTCTTCCATATTGATGTTTTTGATGAGCTCTACTAGTGCATTTATTGTATTCCAGTTCTCATATTCTAGACAGACAGCTTTGTATGCGAGGATGCATGTCTCGGGTCCAAGAGAGACTCTTCCAAACATCTCCTAGTCCATCTCAAAAAATCCTGTAGAGAATGCATCCTCAAATGTTTGTAAGTAAATGCTCTGCATAAACATTACCCGTACATAAGATGCCATGAGACACTATCTATCTGGCATTTCGCTAAGGTAAAAAAGAAGTGTATTGGTGCCTAAATGCAAGCCCAAAAATTTCAAAGTTCTGATGTTGACCACTAGACAAGTCTTTGTAATGGTTATTATTCGGGTTTGTACAATAATGGTGTAATCCTGTACATCTCTCATATCTTCCAAAAAAGTATCTATTACTTGTAGAATGTAAGATTTGGTTTGCCAACTATGCGGAGGTCATGTTAGCTTTGCAAAATTCAACCACAAAAGTGGTATCTGTCCACTCCTCCAACGTTCTCAAAAAGTTGTCCAATCCCTTCGGCGAGCACATGGACAATATGTGGGGTTGAGTTTAAGGCTGATTGGAGCATTTGTCAACACGTGTCGGCATTCTTTTTGCTTATACAAAAATTCCCTATGCCACCACGGGTTAACTTTATGAAAAAAATCTTTTGTCAGTACAAACTGACTCTCTGAGTACTCTAAAAACTGATCAGGCTTAATTAATGTATAGGGTGGTAGTGGTTCTTTGGGATCTAGGTCATTAGATTTGTCATTCTTGTGAAGAGATGGATAGGTATGTGCTTGAAGATGAAGAGGTGTTGCAAAATCCTTGATCTACACTAGCCAAATGAACTCCAGGAGTATGTGGTGGGCCCTTTTAGCTTGCCAATGGATGTATTAGACACCCTATGTACCTTGGAAGACCACTCTCAAAAAGATAGATCAAAACAGATAAGTTGGAGTTATCTCTGAGGTGAAGAACTTGCTATTTTGGTTCACACACCTGTCCAGTGATTTGCATAATTCTCTGAGCACGGCAGCAATTAGCTTAACTCCTCTTAGGGAATTATAGTTAACTTAAAGAGCTAACTTTCAAGAGTAATCTCATCACAAATAATGAACCACACACTGAGAATGATGTTTAACAAGTGATGACATCATCCCAATTTTCACGGGCTCCTACTGTAATGAGACCAGTGAGCAGAAAAATGAAAATAACTCCCGATTTAAGAATTTAATTATTATGAAAATTGTATGTTAATACTAGATAGTATTTTAAATCCAACAAGCTTTAAATCATTGAATTTGGGTAAGTACACACTGAGAAACAGCTCTGACAAGATGAGTAAAAAAGTCGGGTACCTGATAGAGAAGTGAAAATGAACAGACAGGGTTGACTTCAACTGAACATAACTAAAGATTGCAACACCTAAATGAAATGAAAATTGGTAAGCATATATTAGACTTATAGAGCTAACTTTATCAAGTTCAATCACTAAAAATTATGCACCAAGCTCAAAGAAACCATCTCTGCAATCTGATTGAGAAAACTGAGAGATATGGCAGTGAGTAGTACACTGAGTCACAAGAACATGGAAATATGATTTCAAATGATCATGAAAATGAAAGTATATTGATTGTACAATACAATGGACTTACTGATACATATGTGTACCTTGTAATCACACCTTGATATGGCATAAAGCTCAGCTCTTGGAGGTCTTCACATAACCACGACTAAGACTACCATGTATTTATAGTTGATCTTGGGAGGCTAACTTCCCTCAATCACTTTCCAATCAATTATTGATTGATTTGATTCTCTACCTACCACAAACCACGAATTCATGGTTCCTCTTTTCCTTTTTGATCAAGTGGACTCAACCACTTAAGATTCTCTCACTTTTACATTAAGTAAACTCTTCAAAAAGTTACAAGAGGTAGTTCACAAGTGAACTTTACATTGTCTTCATTTTAAGGCTTCTTCTATGACTTTGTGGGACTCAAGCCAATCCTTAGGCTTGTCATAGACTTGCTCCAATAGCTCCCTCTCAAGCCAAGTATGCTTGAGGTCTTCAATCTTCCAAGATTACCTGCAAACCAATCATAGCCTTGAATTTGCAAAGCTTTGTACCATCCAGTGCTTTGGTTAGAATATATGCACATTGTTGATGAGTGGACACATATGATATTTGAATCTCTTTGCTTAGAACCTTCTCTCTTACATAGTGATAATGAACTTCAATATGTTTAGTCCTTGCATGAAAAATAGGATTAGCAGCCAAATGAATAGAACTCATATTGTCACCATAAATAGTTGGAGTTCCAAACTCCAATCCAAGATCTTTGAATAATGTCTTCATCCACATAGCTTCCTGAGTAGCTATGGCAGGACCTCTGTATTCAGCTTCAGTAGCAGAGAGAGCAACTTTGGGTTGCTTCTTGGATGATCATGAAATAAGCTTTGAGCCTGCAAAAGTAAGATAGCTTGAAGTGCTCCTTCTATCTTCTTTGGAATCTGCATGAAAAAATAGCTTCAAACCTAAATCAGATACATAAGGATAATAGAGTCCTTCATTTAGGGTTCCTTTGAGATACTTGAGAATCCTTTTGGCAGCATCCATATGTGGTTTCCTTGGTGTGTGCATAAATTGACTTAGCACACTCACACTATAACATATATCTACTCTTGTCAACATGGCATAGTTGAGACTATACACTAGACTTTGATATGATGTGATGTCCTCTATGATTTCACCTTCATGTGAGCTCAATTTGTGTTTGACCTCCATTGGAGTACCTGCAATCTTACAATCTTGCATCTTGAATTTTGCCAACATGTCCTTAATGTACTTTCTTTGAGTGAGAAACAAACCATGATCTTTGTAGACAACTTCCAAACCTAGGAAGTAGGTAAGTGAACCCAAGTCACTTATCTTGAACTCTTATCTCATCTGATCTTTGATCTTCTTCATACCATCTGCATCATTTCCTGTCAATATAATATCATCTACATATACACATAGGTAGATGATCTCAGAATTACTCTTTTTAATAAAGAGTGAAGGATCTGCCTTGCTTGGTTGAAAGCCTTTGTCCTGCAAGAATGAAACAAGCCTGAAATTCCAAGCTCTTGGAGCTTGCTTGAGACCATAAAATGCTTTGTTAAGTTTACACACATAATCAGGATAAAATTGATCCTCAAAACTAGGTGGTTGTGCCATATATACCTCTTCTGTTATCCAACCATTCAAGAGTGCATTCTTTACATCTAGTTGAAGTATCTTCCAATTCTTGGAAGAGGCAATACTAAGCAAAACCCTAATAGTAGGCATCTTTGCCATAGGAGAGAAGGTCTCCTCATAATCAATTCCCTGAGTTTGTGCAAACCCTTTTGCTACAAGCCTTGCCTTATACCTATTAATGGAACCATCATAATTCTTCTTGAGTTTATAGACCCATCTTGAGCGTAGTACCTTCATGGATGAAGTCTTGGGCACCAAATCCCAAGTGTTGTTTTCCTCAAGTGCTTCAATCTCTTCCTTCATTGCATGCTTCCATTCTGATTTTGCTTTAGCCTCTTCAAAGGATAATGGCTCCTCTTGGTTTATGTCTTGTGATATGTAGATAGAATGTTTAGTTACTAATGAGGTGTCAAACCCATACCTTTCTGGTTTTTTCTTTTCCCTCGTAGATCTTCTTAGGTCATGATGTGATGATTGAAATCCATGGATCCCTGCCTCCCTCCAAATCTCCTATATGTCCTCATGTTTGTGTAGCTTTGTTATGTCCAAGGTAACCACATTCAATTTAGATCCTCCACACTTCAAATAATACACATATTTGGCCATTCTCATCAAGTTTTGATTGGCCTCCTCATCAGTTTCCCCTGCATTAAGGAAGCAGTGTCCCCTAGATTGAGCTATGGACACGTTTTTTAGCATCTTTTCAGCCATTTGTCAAAGTCAAAAACTTGAGTTTGATTAGATCCTTCCCATTGTTTCTAAACCTGCTATTGGAATTTTTTTCAATTCATGACTCAAGAAAAACATCACAAAGAATGAAAGATTAACTGAATACAGTATGAATCCCATGATCTTGAACTACACACTATTTAGCACATAGACTCCCACTCACAATATAGTGAAGGCTTGCTATTTCAAGAATTAAAAGTTTTAAATTAGTACTCTTAAAAAAATTAAACCAATTTTGGATTCCTTTTCTTGTTGAAGAGAAAAACAGATTTAAACTTCCTATCCCTATTATAAGCCTTTAGTGCATGTTTGTGTCTTATTTTCAAATAAAACTTCATTTTTCTCTTCTTTGACAAGGCAAAAAATTCTTCTCTTGTATGTTTCCCTCTTGTTGTACTTCTTCTAGCTTTGCTTTTCTTTCTCTCGCATGCTTTTATTCCCCCCCCCCCCCTAATTCTCTATAATATCGAGAATATAGGTTGAAGGTTGGTTACAACATTGGTGGTAGATCCGTTTTATCTGTGTGCAAAGAATGGCCTCCCTGTGCTCAGAAGCCTTTATTGAATGTTTGTGTGTGTGTGTGTGTGTAGTTTAGTGTAAGAGTTGTTAGGGTTTCAATCATTACGGTGCATAAGCTTGAAATCCCCTTTGGCTACTGAGTCACATACATGTACATTTATTCATAATGTGCAGATAAGCCTACAAAAAAGGTGATACATAAAGTAAAATATTGTGAGCTATATACAATATCAACAATGAAAAATATAGTTAGGTTTGCCTCATCCTTTCCTTTATCTTCATGATTCTCTCCTTAGGTTCTTGTTGAGCTTCTTCCTTGATTCTCTCCAACTCTTTTTGCCTATACTGACCTATGTGTAATATGTGCCATTGCTATTCAGTAAGAGGCTCTAGGTATTTTTTTGACCCTACATCCACTTATATAGCTGGGCATGACTTTTCCTTCTAGGGTTGCAAGTTGCATGGCCCCACTGTTACTATTCAGTAAGAGGCTCCATGTAATTTTTTACCCTACATCCACTTATATAGTTGAGCATAACTTGTCCTTCTAGGGTTGCGAGTTGCATGACCCCACTATTACTGATCTTGTGGAGGATATATGATTCGTGTCCCCTCTTCAACAATTTCTTGCCCATTTCCTTGATGGTGAATGCTAGGACTAGGTCTCCTTCCTTCAAATCCTTCTCTTTGATATGCATTTCAAAGTAAGCTTTCTATCTTTTTTTATTACCATACATAGATTTTTATGTCTTGTAACCTAGTGGCTCCTAACTTTTCGAGTTTTGAGATTCTGTTTACAAGCTCGTGTTCTATCCAATCTAACTTCTTTGCCACTTTTAGGGTTGGGATGAAGAATTCCATGGGTAAGATAGCATTTTTCCCATATACCAAATTGAAAGGTGTAGTTCCAATACTGGTTTTATAAGCAACTCTATATGCCCACAGCGCATGATGTAGTTGGTTATCCCAATCTGACCTTTTATTGTTGAATATCTGCAATACTCCACACAAAACCTTATTGGTGCTCTCCGCTAGGACGTTTGCTTGGGGATGATAGGGGGTGCTGAGAGTATGTGCACTATTAAGAACTCTTTCAGAAGATGTTCTATGACCTCATTGACAAAGTGAGTTCCCCTATCACTAATGATTTGTAATGGTAACCCGAACCTCACAAAGATGTTTTCAAACAAGAACCTGGTTGTTGTTTGAGCATCATTTCTTCAGGTGGCTTTAGCTTCTGCCCACCTAGTTAAGTAGTCAGTTGCTACTATAATGTATTTCACATGTGTAGTTCTAGAAATTGGTGAAATAGGTCCAATGAAATCTATGCCCCACTTGGGAAAAGCTCGAAAGCTCATTATTGGTCTTAGTGGCATATCATCTTTTCTTATGGGATTCTTTTTTCTTTGGCAAATGTCACATCTTTCCACAAGTATCTTCACATCTTTATGTAGTGTTGGCCACCGAAATCCTGCATAGATTATTAGCTTGGCAGTTGTTTCTACTGAAAAGTGTCCTGATGTTGCTCCTGCATGTGCCAATTGTAACATTCTTGCATACTCCTCTTCTGGAAAACACAATCTTAAATATCCATCTTTACCTCTCTTATACAATTGATCCTCTATCAATGAGTAGTCTTTTCATTCCATATTCATCACCTTCTCGTGAAAAGTCTTTTTCACTTGAGGGTCTTGTGTTCTCAACTGTTTTATGTTCTCTTCTCCCCATACTAGATTCTTGTTTATCCAAAACATAGTTGCCTTTTCCATTGTTTTTCTTCCTTGTCAAGCCTCACACTCTTGAACAAAATAATGTAGGTCTTTCTTTTTAAAGATCCAATGTACCCCTAATCTGTGAAGACTCATTAGGGTTTGGGCTTTAGAAGCATGGACTAGGTTTTGTGGGTTATGTGCCCTTTCTAGGTAACTCTTGTGTTCCTCATCTAGGATGCAGCTTAAGACTATGCTTGAATGATGGAGGTGCTATAGGTGTCCTAAGAGCAAGATGTAGTTTTTGGCTTGACCTAGGACTTGACTTATATCTATTTTAGAGAATTGAGGTCCAAAACTCAGTAATGGAACAAGGTTGTCTGCCCAAGCAGGCACAACTTCAACCCTAAACAGATAAGTGTCAGGTAGTTCATCATCCACACCTTGGGGTTCTTCTCCATTGCATAGTCTAGATAGATGATCTGCCCTGATGTGAGTCTTTCCTTGTTTCACCACAACCTCAAAGTCAAACTCCATCAACATCAAAAACCATGTGAGAATTATTCCAATGTTACAAGGCTTGTTCACTAGATACAAGAGAGCTTGATGATCTACAAAGATCTTGAACTTATTTGCTAGGAGGTAATGTCTAAACTTCTTAACTGCATACACCATGCCTAACCCCTCTCTCTCCATTGTGGTGTAGTTCCTCTTTGCTTGGTTCATTTGTCTACTTGCATAAGAAAATGGGAAGTCTAGCTTGGAATTCTCAAATGGCTATGCTAGAATCCATCCCAATCCAAAATTGGAAGCATCCACATGGACGTGGAAAATGTTCTCCAAATTAGGTGGTTTCAAGATGGGTGCTGAGATCAACCAATACTTCAATTTTTTTAAAGCATCTTGACACTCTTCTCTCCATTCAAATCTGGTAATCAAGGCATATAAGGGTGTAGCAATCATAGCATAATTATGGACAAACCCCTTGTAGTATCCACAATGTCCCATGAAAGCTTGCAATTCCTTCACAGTTGTGGGTCTAGGCATCTAAGATATAACTCTAGTCTTTTCTTCATCAGTAGAAATACCATTCTTGAAAACAATATGGCCAAGTATCTTTACTTGCCTAACAAAGAAGATACACTTTTTGGGATTTAAAGAAACTCTATAAAGATTGCACTTTTCAAGGATTTGTCTAAGTTCCCCAAGGTGAACAGATCTTTTGCAAGAAATAGCACACAAGTCATCCACATATACTTCCATATTTGTTCTCAAAAGATCTTTAAATACATGACACATAAGCCTTTGAAAGGCACTTGGTGCATTTGTCAAGCTCTCTAATAGTAGCAACATTGAGCTTTTTGAGATTGATGCAAACCCCGAGTTTGCCATTTTTCTTAGGGACAACTCCCATAGGAGATATCCATTCCGTGTGCTCTATCCAATAAATAAACCATACTGATAGCAGTTATCAATTCCTTCCTTGATTTTGGCAGCATAAACATCATTATAAGTATAGTCTCTTTGCTTGGAGGGTTTCGAATCTGGGGCAATGTGTATTGTATGCACACAAATGCTTGGGTCTACATGCTTGAGATCCTTGTAACTCCATGCAAACACCTCCCTAAACTCCATGACTAGAGCTACCAACTCTTCTTCCTCTTTTGGCTGAATATCATTGGCCAAGACTATCTTTCTCTCTTCTCCCTCTTCCACTGTGACTGTAACTTGTTTCACTTGTTCTCTATTGTCATAAGCCTAATCTGTTCTACATTCTCTTTGGGGTTTTTGGAATATAAGTTTCCTTTCTTCCACTTCATATCTCTTGAAATGTTATGGAACATCAAGTCGTGTCTCTACCTGTTCTTCTTTTTTTTCCTCCTTCAATATGCTAGAGGTACTCTTGTTGTTTTTTTTCAACTCCTTGTGTCTGATATTGCCTCGACCATGTAGAAAGGTATAAGGTCATAATCTTCTGAATCACAGATCTGGGGCAGGCTCTCTTCGTTGATTCTTCTAGGGTTGATAAAATTTGATTCCAACCATAGGGCTCAAAATCCTCCTCTTCAAACCACTTTGGCATGTAATTAGAGTCCTCTATGCTTCTCTTCAATATGCATTCTTCTTTGTTTAGTTTATACATCCCCCCGCCTTGGTTTGCACATCCATTACTGAGAAGACTCCTTAGAATCCACTTCTCCTAATGAGCTAGAGTCTATTGAGTTGGTCCTTTGGGGATGCACATTTCTCCGATCTCTAGTAGAGATATCATGATAAGTGCCATTTTTTAGGTTTACCTTGGTCACATTTTCTTCATGTTGCAAGTAGATATGGTTAGTCCCTCAATCTCGTACCACTTGGAGTTGTCTAAGAAATGGTCTTCCTAATATGACATCATATGTGGTCAGCTCAGGAAAATCTACTACATCTAGAGTATGTTGGAATTTGATTCCAGATGTCTTCAAGTCCACGTGCTCTAGCAATCCAATAAGCTGCTCCAAGTGACCATCAACTAGCTGAAGTTTCAACTTGGAGGGTTTCATCTTGGGCTTTCCCCATTTCTCCCATATCTCTTTGGTTACAATGGCCACTCCAGATCCACTATCCAAGATGGCTTGTACTTTGTGGCCTTGGAAGTCCAACATGATGGTGGAATTCCCTTCTTCTCCCTCATAATATCCCCCTATATTGTCCAATGGTACTTGCATTATTGTTTCATCCTCCCTTGAGTCTTTTTCATTCTTCATGGGGTTTCTGCACACTCTTTCCAAGTTAGGGTTTTGTTTCACAAGTTGATCCCATGAGATTTTACAAGTCACATCTATATCTTGACACTCTATAGCTTTCATTCTGGGATTTAGGCCATGTAATCTCAAGCTTATACACTTCACACTCTTTTCCTCCTCATCTTGTGGTGTCTTTTCTCCCACTTTCCCTATAGGGGGCTTTTCTTCTTTGTACTCTCTAGCCTTTTGTTCTCTCAACTCATTCCAAACAACTTGATCCATGCATTTTGTAATTGTTCATCTAACATTCTAGTTTCTTTCAAGGCTTGATCTTTTTCCAACAATTGATGAGTATTTTCTATCAATTGCTTACAAAGAGCAAAACCTTCTCTTTTCTACCTCTGGTCTTGGGTATTCTTCCTCTTGTTGTTGTTGTGGAATTTCTTTGAGAGCCCTTTGGTATTGTTTCATCAAGGTCCTCATTTGCTTGGACAAAGGTTCCACCAAAACTGATCCTTCCTTCTTTTCTTTCCTCTTATTCCCTTTAGGATCCTGTTTTTGCTCTCATGCTTTAGCTCTTTCCTTCCTTTTTCTCTAGGAGTTCTTCTTTCTTTTATCCATCTTCTCTTCTAAAATTTCTTCCACCACAACTTTCTCAGAGTTCCTTTTAGCCTCGGCCCTAGTTAACACTTGAACTTGAAATCTCTCTTCTAGTTCATCATCACTCCATGGTAATGGAAGAAGGTTCATTTGGCTTCCACATTTCTCCTTGTGTGCTAGGCGTTGATCCATGTGTGTGGGTTTGGCACTTGGGGTTGTCTTGTGTGTGAGCATTGCCCTACGTTGGTGATGGTGCCATTGTTTGTGGACATGGGTGTTTGTGCGTTGCTTACACTTCTTGCAACTCCTCTTGGAAGAGCCTCTCACTTCCATGTGAGGCGGTTAGGGTCTGTTGCTCCCCTTTTCTCAACATTTTGAACTTCTGGATGTGGCATACGTAACTTTTCTGAATGGAGGGCTTGTTCCACGGCGAATAATTGCAATAAATGAGATGGTCTGGGAATGAATATCTCTGAATGATATTCCTAGAACCCTGTGATAAACGTTTCTTCAAATGTCTGTTTGAAGCAGGCTAGTAATAACTTGACACCAGCATGCCACGCATAGACGACCTTGATAGATGGTGTGGTGCTCATATCATAAACAAGATCCTGATTCCTTGATTAAATCCTAGAGCCGAAAGATGAGGTTCTTTGACATTCTTAAAGGTTCTGAAGGTAACCAGCATGAGCTCAAAGATTTTGAGGCACATCTGTGCCATGACATCTGGTATATTTTTGAATCGTACTCCCCAATGCCGAATCGTCGAAATCATGTATGCTACTGTGGGTTGGCCGTTAGGTGGTGCTAAGTAGACATAGTTTAGCCACTTTTCGCATCCTTTGACTATCAAAATTGTTTTGGTGTAGTCTGGCCCAGACCTTTGTCGAAAGACGGGGCAGTAGTAGGGATTATACTTGATATATAGAGGCATGTTATTCCACGTGCATACCATCTCAGGGTAGGAAGCACACGGATCCTCCAAGTAGGTTGAAATATATTCCCATGCGTGGCACTTGCAAGAATATCTTCTGGTGCAAATTGTGTCGCAGAGGTTGGTTCTTTTGTTGTGCGGTGCTTCATTTGAGCATTATAATCTACCATTAGGACACAGAATGGAACATATAAATCATCGGACGTGCCAATCCACCTATGATGGGAGAGGTTTCTGAAGTAATTCGATTTAATTATGACTTCTTCCAATCGAGACATAGATGCTATCTGTACTGCAACTCTCTCGTCATGGGTTGCAGCAACCTTCTCTAACCTCTGCATCCATTCAGGGGCTTCGATCTCAATTGTGTCCATTCCTTCCTCTGTTTGCTTATCCCCTGGTGCAGGCATGGGAACATATGGGTCTTCAAAAGTCTCCTCCACTTCAATTGTCACTAAGTCTTCAAGTTCCGGTTCCATTAGGGGAGAGGGTTGACGCTCGTATTGCAAAACTTTATTTCGTAGTTCTTCTAGTTCTGCTCTGAGTTCTACGACTTTTTCAGATGTGTCGGCTATGGTTGTGACTTTGCTTGGTGACTCCTGCTGAGTTGCTAGTTGCTTTAATAGGTCATCTCTTTCTCTTTCTAGTGCTGCGTGGGCTTCCAAGAGGTCGGCATGGGTTTCCAATACAATTCGCATACTCTCTGAGGGGATGGCCTTGAAATGCTCAGGGTCGATTTCGTGCGGGGAACCTTCCATTGCTGCTTCCAGGTTTTCTTCGTTCTGTTTCTACAACCCTTTATTCTCTTCGAGTGCTGCGGACATGTGCTTTCATAGTAGGGCGAGGTTGCATCGAAGCTTGAGATTGTCTGTTATCTGAGCATGTAACATATCATCGAGTTGTTGTTTTCTTTAGCCTCTAGATGGGGTGGATTGGCTACTAACTGCTCATGTTGTTCCTATAAAGTGGCATACTCCTGTTGTAGTAGTCGTTTTTCCCTCTCTAAGTCAATGAATCTTCCTTGTAATGTTTCATGTCTTCTGAACAGACTGTATGCTGAGCATCTAGGTGCTAGTAATGCTATTGTAGTTGAGACATACACTAGTACATGTTATTAAATACATTATTAACAGGAGTGGATGCGGGAAAGGTGTTGAATGAAGAAGGGTAGGGAAAAGGGAATGGGAGTGTGTATGTTGTGCTTGAAAAGGGTGAAGGGAGATTGTGGAAATATGGGGGGAGGGAGAGGTGCGGACGTGGGTGATACGTCCATGATATCATATGTGGATGCAGCCGTGGGAGTGATTGTGAACATGGGAATTGTCGGTGTAGTGATGGTTGTGAATGTGTAAAGTGGTGTGTGTAGTTGTGGATATGAACCGCCAGGGAGTGTGAGTGGGGGAATGGGATTTTCAGTGGCTATAGTCAGAATTAGAGTGTCAGTGGTAGTATTTACAATAGGGGTGGTGATAGGTTGTGCGAAATGTGAGCGTTGACTCACAGTCTGTGCTTTGGTATGGGAAGTGGGCTCGTGGGCGGTGACGGTGGTGGTGACACTAGTCGTGGGAGGTGAAGATGGTGGAGTTGGAGGTAGGGGTGGTAAAGGGGGTGACGGGGGTGCACTTGAGGTACAGGCTTCCTCAGTGTCATGAATGATTTGAGCTGTGCCCGTGGTCGTGGATGTGGTGCCTTGTGGTTTTGATACCAATACATTCATCTGTTTCCCTGATCGAGGGGGACGTCTTCCGTATCTTCGCTCTGATCTTCGCGAGTGTGCAAGAGCGGTATGTGTGAAGAGAGATGGTGGATGCAATCCAAAGATCAGTAGGTGCTCCTACAACCAGCTTCACACCAGCCAACTGAGACTTCAGAGTTGATTAGTAGACCCTTTAAGCCTCCTAAATCCACCAAAATATCAGCCAAGTACTTTGGAACATGTATCCCAAAAGTTTAAGTTAAGACAGACTAGTTGCGAAATGACTAGCTCCCAAAACTTGCTATTTTTGGACATACAGCTGCTGGAAAAAATGAATAGTGCTCTCAATCTGGTAGGAATTAGAAAAATTCCTTTTGGGCATAGCAAATATACTTAGCAAGCTTCCCAATCCAAGTTAAAACACTTCAAATGATGGACTGAGCACTGAGAACAAGATTTATCAATTTCTGGAACATGCCCACCATTCTCGGGGCTCTGCAGAGATAGACCAGTGAGAAGTAAAATGCAGATATCTCCAAATCTATAAATTCAATGACCTTAAAAAATGATATACAGAAACTAGATAGTAAGAGCTATCCAACGCATATTACATCACTGAAAAAGGGTCAGTAGAACTCGAGATATGACCTTCTGAAGGTACTACTCTGAGTGAGTATAGCAGAGAACAAAACAGAGAAGTAAATGATGATAAATGTATAGATTCACATATGATTACAACCACATTGGCAATGAATCTTTGCACAATGGGAGTAGAATGATAGAGCTATGGAGTAAGCTCTTCAATCTCTACAAAATGACATGAAGTGGTCACGTACAAGGCTTGCTAATCGCCTCTTCCTTCTTGCTCCTTTTATAGCTATTCTTGGAAGGAGTTTTGAATTCGAATTTGAATGGCTCCACCTAAAAGTGATCCCCAAAGTTAAAAGTCGTGGGTTTTGGTAGTTAGAGCCACGAAATTGCTTTTACATCATGCATGAGGTAAGCCATCCTTTTCCTTTTTCTTTTTTCAATTACAAGAGATAAAAAATGAACTCTTTTACAAGAGGTGTTCACATGACTACTCATGTGACTTACAAATGAGGATGATATCAAATATATCAAGCATGTAGGCTTGGGTAAAATGCACCAACAGCTCCCCCTCAAGCCTAACATGTTTGGCCTCCAAATAAGTCTTCAATTGTCCTTGATTTCCTGCAAGCCAATCATCAACTTGAATCTACTTAACTTTGTACCATCAAGAGCTTTAGTCAACATGTCTGCACATTGCATATCTGTAGAGACATAGGATAGTTGAATATCCTTGCTCGTTAGCTTCTCCCTTACATAATGGTAGTGGACTTCAATATGCTTGGTTCTAGCATGGTATACCGGATTAGCTGCTAGATGTAGTGAGCTTGTGTTGTCACCAAAAATATGAGGTGTTGAAGAATGAAGTCCAAGATCTGTGTACAAAGACTTTAACCACATGATTTCTTGAGTTGCATTAGCCAAACCTCTATATTCAGCTTCGGTAGAAGATAATGCCACGGTTGGTTGCTTCTTCGATGACCAAGAAATGATTTTTGAACCTGCAAATGGCATACACCCGGATATGCTTCTTCTATAATCTCTAAATCCGGCCCAATCTGCATCTGAGTAGACCTTTAGCTCAATATCTGAAGCATATGAATAAAACAAACCTTCATTCATGGTCCCCTTTAGGTACTTGGAGGACTCTCTTGGCCGCTTCCATATGTGGTCTTCTCGGCTTATGCATAAACTGACTCAATATGCTAACACTATAGCATATATCCACCCTTGTGAGTGTTGCATAGTTCAAACTTCCAACCAAGCTTTGATAGCTTGTGATGTCTTCAATTGGCTCTCCTTCATAAGCACTAAGCTTATGATTTTGCTCCATAGGTGTACCTGAATCTGTGTAGATCAACTCCAATCCAAGAAAATAAGTGAGTGGTCTGAGGTCACTTATTTTGAACTCCTCCTTCATTTGACTCTTTACCTGTTTGATTCCTTCAAGATCATTGCCTGTGATAATAATATCATCAACATACACACATAAATAGATCACTTCACATCCATTCCTCTTTATGAACAAAGAGGTATCCGCCTTGCTAGCTTTGACTCCTTCGTCCTGCAAATAAGTCACCAATCTGAAATTCCAAGCTCTTGGAGCTTGCTTCAATCCATACAAAGCTTTCTTTAGTTTGCATACATAGTTAGGATGATGTGCATCCTCATATCCAGGAGGTTGTGCCATATACACTTCCTCATAAATCCATCCATTCAAGAAAGCATTCTTTACATCAAGTTGATAGAGACTCCAATTTCTCGATGCAGCAAGACTAATGAGAACCCTAATTGTAGGCATTTTTGCAACAGGAGAGAAAGTCTCCTCATAATCAATACCATGGGTTTGAGCAAACCCTTTAGAAACTAACCTTGCTTTGTGTCTACTTATACTTCCATCTGGATTCCTCTTGATTTTGTATATCCATCGAGATCCGATTATCTTCATAGATGGCTTGTTAGGTACAAGCTCCCAAGTGTCATTCTCCTTCAAGGCTTCCATTTCTTCATCCATTGCATCTCTCCAAGCTTTCTTGCTTTGTGCTTCTTCAAATGTGGTAGGTTCTTCATTGTTTGAATCCTTTGCAATGTAGATTGAGTGCTTGGTAACCAAAGAAGTATCATAACCAAACCTCTCTGGTTTCTTCTTCTCCCTTGAAGACCTTCTAAGTGGTTGATGTGAGCTCTCGGGTCGATATGTAGCATCCTGCATCTTTGCTTTTCCTTTGTTCTTCCATAGCTTTAGTCTTTCCAAGTCTTCTAGGTCAATCTCCGAATTACTTTCTTCAATCTGCTTTGGATCCTTTGATTGAAGTGATGGAAAATCTTCATCCAAGTCATAAGGCAACTTCACTTTCCTGTCATCATCAAACCATGATTTGTTTTCATCAAAAATTACATCTCTACTCACAGAAAATCCTTTATTGGTTGGATTGTACAATCTATATCCTTTTTGGTTTTGATCATAACCAATGAATACACACTTCTCTGCCTTGGGATCCAATTTCCCTCTTACTTGAGAAGGAATGTGAGCATAGGCTAAGCATCCAAAGATTTTGCAATGCTCTAGACTAGGTCTTCTTCCATTCCACACTTCATATGGAGTGGTTCCATCTAGTGACTTAGATGGAAGTCTATTTATGAGATATGTGGTTGTAGACACAGCCTCTGCCCATAGGTAGTTTGGCAATCCCTTTTCGTTGAGCATGGACCTTGCAGCTTCGACAATAGCTTTGTTCCTCCTCTCTGCTACACCATTGAGTTCGGGTGTATACCTTGTAGTGACTTCCCTTTTAATGCCTCTTTCATGCAAGAAGGCATCAAATTCAAAAGAGAAGTATTCTCCTCCACCATCTGATCTGAGTCATTTCAAAGTCCTACCTGTTTGGTTTTCAACAAGAGCAATATACTTCTTAAAGCAATTAAACACTTCATCCTTGTGGTTCATGAAAAACAGAATGGTCCACCTGCTACAATCATCTATGAAAGACACATAATATCTTGAGCCTGATATAGATGGCTCCTTACTTGGACCCCACACATCCGTGTGCACTAGATCCAAAGGATTTTGATACATATATCCTTTCTTATTGAAAGGTTGTCTATGAGCCTTGCCGAGTTGACAAGCTTCACACTTATAAATCATGTGTTGCCTTGTGATATTAGGCAAACCAAGTACACTTTGGTCCCTGCAAATCTGTTTGAGTGTCCTCTCACCAATGTGAGCAAGCCTTTTGTGCCATATCTCCAACTCTGTTAGAGTTTGAGATCCATAGCTAAACAAAGCTATGTTCTTTGTATCTTCCACTTCAAAAGTGTTAGACGGCCGCCGAACAAAGGACAATTGTACTTAGACAGAGGTTTTTAATGTAGAAAGAACCCTTCTGGAAGTACGCGGTAAAGAAAGATTCGCGCAAGCCTTGTAACAAAACTCTATTTAAAGCAATGAAAAGGGACGAGAGAAGGAGTCCCCATTTTTTGGGAAGTTGCGAGTGTATTGTGGGAGTCCCCATTTTTTGGGAAGTTGCGAGTGTATTGTGGGAGTCCCCATTTTTTGGGAGCTGCGAGTGTATTGTGAGAGCCCTGATTTGGGATTAACTCTTCTACTGTGTGCAAACGAGTAGAGTATCTTGGTTCTGTCCTGTTCTGTGCGCCTTAGCTGTGTAATCATTTGACTGCGTATGCGTGATACACTGTGGTGTTACGAGTCGGTACTGCGATTGTGAGATTCTGTTCGGTAACGAGTTAAGGAGTCCCCCGTGTTTTGGGAATTGCACGTATAGTGTTGTATGTATAGAACAGAGTAACGCTGGTCTGTTTCATCGGCTCCATTCCCTCTCCTGTGTATGTGTTTGTGTGCGTATGTGCGTTATACGTAGTGTTACGAATTGATACTGTGTGCAGAAATTTCACCCGGTAATGATTGAAGTATTTCCTAAGCGTTAGTCGACAGGAATGCGCTTGTCTGATCGTTCTTCTGTGGAGCACGAAAGCATAGAGAACTAACATGGTTCAATTGTGAGTTACGAGTCTCTGTGAATGACTGGGTAGGTAGTATATCTGTGTTCAGATTAGTACCAGTAGTGTTCTGAATACGAGTAGAATGATGATAAAGTGCGCGACAAGTTATGGTCAGTAGGTCTTGCGATTTGAATGTGGTACTCGGTAAAGTTGTAAATTGTGCAGAAGGATTTCGTGGTGTGGTCGTGTTAAGTTACCAGGAGTGCGCTTTGTGTATTGATTCTCAGTCCGGACTACTGCTCAACTGTTATAGCAGGTAGATCTTGGAGTACGGGATTATAAGACGTTGATAGCCTTGGTTGATCAGAAATAACTACTGAGCTAAGACGCGCTGACCGAGTGACGAGTGAGTAAGAAGTTGGGAAAATAGTATAGGGCCTCTGTCTAACAGACCCCTACCACTCCCAAGGACCCACTTGGCTAGAGTCAGTTTATTCTTATGGTGAGATTGAATACAGAAAAAGAGAGACTCGGAAATATCTGGTATGCAGGTGTGGCACCAGATTCCGGAGGCTCTGAGGGATTGTTGTTTTACGCTAGTAATTAACGGCTGCAGTAGGTAGTTCACAGTTAAGTTAATCGTAAACGACGACTATCACCGTTAACATTTGGCGCCGTCTGTGGGAAAGTGGCATCCGTTTGCCAGTTCTCTGACCCGTTGTATGTGGGAAAGTGGCATCCGTTTGCCAATTCTCTGACCCGTTGTATGTGGGAAAGTGGCATCTGTTTGCCAGTTCTCTGACCCGTTGTATGTGGGAAAGTGGCATCCGTTTGCCAGTTCTCTGACCCGTTGTATGTGGGAAAGTGGCAACTGATTACCAGTCTCTGCGGTAAAGTAGCACTTGATTACGAGTCACTTGTGAGACAGTGGCATTAGAGTGCTAACGGTTTGTAAGAAGCAAACATCCAGCAACATTTTGCTTCACTGACAGTAGCAACAGATCTAGATTGTTGCGAACTGCTCAAATAGTATCACTGGGCAATGATACATGCCGGTCACTCGATCGGGCGAAACATATCCTAAGAATCGTCAGATTGAAGCACGAAAATCACAAAAGATAGCCTCGGGAGAAGTAGGTATAACTAGAGCTGACCAAGTGGTCAAGAAAAGTGGAAACGTTACAACTGATTCCGGTCATATTCCGGTGGAACGGACAACGCCTTCGATACATTCGGATGCTACTTCAACCCGGCCTATCGAAGATATAGCAAGTCCAGACTCTATCAAAACGCCGTTGGAAGCTAGTTTAACAATATCAGATAAAGATTTAGAGTTATCCACGGTTAGAAATACGTTAGGAAAATTCGGCAAAAGTAGTAAAACAAGGCATTCTGGCCCAATTTCGTTTCATTCCGGTGAGATTCCGGTGATAGAATCACCGATCGCTGGCAAAGGTTTAGCCTTTTTTGCGGAATCATCAGCTCAACCTTCGTGTTTGGAAGAAAGATTTCGAATATTAGACATCCAGAAGGAAGGAAAGCTGTTCGAAACAGAGATCCGAAGCATCTTAAGTCGACACAGCACACCGGAAAACGCACCATCCGGCGATACAAGTCCCGATAGTTCACCCAATCAATCCCGAGATATAAAAGGAAACCCTGAACCCTTCACAATGAGCGGGCAACACCACCAACAACAACATCAACAACAACAGCTAGGACCGCCAAGGCCACCTCCAACAGGAGTAACCTACACGAAATTCGGTGGATTCCCCGGAGACGACCCAGACGCCCACGTACGAACTTTCGAGATAAGTTATGCAGTTCTTAACCATCCACCAGATCAGGCGTATAAAGCCATTGTTTTTCAATCTACACTGATCAATGAAGCGGCGAGATGGCTCACGGAATATGATATCAATCATTTCGGTACTTACGATGCAGTACGAGACGCCTTTTTACAACAATTCAGACTAAAGAAGAATCCCGCTGAAATCTTTGAGTATCTACAGAACAACAGACAGAAGGTAAATCAGACCGTCCAGGAGTACGCTACCCTCTTTAGAACACATTTATGGCAGATACCACAGGCTCACGCTAATCTACCTGATGATGTCATCTCTCAATGGTTTATCAATGGATTAACCCCACAGCTGAAGCAGATCATGATCATAAGATGTGTCGGAGCTATGACCTTGGATGCCGTCATTGCAATGGCTCTACAGCTAGAATCAAAGGTTGGTGGATTTTCAGAAGACTTGGAATGGTTAAAAACAAACAAAAATATGGCTGAAGATATCACCAGGCAAGTATACTGCACCACATGCAAAAATTCGGGGCATACAAGTGCCAACTGTGCACTGAACCAAGTGTTTTGCGCTATCTGCAACACTACCGGACACACCACCGGAAACTGTGTCTACAACGCTAGAATACAAGGGACAGCAACCGTCAATGCAGTCATCCAAGAACATGGCCAACCAGTAAATCACTATGTGCCTCCGCAACAGAGAAACAATCAACAACAAGGATATCGGAACTACCGAGGACAGAGAAACAACACTTATAATGCCAACCGATGGCAGAATGGACCACCACCGGAAAACCCTGAGTTACCACCTCCACGCTGTCATTTCTGCGGCGAATTCGGCCACATTAGAAGGTTTTGTAAAGACGCAATAGAGTACGATCAAAGAAAGAAGGAACGCCAAAATCCCATGGCCAACATGGTAAAAATTACACCGATCGAGACACAGACTGCTACAGTCCAGACCCGTTCCGGTAAACAACTTCAGTCGGCAGCAGAAATCTTTGAACCAGGGATACAAGAACAACGAAGGATGTATAACAAAGCTAGTCACTGGACCACATCAGAACCACCAGTGTTCCCAGAACCTATTCCGGTGACTCAGGCTTCTTCATCAAAGGACGAAACAACACAAAAGGATGCATCAGTAGGGCCATCATCATCAGTAGAGACAACAACAGACACTTCTGCGTCAGTAGAACCTTCAAGTCCAAAAGAACAAGACAGTCAAGCTCAACAGGCCTGGGAAATTTTGTCCAAGGCATCCATCACTCTGCCTCTAGGCCAACTTCTGGCCTTAGTGCCCGGGATCCGACAACAGTTTCAGCAACAATTCAGTCCAGTAACTTCTTGCATTCCTACGACAGCCGCAGTTCAACCGGAACCTGATGCTGCGATTGACCACGCAGTGCCCTTGATCACAGTATGGTATAAGAACCAGAAGATCACGCAAGTATTGATTGATGGAGGCTCAGGCGTAAACATTGCGACCGCAGCATTATGCAAAAAGCTAGGCTGGACCGAAATTGAACCAGTGCAATTCTTTGTTCGAATGGCGGATCAATCGAGAGTCCATCCTGTAGGACTTGTGCGGAATGTACCCATCACTCTACAAGGAACAACTTTCAAGATGACTTTTGTCATACTAGATCTACCCGAATCCACTTTGGATTATAATCTTCTTTTCGGCCGACCTTGGCTGAAGCATGCGAAGGTAATACAGGACTGGTCTGCACAAGAGCTTACATTCAAGGATGCCCATCGTAAATATGTGGTGAAACTAGATGCTATGCAATCTTGCGAACCTCACGCCAGACCGTACTTTGCTGAACCAGTTCATATGTTAGATGGACTGTCAGATGATGAAGAAGAGCAATTTCTGAAGAGTAATGCCGATTTAATGTCTCTAGGAACTGTTGACCTACAATCCGTCATAGATAACTGGAAAACATCAGTATGTACAATAGTAGCTATCACCGGAAAGTCGGTCCAGGAAGATGCTTCCTCAACCCATGACGACGAATTACAACCACTGTTCAAGCCAACAGATGATACAGAGAAATCTCAACAATTTTATGTTCCAGAAGACCAGCTGATCACGTACAATCTAGGAGATAGAGACCATCCACGACCTGTGAAGATGAGGCAGAACTTACCGGAAACATTTAAGGAGGATTTGATTAAACTTCTTCGCGAATTCGCAGATGTCTTTGCATGGGATTACAAAGACATGAAAGGATTAGATCCGCGCATCTATCAACACAGGGTCATGTTGAAACCGGAAGTGAAACCAAAAAGACAACCCAGCTACAGAATGAACCCCCATTATGCATCACAGGTAAAAGCCGAACTTGATAGACTATTAAAAGTCGGATTCATTGTACCAGTAGAACACGCTGAATGGATCTCGCCCATCGTGATCGTGCCAAAGAAAAACAAGCAGTTACGAATCTGTGTGGATTACCGGAAATTAAATGCAGCAACAGTACCAGATCCTTTCCCGATCCCCTTTTTGGATACCATGCTCGATAGAGTCGCAGGTCATGAAATGTATTCATTTTTAGATGGATACAGCGGGTACAACCAGGTTAGAATGGCTGAAGAGGATATACCAAAAACTGCCTTCATTACCAATTGGGGTGTCTTTGCCTGCACAGTAATGTGGTTCGGATTGAGAAATGCACCAAGCACATTTCAAAGATGTATGCAGGAGATATTTTCTCCTTATCTCACTTCATTCATGCAAGTATATCTTGACGACTTCTCAATCTTTGGGAAGATGATAGCCCATTTGTTTCACTTACGATGCTGTTTTCAGAAGTGTAGAGAATATAGACTCTGCCTTAATCCCAGCAAATCCGTGTTTGCAGTTTCATGTGGCAAACTACTTGGGCATATTGTATCTGCCCAAGGTATCCGAGTGGACCCAGATAAGATTTCCGCGATTTTAGAAGCCCCAATACCCACGACTCCGAAAGAAGTAATGTGCTTTATGGGACAAATACGGTGGCATGGCAGACACTTGCGGTGGCTTGCTCACCTAGCAGTACCACTGAACAAGCTAATCGCAAAGACTCCCAGGCAGTTTGAATGGACTGAAGAATGTCAAACTACATTTGACCGACTCAAGTATCTCCTGACGCACGCTCCAATTTTACAACCACCGGACTGGGACAATCCGTTCCATGTTTTTGTCGACGCTTCAGATATTGCAATCGGCAGTATTCTGATGCAGCAAACAGATAAGTGGTTTCGCCCTGTTTATTACGCCAGTAGACGACTCGCACCGGCAGAAAAGAACTATTCCACCACTGAAAGAGAATGCCTAGGATTGATCTACTCAATCAAAAAGTTCAGACATTACCTACTAGGCCGGAAATTTACCTTTCATATGGATCATGCTGCCCTTGTTTATCTAGTAAGACAGCAGCACTTAGGAGGACGATTAGCACGATGGGTGCTACTTTTACAAGAATTCGATTATGATGTCATTCACCGACCCGGAAATGCACATGCCTTAGCAGATTTCTTATCACGCCTAGATTCCGGTGAAGCTCCGATAGGAATAGATGACACGACTCCTGCGATTTATAATGCTGAACCACTACCTGATGAGACGCCCAACTTACAAACACCACCTACATACTATGATCAGATTCTAACTTTTCTCACCGAAGGACGCTTTCCAGCCGAGACTGCCAAGGCAGTTCGAAGAAAAATCGCAATTTTTAGCCGCCGATTTCGGTTAGTTGCTGGAGAACTGTATTATACAGATCATACCGGAATCCTACTTCGCTGTATTCCACCACATGAAGTTAACTCAGTTATCACTTTGGCTCACTCAATTCCTTCCGGTGGCCATTTTGCAGCAGACTTAACTCACTGAAAAATTCTGCAAGGAGGACTCTGGTGGCCAACTATGTACAGAGATATCTCACAGTTTGTTAGACAATGCGATGCTTGCCAAAGAACTGGTCAGCCTTTACAATGGCATCTTTTTCCCCTGCAACCCATCTTACCATTAGAACCTTTTCAGAAATGGGGTTTAGATTTTATCGGGCCAATTACACCTCCAGCAGTATCCAGTAACAATCGATACATACTGACTTGCACAGATTACGCAACTAGATGGGCAGAAGCTTGGGCTTTGCGGTCTGCTACAGCAGTTACGGTAGCAAAATGTCTACTCACGGATGTCTTTCCACGATTTGGTTTACCACTGGAAATTGTCTCAGATCAAGGCACTCATTTTGTAAACAATTTAATGAAGGCTCTCACACAGTCCTTTCAAGTCACACATAAATTTAGCTCTCCTTATTATCCACGTGCCAATGGATTGGCTGAAAGTACAAACAAAGCGTTGTTAAACATCCTCCGGAAATTGATCATGGAAACACCGGAAAGATGGGATCAACTACTACCTGCAGTATTATGGGCATACCGAACTACATATAAGGTAACAACAGGCTTGACACCTTTCAAGTTAGCTTATGGCTTAGAAGCAATTGCTCCCATGGAAGTAGTCATCCCAAGTTTGCGGGTAGCAATCACTCAGAAGATGCTACCGGAATCTTCACTGACAGCACGAATGGACGCACTCAGAGAACTTGATGAGCACCGATGGCTTAGTTTTCTAACTATGCGCGAAGTTCAACTAAGGCAAGCTAAGACACACGATCGATATTTGAAGACGCCAATCTTTTCGGTAGGACAGCTTGTACTCTTCTATAACGCAAAATCGGACAGAGCAGCAGGAAAATTCAAACTACGATGGTTCGGTCCTTTCAAGATCTCAGCACAAGTAGGTCCGGCAACTTTTCGGTTGACTACATTGACCGAAATTCCACTTCCAAAAGTAATTAATGGATCGAAGTTGCGGCCATATTATCCCACGACCAGTACGCCTTAATTATTCGGCGACGAGCCACGTTTTGTATAAATTTTTATGTTTTGCTTTTAGCCGTCTTTTGTACAGATCTTTATGATTCCCGCCGCCTCTCCCTACCGGTCACTCAGTACGCACGTTAGCATGCAAACCGTATCATTCCCGCACCACACAATGATACTCACCTCCACACCGTGTTCTCCATATTTATACCCCTGAGTTGCGCCAAAAACCGCTATTGTGTTTTCGTGATTGTGTATTCTGTGTTTTCTGTAAGTGTGCACTGTGAACGCCATGGAAGCGCTAGCCAACTATGCTTCTTTCCGCGACGGTATCCCTACAGACGTAGGCGAATACCTGAGATGCAGAGGGTTGGCCAACTTCGCTGAGTTGCCTTGGCACTCAGTGGAAGCCCATCCCTTCGCCGCACAGATCATCCAAGCCATTGCCCAAAGCTCCGCCACCGAGCGACAGTGGGTCTTCCTTTCCCTCCCAAATAGAACCGTCATCACCTTCCAAGCCTTCGCCGACGCCTACCGCCTCCCCCCGCAAGGCCGCGAAACCGGTCCTAGCATCCCTTCTGCCCGTATGACCGAACTCTTTCCCCGCTCCTCATCAAACGAATACGCCATCCTATGCCGCCCAGAACCCGAGCGATCCGCCCTCCAGTTCCTTGTAGCCATCCTTAACTTGCAAAAACGAACATATGGCATCTCTCGCCCCTTCTACTCCGCCTTAGATTTAGCTGCCCGCGAACCTGTAAATTTTGCCTCTTACTTTTTCCTTAGAATCCATAAAGAATGTGTAGCTATCGTAAAACAGCTCCAAAAGGGTTCTACCCCCCCGCTCTCGCCTTCCACACATCATCTCCTTCCTCTTCCCAACCATCCTCGCCGCACAACCCCCACCCGTAGGCCCCGCACTTCGACACGAAGAATCCGCACAACCAATCGAGGACAGTGAAGAAGAAGACGAAGAGATTAATCAGCTCTTCCGTACCAAGAGAATTCGGATCAGCTCCTCGGAAAGTGAAGTCCAAGGATCCGCCGGAAAAGATCAGGAGACCAAGCCAGACGACCAAGAGGAAACATACCACGACACCACCACACACATCGAAACATCGACGGAGCAACCAGACCAGCAGGATCAAGCAGAGATAGAAATAGTATCCACAGAAAAAGAATCTGAGCAGCACCAGGATGAACAGGAATCGGCCACCAAAGCCCTGGATCAACTCATCGACGCCATCAACCAGACAGAAACCATACAACAAACACTCGCCAAGGTAAACCCCTCAGATACCGTCCTCCCTACACCACCTCCTGCCAAACCCCTACCCCCACCGGAACCACCCCTCCCACCCACCAATGAACCCGCAGCATCTTCCTCTTCCTCCCCTAACTACTCTCCGCCAAACTCCCAGCAACTACTCACCGACACATCCTCTCAACCTCGTCGTCCTCCACCTCCACCGCCACATAACACATTCTCGGAACTTGCCGCCATGGGACAGTTCCTCATCCAGTTATCACACCAGCTGCCCGCCCAATTTACGGCAGCCACGGACCACCTGAAACGCAAATACCAGCACAAGGTAGACACCCTGGAAGCCGACATCGCCCCCCTCCAGGAAGAAGTTGATGTCGTAAAGACCGAGAATCATCAACTCCGGACACAGCTAGCAGAACTCGAAGCACGAGTTTTGACAGAGCAGACGCTAGTACAACAACGAGATGCAGCCCTGGACCAGCTCGCTGCCAAAGACCAACTCATACACGACGCACATGAGGAAATTCGAACACTGAAGGCCGCCCTTCAAGAACAAGCAGATATCAACGTATCTCTCGAAGAATTGATCGCAGACACGAAGCGTCAATTACAGGAAACCACCCTGAAGATGCAGGAGCAACAGAAAGAAGCTGACCAAGTTCAAGAACAATTACGGCGAGCCGAAGAATGTGCCGACGCGGTCAACAGTATTCTCAAAAAACAATTACTAAAGGAAGGCCAATACCAAAAAGATATTGAAAGGACACGCAAAGAACGAGATTCACTGCAGAAAAGTCTGGAGTTCCAAACCCAGCAGTTTGAACGCAACGACAACCAGATACGCAACCAGAAGGAGTGCATCAGAGAAATGCAGACCAAACTGACGGAAATAACGACAGCCCGAGATGCGGCATTAGCCAACGACTTTTATCTCCAGGAGGCTTTTCTTCAAACCCAAGCCGAAATTTTGTTAAATCAAGCCATAGCCCTCAGTGCAGTCAGAACCGACGCCCAATTATTAGAACCTACCACCTTAGTGCAAATGTTAGAAACCCTCAAAAAGAAAATTACCCGGACATTTAGGCTCGCCCGAAGTATGTACTTAGAAGGTATAGTATCCGAACCATAGGTACTTATGGTAGTTCAAATCCCACCGGGCGTGCTTGAAGTCATGATATACTTTTCGCACATGTAAAAGACGTTCCAAGTCCAACATCGATCTCCAGAATGATGATTTTTGATTCTAGAATCTCGGTAAGCAGCATGAAATGTCATGTCCGAATGAAATATCATCATTCTAGCAAATGGCAGCTCAAGGTCTAGCACTTATAAATGCGTATACCCGGATGATGAAGATGACTCAAGAACTTCGACAACATCACCAGAGGATCGGACTCCTACAGTTTGCTAAGTTACCCTGGGAACAGTGGACTTGTTCAGCCACTAGAACAAGTGCGATCAGAAAGGATTGGGGAGTTAAATCCTGGCATGGACCGACAGACACTGTAAAAGGATATTTCAGCCAGGTGGTGATAGGATACTGTATGGTTACATGGCTTCTGCAGAAGACATGGATATTTTCAACAAGTATGACACAAATATATCCAAGATGGTAAAACACGCACAAACTTTCAAGAAGAAGAGGATTCAACAGCACAGAGGGTACTTTGATTCCATAGACGAAGCGCTTAAAGCACATGATCAACAAGGTGGGCCCAGGTAACAACGAAGTCAAGAGTAGATTCTTATTGTATGTATAAATAGACATGTTTTTCAGAATGGCTTAGATGTTCAAAAAGCTATTTAACTCAAAAAAGGAAGAGCTGCAGCTGAAGAATACGAGTATGTAAAGTATGAGTTTTTGAGGCAACAGCATATAAGAAAGCGGGACTTCATAAAGAGGCAACTAGACCAGCTATACGAGTTTGAGGAAGTTCTGGAGAAAGAGACGACCTATCACGTACAGTGACACATTCGGGATTGAAGGATATTTGCTGAATCACCAGCAGGATATGGACATTATGAACGATTAGCCAGAGTCTTTCTGATGCATGTAAAGAAAGAAAAACAGTGAGATAGCCCCAGGCAAAAGGATAGCACCTACAGTATTGCACTTGCGGGTTCGAGTCCACCGTGCGTGCCAGTGTTAGACGGCCGCCGAACAAAGGACAATTGTACTTAGACAGAGGTTTTTAATGTAGAAAGAACCCTTCTGGAAGTACGCGGTAAAGAAAGATTCGCGCAAGCCTTGTAACAAAACTCTATTTAAAGCAATGAAAAGGGACGAGAGAAGGAGTCCCCATTTTTTGGGAAGTTGCGAGTGTATTGTGGGAGTCCCCATTTTTTGGGAAGTTGCGAGTGTATTGTGGGAGTCCCCATTTTTTGGGAGCTGCGAGTGTATTGTGAGAGCCCTGATTTGGGATTAACTCTTCTACTGTGTGCAAACGAGTAGAGTATCTTGGTTCTGTCCTGTTCTATGCGCCTTAGCTGTGTAATCATTTGACTGCGTATGCGTGATACACTGTGGTGTTACGAGTCGGTACTGCGATTGTGAGATTCTGTTCGGTAACGAGTTAAGGAGTCCCCCGTGTTTTGGGAATTGCACGTATAGTGTTGTATGTATAGAACAGAGTAACGCTGGTCTGTTTCGTCGGCTCCATTCCCTCTCCTGTGTATGTGTTTGTGTGCGTATGTGCGTTATACACAGTGTTACGAATTGATACTGTGTGCAGAAATTTCACCCGGTAATGATTGAAGTATTTCCTAAGCGTTAGTCGACAGGAATGCGCTTGTCTGATCGTTCTTCTGTGGAGCACGAAAGCATAGAGAACTAACATGGTTCAATTGTGAGTTACGAGTCTCTGTGAATGACTGGGTAGGTAGTATATCTGTGTTCAGATTAGTACCAGTAGTGTTCTGAATACGAGTAGAATGATGATAAAGTGCGCGACAAGTTATGGTCAGTAGGTCTTGCGATTTGAATGTGGTACTCGGTAAAGTTGTAAATTGTGCAGAAGGATTTCGTGGTGTGGTCGTGTTAAGTTACCAGGAGTGCGCTTTGTGTATTGATTCTCAGTCCGGACTACTGCTCAACTGTTATAGCAGGTAGATCTTGGAGTACGGGATTATAAGACGTTGATAGCCTTGGTTGATCAGAAATAACTACTGAGCTAAGACGCGTTGACCGAGTGACGAGTGAGTAAGAAGTTGGGAAAATAGTATAGGGCCTCTGTCTAACAGACCCCTACCACTCCCAAGGACCCACTTGGCTAGAGTCAGTTTATTCTTACGGTGAGATTGAATACACAAAAAGAGAGACTCGGAAATATCTGGTATGCAGGTGTGGCACCAGATTCCGGAGGCTCTGAGGGATTGTTGTTTTACGCTAGTAATTAACGGCTGCAGTAGGTAGTTCACAGTTAAGTTAATCGTAAACGACGACTATCACCGTTAACAAAAGTGAAAAGCCTTCCTGTCTTTTCTCCTTTGGTGATCCTTCGAAAGCCTTGCCTTGGGTCTTCAACATATGCTCCAAACTGATTGAATCTAACCTGCAATCCTTTTTCAACAATCTGTCCAACACTTATTAAATTTTTGGTAATTGTAGGGACATACAAGACTTTGCTTAAGAGGTTCATATTCCCATCTGATGTCTTCACATTACCTATCTTCTCCACTGAGTGCTTTGTATCATCTCCTGTCTGCACTTCATGCTTGTTATGAGGATCTTCCAAATCAAAAAGTAAAGCCACATTTCCTGCTACATGGTTCGAGCATCCTGAATCAATGTAAAGTATGTGATCATCATCCTTACCCTTCTTTGCTGATAGATTCATAATCAATAATGAATCTTCTTGACTTTGGTCCTCTGCATAGTTATTGTAATCTCTTCTTCCTCTATGGCCACTTTGATAGTTGTTGTTGTTGTTGTAATTGTTGTTGTAGTAGTTGTTGTTGTTGTAGCCTCCATTGTATCTACCTCTATTTGATCCATAGCCACCTCTATTGAATCCTCTTCCTCTTGAGTTCCTCGGATTCCTGAAACATTCTTCAGTAGTATGGTTAGATAAGCCGCATCTGCCTCTTCCTCTAGCTCTTCCTCTACCTGCAAAGTTTGCTTGGAAAGAGCTTCCTTCATCTTCATTCTTCCTATTCTTTGACTTGTCCTTGACCTTAGCTTTATCAGAATATAAGGCAGAAGTTTGATTACCTCTTGAGGACTCACCACCTTTGCTAATCTTTGCTTCATGAGTGAAGAGTTGGCCCATGAGTGTGTTGAGGTCGGGTACATGCATATCCATGTATAAATCCATGGTTGTTGTGAATGACTCCCACTTGTCGTCTGCTTTGATTCCATTCATGATTTGTCTTATGATTTTCTCCTCTTCAATTACCTCTCCAATGCTTCCAAGTTGGTCGGAAATCTCCTTCATCTTTGTGACATAATCAGTCACATTTTGCTTCGGGCTTTTCTTCATTGTTGTGAACTCCATCCACAATTGGTTCTTCCTTGCTCGAGTGTTGGAAGAGAAGAAAGAAGCAAGTGCATTCCAGGTCTCTCTTGATGTCTTGCATCCCTTGACATGAGGTAAAAGAAAATCAGAGATTGAATTTAGAATATAGGACCTTGCGAGTGCATCCTTCGAACACCAATTCGAAAGTCCTTCCACTTCTTCATGTGATGGTTGCCCTTTGTTCCTCATGGTTGGCATTGCTTCATCTCCGGATATGAATTGATATAGATTCCTCCCTTGAAAGTAAGCCTCCATCCTTAGAGACCCTGCCGGATAGTTGTTTTGATCCAATTTGTCAATTGTTGATGGAAATCCATCTCCCATGTTGCTTGACTATGCTCTGATACCACTGTGAAGAGAGATGGTGGATGCCATCCAAAGATGAGTAGGTGCTGCTACAAACAACTTCACACCAGCCAACTGAGACTTCAAAGTTGATTATTAGACCCTTTAAGCTTCCTAAATCCACCAAAATATCAGCCAAGTACTTTGGAACATGTATCCAAAAAGTTTAAGTCAAGACAGACTAGTTGTGAAATGACTAGCTCCCAAAACTTGTTATTTTTGGACATACACCTGCTGGAAAAAATGAACAGTGCTCTCAACCTGGTAGGAATTAGAAACATTCCTTTTGGGCATAGCAAATATACTTAGCAAGCTTCCCAATGCAAGTTAAAACACTTCAAATGATGGACTGAGCACTGAGAACAAGATTTATCAATTTCTGGAACATGCCCACCATTCTCGGGGCTCTGCAGAGATAGACCAGTGAGCAGTAAAATGCAAGTATCTCTAACACTATATATCCAATGACCTTGAAACATAATATGCAAAAACTAGACAGTAAGAGCTATCCAACGCATGTTAAATCACTGAAAAAGGTTCAGTAGAACTCGAGATATGACCTTCTGAAGGTACTGCTCTGAGTGAGTATAGCAGAGAACAAAACAGAGAAGTAAATGATGATAAATGTATAGATTCACATATGATTACAACCACATTGGCAATGAATCTTTGCACAATGGGAGTAGAATGATAGAGCTATGGAGTAAGCTCTTCAATCTCTACAAAATGACATGAAGTGGTCACGTACAAGGCTTGCTAATCGCCTCTTCCTTCTTGCTGCTTTTATAGCTATTCTTGGAGGGAATTTTGAATTCAAATTCGAATGGCTCCACCTAAAAGTGATCCCCAAAGTTAGGAGATATTCCCTCAGCTCAAAAAGTCATGGGTTTTGGTAGTTAGAGCCACGAAATTGCTTTTACATCATGCATGAGGTAAGCCATCCTTTTGCTTTTTCTTTTTTCAATTACAAGAGATAAAAAATGAACTCTTTTACAAGAGGTGTTCACATGACTACTCATGTGACTTACAAATGAGGATGATATCAAATATATCAAGCATGTAGGCTTGGGTAAAATGCACCAACAGTATGCACCGTCTCAGGTACCCCCAATGCATCCGCAATCATGTCGAGGGTTGCCCTGTATTGCTCATCTACGCCTTCGTCTTCCAGGATCTAGTTCATCAGGGCCTTTCCTGCTGCCAAGGATAATTTGTGTTGCTCTTGAACTCGGTTGATGGTATCATACAGTCTCTTCAATTTTTTTGTATACGCAGGCTCCTTCAAGTTCCTGTACCACTTCTTGCTCATATTCATGCTCTTCTTCATCAGACAGTCCTTCTTGCTCATCCTCTTGCTCCTCTTTTGCATTCTCTTCTTCGACTTCATCCACTTCCACAACTTTTGGTTGTCTAGGATGGGGTTGGTCTGTAGCAGTTTGTTGCACGCTCGCTTGCTCTGCCTCGACTTCCAAATTAATAGCATCAATGATTCTGGCACCCTCCTCATCCATTAAGTCTTCGAGTGTGAAGCCATGAGGGAACTCTAGGTCGGTGGGTATAGGTGGAAACACTAGATTTGGTCCTTCTGTGCTATGCCTTGGTAATCTAATAGTGAAGGGTTGCACCCGTCTTGGAAGTCGTGGGGTTGTTTCTGGTGTCAGTGTAGCACCGCGGGCCTGTGCACAGGGCATCTGAACTGCTCCTCTCATTTTCTTGGGCAGGGGGCCTGCAATTGATAGTCTACGTTGGAATTCTTGCACCCTAGTCCAAACCAGCGCCCTTTGAATTGGCACATCATATGCCAAGCATCTGTAAACAATCCTTGTGAGAGCACAACATCCATAAAGTACTGACTTTTGCTTCTTATACCACCATTGATGCGTTAAGTGTATCTGGTCAATAATCCAATGTGGCATGTTGATTGTCAAATTGAAGGCATCTGCTAAGTATAAACTGAACCAGATCTTCTTAGGTGGCATTGTGAATCTCTCTTGAGCCGGGAACACAAAATGCTACATGCACATTCGAAGGTGAATGGCAATAGTCGCCGTCATTGCCACCATGTCCTTTAGTTTCGTCAGATTCCGATTCTTCATGTTGTCGGGGACCATAGTCTCTTTCTCGGTAGGGACATGCATGCCTTTCATGTTGAGAACTTCTCTTACCAAATTGTTCGTCAACTTGAAGTGCTTCAGCTCATTACCTCTTGTGAGAGATGGTAAGACAAAGGTGCTATACCCCTTTTTCTCTTTACTAGGAGTGAGGGTGCTAATCAGATATGAGCATCTTAGAAACTCGGGCTTCGGTAACTGGGCTTTGAAGTAATCATATAAGCCCGCCTTCTTCCATATCGGTTTCAAGCCTTCATTATTTTGGAGCCTCTCAAATTCTCTGGTAAAAAAATGATACCTGCCCCAACGTCCGTTGAACTCTATTTCTACTTCCCACAAGTAAGCACCTTCACCCAGAGGTCCTGCCACATCACTGAACCAATGCGAGTTTTTGCTTACTGGTGATGTGTGTCCCTAGGGAGGATTCTGAACAGGTATGGCATGTAAGGCTCGCAATGCCACTGGTCTTTCCTTCAACTCCTCCTCAATGGGAAGACTTTCAATATCCACAATTTGTGGGCTGGTGCTTGCCTGGAAGCTTGTTCCTGCAAATGGACACCAAGCAAATGGACACCAAGCATTCATGTGTCCCCGTTACAATATTAACATGAGTTTTTCGTGATAAGTTAGTTCGTCAGTGAGTGCTCGGTGAGTGTGGGTGGAGTTACTCGATGAATTCTCCTAAGAGCTAAATGGAAAGTTGTAGTGTGAGAATGATGCAGTTAGTAGGTGGGGTTGAATTTACAAGTGGGGGTCGGGGGGTTTATTAGAAGCCTTGGGCAGCCAAACACGCTGGATGGCTTTCGGTTTGGGTTTTGTGGAGACTCTAGAGGGCTTTGTGAGAGTTTCTGCTTGGAAATGAGGTTTTCTAGTGACCCGTTTGCAAGTGATTCTACTCGTGCTCCTAGGTGAATATGTGTTTGTGAGTGTCAAATAAGAGTGGGTGTCAGTTGTTCGAGCGAGTGAACCATGTTGTACAGGGTGTGGTCTCTGTGTAGCTATTTGAGCCCGCAAGCAAGCCTTGGGCACCCAAATTTGTCTTGATTGTGGGCCAACTTTCATCGACTTCCTGGGTACCCAGATAGACTTCACTTTCACAGAAGAGTTTTTGGAAGACTTCTTATTAGTGTCTTGTCACCGATCACTAATAGGAAGTTGAGCCAGTTGTAGCTTGACCGCCATAGGATGCTCGCCTTTCTGCACCCACATTTGTTTTGGTGGAGGGGACACCTGGCTTCGTATTTTCTTTTGGCTTCGAGTATAGGTAGTCTGCTTCTTCTGCCTTTTATCTGCCTCTGGTTGCTGCATCCCGATGGCCTTTGGAAAAGAAGGGAGTTCCATCGTACTCTTGACTTCTTGGTTGAGATAATCATCCCTCTGCATCACATAGTTTTGGAAAAGAATAGCATGGTCATCATCATGTGTACTCCTAGAAGGACCAGGAGTGTGTGCCTTTCCTAGTTCCTTGAGTGCTCCATTGTCTAACTCAACTGTAATTCGACTCTGATTTACCCATCCATGAAGAAGTCCACTTCTTAGGTTTAGGTTGATTGCATGATCATAGATCCAGTCTTGGCCCAAGACAAGAGGCTCAGTGAGATCCCCATCTTGACACACTAGTAATTTCACTGTCAATAAAACATCTTGAATGTAGAGGGGAAGTTCCACCTCGCCCATGCAAGGGGTCTCCACGCCTCCCAATCCTATGAGATATGCTTCTATAGGATTGACATTTAATTTCAACTCTTGACAGTAAGAAAATCTAACAGCACTAGTGGTTGCACCTGAGTCAATCAAGGCCCTTACAGTCCTTGCACTCTTTCCTTGTCCTATCTCTACGATTATAAAAGGGCCTCGATCAACTATTCTATGAGAGCTAATACCGGAAACGTCGCACATAGCCATATGATATCCTTGATCTGCATATGCATCTATCCTAGGTTGCTCTCTGCCCTGTCGTCTCAATTTCATTCTTCGTATGCGTTCCAATGCTTCTGTTTGGGCTTCTTCTCTAATTCGTTTTTCTTCTTCCTTACGTTTCTTTGCACTATTGAGTCGATTTAGCATCTCCTCCGTGAGGGGTTCCTGATATAACTTGACTCTGCATCCGCTAATGTAACTAGGGAGGACGTCACCTTCTAGAGTGGCTAATTGAACTGCTCCACTTGTGGAGATCGTATTTATGATCATAGGTCCATAGCCTCTCTTCTCTAATTTTTGTGCATGTTGCTTCAAAGTGTACACTAAAATAGGTCTCCCGCTTTCAATCCTTTATCTTTAACATGGGCATCAAAGTACGCCTTCTGTCTTTTCTTAGCTGCATATATTCCTGCTGCTGCTCTTAGTCTTGTTTCACCTAATCGTTCCAGATCAAAAATGCTCAAAGAGAGTTCATGACCCGTCCACTCATGCTCTTGTGCTACTTTCAGTGTAGGTATCAAGAAGTCCAATGATAGCACTCCATTTTGGCCAAATACCATCTGAAAGGGTGTGGCTTGGAGTACCATTTTGTAGGCAACTCGGTATGCCCAAACAACATGGTGTAGCTGTTTGTCCCAATCAGAGCATTTATTATTCACTAATTTAGTGAGCACGTTGCATAGAATCTTATTGGTGCTTTCAGCTTGCCCATTAGCTTGTGGGTGATAGGGGGGTGACTTCTTATGTACTACCAAGAATTCTTGGAGCAGATTTTCAATAACTTCATTCAAGAAGTGAGTGCCTCTATCACTTGCTAGCTCAATAGGTAGCTCGTATCTAGTGAACACATTGTCAAATAAGAACTTAGCGGTCATCTGAGCATCATTCTTTGTCGTAGCTTTTTCCTCTACCCACTTGGTTAGATAGTTTGTGGCCACAATGATATATTCAGCATGTGAACCCTTAGCTGGGCGATTAATCGGACCAAAAAACTATATTCCCCACTTAGAGAATGCACGCCCACCCATCATAGGTTTCAGAGGCATCTCATCTTTGCGTATAGGATACTGAGTTCGCTGACAAACATCACATCTCTTCACATAGGTATGTGCATCCATGTGAAGGGTAGTCCACCACAAGCCTGCAAATAGGATTGCTTTAATCACCCGATCTGGTCCAAAATGTCCATCTACTACACCTTGGTGAGCAGTTTCCAATATCTTGAGGTATTCGCTCTCATGGAAACATAATCTGAGGTAACCATCTTTACCACGTTTGTATAGATTATCACCAATGAGTGAGTAATCTAGGGCTTCTTGTTCTAAACTTCTTTTTCTAGCCAAAGTCATCTCTTGAGGGAATGTTTTCGTTTTCAGGAAGGCTACTAATGGTTCACTCCAATCTAGCACTAAAGACACTTGATAGAGAGTGGCATGCTCCACGGGTGGTTTAGTGCAACAGATCGGGCATTCTGTGCACAATTTATGGACATCAGCTTCCATAGTCGGCCAATGCACTCCGAGTCTCCTTAGTGTCTATAGGGTTCGTTGCTTTGAGTAGTGTTGCTCTAATGCACCTACATGTGCTAATTGCAACCATTTAGCGTACTCATCCTCTTCCACACAACAAGCTAGGATCCCTTGATATGTATGCTTGTACATACTTCCTGCCATGATCTGGTATTTTTGGGCCTTTACTATCTCCCTATCTTGAGTGTTTACTACTGGATGTTTAGGCCCGTATGTCAATACTAGCGCTAATGTCTTATCCCACTGAGGTACAACTTCCAAATTAAACAAGTAGGCATGAGGAAGATCATCTGACACTCCTTGTGGGGCCTCTCCAGATGTGAGCCTAGAGAGGTGGTCTACTCTCAAGTGAGTTTTTCATTTCCTCACCACAACTTCAAAGTCATATTCCATTAGCAAGAGGAACCATCTCACCAATCTACCGGTGTTGCATGGCTTGTTTACCAAGTATAGTAGCACTTGGTGGTCAGTAAAAAATTTAAACTTATTTGCAAGCAAATAATGTCTAAACGTTTAACTACATATACCATGCCTAATCCTTCTCGTTCAGTGGTGGTATAGTTTCGTTCAGCTGCATTCAGCTGTCTACTAGCATAGGCAATTGGAAGATCCATATTACCTTCACCAGTAGGTTGTGCTAACACACATCCAATAGCATAATTGGACGCATCTACGTGAACATGAAAGGGTTTATTCCAATCCGGTGTAGTCAAGATAGGTGCTGAACACAATCTCCTTTTGAGCTCGTTGAAAGAGTTTTCACATTCATCAATCCACTCAAAGTTAGCCAAAAGTCTGTACAGAGGCTTTGCAATGATGGCATACATGTGTATAAACCGTCGGTAATAACCACAATGCCCCATGAAAGCTTGTACTTCCTTGACATTCTTTGGCCTAGGTAACTCTGCAATAGCTCTCACTTTCTCCTCGTCCGTGGATATGCCATTCTTTGACACTATGTGTCCTAGAATTTTTCCTTGCCTAACCATGAAAACACACTTTTCTAGGTTCAGGCAGACTTGATACTCTCTACATTTGTCAAAGATTTGCTTGAGTTCAAGTATATGTGTCTGTCTAATGTTGGAATGAGCACAAAGATTGTCAACATAGACTTCTGAATTCTTCCTCAAGAATTCTTTAAACGCATGGCACATCAGTCTTTGAAAGGTTGCAGGAGCATTGGTAAGCCCAAATGGCATTACCCGAAAAGCAAATATGCCCCACTCGGTGGCAAAAGCTATCTTATGCTGATCTTTTGGAGCTATGGCTACCTGATTATAACCAGAAAATCCATCAAGGAAGCTGTATACTTCCTTGCCTGCTACTCTTTCTAAGAGATGTTCCGTGATAGGAAGCGGATAGTTATCTCGAATAGTGGCTGCATTAACCTTCTTCAAGTTAATACACACACGTAGCTTTCCATTCTTCTTGGGCACAACTACGATGGGGGATACCCAGTCAGTGTGCTCAATTTCATAGATAAATCCAGCTTCCACCAGGCGATCTATCTCTTCTTTGATCTTGGCAACATAATTATCATTATAAGTGTATGGCTTCTGTTTGGATGGTTTGGCATCTGAGGTCATGGGGATTGTATGTGAGCATATGTCAGGGTCTACACCTTTCAAGTCTTTGTAGCTCCAAGCAAAAACATCTTGGTACTCTCTTAGCAAGGCTATCAACTCATACTCCTCCTCCTCAATGAGGTCATGTCCTATGTAGGTGCATCTTTCTTCTCTTTCTTATATGGCAACAACTATTTTCTTGGTGGTTTCTTTGTTATCATAGGCCTCTCCTGACTATGCCTCGCGTTTAGGCATTCTTATCATGACTCTCCTATCATCTATCTCGTACTTTCTGAAATTGTCAAGGACCTCAAACAAAGACTCTTCTTCCTCTGGTGTGATTTCTTTCTTCTTCCGTTTCCTGCTCTCATTCTTAGTAGTTACTTGTGTGGATAATCTTACATCGTTTGTCATCTCTTCATGTCTCTGAGGATGAAATTCTACTTTGTAGAAGTACTCTTCTTCGGATGCAAAGGGTGGGTCCATAATGATTGACTCTAGATCGGAGTCACTTGCATCCTCAAATGCGTCAGGGCTAGGTTCGCATTCTTCTAAAACTGAATCACCCATGATTGGTTATATTGAGAAGACTGAAATGTCATAGCCATCCTCGTCACAGTGGGGTGTCCATTGTTCCTCATTGATGGCTACATCCATTGTTGCTCAAATTTCTGCCCAGCCGTGAGGTTCAAATTTTTCATCTGGAAATACTACAGGTGCATAGGCTGGGTCTTGAATTGATCTATTGGTTTCCTTCACACCTATCTCTCTGGCCTTTTCTCTCTTCTCTTCTTCTACTGCCACTTTGCACATCCACAAGTGAGTGTCTTCATGCATCCATGAGGATCCTGATCCTATGGAATGCACTAACTCAGTGTCATCTTTGGCTCTATGGATGGGGTTCCATTGAATGGGGGGTACATCCCTATGAGAATAATCTTTGAGATTCACTTTGGTCGTGACACCTAAGTGTTGCAGGTACAATGAATTAGTTCCCCAATCCTGTACCACTTGCAACTATTGCATAAATGGTCTTCCCAGAATCATCTCATAGGCATGATTTTTGCTAAAGTCACAGATAGCAAATGTGTGCTCAAACTCTACACCACAAGTAGTGAGAGTTATTCCTTCTAACAGCCCTAAGGGTCTCTCTATGTGTCCGTCAGCCATCTGCAATTTCATTCTCGTTGGGTTGAGTGCTAGCTTGCCCCAACGGTTCCATAGGGAAGTGGTGGCAATTGCAACTCCTGCACCTGAGTCCAGAATTGCCTTGGTTGTGTACCCCTGATGGGTAATAGGAAGATAGGTGTTTCCTTCTTCTCCTTCACTCATGTCTCCTATCTTGTCTAGAGGAATTTTTGGCACTGTTCTATGAGAACCTACCTGGGAGCGCGGTTTAGCTACCTCTGGTACTTGTTTGGCTACATGTTTCCATAGCTCTGGCCTAACTTTGAGTAGCTCTTCTAAAGTGAGGTTGCACTGCACTTTAGTGTTTTTTACTACCTCTATGTTCCTAGGTATGACTGAGTCTTCGTTTTGTACCATGACCGTGGGTGCCCTCATACAAGTAGACTTAGCTTCCCATGTCCCTGTGAAGTGGGGTAATTCATGTAAGGAGTTAGACTCTAAGTCTAATCTCTCCTGAGATTGGGTACTCTCTTGCTCCTCATAAATGGAAGAAATATCTTGTGGGAATTGGTCATGTGCATCATCCACAAGTTCAATGGGAGGAGGGACCTCACTCTCTTTAGCCCATTTCTCTTCTTGAATCTCTCGTAAGAACTCTGGTGTGTACCTATTCATAGAAGAGGATGTGTCTGGCTCTGTGGAGTTGGGTACATAGGCTTCCTAGGCAGGAAGGCTTACTCTTTCACTTGTCTTGCCCTTATTTGGAGAGGCGGGTTCCTTTTTTGATTGTGCAATTAGCCTCTCCAATCTTTCTAGCAGTCCATCAAAGTGCAACTGCATCTTAGCTGAACTAGAGATGTTAAAGAGGCGACTGGCTTCAAACATGGTTAACATGGTTTGAGCCAATTCCACCATCTTAGCACACATTTGAGTTCGTTCAAGCTCTAGTTCGGCTCTAGGGTAACATTTTTTCATGATCCGTTACGTTTGGCCCTTCTTGGATCCTCGCCTGATATGCTTTAAACATCATGTTAAGGTCCTCGGGAGCGGGATCTGCTAGGACTGATCCTACTCTAGGGGTTGGAGGGATTGTATGAGTGTTGAAGCTCAAGGTCAAGGACAAAACATGGAAGCGCATCAAGGAAGTGGACACACAAGAAGAAGGAGCTAGTAGGGAGCTCCAAGAAGCACCTGTCAAATTTTCAGATGAAATCCCTATAAAAATAGTGATTATTATCACTAAAAACCATTGTAAATACCAATTTCCATTTTTGTAACTCCATTTTGTTCAAGCCGAGGAGTCCTTGAGCTTGAGGAGTATTAGGACTACCATCCTACCGAGTTTCATAATTTTTAGACTCCGTTTGAGCCCCCAAATAAGCCCTGGAACCTATTTTTTAACTAGGCCAGACACTAGGTCTGGACACGGCCAAAACCACTCAAAAACTATAAAAAAGGCTGGAGAGCTCATTTTTGAGGTTGGCTTGTTGTAGATTTCAGCTTGGTAAGAGAGCTCTTGTATAATCAAATATCTTCCATTGTTCCACTCCTTGCTCTTACTTTGTGCGCGTGTGTGTGTATGTGTGTGCATGCTTGTGTGCTTTCACTCACGCACTTGTGCCATCACTTGCTCACGGTCTTCATACCGGTCCTCACGTCTCCACGGATTGACATTTATAAGGTGTATCTCCTCACGTTGGAACTCACCATTGTGCTAGAGTGACACCAAATTTTGGCGCCGTTGCCGGGGAGAGAGCTTGGAGGACGAGCGTGTGACGGTAAGACGTAGAGTAGCGACGTTGGAAGGTAAAAAATCACCAATTTCAGTTCAGTTTCTGAGTTTTCTCCTTCTTCATCTTCACCATCATCACCATCTTCTTCCCTCTTCACATTCTCTGATTTTTTTCCATTTTCGCCACTACATTCACTTTGTATTTCACTTGCGGCTGTGGGGAATAGGTGCTGAGGGTGCTCAGAGCAAAAGCGCTGAAGAAACGTGCTTGAAAACCTCTCAAAACTTAAGAAATCTGATTCAGTATCGCGGAGTGACAGGAAGAGCGTCTGGTATCGCGCAGGAGGTATCGCCAGTTTGGAGATAGATTTTTGCACCTACAGGCTGATAGGAGTGACAAGGAGGGCAGAAGGTACACATATCTGCAAAAATTTTTGAATTTGGGTGTGAAAATCTCCAAGTATCGTGTCCGGTTGAGTTTTGGTATCGCGATACCAGAATTCCCGTGTATCGCGATACTTGTCGAGGTATCGTATCGTGCATGCCCACTCGAGGTATCACGATACCATTTTGGTATCATATCGTCAAGTGCTGGTATCGCGATCACGGTCGCCCCAGTGGTGTCGTATCGTGCCAGTCTTGGTATCGTATCGTCGATCGTGCAGTATCGTATCGTCGGCCAAGTTGGTATCGCGATCGTCTAAATTTTGGTATCGTATCGTCAAGTGTTGGTATCACGATCACGGTCGCCCCGGTGGTATCGTATCGTGGTCCGCCTGGTATCGTATCGTGTTATTCTTGGTATCGTATCGCCTCAAAGGTATCGTATCGTCCAATCCCGTGGTATCGTATCGCTCAAGAACTCAGTATCGTATCGTGTCATTACAGGTATCGTATCGCGAGGTTAAGTGGTATCGTATCGTGCAAATTAGAGATATCGTATCGTGACCACTTTTAGTATCGTATCGTCTAAGAGAGCAGTATCGTATCGTGAGGTTGGTATCGCGATCGCAGTTATCCTAGTGGTATCGTATCGTCTAGGTGGTATCGTCTGAAGGGGTATCGTGTAAGACAAAGGTATCGTATCGTGGAAAATCTGGTATCGTATCGCCTGTTCTGAGTTCCAGAGAGATCCTGTTTCCCTGTTTTAAACCCCAGAACCGTGAACTGGCATAACTTTCTCATACGAAATCCGTTTGCTGTGATTTTGGTTTTGTTGGAAAGCTCGTGGGGTATTTTGAAGTTGACCCTCAGGAAAACTGGAAAACCAAGGTGTTCCAAAGGATTTTGAGCAATATAAGAGAACTTTGGGACTAGAAGCCAAGGCTTATGAACCTGAGATCTGGCAGACACTTAGGCAAGGATAGACAAAGCATTAGGTCATCTAAGGCTAGTGTCAACCATACAGCCAAGTCTTGGGCTCAACAGCTTAGTGGTTATCCTTACACACGAAGTTCAGAAACCAGTGACTCAGAAATGTCTTTTAGCATGGAGAGACCCACACGTGGCTCAGGCACTGCTTATTTACAGACACCAGAAGGTCCTTATAAGACCCAATTGGAGTACATCAGGACCAACCAATTAGGTGCTCACATCTATGAGGATGGTCTAAGACGATCAGTGGTTCAACTCAAGAATCCTGACCAACCCTTTGGACTTGAACACCCTGTGGTCAAGTTTGAAGAGGGTGCTTACATTGATAAGGAAGGAACAATGTATGTGGTTACTAACTTACCAGATAGGACAGATCAGTTTGGAAATATCATTCCTGAGAATGAGATAGGAGACCTAGAGCAAGGAGACCTACGAGGAGAACCCAAGACCCCTAGAGGTAAGTCAGTCTTAACCAGAGTGCTCACTCCAGAATGGATTCCTCAAGATAATAAAAGCATAGAACTATTCGTGAATAGAGAAACGGAGGAAGCCTTTTGGAGATTTAGGCCAGATCAACCCAGCCCAGTAGTCACCATCTATGAATTCAAGGACCCAGAGACACCAGGGAAAGTTGTCTATCTAGATCACACATCTCAAAAATTATTCTTGGTATCAGATCATGACAGACATGCTTACACTTGGCAAGGTGAATCAATTTTCCCTCCACCAAGATCTAATGTTTCCCAGGGCCTCCAAGGAGCCGGATCATCCAAGGGTCATGAAACCCAGAGGGAAAGAACTAGAGAGAGATCGGAGGTAAGCTTTGCAGACACTATGGGCAGAGACAGATCGGGATATGGAACGGAAAGACTTGAAAGGGAGAGACATAGAGTTCATAGGCATCAAAGAGATGATCATGATTTTCCATTGCCTAGACCACGAGAGCACTCAAGAACCCTTAGACCCTCTCAAGTGGTTAAGACAATGAAGAACTACTTTGATGGATTTGGAGATCCTTATGATCATGTGGCTGAGTTCAAACAAGTGCTAAGAGCTGAACAGGTTGAAGACTTATTCACCCAGTTCGAGGCATTTGGTTTGACTCTTAAGGGTACTGCCTTAGCTTGGTTTCAACCTCTAAACAGTCGCAACTATAGAGAGATAGGTCAGCTGCTAGAAGAATTCATTGTGGAATTTTCCAAAAGTGGTATCAGGCATAACACATCATCCTTGATCCACAGCTTCAAGCAGACACCCCAAGAAACAGTGCGACTTGCAGGAAGAAGGTTTAGACAGTACTTGGAAAGATGCCCTGTACCAGAATTACCCACATCAGCCAAACAGGTGGCACTGTTTTTAGATGGCCTATTGAGCACAAAGTTGAGATCATATGTGTACTTGAAAGAGCCTAGATCCATAGAAGAGTGTGTGCGGATATGTATTGACATAGAAGACAACTTGGGTGAGGAGTTGGGACTGTCCAAACTCTATAAGGACTCTGACAGTTCTACTAGTCATACCTTTAGAACCTCCACTGAGATAGATGAAAGAGCTGAGCAGGTGGCCAAAAAGCTAGGAGTTCAAAATAGACAAATGCCAAGGGTGACTTCATTGAAGCGATGTTATACATGCGGAGGAGATCACATGGCTAATGTTTGCCCGTTGACGACTCAACCCCAAGGGAAACCTAATGCTCTGTATTGCACCATTGAGAGAAAACACACAAATCATACGGCTCAAGATTGTCCTTACAATAGGCAGGCTGTTAGACAAAATTATCAGCAACCTTACCAGCAGGGTAGGTATCAGAATCAGTACCAACAGCCATCTTATAGGCCACAACAATATCAACCTCAATACCAATAGCAATATCAGGCACCATATAGGCCACAACCAGTCCTAGGAAACCAACCGCCAGCTCTTGCCAATGTGATCCCAGTTAAGTATACAATGGCGGAGGAGAACCCTAATAGAGCATTGGTACTGCTAACCCCATTGATACAAGAAAATGACTCTCACGCTCATGGTTCAAACTACTTCCATGAAGATAGTCCACATGCTTATCACATAGAGTCACCTGAGCAAAGTGAGACTTCTCAGTATCAATATGAGACACCACCTATGGAACAAAATTGGGAGCCAGAATACTCCAATGTCATGTATACGAATCCAAATACTAGGCCCCAAGTGAGACAAGTAAGACCACAAGCCCCTAGAGGACCATGTTTTAGATGTCAGGGCGACCACTTCATTCGTGAATGTCCCCACCAACCAGCTATGGGACAAGGGCAAAACATCATAATACAAGGCTTTTGTCCTGAATGCGGCAAGGAACATCTACCGAGAGTGTCCGAGAAACCCCTCTAGCGCACCCAAGGTTACACCCATCAATGTGGTAGGCTTAGTGGCTGATTCAAGCTCAAGTAGTAGTAATGTGGCTCCGGTATAGGCAGTTACTAGGGCACAGGCTGCACAACAAGCAAAACCATCTGAGCAATCGGAGTCAAGTGAGTCAGGAGAACCTAGTAAGAGGAAACCAAGAACATGGAAGGACACCAGAGAGAAGGCTAATCGCAAGTGGAACAAAAAGATATCTGAAATAGAAGAAAGTCTAAAAGATGCCAAAACAAAAATAGAAGACATTGCATCTCAAAGCCCCTCGCATGCTTAAGCTCCATCCACTTTGCTTCATCCCACCCCACCACCCGTTGTAAATAACCCACAACCAGGGTCTGTTCTTGGAGATCCAACCCTAGAAAGCTTGGACATGATGTTCAAAGCCTACCAGGCTCGACTTCAAGAAGGGCCAACAGCTGCAAACCTAGACAAGAGTTACCCTAGAGCAGATTTAGAGATTGAACGGATGAAAATGTGCATGAAAATGGTAGAACAAGCTCAAGCTATACTTGAGACTAGTCAAAAGTTCAATCAGACAAACTCCGTCAAACCGGATTTGCATTTCCAAGGCTTACTAGAAAGATTAGAGCAGTTGGTAAACAAACCACAAGTTTCTTTACCTCCAAAGGCTCAACCAGTTATTGAGAGAGGAAGCTCACCACCAATGGGAGCTTATGTTCCTAATTCCACGGATGCTGGAATACCTCCTTCAATTCAACAGTACTCTCAAGAGTTCTTGCGGGAAATACAAGAAGAGAAATGGGCCAAGGAGAAGGGTAACTCCCCTCCTATTCCTGAGATTGATGATCTTCATGATCAATTTCCCCAAGACATTCCGTCTATCTATGGAGATCAAACAGAGCAACAAGAGGATGAGAGATTAGATTTTGAATCTAATTCTTTACAAGAGTTGCCTCATTTCACAGGCCCATGGGAATCTGAATCACTCCAGATCAAAGCTCCCACAATATTGGTAAGAAATGAAGACTCAGTGATTCCAAGAAACACTGATGTTGTGAAGAACACTAGGGTTCAATGTCATCTCACTGTGGAAGAGTTGCTCAAAGCAAAACCTGAACTCTAGAATCATGTGAAGGATCAGGTTCCAGAACTTGAATCCAATATGCCAAAAGTAGGCTCTAAGCAAAAAGTTCCAGAGATACCTCTCGACAAGATAGGAGACATGAGCGAAGGTGAAGAAGGTAATACTTATCTTCCAATCACCTATCAAGGTTACACGACCAAAGCAATCGTAGATTCAGGTGCTGGTGTTGCTATTGCGACCACCTCCTTGTGGAAGCGATGGGGCAAACCCACATTAAGACCAACAAGAATGAAGCTTCAAATGGCAGATGGTCATTTTGAAAGACCTCTAGGATTGCTCGAAGGGATAACTCTAACCACTTGTGGTGTAGAGTTTGAACATACATTTGCTATATGTGACTTTGAGAAAAATAATGTCTATGAGATGATCCTAGGAAGACCCTTCCTACGACAATTGCAAATAGTACAGGATTGGGGAACCAACTCCTTGTACTTACAACACTTAGGGGTCACAACCAAGGTCAATCTGAAGGATTACACCTTCAGAGATGTACCACCCCTACAGTGGAATCCTATCCACAAAGCAAAAGAAGATTCAATCTCTCTGCATGCTGGAAGTTCACCTGATCCATCCTGGCTGCATGAAGATACTCACTTGTGGATGTGCAAGGTCGCAGAGGAAGAGGAAAAGCGCCTAAAAGCGAGAGAAGAAGGAACTCCCCCAGGAGATAGACCAATAAAAGACCCAGCCTATATGTTGACCTAAGCTTCAACTTAGGGACTTGCGGAGAAAGAGACTGTACCTCAATCCCCTCACAAGTGCATATAGTGGGGATACACGCTTTTAATTTATCAATCCGAAGAGTATACTAACCTAGCCGAGTGTATGAAGACATGCAAATGCGTAATGGTCAATGCAAATGAATTACTCAAGAGTGAAAATGAGGAAAACACTTATCCTAACAAGCTTCAACTGTTGGTCAAGGCGAAACGATACTTGGTGCAGCAGCCGTCAGTATTTTGGACTTTTCTCCTAGCTCCGAGTTCCAAACATAGCAAATAGCATATGCGTTTCGAAGCTCTCGAGAAGACGCATCCAATGGCAGTGGTTTCACTCAATTCCGACGCTCCTACTTCAAGTTATGACAGAAATACTGAATTGCAGAAATACTTCCCTACGCTTCAGCGCTTCCTACACCTCGCACACACCTTTCCTACAGCAAAGAAACACTCTCAAGGATAGACAACACTCACAAGCACTCTTTCCAAGCAATACACATGCATACAAGCTCACGAAGAAGAAGATGAAGAGGGAAGAAGACACAAATTCGAATTTCTGTGCTCTCTATTCTCACAATGGCAAAAAGTCTTTTACAAAGAGTCACATTTGACTTATATACTAGTGCCCTAAAAATGGTCCTTTCACACAAGTGACCGGCACTTTATTCACTAAAAGCTAATTTCCTACTATTTTACATGGGTAAGCTTCTATTCTTCTGCGGGAATGCATCTAGAGGACTCCTCTAGTGCCTTTACAAGGGGAAATATATTACAAAATTGAATATGTTACAAAAATATGTGGTCCAATTCGGAAAAATTTTGGGGCCCGTCTTTTTCTCTGCTTTGTGCGCTCTTTGGCTCTGCAACACTCTCCCCCTCTTCGCCTCTGTCGTCCCTTGACAGACTTTGCTTCCTTTGACAGACTTTGCTTCGCGCACGCGCCCTGTGGTCAGTATTGTCTGCAGTTAAACAGACATGCAGATTCGATGGCCTTCTTGATTCAAGCTCTACTACTCGAGAGCCTGATGTAGTTGTCTTGCCTGTTGACTTGGGTTGCCACGCACGCCACCAGTGACTAGGAATGTGCTATTCTTAGTCACCCTCTTCAACTTTTCAGCCTCTACCCCTTTCTAACTTTTGGTCCTACTCTGATGTTTGAAAAATCCACTCCTCTGGACCCCGGGGTTTAGCTTTGTAGCCTGGTGCGTGCCCCTGCGGGGCTCTGTGCAGAGATGGGTGTTGCGCCCCTGCGGGGCTTCCTACAGAGATGTATCTTTACATTTGTCTATCTTCAAATTTGCCCTTTTAGTGAAGCTGTTTCTTTCGTTGCTTTCTTTTTTTCCTCTTCTTACTCGTCTCGCCCTCAACACTGCCCCCCTCCTGAACTCTGTCGTCCCCGACAGGCTTTGATAAGCACCGGGCGTACGTTCTGTATACTTGTTGCTCTGTATCATTTAGCAGATTGGCTTCACGTATCATGATCTGTTTCCATTGTTCAGCTTTTACTCCACCATTGGGCGGTTGTCGGTGATCTGCGAAGAAGCTTAATTCGTATGCCACCAGTCTGGCATTCAGATTAGATGACATCTTCAAGAATATCTCTGAATCTATTTCAAAAAAGCCTGTAAAAAATGCTTCTTCGAATGTCTGCATATACGAGCTTGGCAAAAACATGAGTCTAGAATAATATGCCATTAGTGTGGGGCGGCTCGGCATTACTGATAGATCAAAAATAAGTATATCTGTGCCTTGATTAATGCCGATGAAGTTCAGAAATGTATATGCCGCATGTTTGAAGACTTTCAAAACTGTAAGTAGCATACTAAGTATTTTATTAGTCATCTTGACCACTAAGTCTGGTACTGTCGCATAGTTTTGTAGCCAAAATTCTATGGTTTTGATCATATAATCCTCGGTTGGCAAATAATTATGTGGCGGGCTAGGTAACATCGGATAGTTTAGCCACTGTTTATTAATATTGCCGCTGCGTTGTAAAGCCAAAAATTCTGTTGTATCCCTTCTGCGTGGTATTGGACAAAATGAAGGGTTTACCTGTAATAAATAAGGTGCGGCCTCCCAGTGCACCCGTAGTGTGGGATGTTTCTCCAAAAATTTTCTCCTCCACACCGGCTGTGCAGCTCATTCTTGAAATTGAGCTGCTCATCTGGACTTTTGTGCGTAACCTTCTTCATATATTGCCTTGTTTTCTCTTTCAACAGTCCATATGGGATGTTGAAAGGCTTGATGATCTTTTCCAAGTCTCTACCTTTGATTTTGGCTTCCTTCATGACCTTGATGACTTCATTCTCAAAATTTTCCGTCAATCGGGACACCACTAGTGCCCGTTCCTTCTGACTTATTTCTGCAGTGTATGGCATTGGATGATCATCATGCATATCCGCCATCTGCTCATGCATTGGAGAATGATAGATCGGTTGAGGTAGAGGGCTTACCTCTACCTCGTCAGTAGGATGTTCTGTTTCTGGCACTACTGATGTCCCGATCGGTTCTTTGCCTTTCTGCTGATTTTTTAACTCTTCAATGCAGTCATCTTTTTCCTTTATCTGTTGTATGGCTTCTCCGAGTTTTTCTTTGGTGGCTAGGAGCTCTTTACCTATGTCAGCTACGTGATCCATGTTTTCACTGTAGCTCTGTACCAGTTTGGCCTGTGCTGAATTCAGCTGCCTCTTGAGCTCACATATTTCCTGATTGTGCTTATGTTTTGCTTCTTCTCTTACTGCACGCTCTTGTTTTAGCAAAGCTTCATATTGTGCGAGTTGATCTCTTAATTCATCTTCTTTACTTTCAGTCGATTCCTGTTGTTTTATGGGTTGGTCATATAACAATGATTGCATCAACTCTTTATTTCTGGTGCATAAAGTATCATTCTCATCCAGATATAACTTTAACTGTGTTTCTAGTAGAGTGCTTCTGGTCTTCATTCTGTCTTTTTCTGCTGCAGTAGCATCATATAATTTCTGTGTGTCTTCGAGCTGTTTTTGCAGTTGGTGATGCTGAGTGCTTAGTGACTCGTATTGTGTTTGTGTTTCTAACAGCTCAGTGTTTTTGGTGGCTATCTCTTTTTGTACCTGAATCAGTTGTGCAGACAACTGTTCACTCATAACTTGAAACTGATTCTTTTCTTGCATGGCTTTGTCATAGTCTGCATCTATATCCATCATTTGCTGTTGCGTATCCATGGTTGTCTGGATCATTTGCTTTACCACCGGTTTTAACTGCGTGACATCTACATTAAGCCATGTTTTAGGTATTGTTGGTTCTTCTCCAGTAGTCACATCTTTGCCTTGAGCAATGTGTAATGTTGTATCATGGGGCTGCCTGATCTGAAGCTGGATCCTTGGCTCAGCCCCCCTGTGTTCGTCCTGTCCTTGAGGTGCGTCATCAGGCACCTCGATTATGGTTTCTTGTTGGAGCTCTCCCGTTTCCTTATTCACTGGGGTTTGTTCTTCCTCTCGAATAGGTACTTGGACATGTGTAACCCCAGTAGTCATATCTTCCTTGATGCTGATTTTTGTATTGTCATTCAACTGAATGACGTGCTCCTGTTCCTGAGCATCATCCACCTTCTTTTCTTTTTCCTTCTGGTTGTCCGGTGTCACTTCCACTTGATCAATTTCTTGTCCTTCTTCGTCATATGTTTCTGTCCTGATATCGGTGTCTAACGTGTCTTTCTCAGGACTGGATTCCGTATTCGTACTAGAGTCTTCAATGCCCAATTCTTTTTATCTTCCAGGTTGTCTTGGAGTCTTTTCGGTACTCTGTTGTTGCTGAACTTGACTTGCTTGTCTATAATGATGTCCTTGGACATTTAGATTCACCTGCCCTTGCATGTACTGGTGTGTTTGTTCGAGGGCAGCAGACAAGTCTCTTTTTGAAATCGGCATTGGAGCCGTCGTGATCTTAGGCAAGAGATGTGTTCTCTTAGACTCAGGTGTTGTTTGGGCTTCCTCTTCTCGCAAGCGTTTCGTGCCCCTCATGGGCTTCTGTGTGCTGGTTCCAGCCTCTTCAACCACAATTACGGTTTTCTTCTTTTTAGGGACCGAAGCTGATTTTGCATACCTTGCTAGCCCTTCTGCTGTCGGCATCTCTCGTAAGCAGTGTCTCATGTCTAGGGCTTCATATATCAATAAGGTCAAAGCTGAACCACCGTTCAGGAACTTCTTTTGCCCCCATTTCTTCTGAGCTTCAAACAATCGCTCTTGTACGTAACCTGTGAGATTTACTTTGTTTCCTATCTGTCGCATGGCATGGGAGAGTAACTGAACCACTATCTTCTGAGGTGCAGTGTATCTGTTCATGCCAGGAAAACAAAAGTGTTGATGTACCAAACGTACTGCATCTTCAATATCTATTCTATTAATCTCTAGGAATGATCTTTTCTTGGGGTCATGGCATTCTTCTTTGACATTAGTAATGCCTTCTTGATTCCATCCAAAGGCTTTATTGATCAATTCATGAGTGAATTGAATTGTCTTCCATGTGCCTACTTTGTCCAAAACCTTTGCTTCTGGAACTGAAATCTTTGTAGCAGCCGGCTGCATGGTATTCATCACTTGCGTACATCTTTGGAAGTCTGGTACGCATATAGGTATCTTCAAAAATGCTTCAATGCCAGCTTGAGTCCATACTTCCTCGATATGTGGTAGTCCTTGTATTATGGTCTTGAAATCCTGTGACATGATGGGGAAATAGTGATCCCTGTCCATAATCTTGATGGTTGCCATGAATAGAAGTTCCGAGATAGGTTGGTCATCTCGAAACCAATGTCCTCTGACCTTGGTTATTGACCCCAATGGAAGAAGTAGTTCCTCTTCCTGCTGTGTAGCTTCTGATTCAGAAGATGTCATCTGCACTCAATATAGAGGATGAATTAGTATCCATATGTTTTTTTTTTTTTTTCAGAAATCCTCCTCTATATGTTGATTAGTAATTTGATGAAGCTCCGAGTGCATGGTGCCGTCCCTTTCCCGTGGGTGTGAGAAAGGTAATACCTGAATTTCATGTATTTTTATATTTTTTGCTGAAAAGAAAACATAAAAGTTAATACATAGCCGAAGCGGTTATGGAAAAAATTTTTTTGGAGTAATATTTTAAGTATGTACAAGTGCTCTCCTATTTCCAAAGGGAAAATGTGCATGACTATCCGAAAGTAGAAGAAGGACGTGCCGAATGCTTGGCCTTGTAATGTGGCCCTATCATGCATACTCTGGATCTTGACAACTCCTCATGTGTGCAATTGGAAGTAGTTGCTTGATGTATGCAGCTTGTCTTGTCTTTCGGCATCCAAACTTGCTTCACTTTGAAGGAATGTACTGTATCTTCCATCTTTTTGATGAATGCGGTTCGTCTTTGGTGGTATGTCTGCTGATTTTGTTTTGTGAATCTCAAGTCGGTTTGTATTGCGTTTGGAGATTCCTTCTTCCTCCAATATGTCCTTTTTCTCGGCTGATGTGCCTGTTGACCCTGTTGAGGATGATAGCTCTTTTGATGATGCTCTTCGCTTGGAATGGTTGTCCTTTGGGTACATGACTTTGGGATCCATATTTTTGTTCGATCAGGTTGTGCAGTCATCAGTTTCTTTGGGATCCATATGCTCTTGAGTCGTGGTTGCCTGAAGTGTTCGAAATTCTTTGTCTTCCTATTCGATTGCTCACGCTGCTGTCGAAGACTTTTCTGTTGCTGAAGATAGGCCTTCTTTTGGTCCTTTCTTATCCAAGCTCGTGTAGAATGTGGAATGCGGTACACTTTCACGGGTGTAGACTTCACTTCTTGCAGGGGAATAGTCTCTCTTGTGCTTTGTGGTTCTCTGTGCTTGATTTCATGTTCTTGTGCACTCTTGTGACTCTCTATACTCAAAGATGGAATGCACACAGGACTCACGGTATTTTCACATGAAGTACTTGATGATGGGGTTTCCATATTGCTAGTGAACATACAATCATGACTTTGTTCGTTGGGATGAACTTCTGGCTCTATAGTAGCAGCTTTGGGTGGTCGTTCGTCTAGCAAACTAAATACTTCACGAGGTCCTATCCTGGCCGAGATGTATCCTAAAGCCAATTGAATGGTTACCTCATATTCGTAGATCCAATCTTGTCCTAATACCACATCTTCAAGCAGATCTTGGTCCTGACATACTAAAAGTCTCTGCTCCATTGTGTTGTTCCCCATATGTAAAGGTAAAGTGATCTCACCTATGCATTGAGTAACTTTTCCTCCTATTCCAATTAGCTGTGCCTTCGATGGCCGTAACTCCTCTTTAAGTCTCTTAGACAAAGACAATCTAATGCAGCTTATTGCTGCTCCTGTGTCTATAAGAGCATCCACTAAGTGGTACTCCTTTCGTCCTGCTCCCAGATTCAAATAAGGCTGTCTTCTTTGTTGTCCTGAGTTTTCCGTGGCTCTAAAATTAGCCATAGGGATGAGTTCTTCTCTTACTCGATATCTCTCGTCTCTTTCTCTCATCCACTCTTTCCGTTTTCTGATACGTTCTAGGGCTTCCTGTCTAGCTTCTTCTCGTATGCGTTCTTCTTCCTTTTTCCTACTCTGAGCTCCTAAGAGTCGTGCTAGCATCTGATCCGTTAGAGGCTCCATGAATCTTTTCACTCTGCATCCACTGATGTAGTTGGGAAGAATATCTCCGTCCAGTGTGGCGAGATTGACTGCACCACTAGTGGAGATTCGATTTATGATCATAGGTCCATATCCGCGTTTTTGTAGTTTCTTTGCATGTTGTTTGAGGGTGTATACTAGGACTAGGTCACCTTCTTTTAGCCCCTTGTCTTTTATATGTGCATCATAATAAGCCTTTTGTCTCCGTTTGGCTGCATAAATGCCTGCTACCGCTTGCAATCTTGTCTCGTGCAGCTTTTCAATCTGATCTAATTGCTGAGATAATTCGTGACCATTCCACTCATACTGCTGGGCCACTTTCAAGGTAGGTACTAAGAAGTCAATCGGCAAAATTGCATTTTGCCCATACACTAGGTTGAAAGGCGTAGTTCCAATAGCCGTTTTATATGCCACTCGGAAGGCCCAAATTGCGTGATGCAATTGTTTGTCCCAATCTGACCTTCCATTATTGACAATCTTTGTCAATATAGTACAGAGTACTTTGTTGGAACTTTCAGCCTGTCCATTAGCTTGAGGATGGTATGGGGCTGATTTTTTATGAATCACTAAGAATTCATTCATTAGCGATTCAATGACTTCGTTTAAGAAATGAGTTCCTCGATCACTCACTATCTCGATCGGTAGTCCAAATCGTGTGAAAATGTGCTCAAAGAGAAATTTTGCTGTGGTTTGAGCATCGTTCTTCCTAGTGGCTTTTGCTTCTACCCACTTAGTTAAGTAGTCGGTGGCTACTATGATGTACTCCGCATGTGATCCTTTCGCAGGTGGATTGATAGGTCCTATAAAATCAATACCCCATTTGGTAAATGCTCTCGCACAAACCATGGGTCTTAAAGGCATGTCATCTCTTCTAATGGGATATTTTGCTCTCTGGCATGTTTCACAGCTTCTCACATATGTCTCCGCATCCATATGTAGAGTTGGCCACCACAGGCCTGCAAAGAGAATCATCTTGACCGTTCTGTCTGCTGAGAAGTGTCCTCCCGCAGTTCCTGCGTGTGCCATTTCTAATACAGAGAGGTATTCCTCTTCATGAATGCACAATCTTAGCTGGTTATCCTTCCCGCGTTTAAAGAGTTGTTTTCCTAGGATGACGTAATCTTTGCTCTGTTCTTCAAGAGCACGTTTTCTTGCTAGGGTAGCTCCATCAAGGTACTCTCGAGTTTTCAAGAACTTTACTAAAGGCATGCTCCACCTTGGTGCTATTGTAGAATAGCATAACGTAGAGTTCTCATCTGGGATTTGTTCTTGACAGATTTGACAGGTTGACACATAATGATGTGCATCTCGTTGCATGGTGGGCCAATATATGCCAAATCTCTTGAGCGTTTGCCATGTTCTCATTGCGTTCAAGTGAGTGTTCCATTGCTTTATGTGCGCTTTCTGAAGCCACATTTTTTGTTCATCTTCTTCCACACATCTCATCAGTAGTCCGCTTGACTCCTGGTGGTATAAACTTCCAGCAATGATGTGAAGGTTTTTAGTCCTCCAAAGATCTTGCTTTCGGTTTGGCGTGACCCCATCTTTAGGTCCATGTGTAAGTATTGGGATCAATTTTTCGGCCCATTGAGGACATACTTCCAGGTTAAAAAGATAGGTGTCTGGCAAATCATCCGGAACTCCGCTAGGTGGTTCTCCGTGTTTTAACCTAGAAAGGTGGTCTGCTCTCACATGCGTGTTTCCTTTTTTGACTATTACCTCAAAGTCAAACTCCATTAGTAACAAGAACCATCGTACCAACCTCCCCGTGCTACAAGGTTTATTGACTAAATACAACAAAGCTTGATGGTCAATGAAGAATTTGAATTTGTTGGCTAAGAGGTAATGTCTAAACTTCTTGACTGCATAAACCATTCCTAAGCCCTCTCTTTCTGTAGTCGTGTAATTTCTTTCGGCTTGGTTTAATTGTCTACTTGCATAAGCAATTGGATGATCAAGCTTTCCCTCATCAGCCGGTTGAGCTAGGATACATCCCATTGCATAGTTCGAAGCATCAACATGAATATGAAAAGGCTTACTCCAATTGGGTGATTTTAGAATTGGGGCTGTACTCAGCCTCTTTTTAAGCTCGTTGAAGGCCTTCTCACACTCGTCTGTCCAAGTGAACTGAGTTAATAGACCGTATAAGGGCTTAGCTATTATGGCATACATGTGAATAAACCTACGGTAATATCCACAATGTCCCATAAAGGCTTGTACTTCCTTTACATTTTTGGGTCTTGGTAAGTCCAATATGACCTTGATCTTATCCTCATCCGTGGATATCCCATTTCTTGAGACTATGTGTCCTAGTATTTTTCCTTGTCTTACCATGAAGACACATTTTTCTGGGTTTAAGCAGACTCTATACTGCCTACATTTGTTGAATATCTTCCTTAATTCCGGTATGTGATCAGGTCTTTGATTGGAATACGTGCAAAGATCATCTACATACACTTCCATGCTTTTTTTCAAGAATTCCTTGAAAACGTGACACATTAATCGTTGGAAGGTGGCCGGTGCATTAGTGAGTCCAAAGGGCATCACTCTGAATGCATACACACCCCATTCAGTGGCAAATGCTGTCTTGTGTTGGTCCTCAGTCGCAATAGCCACCTGATTGTATCCGGAGAAACCATCTAGGAAGCTATAGACCTCTTTGCCTGCTACCCTCTCCAATAGATGATCCGTAATCGGTAATGGGTAGCTATCACGTATAGTGGCTGCATTCACCTTCTTCAGATTTATGCACACTCTCAATTTTCCGTTTTTCTTGGGCACTACCACTAATGGCGATACCCATTCTGTGTGTTCTATCTCGTATATGAATCCAGCATCCAACAACTTATCTATCTCTTCTTTTATCTTGGCTGAATACACCTCATTATAAGTATAAGGTCTTTGTTTGGAAGGTTTGGCCTCGGATGTCATGGGGATTCTATGTGCACATATAGATGGATCTACTCCTTTCAAATCCTTATAAGTCCAAGCAAAGACATCCCGGTATTCTCTTATGAGTTGAATTAACTCTCGCTCTTCTTCCGCTGAGACATCCTGTCCTATGAAAGTACATCGTTCCTCTCCTCCTTCCATGGTCACAACTATTTTCTTGGTCTGCTCTTTATTATCATATGCTATTCCCGGTTGTGCCTCTCTTTTAGGCATTTGAATAGCAATCTTCCTCTCTTCTACTTCGTATTTTTTGAAATGAGCTGGTACCTCAAATTGGTCTTGAAGCTTATTATCTTCATCTTCTAACTCCCTTTCAACTTCTGATTCTTCCTTTTGTGTGAGATCCTTATGTTGTTCATTGGCAGTGCTGTCCATATTTGTGGTACTAATTCCTAGATCCAGGGGTTCTGGTTCCATTTCAATGCTCTCGTAGTCCTCCTTCTTGTCTTTCTCAATTACTTCTCCTTCTTCTGCCTCCTGAAGGACTACCATATACAAACTAATGTCATAACCCTCCTCGTCAATACATTCGTTCATAGTTACCACTTCTTCGTTTACACAAACATCGAGGGTGGCTAAGATTTCCATCCAACCGTGAGGTTCGAATTCTTCGTCTGGAAATACTTGTGGCATATAAGCTGGATCTTGTACTGATCTCACTACACCTTGTTTCTGCTGCCAACTTCTCCTTCTCTCTTCTTCCTTTTTTGCAGCTTGGCATATCCATAGATGAGTGTCCTCGTTCATCCAGGATTGGTCACTAGAGCCTGCACTATGAATCGATTGATCGTCTTCCTCTTTATGGATTTGATTCCATTGCAGAGGTGGTACATCTTGATATGCGTACGTATGTAGGTTGATCCTAGTGGTGACTCCTGCGTGTTGTAGGTACACTGCATCTTTTCCCCAGTCTTGTACAACCTTTAGCTGTCTCATGAATGGCCTTCCCAAGATCATTTCATAATTGCTCGGCCTTTCAAAGTGACATATTGCTAAAGTATGTTCGAATTCCACTCCGCACGTAGTGAAGACTACTCGTTCCAACACTCCTAAGGGTCTTTCCGTATGTCCATCTGCCATTTGAATCTTCATACGTGTTGGTCTCAATGCTGGTTTTCCCCATTTCTCCCAAATTTCTTTGGTAGCAATGCCAACACCAGCTCCTGAATCTAATATAGCTTTGGTTGTGTAACCCCTATAGGTGATTGGCAGACATGTATTTCCTTCATCCCCTTCACTAAAGTCTCCTACTTTATCCACTGGAATTCTCATCGTTTTCACTTCGTCATCTACCTCCTTATTTTCTTCCTTGACTTCCCACTGATTGATCAATTTTTCTTTTAGATGTGGTTTTACCTTTAGCAGTTCCTCGAATGTTAAGGTACATGGGATTTTCACCTCTCTAAGGCGTTGTATGATCTCCGATGTTTGAACTGATGGATTCGTTTCTCGTCTCTGTATTGATGGAATGCGATACAATTCTGAGTTGTGCTCGTATTCCCCGGTGTAATTAGGTAGTTCCTTTACATCGTCTTCGGCTTCTTTGTCACTTGCATCCGTTGGAAAAATTTCTTCTGAATTAAGTTCAGGTATTGAATCCTCTATTTCATTTTCTGCTTTCAATTCTTCAAAGGGTGGTTCCATTCCTTCCACCTTTTTCCACTTGTCCTCTTGAACTCGCGCCCATAAATCCTTAGTCCAATCTCCTTCTGTTTCAGGGACTATGGATCCTTCCTTTCTCTCAATACCAAGTTCATCATCCAGAGGTCTATTTACATTAGGCTTTTCCTGGTTATTTAGGCACTCTTGGAATTTTTCTTCGCAAATTCGGTTATTTGGTAAAGGTGATGCGGGTTTTTCTAATGTTTGTTGGGCAACTTCTATTAATTTTTTGCAGATTTCCAATCTCTCTTTCTCTAAGTCGCCTCTCGGGTACTCTCTCTCATGTCGTTCTATGGTAGGTCCTGCTTTTATTCTCGCCTTGTATGCCTGAATCCACATAGCTAAATCTTCAGGCATTGGGTCTGCTAATACCGATCCTACCTCCTCCCTTTCCTTCTCCCTTTTATTTTCTTCCTCCACTTGTGCTTCTTCTGTTGGTTTTGGTTTTCTCTCTTCATTTTCCTTCTTTTGCAATAATTTTTTTTCTTTTATTCTGTCTCTCCTTTGCTTCCATCTTTGGGATCGCTTACTGATGATACTTTTTTCTGGTTCTTCGGAGTCTTCTACTCTGTGAGGGATGGGTGTATTTCCCTCTTTGTCACTTTGATTATTTTTTATGGTTTTATCAGGGTTTTCTCTAGCATTAGCTCTTGTTATGGCTTTTAAAGGTATCGTGTACTCCTTGTCACTCCCTGACGATTCAATTACCTCTATCATGTTAATCTGTACGTTAGATGTGACTTTGTTTGGGTTCTTAGGACAATCTCTAAAGAGATGTTCCTTTCCACAATCGCTACAGTAACCTTCCCAAATCCGTTGTGGTGGTGGTGGGTTTGGCAATGTACATTCTCTGATATAGTGGTCACCTCCACATCTGTAGCATGGTCCTCTAGGCACAGGCGGTCTATTCATTGGTCGAGGTGGCATGGTTGCTCTAGGAGCTGTATACATTAATGGTACATAATCTTGCTCGTAGTTGTATGAACTCTCTGGTGTCTCCATGCCATAAGCATATGGGTCGTATTGTTGTCCATATTCCATGATTGAACTCTCATAACCTGGGTATGTTCCTTGACTAGGTTCGTAACATGAGTCATATGGTTCACTGCTAGTCAAAGGTGTAGCTGGCACTATGGCCCTTTCTAAGTTTTCCTCTGGTTGCGCTATCTTAACTGGGACAACGTTCTGAGGGTGGGGCGGTTGTTGTCCTAGCACTGGTTGAGGCTGTGTATATCCCTGGTATGCGTATGGTCATGGTATTGGTGCCTGTGGCTGATATGAGGGATATCTAAAGGCTTCTCCTCCCTGCTGGTTCTGAGGATATCCATATGGTCTCACATAAGGCTGTGTGGGTCTGGTTTGCCTATTGTAAGGGCAGTTCTCGGTGCTATGGTTTGTGTATCTCTGCTCTATACTGCAATACTGTAGTGGTCCGGGAACAGAGGGTCTATGAGGAGCATAGGCAGGTGGTGGGACTACTCCCCTGGTACATAAGTGAGAAGGATGATCTCCTCCGCACTGCATACATCTTCTGAGCATAGGCATTCTCATAGGGTTGGTGGGATAATTCCTCTGTCCTTGCATATTCAGTTTTTTTGCTAGCAAGTCGGCAATTTCCTCTACGTTGTTTTTAGGGTTTGATGTGCTACTTGATGACTCTTCACTTTTCACACTACCTTGGGGTATTTTCAAGTCTTCTGCAAGGTTATCCTCTAGGTCTATACATTCCTTCATACACTCTTGCAAAGTTTGAACTCTCCTCACGTACACTAATGACCTCAAGGTTCCGTTCAATAGTCCTTCTAAAAACAATGATACCATCTTGTTTTGTGTTGGTCTCTCTTCTACGGGACATCTATCCACATGCTGCTTGAATCTCCTGGCTGCCAATCTGACTGACTCAGTTGGAGCTTGTTTGAAGCTGTGGATTAATGACGAAGAATTGTTCTTGATTCCAGACTTGGTAAATTCTTCAATCATTTCTTGATACATTTGATCCATGTTCTGGAAGGTATTTGGATCCAATGGCTGAAACCAGGCCAGGGCTGTGTCTGACAAGGTCAGGCCAAAGGACTCATATTGAATCATGAAGTCATCTACCTGCTCGGCTCTAACTACTTGTTTAAATTCTGCTATGTGATTATAGGGTTCACTCGAGCCATCATAATGATTTCTCATGCACTTGGCCACTTGAATCGGTCTTAGTCTCCTTCCTGCTTCAGGTTGTCTCGGCATTACAGGGTACTTTGGTCTTCCTATTGGTATGCCTGGTCCTTGTACTACCTGTGGTCTGACTGGAGCATTAACTCCATGTCTTGGGTCAATGGCTGGTTGTGGCCGATAATTAGGATTAGTGGCAGGCATTGCAAATTGAACATGTGGTCTGACAGGGATTTGGGTTCGTTGAGTTTGTTGTGTTTGTCCCGAATGTTGACTTGAATCATTTTGAGAAGTTCCATGTGGGTTCCGTGAAGTGGTGGCTTGGTCCCTTGGGGGGAACACTGGGATGTTCTGATATTTCAGCTCAGCTCTCTCTAATTCAGTGACTGGCCAATACCTTCTGTGGTCTTTGTCCAGATATGTGATGATGGTGGGGAATTCAGGATCTTGTAACTCATAGATGGTAACTGGATTGGGAGCAGCTTCCCAAATAGAGGAATGGGCTCTGAGCAGGTGCTCCATCCCGTTGATCAAGTACACATCTATTAGAGTGTCATCCTGGGGAACTAAGTCTCCTCTCCAAAGTTTAGTAATTGTCGATCTCCCTCTAGGAGTTGTTACTTGTTCTTCAGTTCCATGTCCATTTAAACTTGAAGTATTATTTTCTTCACCACGCTCATTAATGATTTCAGGGTGTTCTGTGACCACGTATTGAATGTCTTGTTTATCCATGTACAGTCCTCCTATGTACTTAACTGCTGGTCTTGGCACTATGTAGACCTCTGAAGCCTTCTTTAGTCTGGCCACTGATCTGTTTAGACCATCCAAATAGATAGGGATCTCATTGTGGTTAGTGCTCACATATTCTAAGGAAGTTCTGTATTCACCCTCAATGATGGACATCTGGCCAATCATGGGCACAGTGTTTTGCATATCCTCGGAAGCCATGGGGATTTCTCCTTCTGACTCACTAGAGGTCTCAGAATAGTGTGAACGGTTACTTGGTTCGGCAACACTCCCTACAGAAGAAATTACACTTCTTCGGCTTCCTAGGGTTCTTCCCGATCTCAGGTTCATTCACTTAAGAGCTCTGATCAATTCTGGTCCACCCTTAGTCTCTAGAGTTCTAAGTTATAGCTCAGAAGTCTAGGGAAAGCTTAGGCTGGAATGTGACTGAAAGAAAATTTCAAGTCACGATACTTGACTTTCACGATCTCTGAGAAAACGATCGCTGACAAACGATACTTGGGTGAAACGATCGCTGACAGACGATACTTGGAAGAAACGATCGCTGGAAAACGACCTTTCCCCAAACGATCTCTGACTGGGAACGATACACGACCTCTCAATGAACGATCTACGACCTCTGACAAAACGATCGCTCACAAACTATACTTGATCAAAACGATCGCTGGAAAACGATCTTTGACCAAACGATCTCTAGCAAAACGATCTCTGGCAGAAAGTGATACACGACCGACGATCTCTAGTAGAAACGATCGGCGATACTTGGGCTGAAACGACACACGATCTCTCACTAGACGATACACGATACTCGAATATAAACGATCTACGACCTTCACTAAAAACGATCGACGATACCTAACTGAAACGATACCGACCTTTGACAAATGTCGCGATCTCCAACAAACGATCGACGACCGACGACACCTATGACAAACGATACGCGACCGACGATCTCTGATCAAAACGATCTCTAGCGAAACGATCTACGACCGCTGTCTGAAACGATCTCTAACGAAACGATCTACGATCTCTATCTGAAACGATCTACGATATCTCACGAAACGATCGACGACCGCTGGGAAATATCGCGATACTCAACCGCAGGAGTAAAACGATACTCGACCGCAGGAGCAAAGCGATACTTGACCCTTTTTCAATTTTTTGTAATGTTTTTTGAGGTTTGATGTTTCCCCCTTTCTCACCTAGCTCTTCTCTCTTACCCTCACCCACTGTAGCAATCAACAAAATACTCTTAACCCCCTGAAAGCCCAAACGACACTCAGCGCAGGTCATTTTTTCCCTCTCCTAGGTTGAAATGCTGAAAATTTTTTAGCAAATAGGTGGTTTAGTTTACCTTGGAAGCTCCCATGATCCCTTGGTCCAACTCTTTTGCACTGAACTCTCCCCTATTGCTTGCTCTCCTCGAAACGATCGCTGGACTCAGACGACACTCGACACAGCTCTCCACGATACTTGTTCAACAAGTAACTTGAAAATGAAAAAATTTTTGGCTTTTATACTTGGGAATTCCTAGCTTACAGAAAAAGGAAAATTCTTGAACAAACCTAAAGCCTACTCTACTCTCCACTCTCTCCTATTCTACCTCTTCTACTTACTTCCCTAATCTATCAACTCACTACACACACTCCAAGAATGAGAAGTAGCAAGTGCGGCTGAAATTGACTTACCAAAGAAGAGAAGATTTCCGCTCCTCCAAGTTCTTCAAAGCAAAAAGCTACTTACCATCACGCGAATGCCTCGGTTTGATTCGTCACTCCCCGGCAACGGCGCCAAAAAGTGTGTTGACCTAAGCTTCAACTTAGGGACTTGCGGAGAAAGAGACTGTACCTCAATCCCCTCACAAGTGCATATAGTGGGGATACACGCTTTTAATTTATCAATCCGAAGAGTATACTAACCTAGCCGAGTGTATGAAGACATGCAAATGCGTAATGGTCAATGCAAATGAATTACTCAAGAGTGAAAATGAGGAAAACACTTATCCTAACAAGCTTCAACTGTTGGTCAAGGCGAAACGATACTTGGTGCAGCAGTCGTCAGTATTTTGGACTTTTCTCCTAGCTCCGAGCTCCAAACATAGCAAATAGCATATGCGTTTCGAAGCTCTCGAGAAGACGCATCCAATGGCAGTGATTTCACTCAATTCGGACGCTCCTACTTCAAGTTATGACAGAAATACTGAATCGCGGAAATACTTCCCTACGCTTCAGCGCTTCCTACACCTCGCACACACCTTTCCTACAGCAAAGAAACACTCTCAAGGATGGACAACACTCACAAGCACTCTTTCCAAGCAATACACATTCATACAAGCTCACGAAGAAGAAGATGAAGAGGGAAGAAGACACAAATTCGAATTTCTGTGCTCTCTATTCTCACAATGGCAAAAAGTCTTTTACAAAGAGTCACATTTGACTTATATACTAGTGCCCTAAAAATGGTCCTTTCACACAAGTGACCGGCACTTTATTCACTAAAAGCTAATTTCCTACTATTTTACATGGGTAAGCTTCTATTCTTCTGCGGGAATGCATCTAGAGGACTCCTCTAGTGCCTTTACAAGGGGAAATATATTAGAAAATTGAATATGTTACAAAAATATGTGGTCCAATTCGGAAAAATTTTGGGGCCCGTCTTTTTCTCTGCTTTGTGCGCTCTTTGGCTCTGCAACACTATACACCGATGATATTTCCAGATGAGGAATTTGAGCCTCATGGTTGGGCAGAAATCTTAGCTACCATGGACATTGCAGTCAATGAAGAACAATGGACACCTCATTGTGATGAGGAGGGTTATGATATTTCAGTGTTCATGTGTCAGCCCCTGTTGGAAGAGTGTGATCCTAGTGAGTTCATGGAAGAAGAAGAGAATGACGATGATCTAGAATCCATTGTCATGGATACTTACTTTGACTCAGAGGAACACTATTTAGAAAACATAGGAGTGTTAACCCAAAAAGAAGAAGAACCCCTCACGAGTATTAAAACGATAAATTCAAAGGAAGGAAGTGAAGGTAGTAAAAAGAAAATGAAAAGAAAAGCAGTGAAACAAGAAGAGGAAGAATCGTTGTTTGAAGTACCAGAAAATTTCAAGAAATATGAAGTGGAAGACCGAAAAATTTTGGTACGGATGCCTAAGAGAGAGGCCATTATAGGAGAAGCATATGACAATAAAGAAAAGACCAAAAAAATTGTAGTGACCATTGAAGGGAACGAAGAACGATGTACGTACATAGGAGATGACCTAAGTGCAAAAGAAGAAGCAGAGCTTGTAGCTCTATTAAGGGAATATAGGGATGTGTTCGCATGGCACTATAGAGACTTGAAAGGAGTAGATCCAAAGATTTGCTCTCATACGATTTCGATGACCGCTGATGCCAAGCCCACCAAACAAAAGCCCTACACATATAATGACAATTATGCAGCCAAAATAAAGGAGGAAATTGATAGGCTGATTGAAGCTGGATTCATCTATGAGATTGAGCACACTGAATGGGTGTCCCCCATTGTGGTGGTGCCCAAGAAGAATGGGAAATTGCGAGTGTGCATTAACCTTAAAAAAGTTAATGCTGCTACAATCAGAGATAGTTATCCACTTCCAATCACCGAACATCTATTGGAGCGTGTTGCAGGCAAGGAAGTTTATAGCTTCCTTGATGGATTTTCAGGTTACAACCAAGTAGCCATTGCCCCCGAAGATCAACACAAAACAGCCTTTGCCACAGAATGGGGAATCTTTGCATTTCGTGTGATGCCATTTGGGCTCACCAATGCACCTGCAACATTCCAAAGGCTCATGTGTCATGTCTTCAAAGAGTTCTTGCGAAAGAGCTTAGAAGTATATGTGGATGATTTATGCGCTCATTCCCAAGAAAGAAGTTACCACATCCCTGAGCTCAGACAGATCTTCAACAAGTGTAGAGATTATCGAGTGTGTCTGAACCCAGAGAAGTGTGTGTTCATGGTGCGACAAGGTAAGATCTTAGGTCACATTGTTTCTAAGAATGGAATTTCAACAGATGAAGACAAGGTAAGAGCGATAGCAGAGTTTCCAAGACCAAGGAATGTTAAAGAAGTACAAGCCTTTATGGGCCATTGTGGATATTACCGTAGGTTTATCCACATGTATGCCACTATAGCTAAACCTCTTTATGGGTTGTTAACAAATTTTGAGTGGAACGAAGAATGCGAGAATTCCTTCAACGAGCTGAAAAGATGTTTGTGCACAGCACCAATATTGACTACTCTGGATTGGAGCAAACCCTTTCATGTCCATGTAGATGCCTCTAATCATGCAATAGGATGTGTGCTAGCACAACCCACAGGTGAAGGAAACCTAGATCTGCCGATAGCATATGCTACTAGGCAATTTAATGCAGCTGAACGAAATTATACCACAACGGAGAGAGAAGGCTTAGGCATGATATACGTTGTGAAAAAGTTTAGACACTATTTATTGGCCAATAAGTTCAAGTTTTTCACTGATCATCAAGCTTTACTATATTTGGTCAATAAACCTTGCAATACAGGCCGCTTGGTGAGATGGTTCCTCTTACTAATGGAATACGACTTTGAAGTTGTTGTCAGGAAAGGTAGAACCCATCTTAGGGCAGACCATCTTTCTCGTATCACTTCAGGAGAGCCACCGCAAGGAGTGTCTGATGAATTGCCCGATGCTTATCTGTTCAATTTAGAAGTTGTTCCTAAATGGGCAAATAAGTTGGTACCAGTCCTAACCTTTGGGCCTGCAAATAAAAATGTGAAAACAAGCAAAGAAGAAATTGTAAGATCACAAAAGTATCAAATATTGGCCGGAAGCATGTACAAACAAGATCTAGAGGGTGTACTAGCTTGTTGTGTTGAGGATGACGAACATACTAGTTGGATGCAACAAGCCCATGAGGGACTGCTAGGAAATCACTACTCTAAACAACGAACATTGCAGAATCTAAAACGTTTAGGAGTGTATTGGCCTAGCATGGACAAAGAAATACAGGAGTGGATCCAGAATTGTCCAGTGTGCCAGAAGAGACCCCCAGTGGAGCATGCCACTCTTTATCATATGTCATTAATTCCAGATTGGAGTGCTCCATTGGTTGCGTTCATGAGATCGGGAACATTACCCAATTAGGCTAGTCTTGCAAGAAAACGGAGCATGGAGCAAGAGGCTCAAGACTATGCCTTAGTAGGAGACAACCTATATCGGAGAGGCAAAGATGGTTATCTAAGATTGTGCGTTCATGAATCAGATTATTTGAAGGTCTTAGAAACTGCACATAGTGGTGTTGCAGGTGGACACTTTGGGCCTGACAGAGTAATTAAGACCATTCTATTCTCAGGACTTTGGTGGCCCACTCTTCATATGGATGCACATACTTATGTGAAGAAATGTGACACATGCCAACGTGCCCAATATCCGATAAGAAAAGACGAAATGCCCTTGAGGCCCATGATGGGAGGACGCGCATTCTCGAAGTGGGGTATAGACTTTGTAGGTCCCATCAACCCCCCAGCTAGAAACTCCCATGCTGAGTACATTATTGTAGCCACAGATTACCTCACAAAGTGGGTAGAAGTAAAAGCCACAACAAAGAATGATGCTCAAACGACCGCTAAGTTCTTATTAGAAAATGTGTTCACTAGATATGGGTTACCAATAGAGTTGATTAGTGATAGAGGCACGCACTTCTTGAATGAGTTCATTGAAAATCTCTGTTAGCAGTGGACAAGGGAGAGAAGGCCCAAGCAGACAAGGAAGTCAACGAAGATCTGGCAAGTAGGCCAACAATTTTCTTCAGGAAGAAGCACTTATGAACATTCACGCAGATTTAGCACTAAGGCAACCTTAATTTTTCAAAACCTCTACAACCATTAAAAGTGATTCTTATCACTAAATGCCATTGTAAATATCATTTCATCTTTTTGTAGCTCCATTTTGTGCAAGCCAAGGAGTCCTTGAGCTTGAGGAGCATTAGAAGTATCTACCTGCCAAATTTCGTATTTTTTAGATATCGATTGAGCCCTCAAATAAGCCCTGGAACCTAATTTTTAACTAGGCCGGACACTAGGTCTGGACAGGGCCAAAACTTAGCCAAAAACTATAAAAAGAGCTAGAGAGCTCATTTTTGAAGTTAGATTGTAATGGAAACGAACTTGTAAGAGCTTTTGAAAGTAATCTAAAGAACTCCATTGATTCTCCCTCTTTGTCTTGCCGTGTGTGCGCGTGTGTGTGTATGTGTGTGCATGCTTGTGTGCTTCTCACTCACGCACTTGTGCCGCCACTTGCTCGAGGTCTTCATACCATCCTCACGTCTTCCCGGATTGACATTAGAGGAGGTGCTACTCATCACTGAGCTACACCAAATTTTGGCGCCGTTACCGGGGATCGAGCTTTGAGGACGAGCGTGTGATGGTAAGACGTAGAGTTGACGCGTTGGAGTTGTAGGTATTTTCTTCACTCTCATCGATTTTCTTTTACTTTCTTCACCATCTTCATCACCATCATCACCATCACCATCTCCCACCTCCATCTCCATCATCGCGAAAATTTTCAGTTTTGATCATATCACCATCTCCACCTCATTTCCCTCATTTCACTTGTGAGAGAGAGCGAGAGAGCAATATTGTGTGTGCGTATTTTGCATGTTTCTTGAGTTTCATTGCAGGTTCTTGCTGTATCATCATCCCCAGCTTCCTGCGCAGGTACGAAATTCAAAGAAACTGTCTCGTGGTCGCAGGCTTCTGTCGAGCGCGACTGACAGAAATTTTTGGCTTTTCACAAAAGTGAGTGCACCACTAGTACAAGCACAAGGAGCACATCCTAAAACATTAAAAACAGTAGAAAAATTCCGAGGTTTTCTGTCAATCGCGACCGACAGCCTCTGTCAATCGTGACCGACAGACCCTGTCAATCGCGACCGACAGACCTTGTCAATCGCAATCGACAGACCTCCACGATCGACTGACTGCCACGTAGGACCCTGTCAATCGCGATTGATACCGTCGATCGCGATCGACAGCCACGACCGACACCCCTGTCAATCGCGATTGATACCGTCGATCGCGATTGACTGAAATTCCACGATTGATTGACTTTTGCGCGTAGCCACGTGTCCATCGCGACTGATAGGCCCCCGATTGACTGAAATCTCGGCGAAAAATCCGGAAAACGTGTCAATCGCGATTGATACTGTCGATCGCGATTGACAGCCACGATCGACTCTGTCGATCGCGATTGACACCGTCGATCGCGATTGACAGCCCCGACGGACACCTCTGTCAATCGCGATTGACAGACCTGTCAATCGCGATTGACAGGCTTTTCGGCCAAAAAAAATTAGGGTTTTTTATTTCAAAATTTGGGGCAATTTTTGGGGCACAATAGTCAATCCATTAGCATCTTTGTGAGGTTCCTACACTTGTGATTTAAGGAAAATCCCAGGATCTGTCATCGGCCAGATTGAATCTTGTTCTAACCCCCTAAACCCTGAACATTCATAACTTTTCCATACGAAATCCATTTTTTGAGCTCTTGGGCTTGTCGGAAAGATAGATAGAGTATTTTGAAGTTGACCATATCCAGGGGGATCAAAGTCAGGGATCCTTAGGATTGTTCTCTTGAGAATCACTATATAAGTTTGTGTTTGTGCTACAGGAATGAAAATCAGTGGTTCTGTCTTTAGAAATTAAATCTTTAAGCTAACTTTGGAACTCTTACAGATCTATTGAGGGCATCGAAAGGCGTTTTAAGCAAGTGTAAGTGCGAGCTTGGGAACACATTTCCTGAGCACCCAAGGGAAACCAAGCAGGAAACAAAAGGTTGGAAATTCTCAAATCCCTTTGTCAATTCATAGTCTAAGCTAAGACGACGAGAGGTAGGAGTAAGTCAGAGCGACGATAGGCAGTTATCAAGTTGAAGATTACCTAAAAACTCAAGTTCAAGCTAAAAACTTAATCTCTGTACTGTCGATAACATAAAGGAAAAGAACCTAACGTGGAACGATCAACCTGAAAGCACGAAGAACATTCAAGTATTCCTGACGACGTAATATCAGACAAGACCTTAAACACGAGAAATAACTAAAAAGAATCAAGTAACTGATACCAATTGATCGGCACGAGGTTGTACTCTGGGCAAAGAATTGGGCTACTTAGTTAGGCATATGAACCTTAGATCGGGACGACATCTAGTAAGGGAGAGACAGAGCCTTAGATCTTCAGAGGCTAGTGTTAACCACACTGCTAGGTCCTGGGCCCAGCAGTTGAGCCACCACTCGTACTACCCTAGCTCGGAGACCAGTGAGTCAGAGATGTCTCAAGGCATGGACAGACCTACGGAAAGTTCAGGAGTGCCTTACTTGTACAGGGTGGAAGGCCCTTACAAAACACAGTTGGAGTACCTTAGGACCAACCGATTAGGTGCTAGCATCTATGAGGACGGCCTAGGAAGATCCGTGGTCCAGATTAAAAATCCTGAGCAATCCATTGGACTAGAGCACCCCGCTGTCAAGTTTGAAAATGGTTCATACCTGGACAAAGAAGGAACTATATATGTAGTCACTAGTCACCCGGATAGGACAGATGAATTTGGGAATGTAATCTCAGAAGCGGACTTAGGTGACTTGGAACAAGGGAACATGGGTGCGGAACCTAGAACCCCTCGAGGTAAATCAGTTCTCACTAGGATTATCACGCCCGAGTGGGTTCCCCAAGACAACAAGAGCATAGAGTTGCTCCTCAATCGAGAAACTGATGAAGCCTTTTGGAGGTATAAATCCAATCAGCCAACTGATATAGGAAATATCATGATCTATGAGTTTAAGGATCCGGATAGCCCAGGTAGAGTGACCTACTTAGATCACACTTCGGAAAGGATCTTTGTGGTGACAGAAAATGATAGGCATGCTTACACTTGGAAGGGTGAATTTATTTTCCCCCAACCAAGATCAAATGTATCTTATGGTCACCCTGGGGCTGGAACTTCCCAAGCTCATGGTATGCAAAGAGACAGAAGTAGAGATAGACCAGAAGTAAGTTTTGCCAACCCAGTGGGCAGAGAAAGAACGAGAACGGAGACGAATAAGGTAGAACCTGAGATGCTTAGAGCCCACAGGAACCAAAGAAATGTAGATGGATTCCCTCTGCCGAGGCCTAGAGAGCACACAAGAACTTTGAGACCCACCCAGCTAGTTAAGTCCATGAAGAATTACTTTGACGGCACGGGAGATCCCTATGATCATGTGGTGGAGTTCAAGCAAGTCTTGAGAGCTGAACAAGTGGAGGATCTGTTCACGCAGTACAATGCCTTCGGTCTAACCCTTAGGAACACAGCACTTACATGGTTTCAGCCATTGGAAGAGCGGCAGTTCAGGAGCATAGACCAACTCCTAGAGGCATTCATTGTAGAGTTCTCTAAGAGCGGCATAAGACACAATACCTCCTCATTGATTCACAGCTTCAAACAGACCCCCCAAGAGACTGTCAGATTGGCCGGAAGAAGATTTAGACAATATCTTGAAAGGTGCCCTATTTCGGAGCTACCCACATCTGCTAAACAAGTAGCCTTATTCCTTGATGGATTGCTGAGTACGAAATTGAGATCCTATGTGTATCTGAAGGACCCTAGGACTATAGAAGAGTGTGTACGCATGTGCATTGACATTGAAGATAACCTAGGGGAAGAACTAGAGCTCTCCAAAATCTACAAAGATTCAGATAGTGCATCTAGTCACTCTTCCACGCAGTCCACATCAATTGAGGAACTTGCCGAAAAAGTAGCTCAGAAATTAGGTGTAACTAGCAAACAAATCCCAAGGTTTGCTCCTGTGAAAAGGTGCTATACATGCGGTGGTGACCATATGGCGAATGTCTGCCCTATTATGGCTCAGCCCCAAGTAAATCCTAGTAGCCAGTACTGCACCATAGAACAGCGAAACACCAATCACACCGCACAAGATTGCCCATACAACAAGCAGGCAGTTAGGCAACCCTATCCGCAGCCCTACCAACAAGGCAGATACCAGAACCAAAATCCACCACCACAATATGCTAGACCCCAACAAACCTACCAACCACAATATCAGGCCCAACAGAGACCCCAACCAGTGCTAGTTCAACAGCCTCCAAACCCAGCTAATGTGATTCCGGTGAAGTATGCTGTTGCAGAAGAAAACCTGAATAGGGCCATAGTACCAGTAACCCCATTGATCTCAGAAAGTGATCCGAGTGACCATAGCTTTGATTCTACACATGTTGATAGTCCCCAGGCTTATTACATGCAGTCTCCAGAACATGGTGAGTCCTACTATAGTGAAGAACCAAGTGAACCTAGTTGGGAGTCAGATTACACGAACGTCATGTATGCAAACCCCAACCCTAGGCCTCAACCTAGGCAGGTACGACCACCATTTCCTAGAGGACCATGCTACCGATGTCAGGGGGATCACTTCATTCGTGAATGCCCCTTACCTCCACCTACACAAAATCAGTCCGTGACGATCCAAGGCTTTTGCCAAGATTGTGGAAAAGAGCATCTTTTACGAGATTGCCCAAAGAACCCCAATAACATGCCAAAAATCACTCCTATCAATGTGATTGGTTTGGTTGTAGATTCCTCAGGAAGTGTCACTTCCACTGCACCAGTGCAGGTAGTCACTAGAGCTCAGGCATTGCAGCAAAACCAAGAGGCAAGCCAGGAAAAGGGCCCAGAGGCTAGTAAAACCGAGAGCGTGACAAAGAAAAGGACTAGAGCGTGGAAAGATAGTCGAGAGAGAATGAAAAGACAATGGGCTAAAAAGATGAGTGAGCTTGAGGAAAGCATAAGAGAAACCAAAGCGAGGATAACTGAACTCACAGCTCAAACTCCCTCTCACATTACCCCGCCTCCACCACTCCCATCTCCATCCAACCCACCACCTTCCCCACCGCCTCATCAAATCCCACCACCCCCTAGGGTAGGATCAGTCCTAGCAGATCCCACTCCCGAAGACCTTAATATGATGCTTAAAGCATATCAGGCCAGAATCCAAGAAGGGCCAACCATAACCGATCATGAAAAGTGCTACCCTAGAGCCGAGCTAGAGCTTGAACGAACTAAAATTTGTGCTAAGATGGTGGAATTGGCTCAAGCCATGTTCGAAGCCAGCCGCCTCTTTAACATCTCTAGCTCAGCTAAGACGCAGTTACACTTTAATGGACTGCTAGAAAGAATAGAGAGGCTAATTGCACAATCAAAAAAGGAACCTGCCCCTCAAAGAAAGGATAGGGCAAGAGAACGGATAAGCCAGCCTCTTCAGGAAGCCCACGCGCCTCCTCAAGAAGCTTATCTTCCCCCCCAAAAGTCACATGAGCCTCACTCGAAAGCTTACGTACCTCCACAGGTGACCTACATTCCTTCTGAGAGAGCGTATGAGCCTGTTCGGAAAAGTAACAGAATAGGTAATCCTCCCCAAGAAGCTTGTGCTCCAGCCATCTGTGGAAACGAGGAGAGAGCCAACGATAGAATAAGTCCTCCTTCCCAGGTTGCTTATGTGCCTAATTCTACGGAGCCAGACACTTCTTCTTCTATGAATCGGTTTGCACCAGACTTCCTACGAGAGATTCAAGAAGACAAATGGGATAACGAGAGTGAAGTTGCCCCTCCCTTTGAACTTGTGGATGACGCACACGACCAATTCCCACAAGACATCCCATCTATTTACGGGGAACATGAGAGCGCTCAGTCTCATGAGAGATTGGACTTTGAGTCTAATTCCATACAAGAGCTACCCCACTTCACATGCCCATGTGAAGGATAAAGGCTTGAAAGCAGGAGATCTAGTCTTAGTCTATACACTAAAACAACACGCGAGGAAGCTAGAAAAGAGAGGCTACGGACCTATGATCATCAATAGGATCTCCACAAGTGGAGCAGTACAACTGGCCACATTAGAGGGTGATGTTCTCCCTAACTATATTAGTGGTTGCAGAGTCAAGTTGTATCAGGAACCCCTCATGGAGGAAATGCTCAGCCGACTCAACACTGCTAAGAAACGCAAAGAGGAAGAAAAGCGAGTTCGAGAAGAAGCTCAAGCAGAAGCTTTAGAACGCATCAGAAGGATGAAATTACGAAGGCAAGGTAGAGAGCAGCCTAGGACAAATGACCATGCAGATCAAGGATATCATATGGCAATGTGTGCAGTCGCAGGAACCAGCTCACATAGGATAACTGATCGACGTCCTTTCGTAACCCTAGAGATAGGACAAGGAAAGAGTGCAAGGACCGTAAGAGCCTTGATTGACTCAGGTGCAGCCACTAGTGCTGTTAAGTTGTCTTACTGTCAAGAGTTGCAGTTACTTGTCAATCCTGTGGAAGCATATCTCATAGGATTGGGAGGCGTGGAAACCCCTTGCATGGGCGAGGTGGAACTTCCCCTCTACATTCACGATGAGGAAATGACAGTTAAAGTACTAGTGTATCAAGATGAGGATCTCACTGAACCTCTCGTCTTGGGTCAAGATTGGATCAATGACCAAGCAGTCAATCTAAACCTAAGAAGTGGACTTCTCCAGGTTTGGGTCAATCATAGTCGAGTTACAGTAGAATTAGACAATGGAGCACTCAAGGAACTAGGAAAGGCATAGACTCCTGGTCCTTCCAGGGGTACACATGAAGATGACCATGCTGTTCTTGTTCGAAACCCTGTGTTGCAGATGAATGATATTTGCAAAAAAGGAGTCAGGGATGCAACGGAACTCCCTTCTTTTCCAAAGGCCAGAAGGAGGCAGCAACCAAAGGTGGATCAAAGGCAGAAGAAGCAGAGTACTACCTATGTCCGAGATCAAAAGTACCTGCTCAGCAGAATGTCCCAGAAAATAAACCATGTGTGGGTGCGGAAAGGCGAACAACCGGTTGCACCACCGTCAACGACACGGGCGAAGTTTCTTATTAATAACCAACAACATGACATTAATAAGAAGTCTTGCAGAAATTCTCCTGCTAATGTGAAATCTATTTGGGTGCCCAAGAAGTCGATGAAGGCAAGCCCACAATCACGACAAATTTGGGTGCCTAAGGCTTGCTTGAGGGCACAAGTAGCTACGTCGAGGCCACAACCTAAACAGCATAACGCAGCTACGCATACTGCCAGTATTCACTCGTTCTCAACGCTCAAGAACACACCAACACCCAAGAGCGTGCATGTAATCAATTGTAAATGGGTCCCTAAAAAGCCTCATTTTCAAACCGCGACACCGAGAAAGCTCTCTAGAGTCTCTACGAAACCGAAGGCAAAGCCCATCCACTGCATTTGGCAGCCTAAGACCTGTAATAAACCCCCGACCCCAATTTGTAAATTCATCCCCACTTACTAACTTCATTAGTCTCCTAGGACTACCCAAGCATTAACTACACACACGTGCACCGAACACTTACTAACCCATTATTCGCTCCCGACCCTCATGTTAATACGTGATGGGAACAACAACGGTCCTCCTTTGTCCTGTACAATATTAACACATGTTTGTATATTCTCACAGAGACAGACAGCAAGAAGTAAAATGGCAGATACAGTAGGAACTAGCTCCCAGGCAGGCTCCAGCCCACAAGTGGTGGACATCGAAAGTCTTCCAGTCGAGGAGGAGTTAAAGGAAAGACCAGCGGCATTACGGGCATTGCACGCCATACCAATTCAGAATCCTCCGCAGGGTCACACAATGCCGGTGGGCAAAACCTCACATTGGTTCAGTGACGTTGCTGGCCCCCTGGGTGAAGGCACGTATATGTGGGAGTCCGAAGTCGAATTCAATGGACGATGGGGCCGATACCATTTCTTTACCAGGGAATTTGAAAGGCTACAAAATAACGAAGGACTGAAGCCGATCTGGAAGAAGGCAGGGCTTTATGACTACTTCAAGTCCCAACTACCAAAGCCAGATTTCCTAAGATGCTCATATCTAATTAGTACCCTCACCCCCAGCAAAGACAAGAAAGGATACAGCTCCTTTGTGCTCCCATCACTCACAAGAGGCAACGAGCTGAAGCGTTTCCGCTTAACTATCAATCTGGTAAGAGAAGCACTCGACATGCAGGGAATGCACATTCCAACAGAGAAAGAGACAATGGTTCCAGACAACATGAAGAACAGGAATCTGACAAAGCTGAAGGACATGGTTGCAATGACACCCACAATCGCCATCCACTTACGTATGGTCATGCAACATTTCGCCTTCCCCGCGCAGGATAGGTTCACAATGCCTCCCAAAAAGATCTGGTTTAGCCTCTACCTCGCGGATGCTTTTGAGTTGACCATCAATATGCCCCACTGGATTATCGACCAGATTCATATGGCTCATCAGAGATGGTATAAGAAGCAAAGATCTGTATTGTATGGTTGTTGTGCACTCACAAGAATTGTATACAGATGTCTCGCCTATGATGTACCGGTGCAAAGGGCTCTGATCTGGTCCAGAGCTCAGGAATTTCAACGCAGATTGTCAGCTGTAGGGCCTCCCTCTAAGAAGATGAGAGGCACCGTCCAGATGCCTTGTGCACAAGCTCGCGGTGCAACCCTGACGCCTGAGACCACCCCAAGACTCCCCCGACGAGTGCAACCGTTTACTATCAGGCTACCCAGGCACAGCACAGATGGCCCCAATCTTGTATTCCCACCAGTACCGACTGATCTGGAGTTCCCGCATGGGTTCACTCTAGAGGACTTAACCGACGAAGAAGTTGCACGAATCATAGAAGCTGTAAATGCAGAAGTTGAAGAAGAGCAAGCCAGTGGACAGCAAACTGCCCCAGACCAAGCACAGCCCAACCAACCAGACGTAGTCAACGTGGACACTGAAGAAGAAGCTCATGGGGAGACACGGGGCGGACACTCAGAAGCAGAAGAACAAGAGTATGATCCAGAAGCCCTACAAGTACTGGAAGGTGCCCCCGCCTACACTAGCGCATTAAAAAAGCTTTACGATACAATGAACCGAGTTCAAGAGAAACACAGGCTCTCATTAGCTGCGGGTAAAGCTCTCATGAACCAGATTCTGGAGGAGGAAGGTGTGGACGAGCAATACCGTGCCACCTTGGAAATGATATCAGATGCTTTAGGAGTACCAGAAACGGTGCATACCGCACTAGTGCACTCACGAAGAACAGAGAGAAGATATGGAAGACGCCCCCCACGCACGGGAAAACAAATGAATGTATTAGGATCAGGACCACAAGGCACCCCCACAACCACTGGCACGACACACACAGTTCACGACACCGAGGAAGCCCACACATCGAGTGCACCCCCATCACCTCCCTTGCCACCTTCTCCCCCACATCGACCTCATTCACCTCCCTCTACCACTGTAACCTCCACTATCACCACCTCTGAAACCACTACACACACCAACGCACAAACCATCAGCCAACCCACACACTCTACTCCCACTGAAAACATAAGTCTAACTACAGCCACGGTACACCTCACCACCCCGAGCACACTTCCTAGCAGTTCACAATTACACACACCTCTATACACATTCACAACCCTCACCGCTACCACAATCCCCATGTTCACAGTCACTCCCACCACGAACCCCACTTTCATGGAGGTGTCACCCACCTCTGCACCTCTCCCATCCCCCATGTACCCCCAATCTCCCATCCCTCCACCTCCCCCCTCACCCGTCCCGAGTACTGCATTCACAACCCCCTTTCCCTTTCCCTACCCCTCTGCATTCAATACTATTCCTCTCGGTAACTTATTTAATAATATGCATCAATGCATGGCCCAACTCCAGCAACATTACCAACACTTGGACGACCAACATACAAGGCTCTTCCAACGCCACGAGGATCTCCAAGCAAGATGTAGGGATCTTGAAGAGCAGAAGCAGCAATTAGAACAGCAGCACGTGACATTACAGGAGCAATACGCAAAATTAGAAGCCAACCCACCTCAAAGAGATGACGAAGAACGACGACATATGGACGAGCTGCTCCATTCTTAGATCACGGAAAACCTGAAACTTCGACGGAACTTGGGCCTCCTCCGCAAGCATATGTCGACCGCGTTAGAAGAGAATAAGAGATTACAGAAACAGAACGAAGAAAACCTGGAAGCGGCCATGGAGGGTTCCCCACAAGAGATTGACCCAGAACGATTCAAGGCGATACCCTCTGAGAATATGCAGGTGGTGTTAGAAACTCATGCAGACTTAATGGAGGCCCATGCCGCTTTAGAAAAAGAAAGAGATGAGTTACGAAGACAGTTGGCCACTCGACAGACAGAACCCAGCCCGAGCATAACCGCAGAAGAAACAGTTGAAGAGATCATTAAACTCCGGGCCGAACTTGAGGAATTACGCAGCAAGGTCATGCAATATGAGCGTCAGCCCTCCCCTCTGGTAGACCCCGAGCCTGACGACCTGGTGCCAATTGAAGTAGAAGAAACATTTGAGGATCCCTATGTACCAATGCCAACACCAGGTGTTGCAGAGCCAAAGAGCGCACAAAGCAGAGAAAAAGACGGGCCCCAAAATTTTTCCGATTTGGACCAGAGATTTTTGTAACATATTCATTTTTGTAATATATTCCCCTTGTAAAGGCACTAGAGGAGTCCTCTAGATGCATTCCCATAGAAGAATAGAAGCTTATCCATGTAAAATAGTAGGAAATTAGCTCTTAGGGAATAAAGTGCCGGTCACTTGTGTGAAAGGACCAATTTTAGGGCACTAGTATATAAGTCAAAATCTGACTCATTGTAAGAACTTTTTGCCATTGTGAGAATAGAGAGCTCAGATTTTCGAATTTGTGTCTTCTTCACTCTGTATCTTCTTCTTCGTGAGCTTGTATGCATGTGTATTGCTTGGAAAGAGTGCTTGTGAGTGTTGTCTATCCATGAGAGTGATTATTTGCTGGAGGTAATGTGTGTGCGAGGTGTGGGAAGTGCTGAAGTGTAGGAAAGATTTCCCGCGACTCAGTATTTTGCCCATAACTTGAAGTAGGAGCGTCAGAATTGAGTGAAACCACTGCCATTGGATGCGTCTTCTCGAGAGCTTCGAAACGCATATGCTATTCGCTATATTTGAAGCTCGGAGCTGGGAGAAAAGTCCAAAATACTGACGGCTGCTGCACCAAGTATCGTTTCGCCATAACCGACAGTTGAAGCTCGTTTGGATAAGTATTAGTCTTGCTTGCATTCTTGAGTTATCCATTTGCATTGACCATTACATGATTGCATGTCCTCATACACTCGGCTAGGTTTGTATACTCTTTGGATTGATATTTAAAAGCGTGTATCCCCACTATATGCACTTGAGAGGAGATGGAGGTGTAGTCTCTGTCGCCGCAAGTCCCTAGGTTGGTTCCTAGGTCAACACACTTTTTGGCGCCGTTGCCGGGGAGTAACGAATCAAACCGAGACATTCGTGTGATGGTAAGTAGCTTTTTGAGTTGAAGCAAGAGGAGGAGTGGAAAATTTCTCTTCTTTGGTAAGTCAGTTTCAGCCGCACTTGCTACTTCTCATTCTTGGAGTGTGTGTAGTGAGTTGTTAGTTTAGGGAAGTGAGTGGTAAGAGGAGAGTAGGAAGAGTAAGGGAGTAGATTAGAGTAGCCTTCACCTCTTGTCTTTTTGCTTCATTTTCAGTAGATAGGAAAAAACCAAGTATAAAAGCCAAAAAACTTCATTTTGCAAATCACTTGTGTGAACAAGTATCGCGTGTTCCTGTGTCGAGTATCGCGCAGATAGCAGAGATCGTGGTGAGCCAAACAAGCAATAGGGAAGAGTTCAAAGCAAGGGAGTTTGACCAAGAGATCATAGGTGACACCAAGGTAAACTAAACTACCCAATTGATCAAAAATTCTTAGCATTTCAACCTAGGAAAGGAAAAACGATCTGCGCTGTGTATCGTTTGGGCTCTCAGGGGGTTAAAACTTGTTTGTTGATTGATACAGTGGGTAAGGGTGAGAGAGAAGAGGTAGTTGAGCAAGGGGGAAAAATCAAAATCTTAAAAACCTCTACAAAAATTGAAATAGGGTCAAGTATCGTCTTTGCTCCCACGGTTGAAGATCGCGATACTTGTCAAGTATCGTGGACTCCTGTGGTTGAGTATCGCGATATTTCCCTAATATCGGTATCGTCTCGATCAGAGATCGTTTGAGCTCAAAGATCGTGTATCGTTGGCTCAAGTATCGTGTTCCAGAGATCGCGATACTTGCCAAAGATCGTCGATCGTTTAGGTCAAAGGTCGGTATCGTTTCGGTGAGATATCGTTTGGCCAAGTATCGGTATCGTCTGGTCTTCAGCGATCGCGATACCTAACAAGTATCGTGTATCGTTGTAGTCAGCGATCGCCGGCCAGAGATCGTTTTCCAAAGATCGCGATACCTAGGAGAGATCGGTATCGTTTCGTTTCAAGTATCGGTATCGCCTAGTCATCAGCGATCGCGATACTTAACAAGTGTCGTGTATCGCCTCGGCCAGAGATCGTTTTGACCCAAAGGTCGTGTATCGTTGGGTCAGAGATCGCTCAATCCAAATATCGTTTGGTCGTGTATCGTTTGGTGCTAGAGATCGTGTATCGTTTGGTCCAAGTATCGTGTATCGCGTCTCAGAGATCGCGATACTTACCAGAGATCGTGTATCGTTAGACCAAGTATCGGGTGAATCAGATATCGTGTATCGCTTTGTGCTAAGTATCGTTTGTCTGGAGTAGTATCGGTATCGTTTCATTTCAAGTATCGGTATCGTTCAGTCTGCAACGATCGCGATACCTAACAAGTATCGTGTATCATTTTAAATCAGATATCGTGTATCGTGTAGTCCAGAGATCATTTTTGGTCCAGAGATCGTGTATCGTGGACTTTGGGAACCAAGTATCGTGAGTTGAAATTCTTGCTTCTGTCTTTTTCCAGCCTAATTTTTCCTAGAATTTTAAGACATAGCTTGGAGTTCTAGAAGCCAGAGGTTAGCAAGGGCTGATTTGACTTTTTAAGTGGATGAACCTGAGATCCGGAAGAACCCTAGGAAGCCGAAGAAGTGTAATATCTTCTGTAGGGAGTGTAGCAGAGCCAAGTAATCGTTCACATTATACCGAGGCCTCTAGTGAGTCAGAGGAAGAAATTCCCATGGCTTCCGAGGACATGCAAAACACAGTGCCCATGATTGGCATGATGTCCATCATTGAGGGTGAATACAGAACTTCCTTAGAGTATGTGAGCACTAACCACCATGAGATCCCTATCTATTTGGATGGTCTAAACAGATCAGTGGCCAGACTGAGGAAGGCTTCAGAGGCCTACATAGTGCCAAGACCAGCAGTTAAGTACATAGGAGGACTGTACATGGATAAACAAGATATTCATTACATGGTCACGGAACACCCTGAAATCATTAATGAACGTGGCGAGGAAAATAACACTTCAAGTTTAAATGGACATGGAACTGAGGAACAAGTGACCACTCCTAGAGGTAGATCGACAATTACTAAGCTTTGGAGAGGAGACTTAGTTCCCCAGGATGACACTCTAATAGATGTGTATTTGATCAATGGGATGGAGCACCTGCTCAGAGCCCACTCTTCTATTTGGGAAGCTGCTCCTAATCCAGTTACCATCTATGAGTTACAAGACCCTGAATTCCCCACCATCATCACATATTTGGATAAAAATCAGAGAAGATATTGGCCCTTGACAGACTTAGAGAGAGCTGAGTTGAAATATCAGAACATTCCAGTGTTCCCCCCAAGGGACCAAGCAACCACTTCAAGAAACCCACATGGAACGTCCCAGAATGATTCATTTCAACCGTCGGGCCAAACGCAACAAACACAACAAACACATCAAACTCAAATTCCGGTCAGACCACATGTGCAGTTTGCAATGCCTGCAAATAACCCTAATTACCGACCTCAACCAACGATTGACCCAAGACATGGAATTCCTGCCCCAGTCAGACCTCCAGTAGCAAGAGGACCAGGCATACCAATAGGAAGACCAATTTTCCCAGTAATGCCTAGACCCCCTGAAGCAGGAAGAAGATTAAGACCAATTCAAGTTGCCAAATGCATGAGAAATCACTATGATGGTTCTAGTGAACCCTATAATCATATAGCAGAATTTAAACAAGTAGTTAGAGCCGAGCAGGTAGATGACTTCATGATTCAATATGAATCCTTTGGCCTTACCTTGTCAGACACAGCCCTGGCCTGGTTTCAGCCATTGGATCCAAATACCTTTCAGAACATGGATCAAGTGTATCAAGAAATGATTGAAGAATTTACGAAGTCTGGAATCAAGAACAATTCTTCGTCATTAATCCACAGCTTCAAGCAAGCTCCAACTGAATCAGTCAGATTGGCAGCCAGGAGATTCAAGCAGTATGTGGATAGATGTCCCGTAGAGGAGAGACCAACACAAAACAAGATGGTATCATTGTTCTTAGAAGGACTATTGAACGGAACCTTGAGGTCGTTAGTGTACGTGAAGAGAGTTCAAACTCTGCAAGAGTGTATGAAGGAATGTATAGACCTAGAAGATAACCTTGCAGGAGATTTGAAAATACCCCAAGGAAGTGTGAAAAGTGAAGAGTCATCAAATAGCACATCGAACCCTACAAACAACATTGAGGAAATTGCTGACTTGCTAGCAAAAAAACTAAATATGCAAGGACAGAGGAATTACCCCACCAATCCTATGAGAATGCCTATGCTTAGAAGATGTATGCAGTGCGGAGGGGATCATCCTTCTCACTTGTGTACTAGAGGAGTAGTCCCACCACCTGCCTATGTTCCTCATAGACCCTCTGTCCCAGGATCACTGCAGTATTGCAGCATAGAGCAGAGATACACAAATCATAGCACAGAGAACTGCCCTTACAATAGGCAGACCAGACCCACCCAGCCTTATGTGAGACCATATGGATATCCGCAGAACCAGCAGGGAGGAGAAGCCCTCAGATATCCATCATATCAGCCGCAGGCACCCATGCCACGACCATACGCCTACCAGGGATATACACAGCCTCAACCAGTGCTAGGACAACAACCGCCCCACCCTCAGAACGTTGTCCCAGTTAAGATAGCGCAGCCAGAGGAAAACTTAGAAAGGGCCATAGTGCCAGCAACACCGTTGACTAGTAGTGAACCCTATGACTCATTTTATGAACCTAGTCAAGGAACATACCCAGGTTATGAGAGCTCAACAATGGAATATGGACAACAATACGACCCATATGCTTATGGCATGGAGACGCCGGAGAATGCATACAACTACGAGCAAGATTATGTACCATTAATGTACACAGCTCCTAGAGCAACCATGCCACCTCGACCAATGAATAGACCACCTGCACCTAGAGGACCATGCTACAGATGTGGAGGTGACCACTATATCAGAGAATGTACCTTACCGAACCCACCACCACCACAACGAATCTGGGAAGGATACTGTAGCGATTGTGGTAAGGAACATCTTTTCAGAGATTGTCATAAGAACCCAAACAAAGTCACACCCAACGTACAGATTAACGTGATAGAGGTAATTGAGTCCTCAGGGAGTGATAAGGAGTACACTATACCTTTAAAAGCCATAACGAGAGCAAAGGCTAGAGAAAACCCTGAAAAAACCGAAGAAAATAATCAAAGTGACAAAGAGGGAAATACACCCATCCCTCACAGAGTAGAAGACTCAGAAGAACCAGAAAAAAGTATCACCAGTAAACGATCCCAAAAATGGAAGCAAAGGAGAGACAGGATAAAAGAAAAAAAGTTAATACAAAAGAAGGAAAATGAAAAAAGTAAACAGAAATCAACAGAAGAGGCACAAGTGGAAGAAGACAATAAAAAGGAAAATAAAATGGAGGAAGAAAAGAAGGAGGTAGAATCGGTATTAGCAGACACAATGCCTGAAGATTTAGCGATGTGGATTCAGGCATACAAGGAGAGAATTAAAGCCGGACCTACCATAGAACAACATGAGAGAGAATATCCGAGAGGTGATCTAGAGAAGGAAAGATTGGAAATCTGCAGGAAATTGATAGAAGTTGCCCAACAAACGTTGGAAAAACCCACATCACCATTACCAAACAACCGAATTGGCGAAGAAAAATTTCAAGAGTGTCTAAACAATCAGGGAAAGCCTAATGTAAATAGACCTCTGGACAATGAAATTGGTGTTGAAAGAAAGGAAGGATCCATAGTCCCTGAAACAGAAGGAGACTGGACTAAGGATTTATGGGCGCGAGTTCAAGAGGACAAATGGAAAAAAATAGAGGGAATGGAACCGCCCTTTGAAGAACTGAAAGCAGAAAACGAAATGGAAGATTCAATACCTGAGCTTAATTCAGAAGAAATTTTTCCAATGGATGCAAGTGACAAAGAAGCCGAAGACGATGTAAAGGAGCTACCTAATTACACCGGGGAATACGAGCACAACTCAGAATTGTATCGCATTCCATCAATACAAAGACGGAAAACGAATCCATCAGTTCAAACATCGGAAATCATACAACGCCTTAGAGAGGTGAAAATCCCATGTACCTTAACCTTCGAAGAACTGTTAAAGGTAAAACCACATCTAAAAGAAAAATTGATCGATCAATGGGAAGTCAAGGAAGAAAAGAAGGAGGTAGATGACGAATTAAAAACGGTGAGAATTCCAGTGGATAAAGTAGGAGACTTTAGTGAAGGAGATGAAGGAAACACCTGTCTTCCAATCACCTATAGGGGTTACACAACCAAGGCCATATTAGATTCAGGAGCTGGTGTAGGCATTGCTACCAAAGAAATTTGGGAGAAATGGGGAAAACCAGCGTTGAGACCAACACGTATGAAAATTCAAATGGCTGATGGACATACAGAAAGACCCTTAGGATTGTTGGAACGAGTAGTCTTCACTACGTGCGGAGTGGAATTCGAGCATACCTTAGCAATTTGTCACTTTGAAAGGCCGAGCAACTATGAGATGATCTTGGGAAGGCCATTCATGAGACAGCTAAAGGTAGTACAAGATTGGGGAAAAGATGCAGTGTACCTACAACACGCAGGAGTCACCACTAGGATCAACCTACATACGTATGCATATCAAGATGTACCACCTCTGCAATGGAATCAAATCCATAAAGAGGAAGACGATCAATCGATTCATAGTGCAGGTTCTAGTGACCAATCCTGGATGAACGAGGACACTCATCTATGGATATGCCAAGCGGCAAAAAAGGAAGAAGAGAGAAGAAAGAGTTGGCAGCAAAAACAAGGCATAGTGAGATCGGTACAAGATCCAGCTTATATGCCACAAGTATTCCCAGACGAGGAGTTCGAACCTCATGGTTGGATGGAAATCTTAGCCACCCTCGATGTATGTGTAAACGAAGAAGTGGTAACTATGAACGAATGTATTGACGAGGAGGGTTATGACATTAGTCTGTATATGGTAGTCCTTCAGGAAGCAGGAGAAGGAGAAGTATTTGAGAAAGATTGGAAGGAGGACTACGAGAGCATTGAAATGGAGCAAGAACCCAGGGATCTAGGAATTAGTACCACAAATATGGACATCACTGCCGATGAACAACATGAGGATCTCACACAAAAGGAAGAATTAGAAGTTGAAAGGGAGTTGGAAGACGACGATAATAAGCTTCAAGACCAATTTGAAGTACCAGCTCATTTCAAAAAATATGAAATAGAAGAGAGGAAAATTGCTATTCAAATGCCTAAAAGAGAGGCACAACCGGGAATAGCATATGATAATAAAGAGCAGACCAAAAAAATAGTTGTAACCATGGAAGGAGGAGAGGAACGATGTACTTTCATAGGACAGGATGTCTCAGACGAAGAAGAACGAGAGCTAATTCAACTCATAAGAGAATATCGGGATGTCTTCGCTTGGACTTATAAGGATTTAAAAGGAGTAGATCCATCTATATGTGCGCATAGAATCCCCATGACATCCGAAGCCAAACCTTCCAAACAGAGACCCTACACTTATAATGAGGTATATTCAGCCAAGATAAAAGAAGAAATAGATAAATTGTTGGATGCTGGATTCATATATGAGATAGAACACACAGAATGGGTATCGCCATTAGTGGTAGTGCCCAAGAAAAACGGAAAATTGAGAGTGTGCATAAATCTGAAGAAGGTGAATGCAGCCACTATACGTGATAGCTACCCATTACCGATTACTGACCATCTATTGGAGAGGGTAGCAGGTAAAGCGGTCTATAGCTTCCTAGATGGTTTCTCTGGATACAATCAGGTGGCTATTGCGACTGAGGACCAACACAAGACAGCTTTTGCCACTGAATGGGGTGTGTATGCATTCAGAGTGATGCCCTTTGGACTCACTAATGCACCAGCTACCTTCCAACGATTAATGTGTCACGTTTTTAAGGAATTCTTGAAAAAAAGCATGGAAGTGTATGTGGATGATCTTTGCACATATTCCAATCAAAGACCCGATCACATACCGGAATTAAGGAAGATATTCAACAAATGTAGACAGTATAGAGTCTGCTTAAACCCAGAAAAATGTGTCTTCATGGTACGACAAGGCAAAATACTAGGACACATAGTTTCTAGAAATGGGATATCGACTGATGAGGATAAGATTAAAGTCATATTGGACTTACCAAGACCCAAGAATGCAAAAGAAGTGCAAGCCTTTATGGGACATTGTGGATATTACCGTAGGTTTATTCACATGTATGCCATAATAGCCAAGCCCTTATACGGTCTATTGACTCAGTTCACATGGACAGACGAGTGTGAGAAGGCCTTCAACGAGCTTAAAAAGAGGCTGAGCACAGCCCCAATACTAAAGTCACCCAACTGGAATAAGCCTTTTCATATTCATGTTGACGCTTCGAATTTTGCAATTGGATGTATCCTAGCACAACCGGCTGATGAGGGAAAGCTTGACCATCCAATCGCTTATGCGAGTAGACAATTAAACCAAGCCGAACGAAATTACACAACTACAGAAAGAGAAGGCTTAGGAATGGTTTATGCAGTCAAGAAGTTTAGACATTACCTCTTAGCCAACAAATTCAAATTCTTCATAGACCATCAAGCTTTGTTGTATTTAGTCAATAAACCTTGTAGCACAGGAAGGTTGGTGCGATGGTTCTTGTTACTAATGGAGTTTGATTTTGAGGTAATAGTCAAAAAAGGAAACACACATGTGAGGGCAGACCATCTTTCTAGGTTAAAACACGGAGAGCCACCGAGCGGAGTTCCTGATGATCTGCCAGACACTTATCTATTTAACCTGGAAGTATGTCCTCAGTGGGCAGAAAAGTTGATCCCGATACTCACACATGGACCTAACGATGGGATCACGCCAAACGGAAAGCAAGATCTTTGGAGGACTAAAAACCTTCACATTATTGCTGGAAGTTTGTACCACCAGGATTCAAGCGGACTGTTGATGAGATGCGTGGAGGAAGATGAACAAAACATGTGGCTTCAGAAAGCTCACATAAATCAATGGAATACTCACTTGGACGCAACGGGAACATGGCAAACACTCAAAAGATTCGGCATATATTGGCCAACCATGCAACGAGATGCTCATCATTATGTGTCAAACTGTCAGACCTGTCAAGAACAAATCCCAGGAGAGAACTCTACGTTATGCTATTCTACAATAGCACCAAGGTGGAGCATGCCTTTAGTAAAGTTCTTGAAAACTCGAGAGTACCCTGACGGAGCTACCATAGCAAGAAAACGTGCTCTTGAAGAACAGAGCAAGGATTATGTCATCCTAGGAAAGCAACTCTTTAAACGCGGAAAGGATAACCAACTAAGGTTGTGCATTCATGAGAATGAATATCTCTCAGTATTAGAAATGGCACATGCAGGAGCTGCGGGAGGACATTTCTCAGCAGATAGAACGGTCAAGATGATCCTCTTTGCAGGCCTGTGGTGGCCAACTCTACATATGGACGCAGAGACATACGTGAGAAGCTGTGAAACATGTCAGAGAGCAAAATATCCTATTAGAAGAGATGACATGCCCTTAAGACCCATGGTTTGTGCAAGAGCCTTTACCAAATGGGGAATTGACTTCATAGGACCCATCAATCCACCAGCCAGAGGATCACATGCAGAGTACATCATAGTAGCCACCGACTACTTGACTAAGTGGGTAGAAGCAAAAGCCACTAAAAAGAATGATGCTCAAACTACAGCAAAATTTCTCTTTGAGCACATATTCACACGCTTTGGACTACCGATTGAGATAGTAAGTGATCGAGGAACGCATTTCTTAAACGAAGTCATTGAATCGCTAATGAATGAGTTCTTAGTGATTCATAAAAAATCAGCCCCTTACCACCCTCAAGCTAATGGGCAAGCTGAAAGTTCCAACAAAGTACTTTGTACTATATTGACAAAGATTGTCAATAATGGAAGGTCAGATTGGGACAAGCAATTGCATCACGCAATTTGGGCCTTCCGAGTGGCATATAAAACGGCCATTGGAACTACACCATTCAACCTAGTGTATGGGCAAAATGCAATTTTGCCAATTGACTTCTTAGTGCCTACATTGAAAGTAGCCCAGCAGTATGAGTGGAACGGTCATGAATTATCTCAACAATTAGATCAAATTGAAAAGTTGCATGAGACTAGATTACAAGCGGTAGCAGGCATCTATGCCGCCAAACGGAGACAAAAGGCTTATTATGATGCACATATAAAAGACAAGGGACTGAAAGAAGGCGATTTAGTCCTAGTATACACCCTCAAACAACACGCAAAGAAGCTTCAAAAACGCGGATATGGACCCATGATTATCAATCGAATTTCCACTAGTGGTGCAGTCAATCTCGCCACACTAGACGGAGATATTCTTCCCAACTACATCAGTGGTTGCAGAGTGAAAAGATTTATGGAGCCTCTAACGGATCAAATGTTAGAACGACTCTTAGGAGCTCAGAGTAGAAAAAAGGAAGAAGAACGCATACGCGAAGAAGCGAGGCAAGAAGCCCTAGAACGTATCAGAAAACGGAAAGAGTGGATGAGGGAAAGAGACGAGAGATATCGAGTAGGACAAGAGCTCATCCCTATGGCTAATTTTAGAGCCACTGATAACTCAGGCCAACAAAGAAGACAACCTTATTTGAATCTGGGAGCAGGACGAAAAGAGTACCACTTAGTGGATGCTCTTATAGACACAGGAGCAGCAATAAGTTGCATTAGATTTTCCTTGTCTCAGAGACTTAAAGAGGAGTTACGCCCATCGAAGGCACAACTAATTGGAATCGGAGGGAAAGTTACTCAATGCATAGGTGAGATCACCCTACCTTTACACATGGGGAACAACACAATGGAGCAGAGACTTTTAGTATGCCAGGATCAAGATTTACTTGAAGATGTTGTATTAGGACAAGATTGGATTTACGAATATGAGGTGACCATTCAATTGGCTTTAGGATACATCTCGGCCAAGATAGGACATCGTGAGGTATTTAGTCTGCTAGACGAACGACCACTCAAAACCACTAATATAGAGACAACAGTTCATCCCAATGAACAAAGTCATGATTGTCTGTTCACTAGCACTTCAGAAACCTCATCTTCAAGTCCTACATGTGAGGACACATTGAATTCTGAGTGCATATCCAATAGTCCTTTAGAAGTTCCTTCCTCAAGTATTTCTTATGATAATGAAGTGAATTCTGTGTGCATTCCATCTTTAAGTGTTGAGAGTCACAAGAGTGCACATGAACCTGCAATCAAGCCCAGTGACACACAATGCACAAAAGAGAATATTCCTTTGAAGGAATTAAAGTCTACACCCATGAGAGTATACCCCATTCCACTTTCTACACTAGCTTGGATAAGGAAGGATCAAAAGAAGGCATATCTTCAGCAACAGACAAGTCATCGACATCAGTGTGTCCAATCGAATAAGAAGACTAAGAATTTTGCGCACTACAGTCAACCTCGACTCAAGAGCATTTGGGTTCCGAAGAAAGTGACAACTGCACAACCGGATCGAACACAAATATGGATCCCAAAGGCATGTACTCCAAAGGCGATCGAACATCCTCATAAGGGCAATCACCATCAACACGGTCCACAAGCACACCAGCCAAGAAAGAGGACCTATTGGAGAAAGAAGGAGTCTGCAGCTGCAACTCAAGGAAGACCGAAATTCCAAAAGCAGATAGAGCAAACGCACTATAAGGGAAGAATCACATTTATCACGAAGGTTCCGAAGGAAATACATCCCCAAAGAGTGAACCAAATTTGGGTACCGAAAGACAAGATAGGAGGCATAAAGCAAACAACTACTTCCAATTGCACACATGCTGAGCTATCAATATCCAAAGTATGCACGATAGGGCCACATTACAAGGCCAAGCATTCGGCACAATCTTCTTCTATTTCGAAATAGTCAAGCACATTCTCCCTTTGGAAATAGGAGAGCACTTGTAAATACACCAACACGAATACTATAAAAATAATAACCGCTTCGGCTAGGAACTAACTTTTCTGTTTTCCTTTCAGATGAAAATATAAAAATATCCAAAAATGTAACAATCCAGGTATTACCTTTCTCACACCCACGGGAAAGGGACGACACTATTCACTCGGAGCAAGATCGAGCTTAAGAGAAATAAAGAAGGATTTCTGATCATATATGGCCACTAATTCACCCTCTATATTGAGTGCAGATGTCGTCTACCAATTCTGAAGCCACACAAGAGGAAGAAGTCCAGCCTTTCCCGCTCGAATCAATTACAAAAGCAAGAGGTCACTGGTTCCGGGATGACCAACCAGTGTCAGATCTCATCTTCATGGCAACAATAAAAATTATGGACAGGGATCATTGCTTCCCTATCATGTCACAAGATTTCAAAACGATAATACAAGGACTACCACATATTGAAGATGTATGGGCCCAGGCAGGATTAGAGGCATTTCTCAAATTGCCTATTTATGTTCCAGACTTCCAAAGATGTACACAAGTCATGAATACTATGCAGCCTGCGGCAACAAAGATATCAATTCCAGAAGCACAGGTATTGGATAAAGTAGGCAGATGGAAAACGATTCAATTCACGCATGAATTGATCAATAAAGCTTTTGGATGGAATCAAGAGGGCATTACTAATGTTAAGGACGAGTGCCATGATCCCAAGAAGAGATCATTTTTTGATATAAACCGAATTGACTTAGAAGATGCTGTTCGATTGGTGCATCAACACTTTTGTTTCCCAAGCATGCACAGGTACACAGCTCCACAGAAGATAATAGTTCAATTACTATCTCATGCCATGAGACAGATAGGCAACAAGGTAAATCTGACAGGATATGTTCAAGAAAGATTATTTGAAGCCCAGAAAAAGTGGGGCCAGAAAAAGTTTTTGAATGGTAGTTCTGCATTGACATTATTGATATATGAAGCGTTAGACATGAAGAACTGTTTAAGGGAGATGCCTACCTCCGAAGGATTAGCGAAATATGTGAAATCCGCCACAGTTCCCAAAAAGAAGAAAATTACTACAGGCATTGAAGAGGCAGGAACCAGTTCTCAGCCACAAATGAGAGGTACAAAACGCCTACGGGAGGAGGAAGCTCAGGCTACACCTCAATCAAAAAGGACACATATATTGCCAACAATACCGATAGTCCAAATGCCAATAACCAAGAGAGATCTTTCCGCCGCCCTCGAAGAAACACACCAGTATATGCGAGGGCAGGTGAATCTTAATGTCCAAGGACATCATTATAGACAAGCAAGTCAAGCTAAACAGCAGCAAAGCACCGAGAGAACACCACAACAGGCTGGAAGATACAAAGAGCTGGGCATAGATGATTCCAGTACCGACATGGAATCCAGTCCTGAGAAAGATACCCTAGATACTGATATCAGGACAGAGACTCAGGAAGACGAAGGACCAGAAATCAATCAAATGGAAGTGACGCCAGACAACCAAGCGAAGGATAAAGAAATTGAGAAGGTTGATGACCCTGAGCATGTCATTCAGTTGAATGACACTACAAAAATAAACATCAAAGAAGCTCCAGTCAGTGAGACATACGTAAAACCACCTATCAAAGAGGAAGAAAGAACCCCAGTAAGAAAGGAAGCGGAGGAGCTACAAAATAAAGAACAAATTATAATCGAGGTGCCAGAGGATACACCTCAAGGAAACAAAGAAGACATGGTGGCTGAGCCAAGCATTCAACTTCAGATTAGGCAGCCCCATGATGCCACTTTACATATCGCTCAAGGTAAAGATGTAAATACAGGTGAAGCACCGAGTATACCAACAACATGGTTGAATGTTGATGTGGCACAGTTGAAGCCTGTAGTCAAACAGATGATTCAGACGGCCATGGACACTCAACAACAGATGATGGATATCGACACAGAATATGACAGGGCCATGAGGGAAAGAAGTCAGTTCCAAATAATGAGCGAACAACTGTCATCACAACTCATCCAGGCACAGAAGGAGTTAACGGCCAAAACCACTGTGTTGCTTGAAAATCAAAGGCAATATGAATCGTTAATCGCTCAGCACCATCAACTACAATCACAGCTCGCAACTCTCCAAAGATTATATGATACAAGCGAGGCTGACAAAGCACGAATGAAGGCAAGAAGCACTATGCTTGAAACACAGTTGAAGGTGTATATGGAGGAGAATGACAATTTACGCAACCGAAATAAAGAATTAATGAAGTCATTATTATATGATCAGCCGATCGAGCAACCAGAGACCTCGGAAACCAAAGAAAAAGAATTGAGAGAGCAGCTTGCACAATATGAAGATCTGCTGAGACAAGAGCGCGCTGTACGAGAAGCATCAGAACAGAAGCACAGTCAAGAAAAATGTGAACTCACAAAGCAATTAAATACAGCACATGGAAAACTTGCAGCAAGTTACAGTGAAAACATGGATAATGTCGCTGAAGTGGGCAATGATTTGTTAGCCGCTAAAGAAGCGAGACGAGTAAGAAGAGGAAAAAGAGAAAGCAACGAAAGAAACAGCTTCACTGAAAGCCAAATCTGAAGATAGACAAAGGTAAAGATACATCTCTGCAGGAAGCCCCGCAGGGGCGCAACACCCATCTCTGCACAGAGCCCCGCAGGGGCACGCACCAGGCTACAAAGCTAAACCCCAGGGTCCAGAGGAGTGGAGTTTTCAAACATCAAAGTAGGGCCAAAAGTTAGAAAGGGGTAGAGGCTGAAAAGTTGAAGAGGGTGACTAAGAATAGCACATTCCTAGTCACTGGTGGCGTGCGTGGCAACCCAAGTCAACAGGCAAGGCGACTACGTCAGGCTCTCGAGTTGTAGAGCTTGAATCAAGAAGGCCATCGAATCTGCATGTCTGTTTAACTGCAGACAACACTGGCCAAGGGTAGCGTGCAGTGGAAAAGCTGAAGCGCCTCTAAAACGTAATGCAAGATCAAGAAGCAGACAATACAGACCACAGGACGCGTGCGCGAAGCAAAGTCTGTCAAAGGAAGCGAAGTCTGTCAAGGGACGACAGAGGCGAAGAGGGGGAGAGTGTTGCAGAGCCAAAGAGCGCACAAAGCAGAGAAAAAGACGGGCCCCAAAATTTTTCCGATTTGGACCAGAGATTTTTGTAACATATTCATTTTTGTAATATATTCCCCTTGTAAAGGCACTAGAGGAGTCCTCTAGATGCATTCCCATAGAAGAATAGAAGCTTATCCATGTAAAATAGTAGGAAATTAGCTCTTAGGGAATAAAGTGCCGGTCACTTGTGTGAAAGGACCAATTTTAGGGCACTAGTATATAAGTCAAAATCTGACTCATTGTAAGAACTTTTTGCCATTGTGAGAATAGAGAGCTCAGATTTTCGAATTTGTGTCTTCTTCACTCTGTATCTTCTTCTTCGTGAGCTTGTATGCATGTGTATTGCTTGGAAAGAGTGCTTGTGAGTGTTGTCTATCCATGAGAGTGATTATTTGCTGGAGATAATGTGTGTGCGAGGTGTGGGAAGTGCTGAAGTGTAGGAAAGATTTCCCGCGACTCAGTATTTTGCCCATAACTTGAAGTAGGAGCGTCAGAATTGAGTGAAACCACTGCCATTGGATGCGTCTTCTCGAGAGCTTCGAAACGCATATGCTATTCGCTATATTTGAAGCTCGGAGCTGGGAGAAAAGTCCAAAATACTGACGGCTGCTGCACCAAGTATCGTTTCGCCATAACCGACAGTTGAAGCTCGTTTGGATAAGTATTAGTCTTGCTTGCATTCTTGAGTTATCCATTTGCATTGACCATTACATGATTGCATGTCCTCATACACTCGGCTAGGTTTGTATACTCTTTGGATTGATATTTAAAAGCGTGTATCCCCACTATATGCACTTGAGAGGAGATGGAGGTGTAGTCTCTGTCGCCGCAAGTCCCTAGGTTGGTTCCTAGGTCAACACCAGGCGATAAGCGCACAGAACAGGGCATGGACACGATTGAGATTGAGGCACCGGAATGGATGCAAAAGTTAGAGAAAGTAGCCACAACACATGACGACAGGGTGGCAGTCCAAATCGCCTTGATGTCAAAATTGGAGGAGGTGGTAATAAAATCTGATTATTTTCAGAATCTTTCACACCATAGGTGGATCGGCCCATCGGATGATTTGTATGTACCTTTTTGCGTGCTAATGGCGGATTATAATGCGGAGATCAAGCACCACACCTCAAGGGAACCCACCTCTGCCACCCAATTTGCACCCGATGACATCCCAGAGAGTGCCAAGCAAGGACATATCCGCCAACCAACATGGAGAATTCGACTGCTCGAAACCTACCCGGAAATGGTAAGAACATGGAACAACATGCCATTGTACATCAAATATAATCCATGTTATTGCCCTGTGTTTCGAAGGAGATCCTGGCCGGAGTACACACATACAGTGCTGACGATTAAAGGATGTGAGAAGTGGCTAAATTATGTGTACTTCGCACCCCCTAAAGGCGCACCTACAATTGGCTATATGATTTCAACGATCCGACATTGGGGGATCCGTTTCAAGAATGTTCCTGATATCATGACTCAGATGTGCCTGAAAATTTTCGAACTTATGCTGGTCACCTTCAGGACCTTCAAAAATGTCAGGGAACCGCATCTCTCAGCACTAGGATTTAATGAAGGGAACCAGGACCTTGTGTAGGACATGAGCACGACTCCATCGATCACTGTTGTGTATGCATGGCACGCTCGCATCAAATATCTACCGGCCTGCTTCAAACAAACGTTCGAAGAGATGTTTGTCACAGGATTCTGGGAATATCATTCCGAGATATTCATTCCCAGACCATCCCATCTCTTGCAGTTGTTTGCAGTGGAACAAGCTCTCCACTCCGAAAAGCTACGTATGCCACATCCAGAGGTTCCTGGGCCGGTAGACTGGGATGCTCTTCTGACAGATTTGGCCAAAGGTTTGCGAATTGCTGAACATCATTTAGCGCAGGACGTCGTCGAGTACTACATCCAAAAACCCTCCCAACAAGGGTCTGTCAGGGACGACAGACACGAGAGAGGGGGGGGTGTTAGCAGTGGACAAGGGAGAGAAGGCCCAAGCAGACAAGGAAGTCAACGAAGATCTGGCAAGTAGGCCAACAATTTTCTTCAGGAAGAAGCACTTATGAACATTCACGCAGATTTAGCACTAAGGCAACCTTAATTTTTCAAAACCTCTACAACCATTAAAAGTGATTCTTATCACTAAATGCCATTGTAAATATCATTTCATCTTTTTGTAGCTCCATTTTGTGCAAGCCAAGGAGTCCTTGAGCTTGAGGAGCATTAGAAGTATCTACCTGCCAAATTTCGTATTTTTTAGATATCGATTGAGCCCTCAAATAAGCCGTGGAACCTAATTTTTAACTAGGCCGGACACTAGGTCTGGACAGGGCCAAAACTTAGCCAAAAACTATAAAAAGAGCTAGAGAGCTCATTTTTGAGGTTAGATTGTAATGGAAACGAACTTGTAAGAGCTTTTGAAAGTAATCTAAAGAACTCCATTGATTCTCCCTCTTTGTCTTGCCGTGTGTGCGCGTGTGTGTGTATGTGTGTGCATGCTTGTGTGCTTCTCACTCACGCACTTGTGCCGCCACTTGCTCGAGGTCTTCATACCATCCTCACGTCTTCCCGGATTGAAATTAGAGGAGGTGCTACTCATCACTGAGCTACAATCTCCTTCAAGAATTCATGGTGATACATAAGAAGTCTGCCCCCTATCACCCACAAGCTAACGGACAAGCCGAGAGCACGAATAAGATCCTATGTAACGTATTGACGAAACTTGTAAATAATAAACGCTCTGATTGGGACAAACAACTTCATCATGCTGTTTGGGCATACCGAGTTGCCTACAAAACGGTACTCAATGCTACCCCATTTCAGATGGTCTTTGGACAGAATGCCGTGCTACCATTGGACTTCCTAATCCCAGCCTTGAAAGTAGCACAAGAGCATGAGTGGAATGGACATGAGTTGTCTTCCAGGATCTTTGATCTAGAACGCTTAGGTGAGATGAGGCTACGGGCAGCAGCAGGCATTTATGCTGCAAAGAAAAGGCAAAAGGCATACTTTGATGCCCATGTAAAGGATAAAGGATTGAAGGAAGGAGATCTAGTGCTGGTTTATACGCTAAAGCAACATGCCCGCAAATTGGAGAAACGAGGATATGGACCCATGATCATTAATAGACTCTCCACTAGCGGTGCAGTTCAATTGGCCACTTTAGAAGGTGATATCCTACCAAACTATATTAGTGGATGCCGAGTCAAGTTATATCAAGAACCTCTTACAGAGGAAATGCTCATGAGACTCAACACTGCTAAGAAGCGAAAAGAAGAGGAGTTAAGGGTTAGAGAAGAAGCACAAGCAGAGGCGAGAGAGCGCATCAGAAGAAATAAGCTACGGCGGCTAGGCCTAGATGTCAACACAAAAGCTCCAAAATATCACATGGACATGTGCCAAAAATCAGGCATAACTACTTCTCAAATAATTGATCGATGGCCCTTTGTGACTATAGAGGTAGGACGCGGAAAGAGTGTAAAGACTGTGAGAGCATTAGTTGATTCAGGTGCAACAACTAGTGCAGTTCGACTTTCATACTGCCAAGACCTGCAATTGGACATCAAGCCCATAGAAGCCTATCTCATAGGGTTGGGAGGTGTGGAAACCCCTTGTTTGGGAGAGGTGGAACTTCCCATCTACCTTCAAGATGTTCCAATAAAAGTCAAAATGCTAGTGTGTCATGATGAGGACCTCACAGAGCCACTTGTCTTGGGTCAAGATTGGATTTACGACCATGCTGTCAACTTGAACCTAAGAAGTCAACTTCTTCATGTTTGGGCACATGAACAATGCATTACATTAGAATTGGAGAATTGCATGAACACTGACCAAGACACCACACGCTCTCTTCTTTCCTCTAAGGCTAATCTTCTCGAACAAGATGTTGTAAATGTCACAGGACCTATGATCCAGACGGGCACAATCATGGAAGGACAGTCGCGAAGGCAAGAAGAACCTTCTTCTTTTTCAAAGTGTAAAGCATCCACATTAGTCCAACCTCAGACGCAAACAAAACAGTGCAAGATAGCCAGTCTATCAAATAGACAAAGAGCCTTCAAGAAGAAAGAAGTTATGGGCATGAAGCAGATCTGGGTAAAGAAAGGAGTGCAACCATCGATGTTGCCTCAAAGATTCCCACCCAACCAGATCGACCATGAAAAAAGAAGGACCAAGCACCTACGACAGGCTCAAGCACAAAGAATCCAACAAATTTGGGTACCGAAGCTATCAAAGAAGGTCGACCACAATCATGTACAAATTTGGGTGCCTAAAAAATTAGCTACAGCTCAACACGGGCGATTACAGATATGGGTACCCAAGAAGCTCTCACATACACAACGGCCTATGCTCCCCACCATGCAAAAGGTATCAACAAAGAAGCCAAGGAAAGCAAAGGGTAAGAACAAAACACAAAGAACAAACGAAGATAAACTCAACCCTTCTGCAAACGTAAGCAGACATTCATCAAGGATATGGGTTTGGAAGCCAAAAACACCAACAACATCCACAGAACCAAAAGGCCAACCACACAGGATACCAAAGTTTGGAAAGCATCCAAAGATGAAGTGGCCTGAGGTGATCTCTACAGTACCAAACCCTATTCCAAAATGGGTTCCAATCTGGAGGATTACATCATTTCGAGATCCAATAGACACCTCTAATCCAAGAATTCATCAAGTATGCAAGTAACATCAAAAGCCTCGACCAGCAGCAACCATGTTCCTTTGGCATAACCCAGTCGTTTGCACCATTCAGGTCATGCATTTCCAAAGTATGCATCAAGATAGGGCCACCTTACATGGCAGTGCATAGACACAATTGAGAAATCCCAGGCACATGAGACACAATTTTCACATGCAAAATATGTTATTGATACTAACCTCTCTCTTCTTGTTTGATGCCATCGTGTGCCAAAAAAAAAAAAAAAGGGGGGGCAAAGAAGAGGACTGTGCTTGAAAATGCTCATCAGCGAACTTTCAGCAAGGACATCCATCAACAACAAGGACAAGCCGATGGTCAAACACCATGATGGAACTACAACACGAAGAGATGAAGATCAACGGACCCTTCACAATGGTAAGACGTGTATGCTTCAACAACACTATAACCATGATCGATTAGGAAACCTCTTCGTCAGCATACCCTTGAGCACTTAGCTCAAGACCCAATCTCTTGCACCATACTTCTTGCCATGCATTTTCCAAGTACGCATACGTAGGGCCACATTACAAGGCCATGCACAAGGCACATATTTTGTTCAACCCACGCACTAAAGCACTTACCCATCATCCATTATGGGTTACAAGCACTTGGCATGAAAACTATGAAAGCCATCTTTGGAAGAATCAGAGGACATCACGGTGACCACTACAAGAACAAGGGAGCCATCCACCACTGAGAGTTGCTCATAATCAACATTGAACACCTCCTTTGAGCAACTAGTAGTTTTGGAAAACTCACAAATGCACCATCCAGATGGAATACAAGGCAGAAGTACGTACAAAGGGACTACAAACTGCAAGAGATAATAGTGGCAAAGTGAAGAACCAGAAAAACGACCAGGATACATTGGGAAGAGGGATCGCCCCTGTTGGACGCAAAGGACGCTACCTCTCAACGTACTACATGGAACGACCACTACAACAAGGGTCTATCAGGGACGCCAGACTCAAGAGGGGGGGGAGTGTTGAAGCTCAAGGTCAAGGACAAAGCATGGAAGCGCATCAAGGAAGTGGACACACAAGAAGAAGGAGCTAGTACGGAGCTCCATGAAGCACCTGTCAAATTTTCAGATGAAATCCCTATAAAAATAGTGATTATTATCACTAAAAACCATTGTAAATACCATTTTCCATTTTTGTAACTCCATTTTGCTCAAGCCGAGGAGTCCTTGAGTTTGAGGAGTATTAGAACTACCATCCTACCGAGTTTCATAATTTTTAGACTCCGTTTGAGCCCCCAAATAAGCCCTGGAACCTATTTTTTAACTAGGTCGGACACTAGGTCTGGACAGGGCCAAAACCACTCAAAAACTATAAAAAGGGCTGGAGAGCTCATTTTTGAGGTTGGCTTGTTGGAGATTTCATCTTGGTAAGAGAGCTCTTGTATAATCAAAGATCTTCCATTGCTCCACTCCTTGCTCTTACTTTGTGCGTGTGTGTGTGTATGTGTGTGCATGCTTGTGTGCTTTCACTCACGCACTTGTGCCATCACTTGCTCACGGTCTTCATACCGGTCCTCACGTCTCCACGGATTGACATTTATGAGGTGTATCTCCTCACGTTGGAACTCACCATTGTGCTAGAGTGACAATGAGGCGGGTTGGAAGGTGGTGGATCGAATGGAGATGGGAATGGTGGTGGTGGAGTGGTGTGAGAGGGAGGTTGAGATGTAAGTTCAATTATCGTGGCTCTTGTTTCTCTTAGGCTTTCCTCAAGTTCGCACATTTTTTTTGCCCATTGCCTTTTCATTCTCTCACGGCTATCTTTCCAAGCTCTCGTCCGTTTCTTGGTCATGCTCTCAGTTTCACTAACTTCGGCACTCTTTTCCCGGCCTAAACCTTGGTTCTGTTGCAATGCCTGAGCTCCCGTGACCACTTGCACTGGTGTAGTGGAAGTCACACTCCCTGAAGAGTCTACAACTAACCCAATCACATTGATGGGAGTAATTTTTGTTACATTCTGTGGGTTCTTTGGGCAGTCTCATAAGAGGTGCTCCTTCCCGCAATCTTGACAAAAGCCTTGAATGGTTACAGATTGGGGTTGTGTGGGGGCATGCATCAGGCAATCATGAATGAGGTGGTCTCCCTGACATCGATAGCACGGTCCTCTAGGGAATGATGGTCTTACCTGTCTAGGTTGGGGACGTGAGTTGGGATTGGTGTACATAACATTGGTATACTCTGGCTCCCAACTTGGTTCACTCCGTTCTTCATAATAATAGGCCTCATTATGCTCAGGTGACTACATGTAGTAAGCTTGAGGGCTATCAATATGAGTAGAGTCAAAACTATGGTCACTAGGGTCACTCTCTGAAAGCAATGGTGTTACTGGCACAATGGCTCTATTCAGGTTCTCTTCTGCAGCTACGTACTTTACGGGAATCACATTGGTTGGGGTAGGAGGTTGTTGAGCTAACACAGGTTGAGGCCTTTGTTGGTTTTGGTAGGGTTGTTGATAAGGTTGCTGTGGCCTACCATATTGTTGTGAAGGGTACTGGTTCTGGTATCTTCCCTGTTGTGGATAGGGCTGAGGGTACCGGTTTGCCTAACTGCTTGCTTATTGTATGGGCAATCTTGCACAGTGTGATTAGTGTATTTCCTTTCTATGGTACAGTACTGGCTATTAGGATTCACTTGCGGTTGAGCCATAATGGGACATACGTTTGCCATATGGTCACCTCCACAATTATAGCTCCGTTTAACTGGGGCAAATCTTGGGATTTGTTTGCTAGAGACACCTAGTTTTTGAGCTACCTTCTTAGTGAGTTCCTCAATAGAGGTGGATTGCAAGGAAGAGAGGCTGGAAAAACTATCTGAATCTCTGTAGATTTTGGAAAGTTCTAATTCCTCCCCTAGGTTATCTTCAATGTCAATTCACATGCGTACACACTCTTCTATGGTCCTAAGGTCCTTCAAATACACGTATGATCTCAATTTGGTACTTAGCAATCCATCCAAGAATAAAGCCACTTGTTTGGCTGGAGTGGGTAACTCAGGAACAGGACATCTCTCTAGATATTGTCTAATTCTTCTTCCTGCAAGTCTCACGGTCTCTTCAGGGGTCTGCTTGAAGCTATGAATCAATGAGGAAGTGTTGTGCCTTATGCCACTTTTGGAAAATTCAGTAAGGAATGCCTCTAGAAGTTGGTCTATGCTCCTGAAGTGTCTCTCATTCAGTGGTTGAAACCATGTAAGGGCTATGTTCCTTAGGGTTAGACCAAAGGCATTGTATTGTGTGAACAGGTCCTCAACTTGCTCAATTCTCAATACTTGCCTCAACTCGGCCACATGATCATATGGGTCTCCTGTGCCATCGAAGTAATTCTTCATGGACTTAACCAGCTATGTAGGTCTCAAGGTTCTGGTGTGTTCCCTCGGCCTTGGCAAAGGAAAATCATCAGCATTTCTTAGGTTCCTTGGGACTCTAGTTCTCTCTGTTTCTTCTCTATCCGTCTCTGCTCGCATGCGTTCTCTTCCTATTGGGTTGGCAAAACTTAACTCAGGTCTTTCTCTATTCCTGTCTCTTGGAGCTCCATGAGCTTGGGATGTTCCAGCTCTTGGGTGGCCATAGGACACATTAGATCTTGGTTGGGGAAAAATAAATTCACCCTTCCAAGTGTAAGCATGTCTACCATGTTTTGAAACCACAAAGATCCTCTCTGAAGTATTGTCTAAATAGGTCACTTTTCCTGGGCTATCAGGATCTTTGAGTTCATAGATCGTGATCGTCCCTACCTCATTCAGCGGATTAGGCTTATACCTCCAAAAGGCTTCATCGGTCTCTTGGTTTAAGAGCAGATCTATGCTTTTATTGTCCTGGGGAATCCACTATGGCGTGATAATTCTACTAAGAACGGACTTGCGTCGAGGTGTTTTAGGCTCTCCACTTAAGTTCCCCTGCTCAAGGTCACCTATGTCCATCTCTGGGATCAATCCCGAATTTGTCAGTCCTATCTAGGTGGCTGGTGACAACGTATATGGTTCCTTCTTTGTCTAGGTATGCTCCGTTTTCAAATTTGATTGCTGGACGTTCGAGTCCAATGGGTTGGTTAGGATTTTTAATTTGGACCACGGACCTTCCTAGGCCGTCCTCATAGATGCTAGCACTTAATCGGTTGGTCCTAAGGTATTCCACCTGCGTCTTGTAAGGTCCTTCTACCCTATGTAAGTATGGCACACCTAAACTCCCTGTGGGTCTCTCCATACCTTGAGACATCTCTGACTCCCTAGTCTCAGAGCTAGGGTAGTACGAATGATGGCTTAACTGTTGGGCCCAACACCTAGCAGTATGATTGATAGTAGCCTCTGAAGACCTAAGACTCTGTCTGTCTCTCCCTAGGTGTCGCCCTGATCTAAGGTTCATATGCTTAGCTGAGCAATCCCAATTTTTACCCAAGGCACAACCTCGTTGCTGAGTTCTTTTGTATCAGTCACTTGGTTCTTTTTAGTTGATTATCTTGTTTATGATCTTGTCTGATATCACATCATCAGGAATACTTAAGTTAATTTCCGCTGTTTTAGTTGATCGTTCCACGTTAAGTTCCTTTCTTTTAAAGTTATCGATCACACAGAGATTATGTTTTAGCTTGAACTTGAGTATTTAGGTAGTCTTCAACTTGATAGATGCCTATAGTTTCCCTGACTCACTTCTAGCACTATTCATAGTTAGCCTAAGCTAGGAATTGACAGAGGGAGTTGATAGTATTCCAACCTCACTTGCTGATCCTTTGATCTTTAGTGCTCAAGAACCCCGTTCTCAAGCTTGCAGAATGCCCTTGCTTTGGATGCCTTCTAGTGCTCTCAGTGGACCTGTAAAAATCCCAAAGTTAGCTCAAGACTTAGATTCAAATGACACAAAAAATCACTTTCATTCATGTAATTCACATGTCAATTTGCACCATGTCTCTATGGAACATAATTCTAGAGATCCCTTAGTTTTTCTTCCCCATGGGTATGGTCACTTCAAAATAGTATATCTAATAATCTTGATATTAATTTTACCGTAACCAGTGGAAGTTTTGGTTGTACTCCCCACGATATTTCCAACAAAACAAAAATCACAGCAAACGGATTTCGTATGAGGAAGTTATGACAGTTCAGGGTTCTACGGTTGAAACAGGGTTCAAACAGGTTAATAGGCAACTCGAATTTTTATCAGATTATTAATGTAGAAGCCTCACAATACTCTAAATGTGTGATTTTTTTGTCCATAATTACCCCAAAAATTGGAATTAAAAACCCTAGAATTTTGGCCGAAAAAGGCTGTCAATCGTGATTGACAAAGGTGTTCGTCGGGGCCTGTCGATCGCGATCAATACGTCAATCGCGATCGATAGTTTCAATCGGGATCGACATAGTCCGTCGTGAGTCCTGTCAATCGCGATCGACGGTGTCAATCACGATCGACACTTTTTCGGGGATTTTCGTCGTAAATTCAGTCGATCGGGGTCCTATCCATCGCGAGGGACACGTGTATGCGTGCATCTTTCTGTCAATCGTCAAATTTCAGTCGGTCGCGATCGACGGTGTCAATCGCAACTGACAGAGGTGTCGGTCGTGGCTAGCGATCGCGATCGACGATGTCAATCGCGATTGACAGGGTCAGTCGGTCGTGGGGTCTGTCGGTCACGATTGATAGAGTCTGTCGATTGTGGTTGTCGATCGCGATCGACGGTTTCAATCGTGATTGACATAGAAACTCAGAATTTTTTTTATTGTTTTTAGTGATTTGGAATGTGCTCATCTTGTGTATTAAGGTGCTGTACTTTGTTTTACCAGAAGATCAATTTTTTGTCGATCGCGATCAACAAAAGTTTGCGACACAGAGATAGGACCGAGCTTTTCTGTACCTGTGCAGCGTGCTGGAGATGATGGGACTACCAGATCGTGCAAGAAAACTCAAGAAACATGCAAAAACAGTGCACACAAAGCGCTCTCTCGCTCTCTCTCACAAGTGAAATGAGTGAAATGGAAGGGGAAAGGAGATATGATAAAAAAACTGAAGTTTTTGCGATGATGGAGATGGAGATCTGATATGGTGAGGATGATGATGATGATGATGAAGATGAAGTAAGAAAGAGGAAAATAAGGAAAATTAAAGAAATTACCTACGACGCCAACGTCACAACTCTACGTCTTACCATCACACGCTCGTCCTCAAAGCTCGACCCCCGACAACGGCGCCAAAATGTGGTGTAGCTCAGTGATGAGTAGCACCTCCTTTAATGTCAATCCGGGAAGACGTGAGGATGGTATGGAGACCTCGAACAAGTGATGGCACAAGTGCGTGAGTGAGAAGCACACTAACATGCACACACATACACACACACGCGCACACACGGCAAGACAAAGAGAAAGACAATGGAGTTCTTTTAGATCACTTCAAAAGTGCTCATACAAGTTTAAATCTATTACAAGCTCACCTCAGAAAAGAGCTCTCTAGCTCTATGTATAGTTTTTGACTAACTTTTGGCCTTGTCCAGAACTAGTGTTCGGCCTAGTTAAAAAGTAGGTTCTAGGGCCTATTTGGAGGTTCAAACGAAGTCTAAAAATCATGAAAATTGGTACGATGATACTTCTAATAGTCCTCAAGCTCAAGGACTCCTCAGCTTGCACAAAATGGAGTTACAAAAAGGTGAAATTGTATTTACAATGAGGTAGAGTGAATAAATTCACTATTTAGGAAGTATTACTTCATGGAAAAATTTGGACAGCCTACTTGCCAGATCTTCGTTGACTACTTTGTCTACTTGTGCTTTCTCTTCGCTCTGGTTCCCTTCTTTGACTTCCTTGTCTTGTGAGTCCTGGGGAACCTTGACTGTCGCTAACACCTTGGTATGGTGGACTCACTACTAGTTTCGATATTTGATTCTACCAGCTTGATAGCTTTTAATGGGGTTGTACTTGTGCTAGGTTTGTTATGGTTACTTGGACAATCTTTTATGAGGTGATCTTTGCCATAGTCTTTGCAGTACACTTCCACTTTCAGTATACGAGATTGGGGACAATCTCTTATAAAGTGATCTCCCCCACACCTGTAGCAAGTTTCCCTCTAAGGTATGTATTTTGAGGCTGAGTATGGTACTTTTGAGCGTGCACCATCACAAGTAAAGTTCAACGATACATGAGTAAAGTTCAACGATACACGATATTGCACAAGTATCACTAGAGCCAAATCAACGATACTCGATGTCTATGAGGTATCGTGAAAAGTTCAATGATACACGATATGGAACAAGTATCGAGAAAAGAAATTCACGATACACAATATTCAACAAATGTCACGGAAAACTTTGACGATACTCGATATTCAACCAAGCAAAATCTCACGATACTCGATACTCGCCAAATATCGCTTTCAGAGCTCCACGATACACGATATTTCCAAAGTATCACGAGAAATACTCAGTGATACACGATATCTCCCAAGTATCGTGGAAGAAGCTTTCACGATATATGATATGTGACAAGTATCACGAGCACTTCCTCAATGATACTCGATATCTCACAAGCCTAAGTATCGTGATACTCGACCACAGGAGTTCACGATATCCAGATATCGCGATACTCAACCGTGGAAGAACACGATACTTGGATTTTTTGGAGTCCAAATTCAAAGTTTTTTGCAAATATGAGTACCTTGGGTCCTCCTTGTCACTCCTATGTGTCTGTAGATGCCAAATCTCCCTTCAAACTTGCGATATTGCACTCACGATACTTGGCACAGGTCACGTCACGTTCGGGGTTGTTCACTCAATTTTTGGGTACATTGAGGTGTATTTCTTCTGCGTTTCAGTTTTGCACCCTCTCTAATGTTGTTTCTCACAACCACAAGTGAAAAACAAGGTGAATGTACTCTAGAAAATGGAAAAAACTGAGAAGATGAAGGTGGGTGGAGATGGTGATGATGATGAAGATGAAGGAGAAGGAAAACTCAAAAACTGAACTGAAAATGGTGATTTTTTAACCTTCCAATGTTGCTACTCTGCGTCTTACCGTCACACGCTCGTCCTCCAAGCTCTCTCCCCGGCAACGGTGCCAAATTTGGTGTCACTCTAGCACAATTGCAAGTACCAACGTGAGGAGCTTCACCTCATAAATGTCAATCCGCGGAGATGTGAGGACTAGTATGGAGACTATGAGCAAGTGATGGCACTAGTGCGTGAGTGAAATCACACAAGCATGCACACACATACATACACACATGCACAAGGTAAGAGCAAAGAGTGGTACAATGGAAAGCTTCGATTACAAAAGAAAGCTCTTACAAAGCTCAAAACTACAACAAGATAACCTCAAAAATGATTTCTCTAGACATTTTTATAGTTTTTTGAGTGATTTTGGCCCTGTCCAGACCTAGTGTCTGACCTAGTGAAAAAACAGGTTCCGGGGCTTATTTGGGGGCTCAAACGGAGTCTAAAAATTATGAAAATTGGTAGGATGATAGTTCTGATACTCCTCAAGCTCGAGGACTCCTTGGCTTGAACAAAATGGAGTTACAAAAATGGAAAATGGTATTTACAATGATTTTTAGTGATAAAAATCACTATTTTTATAGGGATTTCTTCTGAAAATTTGACAGGTGCTTCTTGGAGCTCCCTATTTGCTCCTTCTTCTTGTGTGTCCACTTCCTTGATGCACTTCCATGCTTTGTCCTTGAGCTTGAGCTTCAACATCATGTATGGTGATTCATGAACATTTTCACGCTCCTCAAATGTGCAATTAGTCCTTGAACTATTATGTAACCCTCGACTACTATTTATTAAACTTGCTATATTTCTATGTGTGTAAGGTCTTCAATCAATATATAATCTTTCATTTTTTGCATGTAAAAATCCTTCTACTAGTAAGGGATGCTGCGTTCAAGCATATTTGATGAACATAACGTGAAAGTCGATGCCAATCTCCCCATCCATATAGAAATCCTCTACAATAAAGAGACCACGACCAGCATTAGTAATAGTGGATGGAGCAATCATATAGCGATTACCCAAAAGTTGAAAACCTCTCCATCTAAAGGAAGTGGTCCTCTATTCCATCCTCCATATCTTCTTCTATCATATGTTTGTACTAAAGAACGATCACAAGCTGGCAATGGACAATCTCCAGCCGTTTCAGTCTCTAAACCAGGAGGTAGAGGATTTCTAGAAACCTCTACTTGTAATTGATGAACAACAAGTCCATGACGTGTACGAGGTATATTAACATTATGAGAAAAATTATCATCATCATCATCATCGAGCAAGTATTCCTGTGTATCAACAGTACATTGATTTTGTATATGGTTTTTAAATAACATAATGACATTAATATATATAGAAAATACATACCCAAGCATTATCACGTTTGTAGAAGACTTGCTCCTGTAGAAAAGAATTACTCTGTAACTGAAAGAGAATGTCTGGGTTTAGTGTATTCTGTAAAGAAATTCAGGCACTATTTACTTGGCCGCAAATTTCCTTTTCATGTAGATCATGCTGCACTTGTCTATCTGGTACGGCAACAGCATTTAGGTGGTCGATTAGCACGTTGGGTTCTACTTTTACAAGAGTTTGATTACGAAGTAATTCATCGGGCCGGCAGCTCACATGCATTAGCAGATTTCCTTTCTCGCTTAGATTCCGGTGAAGCTTCGGTCGGTGTAGATGACACCACACCCGCGATTTATGTTACTGAACCAACTAATGATGAATCTGCAGAACCCTCTATGCCATCTACATATTATGATCGGATATTAACTTTTCTTATTGATGGATGTCTTCCTGCTCAGATTTCTCCTACAATGCGTAAGAAAATTGCAGTTTACAGTTGCAAATTTCGGTTGATTGCTGGAGAGTTGTATTATATGTATTATACTCAATTATAGCTTTGGCACATTCAATACCTTCTGGTGGGCATTTTGCAACAGATTTAACGTACCAAAAAATTCTGCAAAGCGGACTATGGTGGCCTACTATGTACAGAGATATATCTCAGTTTGTTAAAAACTGTGACAATTGTCACAGGTCTGGACAGTCGTTACAACGCCATTTTTTCCCTCTACAACCTGTCTTACCTTTAGAACCTTTTAGGGTCTTGATTTTATTGGACCTATTACACCTCCATCTATACTCAGAAATAATCGTTATATTCTAACATGTACAGATTATGCTACCAGATGGGCAGAAGCTTGGGCTTTAAGGTCCGTCACAGCTATTTGAGTGGCAAAGTGTCTAATGAAGGATTATTTCCCGCGTTTTGGCTTACCTCTGGAGCTTGTGACAGATCAAGGCACACATTTTGTTAACAATTTAATGAAAGTACTCACACATTCTTTTCAGATTATGCATACGTTCAGTTCACCGTATTATCCTCGTGCAAATGGCTTAGCTGAGAGTACAAACAAAACCTTGTTAAATATTCTTCGAAAACTGATTCTGGAATCACCGGAAAGGTGGGATCAACTGTTACCTGTAGTATTATGGGCATATTGGACTTCATACAAGGTAGCAACAGGACTAACCACTTTCAAACTGGCTTACAGACTAGAAGCCATAGCTCCAATGGAAGTTGTTATTCCTAGTTTATGTGTGGCCATCACTCAGAAGTTGTTACCAGAAGAGTCCTTGCCATTTCAATTGGATACTCTCAGAAAACTAGATGAGCATCACTGGGAAAGTTTTCTAACTATTCAGGAAGTGCAGTTAAGACAAGCTTGTACTCATGACCGGTATCTTAAAACTCTAGTTTTTAAGATAGGACAGCTTGTGTTATTTTATAATGCAAAATCAAATCGCTCGGCTGGAAAATTCAAGTTACGATGGTTTGGTCCCTACTGGATTACTGAACAAGTAGGTCCAGCTACTTTTTGGTTGACTATTTTGATCGGAATTCCTCTTCCGAAAGTCATCAATGGTTCAAAGTTGCGGCCGTATCATCAAGCATCTGACTCTCGCTGACGTGTTCGGCGTTTTTTCATGTTATTTATTTTCTTTTTGGTTTTGCATGCTTAATAAAAAGTGTATGTAAATATCCTCGTTTTGCTACCTAATTATGCTCAACAGCCACCCTGCATTATCGTTCTACTCATGCATGCATACCGAAGTTATGAGATCATCATTTCAACGTCGCACGATGATTAGTAATTTTGATTGCTTCCCACTGCAAAGCATCTACTTAACCTTTTCGGTTTCGTTCTTAATCGCTATTGTGTCTGTGTGATCTGTGTGTTTGTGCTATCTGTATACCCTGTGCTTTCTGTTCTCGTGCTTGCTATTGTCTGTGTATCATAGAAGCTCTGGCAAACTTTACCGCCTTCCGTGAAGGACTCCCTGCAGATGTAGGTGAGTTCTTGCGAATTTGCAGGTTGGTCAATTTCGCTGAATTGCCTTGGCATTCAATGGATTGCCACCCTTTCTACGCATAAATCATCACCGCCATCACTGCCACACCTGCTACGGAGCAGAGTTGGCCTATCACTGCCCTGCCCTCTCGTACCGTAATTACCCTCCAAACCTTTGCTGATGCATTTCGGCTCTCTTCGCAAGGTCGGGAGAATGGCCCTAATCTGCCGTTAGCCACAATGAACCAATTATTCCCCAGGCACTCTTCCAATGAATATGCAATCCTCTGTCGCCCTGAGCCTGAGAGATCAGCCCAGCAATTCCTACTAGCTATCTTAAACCTGCAAAAATGCACATACGGCATTTCGCGTCCTTTCTACTCATTAATAGATCTAGCGGCTCGAGAGCCTGTAAATTTTGCATCATTCTTTTTCCACCACATTCACAAAGAATGCGTTTCAATCATCAAACAGGTCAAGAAGGGGGATATGCCAAGATCAAGGTTACCACACATTCTCAGTTTCTTATTTCCGACCATTCTAGCAGCACAACCACCACCCCGAGGACCCGTTCTGCACCATGAAGAGTCTTCACAAATATTGGATGATGATGAAGAGGATGACAAAGAGATTTTCCACCTCCTTCGCTGGAAAAGAATTAGAATAAGTTCATCTGACAGTGAAGTACAGGGTTCTGCTGCAAATGATAAAGTAGATGACAAAGAAGAACAAGGACAGGAAAAAGAAACCTTCCATGACACTGCAACATCAATGCATCATGACTCATCAGCGCAGTCTTCTTCAGAAAAGCAACAATAACAAGATGCCACCACCGATTCTGAAATGAGCTCGTCAAAAGAAGAATCTAAACAACAATTTGAGCAGGAAAAGCAAGATGATGGAGAACCTATCATTAAAGAAGTTTTTGAAGAACTGATTAGAGCAGTGGAATATACAGTTGCCGGCCGTGAGGATACTACGTATCAAACCACTAAAAAGGTAGTTGAACCTAACTCTATTCTTCTAAATTCTCCACCTGTTCTACCCATTTTCCCTATCCCACCGATTGTCACTGAGGAACCTACCGCTTCTTTATCCTCATCACCAAATTACTCACCACCAAATTCCCATCAGCTCCTCACAGCCTCTTCATCTCAGCCTCGTTCTCATCCTTCGCTTCCTTCACTCCCTGTATTTTCTAAGCTAGCATCCATGGGACAAATGCTAATCCAATTATTGCAACAACTACCTATACAAATGAAGGAAGTGACTGATAACATCCAGGATGAATTACAACATAAGGTTGATGTTCTGGAAGCTGATATTAGCCCACTCCAGGAAGAACTCGTCGAAGTCAAAGCAGAAAATCATAATTTAACTGAACAGATTAAAGAGTTGCAAACCCGACTTGCCAACCAGGAGACAATTATAAATCAAAGAGATGCTGTCTTGGCCAAAGTCAGAACAAAGGAAGACTTATTGTGTGCTGCAGAGGCTGAAAATAGGCATTTGAAACAATTAGCCCAAGACAAGGAGGATGCACATATAGCTTTAGGCAATCTATTAGAAGAAACCAGACAACAGCTAAATGAAGCAGTATAGAAGGGACAAGAGATGGCAGATTTTCTTAGGAAGACTAATGAAGAACTCCAGAAAAACAAGTCTGATTTATTTGAAGTAAACAGTATTCTTAAACGCAAATTGATCGGGGAAGCGCAATTACAGAAAGACATCGCAAGTACCCGCCGAGAGAGGGACGCATATTACAAGAAAATCCAATTTCAGAATCAAGAGATAGAAAGAAGGGAGTAATGTACAGAAAGAAAGACTCTCCAAAATTGAAAAGCAGATTGCAGGTATGAAGGTAACTTGAGATGCAGCTCTGTCAAACGAGTTTTATTTACAAGAAGCTTTTCTGCAGACACAAGCAGAAGTTTTGATGACCCAGGTCATTTCCTTAAGTGCAGTACGCACAGATGCTCAGCTGGTGGAACCAGACATTTTGAAGCAGATGATAGAATCATTGAAGAAGAAAATTGCCCGGACTTTTAGATTAGTAAGATCAATGTATTTAGAAGGTATAGTTGATGAACCATAGGATTTTTTGTATACCTGCGGGTTCGAGTCCACCGTGCGTGCCAGTGTTAGTCAGCCGCCGGATTGGCAATTGTAAAGACTGAATCTTTTCATATTCCGCACGAACGAAAGGTTGTTACAAAGATGTTTTGTAATCTTTATAAATCAATGAAAAAGAGATGCTTCGGTGACGCTCAGTGGGATCACCAGACTGTCTGTCTAGGTGATTGATCTGTAACGTTGCTGTGGTGTGCGTTGAGTAATTCTGAGTATTTTGTTCTCGTCACTATCTTGTTTGTTTATCGATACCTGTTCGGTTTGTGATTTACCTAGACGACCAAAAGATCGCCAGACTGTCTATTTGAGCAAATCGTTCTGTGTAGTTTCCGTTGTGATTGTTCTGATAATGCTGCGTACTGTTGTGTCTCTCTGTTTTGTTGATGTTCTGTAAATTGTTTGATGAAGCCCATGCTCCAGTAATGGCAGTTCAATACTGTGTGGTTGAGAATTTGGAATCATCCTGCGTCTTCTATTCTGGTGGATTATCCGCACCTGCACGGTACAAATTGAGTTACTGTTATTGACTCTGTTGTGTACGATAGTTTGTGTTGGATCAGTTCTTTAAGCTAGATAAAAGTAATCTTGTATTACGGTACTGAATATTGCCTGCGCTGTACGCTGAGAGAACATTAACTGGAGTGTGTTCGGTAAGCCTTGGAAGAGTCTGCTTACAGATAGTAAGATTGTGAAGCGTAAACAGATTCTTGATAGAGTTCTTGAACATTAGTATATTGTTGCGTATGAAGTGGTTATTTTGGGGAAAATCAAGCATAGGCCCTCTGCTTAATAGACCCCTTACTCCCAAGAACCCAAATAGGTGTTTAAACGCGCTTCTGACGGCAAGCGACGTTTAACAATGTGTACATGTAAATGTGTATGCATGTATATATATATTTATGTGTGCATTTAGGCATGTATGTGTGATGCATAATCTATCTACTCCATTTTATATTTATGTATGTGTATCTACATGATGTGTATATATCTTTATATATATTATGATCCTCGTTGATTCGAGTAGCTATATATAGAGGCATAAGGTTGGGAGGAGAGACATCTCTCTAGTAGGACGTCGGAGGAATAGATGCAATGTGTACATATACTTCAAACATATGGTTAAAAGGTTGAATTAGAGTTTTTAAATTAGGGGTTTTAAAACCCTAATATCAAAATTAGTGTTTTCAATTTAGGATTTTTGAAATAGGATTTATTTATGCGTATGCATGTGTTGTGTATGTATGTGTATCTATATGTGCATATGCATGTGTTGTGTGTGTGTATATATGCATGTGTATATGTATGTATGCATGTAAATATGATTATATGAGTCGATGTGTGTGTACATATGATTATGCATGTGTATGTGTATGTGAGTATGTGTACGTGTATGTGAGTATGTGTATGTGTCTATGTGTATTCATTATATGTGTGTAACTGCATGCATGTGTATGTGTGTGTAAAAATGTGCATGTATGTGTCTGTATGTATAAATGTGCATGTATGTGTATATGTGTGTAAATGTGCATGTATGATGTATATGTGAGTGTATGCGTGTATTTGTACCTCTAGTCTCACTCTTCTCTCTCTCTCTCTCTCTCTCTTATATACATACATACATGCATAAACACACATACTCATATCCACATATATATACATAAAAGCATTGCATACCGTGTATTATCGTGACAATGAGCCATAAGTGTCCGCATCTCTTTTAGACACCACTTAAGTGACCATCCTATCCCAAACTCTGTCTCAAGTGAACTAAGTACATATTTTTTATCCCTCTCATCATGCTCACTACAAAAATAAAAAAAATAATGTAAATAAAACATAAGATATTATTTCAATTTATATGTTAAATTTTTACTTACTTCCATGATAAGTGGACAAGGCGCAGGTAAGAGTCGCATAGTGCCCGCATGCTTCTCTTGAACTCCAATCCATTCCCTATGTACAAAATGTTCCCCTTTGGCTCTATATCGCACTCTAGACCTAAGGTGCCTATGCATGTCCTCATAGGCAACTCTGCTCTGCTATCACGATCTATAGGTTGTATAGATGTCCTGAAAATAGATAGATAAAAATATGTGTTATAATATCATTAAAAAAGTTTATGAAAAAAAACATACCTATGAGCAGATAACAGTCTTCCTGCATGTGGAGCTGTAGAAGAGCCCTCCTCTGATCGCAGGGTAAACATCTGGATCGTATAGTCCAGCTCCTCATCAGACATCTCTAAGTAATCACGCATGATGGCCCCTAGAGTATTAGATGGAACTCTTGCTCTCATAAGACTTTTTATGAGAGTGAGTTTCACCTTTCTCTCTCTACTAGGATCCATAATACCTAACATATAAAACAAAATTGTAAGAAACCAATATATATACGTGTACATATGTATGTGTGTATGCATTAAGTGTGTGTATGTATGCATGCGTGTGTGTATGTATGTGCATGTATGTGTGTGTGTATGTGTGTATGTGTGTGTATGCATCATTATGTATGTGTCTATGTGTGTACGTGTGTGTGTATATATGTGTGTATGTGTGTGTGTCTATGTGTATGTGTGTGCATCTATGAGTGTGTATGTGTTTATGTGTGTGTATGTGTCTATGTGTGTGTATGTGCCTATGTGTGTATGTGTATGCATGTATGTATGCATATGTGTGTGTATGTGTGTGTATGCATTATGTATGCACTATGTATGCATGTGTGTATGCATTATGTATGTGTATGTATGCATGTATGTATGTATGTATGCATATGCATATGCACTATGTATGTATATGTATGCATGTATGTGTATGTGTGAGTATGTCTCTCTATGTGTGTGTATGCATATATGTGTGTCTATGTGTATGTGTGTGTATATATGTGTTTGTATGTGTGTATGCATGTGTATGTGTGTGTATGTGTCTATGTGTGTATGTGTGTGTATATGTGTTTGTATGTGTGTGTGTGTGTGTCTATGTGTATGTGTGTGTGTGTGTGTCTATGAGTGTGTATGTGTTTATGTGTATATATGTATCTATGTGTGTGTATGTGTCTGTGTGTGTATGTGTATGCATGTATGTATGCATATGTGTGTGTATGCATGTGTATGTGTGTGTATGCATGTGTATGTGTGCGTATGCATCATTATGTGTGTATGTGTCTATGTGTGTATGTTTGTGTGTGTATATGTGTGTGTATGTGTATGTCTCTATGTGTATGTGTAGCTATGCATCTATGAGTGTGTATGTGTTTATGTGTGTGTATGTGTCTATGTGTGTGTATGTGTCTATGTGTATGTGTATGTATGCATATGTGTGTGTATGCATTATGTATGTGTATGTAAGCATGTGCATCATGTATGCATGTAAGTATGTATGTTTGCATATGCATATGCATTATGTATGCATATGTATGCATGTATGTGTATGTGTGTATGTCTCTCTATGTGTGTGTGTATGCATATATGTGTGTGTATATGTGTCTGTATGTGTGTATGCATGTGTATGTGTGTGTATGCATCATTATATGTGTATGTTTCTATGTGTGTATGTGTGTGTATATGTGTGTGTATGTGTGTGTGTGTCTATGTGTATTTGTGTGTATGTATGAGTGTGTATTTGTTTATGTGTGTGTATGTGTCTATGTGTGTGTATGTGTCTATGCATGTGCATTATGTATGCATGTAAGTATGTATGTATGCATATGCATATGCATTATGTATGCATATGTATGCATGTATGTGTATATGTGTGTATGTCTCTCTATGTGTGTGTGTATGCGTATATGTGTGTGTATGTGTGTATGTGTGTGTATATGTGTCTGTATGTGTGTATGCATGTGTATGTGTTTGTATGCATCATTATGTGTGTATGTGTCTATGTGTGTATGTGTGTGTGTATATGTGTGTTTATGTGTGTGTGTGTCTATGTGTTTGTGTGTGTATCTATGAGTGTGTATGTGTTTATGTGTGTGTATGTGTCTATGTGTGTGTATGTGTCTATGTGTGTATGTGTATGCATGTATGTATGCATATGTATGTGTATGCATGTGTATGTGTGTGTATGCATCATTATGTGTGTATGTGTGTTTGTGTCTATGTATATGTGTGTATATGCATCATTATGTGTGTATGTGTCTATGTGTGTGTGTATATGTGTGTGTATGTGTGTGTGTGTCTATGTGTATGTGTCGCTACACATCTATGAGTGTGTATGTGTTTATGTGTGTGTGTGTGTGTCTATGTGTGTGTATGTGTGTATGTGTATGCATGTATGTATGCATAGGTGTGTGTATGCATTATGTATGCATATGTGTGTGTATGCATTATGTATGTGTATGTATGCATGTAAGTATGTATGTGGGCATATGCATATGCATTATGTATGCATATGTATGCATGTATGTGTATGTGTGTGTATGTCTCTCTATGTGTGTGTGTATGCATATATGTGTGTGTATGTGTGTGTGTGTATATGTGTGTGTATGTGTGTATGCATGTGTATATGTGTGAATGCATCATTATGTGTGTATGTGTCTATGTGTGTATGTATATGTGTGAGTATGTGTGTGCGCATCTATGTGTATGTGTGTGTGTCTATGAGTGTGTATGTGTTTATGTGTGTGTATATGTCTATGTGTGTGTATGTGTCTATGTGTGTATGTGTATGCATGTATGTATGCATATGTGTGTATATGCATTATGTATGCATATGTGTGTGTATGCATTATGTATGTGTATGTATGCATGTGCATTATGTATGCATATGGATTGTGTATGCGTATGTATGCATGTGCATTATGTATGCATATGTGTGTATATGCATGTAAGTATGTATGTATGTACACATATGCCTATGCATTATGTATGCATATGTATGCATGCATGTGTATGTGTGTGCATGTCTCTCTATGTGTGTGTGTATGCATATATGTCTGTGTATGTGTGTATGTGTGTATGTGTGTGTGTGTGTGTCTATGTGTGTGTCTGTGTGTGTGTATGTGTGTGTATGTGTGTGTATATGTATGTGTATATGTGTGTGCATGTGTATGCATTATGTGTGCATGTGTGTATGCAACAATATGTGTGTATGTGTGTGTATTTGTGTGTATGTGTGTGGGTGTCTATGTGTATGTGTGTGTGTGTGTCTATGTGTGTATATGTGTGTGTATGCATATGTATGTGTGTGTAAGTGTGTGTGTGTGCATACCTTGCTTCAACGAGATCTCTCTCTCTCTCTCTCTCTCTCTCTCTCTCTCTCTCTCTCTCGGTCTCTTCTTGCTCTCGCGTCCAAATCCCGGCATAAATGTGCCGGGAGAAATCGATTGTTTTTTTTTACATTCCAGATGCGATGCTGTCCAGTTTGCCAACATCGCAAATAATGTCGCTAGTTAGCGACGGTATTTGCGACGTACTAATTTAGCGTCGCATAAGCGACACGGGCATCGCTTATGCAATGAATGCCTGTAAAAAAAAAATCCAAAAATAGCACCGTCGCTTATGTGACGCTAGCGTCGCATAAGCAACGGTGCTCCTTTTTCTTCAATTCGGGGGCATCGCTACGCCCCCTATTTCTTGTAGTGGCACTTGCAATACCTTTCTTAAGTGTTCCAAGTGCTCCTGTTCTGATGCACTATAGATCAAAATGTCATCTAGGAAGTCTACTACAAAGTGTCCTAGATAAGGCCTTAATACACTATTCATGAGCTTCATGAAAGTGACAGGAGCATTGGTGAGGCCAAAAGGCATCACCAAAACCTCATAGTGCCCATATCTAGTCTTGAATGCAGTCTTAGGGAAATCCTCTACCCTAATCCTCATATGATGATATCCTAATCTAAGGTCAAGCTTGGTAAAATACTGTTGCAGAGCTAAAAAGAGCACAAAGCAGAGAAAAAGATGGGCCCCAAAATTTTTCCGATTTGGACATCATATTTTTGTATCATAATCATTCTTGTAATATATTTTCCGTTGTAAAGGCACTAGAGGAGTCCTCTAGATGCATCTCCGCAGAAGATTAGAGATTTACCCTTGTAAAATAGTAGGAAATTAGTCTCATAGTGAATAAAGTGCTGGTCTCTTGTGTGAAAGGACCATTTTTAGGGCACAAGTATATAAGTCAAATGTGACTCTTTGTAAAGAACTTTTTGCCATTGTGAGAATAGAGAGCACAGAAATTCGAATTTGTGTCTTCTTCACTCTGTATCTTCTTCTTCGTGAGCTTGTATGCATGTGTATTGCTTGGAAAGAGTGCTGGTGAGTGTTGCCTATCCATGAAAGTGTTTATTTGCTGTAGGTAAGGTGTGTGCGAAGTGTGGGAAGTGCTGAAGTGTAGGAAAGTATTCCCGCGACTCAGTATTTTGTTCATAACTTGAAGTAGGAGCGTCGGAATTGAGTGAAACCACTGCCATTGGATGCGTCTTCTCGAGAGCTTCGAAAGGCATATGCTATTCGCTATGTTTGGAGCTCAGAGCTGGGAGAAAAGTCCAAAATACTGACGGCTGATGCACCAAGTATCGTTTCACCTTGACCAACAGTTGGAGCTTGTTTGGATAAGTCTTTGCCTTATTTACACTCTTTGAGTAGTCCATTTGCATTGATCATCACATGATTGCATGTCCTCATACACTCGGCTTGGTTTGTATACTCTTTGGATTGATAATTAAAAGCGTGTATCCCCACTATATGCACTTGAGAGGGGATTGAGGTATAGTCTCTTTCTCCGCAAGTCCCTAAGTTGGTACTTAGGTCAACACACTTTTTGGCGCCGTTGCCGGGGAGTGACGAATCAAACCGAGGCATTCGTGTGATGGTAAGTAGCTTTTGGCATTGAAGTAAGTGGAGGAGTGGAAATTTTCTCTTCTTTGGTAAGTCATTTTCAGCCACACTTGCTACTTCTCATTCTTGGAGTGTGTGTAGTGAGTTGTTAGTCTAGGGAAGGAGTAGAGTAGGAGTAGGGAGAGAGTAGGTCAAGTCCGAAGAGTAGGAGTTAGTCTTTGTTCAGTAGAAATTTTCCTTTTTGAAAGCAAGAAAATCCCAAGTATAAAAGCCAAAAAAAGTCACTTTGCAAGTTACTTGTGTTTTTGAACAAGTATCGTGGGACGAGCTGCTGAGTATCGTGTGTCGAGCCTGAGCTTGTGGAGCTGCGTTAAGCAAGTGAGGGTGCTAGAAGAGTGAGAAAGAGCATCAAAGGTGAGCCACTCAGTTGCTAGTTCTTTTTGATCACTCAAAAAATTCAATATCAGTGTCAAACGATCTGCGTCAGGTATCATTTGAAACTTACAGGGTAAAAAAAGGTGTGTTTTGATTGATACAGAGAGAGTGGAGAGGGTAGGAGAGCTAGTACAACAAGTTTATTGAAGCAAAACTTGAAAAACATCTCTCAAAAATTGTCTAAGGGTCAAGTATCGTTTTGCTCCCGCGGTCGAGTATCGCGATACTTAACAAGTATCGTTTTGCTCCTGTGGTTGAGTATCGCAATATTTCCCTCCGATCGTGTATCGTTTCATACCGATCGCGATACTTGGTCAGAGATCGTTTTGGCCAGAGATCGTGGATCATGTATCGTTTCGGATTAAAGATTGTTTTGATCAAAGATCGCGATACCTCTCAGAGATCGATTATCGTTTGGTCTTTACCGATCGCGATACTTGATCAGTGTCGTGTATCGTTTCAATCCGGGTATCGTGTATCGCTTGGCAAAGATCGCGATACCTAACAAGTATCATGTATCGTTTCGCCCAGCGATCGTCTGCGAAAGATCGTTTTTTGAGGTATCGTTTGGTGGAAGTATCGTGTATCGTCTGTGTTCAAGTATCGGATATCGTTTGGGATCAAATATCGTGTATCGTTTTATCTCGAGTATCAAGTATCATTTTCATCAGGTATCGTGTATCATCTGGTCTTCAGAGATCGCGATACTTGATCAGTGTTGTGTATCGTAGGATCACAAGTATCGTGTATCATTTGGAGTCGAGTATCGTTTGTGCCAAAGATCGTTTGGATCAAAGATCGCGATATTCGCCAGCGATCGTGTATCGCCTGTGCCCAAATATCGTGTATCGTTCTGACCCAAGTATCGGGTATCGTTTCAGCCCAGAGATCGTGTATCGTGGAATCTGGAGTCAAGTATCGTGATCTGGGAAAAATTCTTTTTCAGTCACTTCCTAGACAAAGTTTTCTAGAAATTCTGACCTTTAGTGAAGAATCCCAGAGGCAAAAGGTTAGCAAAGACTGATCAGAGTTTAGAAGTGGATGAACCTGAGATCCGGAAGAACTCTAGGAAGCCGAAGAAGTGTAATCTCTTCTGTAGGTAGTGTAGCAGAGCCAAGTAACCGTTCACATTATTCAGAGACCTCCAGTGAGTCAGAGGAAGAAATTTCCATGGCTTCAGAGGATATGCAAAACACTGTACCCATGATTGGCGTGATGTCAATCATTGAAGGAGAGTACACGACCTCCTTGGAGTATGTGAACACCAACCAAAATGAGATCCCTATTTATTTGGATGGTCTAAACAGATCAGTGGCCAGGTTAAAGAAAGCGTCAGAGGCTTACATAGTGCCTAGACCAGCAGTCAAGTACGTAGGAGGATTTTACATGGACAAAAGAGATATCCAATATGTTGTCACAGAACACCCTAAAAACATTAATGAAATTGGTGAAGAAAATAATGCTTCAAACTTAAATGGAGGAGGGAATGAAGAGCAAGTAACTACACCTAGAGGGAGATCTACGGTTGCTAGGATATGGAGAGGAGACCTGATTCCCCAAGATGACACTTTAATGGGATAGAGCATCTTCTTAGAGCACATTCTTCAATATGGGAAGCTGCCCCTAATCCAGTCACCATCTATGAGTTACAAGATCCTGATTTCTCCACCATCATCACATATCTGGATAAGAATAAGAGAAGATATTGGCCCTTAACAAAAGCGGAAAGAGCTGAGTTGAAATATCAGAATATCCCAGTGTTTCCCCCTAGGGACCAAGCCACTACTTCAGGAAATCCACTTGGAACATCCCATAATGATTCATACCAACAGTCGGGCCAAACACAACAAACACCGCAAACTCAAATCCCAGTCAGACAACCTGTGTAGTTCGCAATGCCTGCAAATAACCCTAATTACCGACCTCAACCAACTATTGACCCAAGACATGGAATTCATGCTCCAAACAGACCGCCGATAGTAAGAGGACCAGGCATACCAATAGGAAGACCAATTTTCCCAGTAATGCCTAGACCACCCGAAGCAGGAAGAAGATTAAGGCCAATCCAAGTTGCTAAATGCATGAGAAACCACTATGATGGCTCTAGTGAACCTTACAATCATATAGCGGAATTTAAACAAGTAATCAGAGATGAACAGGTAGAAGACTTTTTGATCCAATATGAGTCCTTTGGTCTTACTTTGTCAGATACGGCGTTAGCATGGTTTCAACCATTGGACCCTAATACTTTTCAAAACATGGAGCAAGTATACCAAGAAATGATTGAGGAATTCACTAAGTCAGGAATTAAAAATAATTCTTCATCATTGATCCATAGTTTCAAGCAAGCCCCTACCGAATCAGTGAGATTGGCTGCAAGAAGATTCAAGCAGTATGTAGACAGATGCCCAGTAGAAGAGAGACCTACCCAAAATAAAATGGTGTCATTATTTTTGGAAGGATTGTTGAACGGATCTTTGAGATCATTGGTCTATGTAAAGAGAGTTCAGACTTTGCAAGAATGCATGAAGGAATGTATAGACCTGGAAGATGACCTAGCAGAAGACCTGAAAATACCTCAAGGCAATTTGAAAAGTGAAGATTCTGCTAGTAGCACATCAATCCATAAAAACAATGTAGAGGAGATAGCCGATTTGGTAGCAAAGAAGTTGAACGTTCAAGGACAGAGGAACTACCCCAATAACCCTATGAGAGTATCCATGCTCAGAAGATGTATGCAGTGCGGAGGTGATCATCCTTCTCACTTGTGTACTAGGGGAGTAGTCCCACCACCTGTTTATGCTTATAATAGACCCACCGTCCCAGGATCTCTACAATATTGTAGTATAGAACAAAAATATACAAATCACAGTACAGAAAATTGCCCTTACAATAGGCAAGCGAGACCAGCACAACCATACATGAGACCTTATGGATACCCTCAGAGAGATCAGGGAGGTGAAGCCTTTAGATATCCCACTTATCAGCCGCAGACACCAGTGCCACGACCATATGCGTATCAGGGATACACCCAACCACAACCAGTGCTAGGACAACAACCGCCCCATCCTCAGAACGTTGTCCCAGTCAAGATTGCACAACCTGAAGAAAACCTAGAGAAAGCAATAGTCCCAGCCACACCTTTGGTTGGTAATGAACCATATGACTCATCTTACGACCATAGTCAAGGAGCATATCCCAATTATGAAAGCTCAATGCTGGAATATGGACAACTGTATGAACCATATGCCTATGGCATGGAAGTATCAGATAGTTCATACGGATATGAGCAGGACTATGTGTCATTAATGTACACAGCTCCTAGAGCAACCATACCACCCCGACCCATAAACAGACCGCCTGTACCCAGAGGACCATGTTACAGATGTGGGGGTGATCACTACATCAGAGAATGCACATTGCCAAACCCACCACCACCACAACGAGTCTGGGAAGGCTACTGTAGTGATTGTGGTAAGGAACACCTTTTCAGAGACTGCCCCAAGAATCCCAACAAGGTTACATCTAACGTGCAAATCAATGTGATAGAAGTAATCGAGTCATCAGGAAGTGATAAGGAATACACTGTACCATTGAAAGCGATAACGAGAGCTAAAGCTAGAGAGATCCCAGAAAAAGCTGAAAAACACAATCAGAGTGACGTAGCGACGAACACACCCATCCCTCAAAGAGTTGAAGACTCAGAAGAGCCGGAGAAAAGTATTGCAAGTAAAAGGTCCCAGAGATGGAAGCACCGAAGAGATAGGATAAAAGAAAAGAAGTTATTACAAAAGAAGGAAAAGGAGGAAAACGAACAAAAACCAAAAGAAGAACCGAAGAGGGAAGAAGGAAACAAAAATGAACAGTACAAAAAAGAGGAGGTAGGATCAGTGTTAGCAGACTCTATGCCTGAGGAATTAGCCATGTGGATTCAGGCATACAAGGCACGAATAAGAGCAGGACCTACCATAGAACAACATGAGAGAGAATATCCAAGAGGCGACTTAGAAAAAGAAAGATTGGAGATCTGCAAGAAATTGATAGAAGTTGCACAACAGACCTTAGAAAAACCTGCATCGCCTTTACCCAATACCCGAATTTCTGAAGGAGAATTCCAAGAGTGTGTAAACACTCATGAAAAGCCTGAAGTAAGTAGAACACAGAATGACGAATGTGGTATTGAGAGAAAGGAAAGATCCATAGTTCCCGAAGTGGAAGGAGAATGGACTAAAGATCTATGGGTACGAGTTCAAGAGGACAAATGGAAGAAAGTGGAAGGAATTGAACCACCCTTTGAAGAACTAGAAGTAGGAGATGAAATAGAGGTTTCAATACCTGAACTACATTCAGAGGAAATTTTACCGATGGATGCAAGTAACCAAGGAGAGGAAGATGTAAATGAACTGCCAAATTACACAGGGGAGTACGAACACAATTCAGAATTGTATCGTATTCCCTCAATGAGGAAACGAGAAACGAACCCATCAGTCCAAACATCTGAGATCATACGCCTTAGAGAGGTAAAAATCCCTTGTACCCTAACATTCGAAGAACTGTTGAAGGTAAAACCACATTTGAAGGAGAAATTATTCAATCAATGGGAAGTCAAGGAGGAAAAGAAAGAGATAGCAGACGAAGTAAACACAGTGAGAATTCCAGTGGATAAGGTAGGAGACTTTAGTGAGGGAGATGAAGGAAATACCTGCCTTCCAATTACTTATAGGGGTTACACTACCAAAGCCATCTTAGATTCGGGAGCTGGTGTTGGTATTGCTACCAAAGAAATTTGGGAGAAATGGGGAAAACCAGCGTTAAGACCAACACGCATGAAAATACAAATGGCAGACGGACATACAGAAAGACCCTTAGGATTGTTGGAACGAGTAGTTTTCACTACGTGTGGAGTGGAATTCGAACACACTCTAGCAATATGTCACTGCGAAAGGCCAAGCAATTATGAAATGATCCTGGCAAGGCCTTTCATGAGACAGTTAAAGGTCGTGCAAGATTGGGGAAAAGATGTTGTATACCTACAAAACGCAGGAACCAGCACTAGAATAAACCTACATACGTACACTTATCAAGATGTTCCACCTCTACAATGGAATCAAATTCATAAGGAGGAAGACGATCAATCAATTCATAGCATAGGTTCTAGTGACCAATCTTGGATGAACGAGGACACTCATCTATGGATATGCCAAGCTGCAAAGAAGGAAGAGGAGAGAAGAAAAGGATGGCAGCAGAAACAAGGAATAGTGAGGGCTGTACAAGATCCAGCTTACATGCCACAAGTATTTCCGGATGAAGAATTTGAACCACACGATTGGATGGAAATTTTAGCGACCCTCGATGTCTGTGTAAAGGAAGAAGTAGTGACCATGAATGAATGTATTGATGAGGAGGGTTATGATGTGAGCATGTATGTGGTAGTCCTTCAGGAGGCGGAAGAAGGAGAAGTGATCGAGAAAGACTGGAAGGAGGACTACGAGAGCATTGAAATGGAGCCCGAACCAATGGATCTAGGGAATAGGATCACCAACATAAACATCACAGCCAATGAAAAACACCAGGAACTCACCCAGAAAAGGGAATTAGAATGTGAAAGAGAATCAGAAGATGAAGAAAATAAACCCCAAGACCAATTTGAGGTACCAGCTCACTTTAAAAAATATGAAGTGGAGGAGAGAAAAATCGTTATTCAAATGCCGAAAAGAGAAGCACAGCCTGGAATAGCATATGATAATAAGGAACAAACCAAGAAGATAGTAGTAACTGTAGAAGAAGGAGAAGAACGATGTACCTTCATAGGACAGGATGTCTCATTAGAGGAAGAACAAGAGTTAATTCGTCTCATAAGAGAATATCGGGATGTCTTTGCTTGGACCTATAAGGACTTGAAAGGAGTCGACCCTTCTATATGTGCGCATAGAATCCCCATGACATCCGAAGCCAAACCTTCTAAACAAAGACCATATACTTACAATGATGTGTATTCAGCAAAAATAAAGGAAGAAATAGACAAGTTACTAGATGCTGGATTCATATACGAAATTGAGCACACGGAATGGGTGTCACCTTTGGTGGTAGTACCGAAAAAGAATGGAAAGTTAAGAGTGTGCATCAATTTGAAGAAAGTAAATGTCACGACAATAAGGGATAGTTATCCTTTACCAATCATAGATCATCTCTTGGAAAGAGTGGTAGGAAAGGAAGTCTATAGCTTTCTGGATGGATTTTCAGGGTATAATCAGGTAGCTATTGCTCCTGAGGACCAACATAAAACAGCATTTGCAACTGAATGGGGAGTATACGCCTTTAGAGTCATGCCTTTTGGTTTAACTAATGCCCCAGCCACCTTCCAAAGATTGATGTGCCATGTATTCAAAGAATTCCTAAGAAAAAGTATGGAGGTCTACGTGGATGATCTTTGTACTTATTCAGCTATACGATCAGAACATATCCCCGAGCTAGAAAGGATCTTTGCTAAATGTCGACAATATCGAGTATGCCTTAACCTAGAAAAATGTGTCTTCATGGTTAGACAAGGGAAAATATTAGGACATATTGTCTCTAAAAACGGAATTTCAACTGATGAAGACAAAATTAAAGTAATTCTGGATTTACCAAGACCTAAGACAGCTAAGGAAGTTCAAGCATTTATGGGACATTGTGGATACTATCGAAGATTCATACATATGTACGCCATAATTGCTAGACCTCTTTATGCATTATTGACACAATTTAATTGGACCGAAGAATGTGAAAAAGCCTTCAACGAGTTAAAGAATCGATTGAGTTCAGCACCAATCCTTCGAGTACCTAACTGGAATAAGCCGTTCCACATTCATGTGGATGCTTCCAAGTTTGCCATTGGTTGCATCTTAGCTCAACCTACCGATACAGGAAAATTAGACCACCCTATAGCCTATGCTAGTAGACAATTAAATCAAGCAGAACGCAATTATACTACCACGGAGAGAGAAGGCCTAGGGATGGTGTACGCAGTCAAAAAGTTCAGACATTACCTGTTGGCAAACAAATTCAAATTCTTCATTGATCATCAAGCCCTATTGTACCTAGTTAGCAAGCCTTGTAATACAGGACGACTAGTACGATGGTGTTTATTGCTAATGGAATTTGATTTTGAGGTAGTAGTCAAGAAACGAAATACCCACATAAGAGCAGACCACTTATCAAGAATGACCCATGGAGAACCACCCATAGGAGTACCAGATGATCTTCCAGATACGTACCTTTTTAACCTGGAAGTATGTCCTCAATGGGTAGAAAAGTTGATCCCTATACTTACTCATGGACCTAAAGATGGGATCACGCCAAACCAAACCCAAGACCTCTGGAAGACTAAAAACCTTCACATCATTGCGGGAAGTTTGTATCACCAGGATTCAAGTGGATTATTAATGAGATGCGTGGAGGAAGAGGAACAAGAAATGTGGCTTCAGAAAGCACATGTAAACCAATGGAAAACTCATTTGAATGCAAATGGAACATGGCAAACACTCAAGAGATTTGGCATATATTGGCCAACCATGCAAAGAGATGCACATAACTATGTATCAACCTGTCAAACCTATCAAGAACAAATTCCAGATGAGAACTCAACTTTATGCTATTCTACAATAGCACCAAGATGGAGCGTGCCACTGGTAAAGTTCTTGAAAACTCAAGGATATCCCGAAGGAGCGACTTCAACAAGGAAACGTGCACTTGAAGAACAAAGTAAGGATTATGCCATTATAGGAAAACAACTTTTTAAACGAGGGAAAGATAACCAATTACGAATGTGTGTTCACGAAGTCGAATATCTTTCTGTTTTAGAGATGGCTCATACAGGAGCTGCAGGAGGACACTTCTCTGCAGATAAAACAGCAAAAATGATCCTCTTTGCTGGAATGTGGTGGCCAACTCTACACCAAGATGCCATAACATATGTGCAACGGTGTGATACTTGTCAACGGACCAAATATCCAATTAGAAGAGATGAGATGCCACTGAGACCCATGATGAGTGCTAGAGCTTTCACGAAATGGGGAATAGACTTCATAGGACCTATTAGCCCACCAGCGAAGGGATCCCATGCCGAATATATAATTGTAGCAACAGACTATCTGACCAAATGGGTTGAAGCAAAAGCAACCAAGAAAAATGACGCAAGAACCACAACCAAGTTTCTCTTTGAGAACGTTTTCACTAGATTTGGACTACCAATAGAAATTGTGAGTGATAGAGGTACGCACTTTGTTAATGAAGTTATAGAAGCTTTATTGAATGAATTCTGGGTAATTCATAAGAAATCAGCTCCTTATCACCCACAAGCCAATGGACAAGCCGAAAGTTCGAATAAAATCTTGTGTACGGTTCTCACTAAAATTGTTAACAATGGTAGATCAGATTGGGATAAGCAATTACATCATGCTTTATGGGCATTTCGAGTAGCCTATAAAACCGCCATAGCCACTACTCCGTTTAACTTAGTGTATGGACAAAATGCTATTTTGCCAATTGATTTCTTAATTCCCACTCTGAGAGTAGCAACTACTTACGAGTGGACAGGACATGAACTATCAGCTCAATTGGATCAAATAGAAAAGCTTCACGAAACTAGGTTACAACCAGTAGCAGGCATTTATGCTGCTAAACGGCGACAAAAAGCCTACTTTGATGCGCACATTAAGGACAAAAATTTGAAGGAAGGAGATTTAGTTTTGGTATACACCTTGAAACAACATGCAAAGAAGTTGCAGAAGAGAGGATATGGCCCATTAATCATCAATCGTCTATCTACAAGTGGAGCCATTAGCTTAGCAACCTTAGATGGAGACGTATTACCAAACTATATCAGTGGATGTAGAGTAAAAAAATATCTAGAACCATTGATCGAAGAAACAATGTCTCGATTAATCAAAGGCAAGAATAGACGCATAGAGGAGGAGAGGATACGAGAAGAAGCGAGACAGGAAGCATTGGAAAGAATAAAGAAACGGAAGGAGTGGATGAGAGAGCGAGATGAGAGATATCGACTAGGAGAAGCACTCATCCCAATGGCTAATTTTAGAGCCAATCAAAGCGTAGGTTCACAGAGAACACAACCATATTTAAATTTGGGAGCAGGAAAAACGAAGTACCACTTGGTGGACGCTCTCATTGACACAGGAGCCGCTGTAAGCTGTATTAAGCTTTCTTTGACCCAAAAACTCAAGGAGGAAGTACGCCCATCGATGGCACAGTTGATAGGAATAGGAGGAACGATTACTCAATGCATAGGTGAGATCACCTTACCTCTGCATCTTGGCAACAACACTATGGAACAAAAGCTATTAGTGTGTCATGATCAAGATTTACTTGAAGAAGTAGTGTTAGGTCAAGACTGGATTTACGAATATGAGGTGACCGTTCAATTGGCTTTAGGATACATCTCAGCCAGGATAGGACATCGTGAAGTATTCAGTCTGCTAGACGAACGACCAATCCAATCTGTGAGCATGGAGCAAAAAGTTCATTCTAAAGAACAAAGTCTTGAATGTATGATCACTAGCACTATAGAAACACCTTCGTCAAGTACTATATGTGCGGACACATTGAATTCTGCTTGCACACCATCTTCTAGTCTAGCAAGTCACGAGAGTGTCAATCAAGCTGAAGCTGACCTCGGTAAAGCACTATGCCAAAGAGAGACTAATCCTCTAAGTAATTCAAAATCTGTACCTATTAAAATATACCCTATTCCATACTCTAACCAAGCGTGGATAAAGAAAGATCAATTGGAGGAGTATCTTCGACGACAGAAGCACAACCGACATCAGAACAACAAATCACATAGAAAAACAATTCAGTTGGAACAACGAAGTCATCGACGAACTGCTACAATATGGATTCCAGAGAAAGTAGTAGCCGCTCAACAGGATCGTTTGCAAATCTAGATTCCTAAGTCATGCGCTCCAAAGAAACCAAGCCGAAATGATGATCCTCAGCACAAGAAGAACCAATGTGGTCCACAGGCAAAACAGCCACAAAAAAGGAGTTACTGGAGAAAGAAGGAGTCTGTAATGGCAACCCAAGCCATTCTGAGATTTACAAATCAGATAGAGCAGACATACAACAAGAAGAAAAGAACCACATTCATCAGAATTGGGCAACCTACAACAAGGCCCAGCACAATGAAGCAGATTTGGATACCTAAAGACAAAGTAAACGGCATGCATCAACCAACTACTTCCAATTGCACACATATGGAGCCTTCAAGACCCAAAGTATGCATGATAGGGCCACATTACAAGGCCAAGCATTCGGCACTTCTTTCTTCTATTTCAGGATAGTCAAGCACATTTTCCTCTTGGGAAATAGGAGAGCACTTGTACATACATTAAGAAAATTACTCCAAAAAATAATAACTGCTTCAGCTATATACTAACTTTTCTGTTTTCCTTTTTTGATGAAAATATAAAAATACCTAAAAATGTGAAAAATCTAGGTATTACCTTTCTCACACACACGGGAAAGGGGCGACACCATTCACTCGGAGCAATATCGAGCTTATGACAAACAAATAAAGGAGGATTTCTGATAATATATGGCAACTATTTCATACTCTATATTGAGTGCAGATGGCGTCTACTGATTCAGAATCTACGCAACAGGAAGAGGTGCAGCTTCTTCCATTGGAATCAGTAACAAGAGCAAGAGGCAATTGGTTTCGTGATGACCAACCAGTCTCGGAACTCATTTTCATGGCAACTATCAAGATTATGGATACAGATCACTATTTTCCAATCATGTCACAGGATTTCAAGACAATAATACAGGGATTACCTCATATTGAAGATGTATGGACACAAGCAGGCATAGAGGCATTTCTCAAATTGCCTATCTATGTTCCAGATTTTCAGAGATGTGCACAGGTAATGAATACCATGCAACCTGCCGCAACAAAAATATCAGTTCCAGAAGCACGAGTATTGGATAAAGTCGGAATTTGGAAGACCATTCAATTCACACATGAGTTGATCAATAAAGCTTTTTGATGGAATCAAGCAGGAATTACTAGTGTCAAAGAGGAATGTCATGACCCGAAGAAGAGGTCCTTCCTGGAGATTAACAGAATAGACATTGAAGATGTTGTCCGTCTGGTGCATCAACATTTCTGCTTCCCCAGTATGCACAGATACACGGCTCCACAAAAGATTGTAGTACAACTATTATCACATGCCATGCGACAAATAGGAAACAAAATTAATTTAATAGGGTATGTCCAAGAAAGGCTATTTGAAGCCCAGAAGAAATGGGGCCAGAAGAAGTTTTTGAATGGCAGTTCTGCATTAACATTATTGATATATGAAGCCCTCGAGATGAAAAATTGCTTACGGGAGATGCCGACCTCAGAAGGGCTAGCCAAATACGTAAAATCCGCTACGGTCCCTGAGAAAAAGAAAGCAGTTGTTATGGTTGAGGAAGCTGGAACGAGCACACAAAAACCCATGAGGGGTACAAAGCGTCTACGGGAGGAGGAAGCCCAAGCTACACCACAATCAAAGAGAACTCATCTCTTACCGAAGATCACGACGGCTCAAATGCCTATTACAAGGAGAGATCTTTCTGCTGCCCTCGAAGAAACACATCAGAAAGGGCAGGTAAACTTAAACATTCAAGGTCATCATTATAGACAGACAAGTCAAGAGAAACAACAACGGAGTCCAGAGAAGACACCAAAACAAGCTGGAAGATACAAAGAACTAGGGATAGATGATTCCAGTACCAATATGGATTCCAGCCCTGAAAAAGAGACCTTGGATACTGACATAAGGACAGAAACTCAAGAAGGAGAATGGAATGAGATCGATCAATTGGAAGTGACGCCGGGAAATCATGAAGAAAAGGAAAAGAATGAAGAAGATCTCATTGAACCGGAGCATGTCATTCAATTGAATGATACTACAAAGATAAGCATCAAGGAAGCTCCAACCAACGTTACACAAGTCAAACCACCTATCAAAGAGGAAGTACAAACTCCAGGGAATGTGGATTCGGAGGAGCTACATACTAAAGAACCAATTGTAATTGAGGTACCTGATGATACACCTCAAGGAAACAAAGAAGACATGGTGGCCGAGCCAAGGATCCAACTTCAAATTAGGCAGCCCCATGACAATACATTACATATCGCTCAAGGCAAAGATGTCACAACCGGCGACGAACCAAGCATTCCAAAAACATGGCTGAATGTGGATGTCACTCAGCTGAAGCCGGTAGTCAAGCAAATGATTCAGACAGTGATGGATACCCAACAACAGATGATGGAAATAGATGCAGATTATGATAGGGCCATGCAAGAAAAAAGTCAATTCCAGATAATGAGCGAACAACTGTCATCACAACTCATCCAGGCACAAAAAGAGATAAAGGTCAAAAGCAATGAGTTGCTCGAAACAAAAACACAATACGAATCATTAATCACTCAGCATCACCAACTCCAAGCACAACTCGCAAATTTACAGAGATTATATGATGCAAGCGAGGCGGACAAAGAAAGAATGAGAGCTAGAAGTACGTTGCTCGGGACATAGCTAAAAGTATATATGGAAGAAAATGACACATTGAGAAGCAGGAATAAGGAATTAATGAAATCATTATTATATGATCAACCAATCGAGCAACAGGAATCCTCAGAAATCAAAGAAAAAGAATTAAGAGAGCAGATAGCACAACATGCAGATTTGCTGCGACAAGAGCAAGAAGTAAGAGAAGAATCAGAACGGAAGTACACTCAGGAAATATGTGAACTAAAAAAGCAGTTAAATATAGCACATGGAAAACTAGCCACAAGCTACAGTGAAAACATGGATAATGTGGCTGAAATCGGAAATGAGTTACTTGCAGCAAAAGAAGCACTCAACGCAGCCATGCAAGAAGTAAAAGATAAAGATGAATGCATAGCACAATTAAAGACTCGGATAAAAGAGAAAGAACCGATCGGGACACCAGTAGTGCCGGCTAAGGAAAATCCTACTGACGAGGTAGAGGTAAGTCCTCTATCTCACCCGATCTATAATTCTCCACTACATGAGCAGTTGGCCGACATACATGACGAACATCCAATGCCCTACACTACAGAAATAAGTCAGAAGGAACGGGCACTAGTGGTGTCCCGATTGACGGAGAATTTCGAAAATGAAGTCATCAAGGTAATGAAAGAGGCCAAGATCAAAGGTAAAGACCTGAACAAGATCATGAAGCCATTTAATATTTCATACGGACTCTTGAAAGAGAAAACAAGACGTTATATACAGAGGATTACACAGAAGAGTCCAGATGAGCAGCTGAATTTCAAACATGACACATTCGCATACACTCAAGCAGAGTTTGAAGCTGCACAACCAGTGTGGCGACGGAAATTTTTGGAGAAACATCCCACACTACGGGTGCACTGGCAAGCAGCACCATATTTACTTCAGGTAAACCCTTCATTTTGTCCTATACCATGCAAAAGGGATGCCAGCGAATTTTTGGACTTACAAAAGAATGGCACTATAAATAAGCAGTGGCTCAATTATCCTATGCTTCCGAGCCCGCCACATAACTACTTGCCAACGGAAGACTATATGGTCAAAACCATAGAATTTTGGATACAAAATTATGCGACAGTACCTGACTTAACTGTCAAAATGACCAACAAAATACTTAGCATGATACTTACGGTACTCAAAGTCTTCAAGCATGCGGCCTACACCTTTTTGAACTTCATAGGTATTAATCAGGGCACGGAAATCCTCATTTTTGATCTATCAGTTATGCCTAGCAGACCAACGATAATGGCATATTATTCCAGATTAATGTTCTTGCCAAGTGTATATATGCAGACTTTTGAAGAAGCCTTCTTTACCGGATTTTTTGAGATTGACTCCGAAATCTTTTTGAAGATGTCCTCAAATTTAAATGCCAGATTAGTGGCATATGAACTTAGCTTCTTCGCAGATCATAGACAGCCGCCCAATGACGGTGTGAAGGCAGAACAATGGAAACAACTCATGATACGTGAAGCCAATCTGCTAAATGATACAGAGCAAACAGTATATAAAACATATGCCCCTCGCTTATCAAAGCCTGTCGCGGACGACAGAGTCCAGGAGGGGGGCAATGTTGAGGGAGAGTCAAGTAAAAAGAAGAAACGAAGAAGACAACGAAAGAAGCAGCCTCACTAAAAAGAAATATCTGAAGATATATCTCTACAAGAAGCCCCGTAGGGGCGCACACACCAAGGAAAGGACGTAACCCACACGGGTGCTTCAACCTCTTGATCTGTGGAAGGTCCAGATCGAAGACTGAAGCACCACATCTTCATACCTTCCACTGGTGGCGTGCGTGGTAACCCGAGTTACCATGGCAACCCAGAATTAATGAGCCTATAGGTGAATTAGACTGCGAAATATGAGGTAGTCAGTCAAACTCCAGGGGTTGCGGGCGAGCAAAAGAAAAGAATGTAAAACAAGGATTAAGAAGAGGCCGTCAAAACTGAACACCTGTTTTATAAACAGGTAACAATGAGCAAAGGTTGCGTGCAGAGAAAGGAAGTGAATAACACAGCAAGGTCCGATGTGTGCAACCAGGACAAATCAGAGCGCCTCTAAAACGTAATGCAAGATCAAGAATCAGGCAAAACTGGCCACTGGATGCGTGCGGACAACAAACTGAGGACAAGAAGCAAAGCCTGTCAAGGGACGACAGAGACGAAGAGGGGGAGAGTGTTGCAGAGCTAAAAAGAGCACAAAGCAGAGAAAAAGACGGGCCCCAAAATTTTTCCGATTCGGACATCATATTTTTGTATCATAATCATTCTTGTAATATATTTTCCGTTGTAAAGGCACTAGAGGAGTCCTCTAGATGCATCTCCGCAGAAGATTAGAGATTTACCCTTGTAAAATAGTAGGAAATTATTCTCATAGTGAATAAAGTGCCGATCTCTTGTGTGAAAGGACCATTTTTAGGGCACAAGTATATAAGTCAAATGTGACTCTTTGTAAAGAACTTTTTGCCATTGTGAGAATAGAGAGCACAGAAATTCGAATTTGTGTCTTCTTCACTCTGTATCTTCTTCTTCGTGAGCTTGTATGCATGTGTATTGCTTGGAAAGAGTGCTGGTGAGTGTTGCCTATCCATGAAAGTGTTTATTTGCTGTAGGTAAGGTGTGTGCAAAGTGTGGGAAGTGCTGAAGTGTAGGAAAGTATTCCCGCGACTCAGTATTTTGCTCATAACTTGAAGTAGGAGCATCGGAATTGAGTGAAACCACTGCCATTGGATGCGTCTTCTTGAGAGCTTCGAAATGGATATGCTATTCGCTATGTTTGGAGCTCGGAGCTGGGAGAAAAGTCCAAAATACTGACGGCTGCTGCACCAAGTATCGTTTCGCCTTGACCAACAGTTGGAGCTTGTTTGGATAAGTCTTTGCCTTATTTACACTCTTTGAGTAGTCCATTTGCATTGATCATCACATGATTGCATGTCCTCATACACTCGGCTAGGTTTGTATACTCTTTGGATTAATAATTAAAAGTGTGTATCCCCACTATATGCACTTGAGAGGGGATTGAGGTATAGTCTCTTTCTCCGCAAGTCCCTAAGTTGGTACTTAGGTCAACAAATACCTAACTTGATGTAACTCATCAAATAGGTCTTCCAACCTAGGCATTGGAAACCTATTCTTGATAGTTATCTTATTAAGTGCTCTATAGTCTAGACATAATCTCATAGAGCCATCCTTCTTCTTAACTAGGTGCACTCGCGATGCCCAAGGTGAGTTACTAGGACTAATGAATCCCTTAGCTAAATAATCCTATAATTGCCTCTCAACCTCCTCATGTTGAGAAACAGTGAGCCTATAAGATGGCTTACAAATAGGGTTAGTATTAGTAACTACCTCAATAGCATGGTCATTATCCCCTCTCTCAGGTGGTAGCCCTCTAGGTAAGTCAGTGGGAAAAACATCTCTAAACTCAAACATAAGATGTTAAAAATTTTTAACCAAAAACTCTTGCAAGAAAGAAAACTAAAAAGTCATGTCCATATTTGCATTCCTAGCATGAAAATATACATCAAATGATATGTCTGTACAATGCTCAAAGTCACTACACAATAAAAAGATCTCCTGTACATGTTGAAAATAACAAAGACTATACAACTCTAATGATGAAAGAGAGGTGCACTAGGTACATCTCTCTCTCTCTGTATAAAAAATTTACTTCCATTTCTTTCAAACTCAAGTGTGTTGTTTTGATAGTTGCATTTAAGTGTGTCTGCCAACCCCTATAGCCACTCTCTTCCTAACACAAGATATGTCCTCTTCATATTCATAATTTGGAAGTCCATATGATCTATATAGTCCTACATCTTGACTTCCGAATTGGATACCATAGTATCCCATATCCTCTTGTCTTCCTCTTGCATCATAGATACTATCTATTTATGTGCACTGGGCTGCTCAAGAATCTTTAGTTTCTTGACCATAGCATGGTTTATAAAGTTATGAGTGGCAGAGTCATCTATCATGACTCGCCCCCTGGTCTCATATACACTACCATGAAGTTTAACCAAGTCATGTGGTCCAAATTAGGATGACCACAATGATTGAGTCAAACAACAAGTGTGCTCTATATCCTCGTGCATCATCTCCACTCCCTTACAGTTAGAGGTGCCATAAATAGGAAGTGTCTACACTAGGTGGGCCACCTTTTTGCCCTTTTTAGGGGCCGTGCTACTCTCTCGTCCTCTCTTCTTTTCTTCCCCCTTCTTGAGTGGACAATTCCATTGTGAATGGCTAGGAGACAAACACCTAAAGCACAACTTCTCTCTTTTGGCCCTCTCAAACTACTATGTATGTAACATAGGCCCTTGTGTTCTTTGTTTCTTAATGAAAATTTTGTTTTTCCCCAATGGCACCTTCTTCTTGAACTTAGTCATACTAAGAGGTTTGATGGGCTGATCTGTCTCCATAGGAGTGTATTGAGGACGGTTATGGTCCTCATAGATATGGGCATACTTGATCGCCTCCTCAAACATCTTTGGTGCATTTCTTCTTACCTCTCTCTTGATGGGTTTATCTAAGCCTCTAACAAACCCTCTAGTTTTCTGGAAATCATCTAAGCCCGTAAGTTTCAAAACGATTTCCCTATAGTGGGATATGTAGGCTGTCAAAGGTCTACCTCTCTTGCTGATCCTATCCCACTCATCCCAGCTCCTCTCCTCCTCATTCTCAGGAAAAAACTCTTTTAGGAAAAGAGTTTCAAACTGTGTCCAATCTGTAGGGATAGAGTTCGCCTCCTTAAGACTCATCCACCACTTATAAGCATGCAGGCCAAGCAAGAGACTCACCTCTAGCACAGGGTACTCATGTGGGGACCCCTGCAGTTGATGCAAATCATTCCACTTCTGTAAAAAAGTGTAGATTGCATCCTTGTTCCTATCTCGATCATCCCCTGTAAATGTAGTCTTTCAGGAGGGGAGCTTCCCTAGAGCTCTCTCCTTTACGCTTACTAAGAAAAGAAAGATTTTTCCTAGTCATCTCTAGAGGAAGAGTAGGAGTTTCTCTTTCTTTCCTAGCTAGGAAAGAGTTGGTGTCTCAAGAGTCTTAATGAGTAGGTATTGAGTTATGAAGATTTGAATGTGATTATGTCTGCACTTCATCTTCTTCCTAACTACGTAGCTTGATTATCTAATTGAATATGAACAAAAGCTCTCTTGTCAATTTACATTAAGCCGTGAGCTCTAAGAATTTTACTATGAACTTCTCTTCCCAAGATAGAAGGTTTTCCAAGTCTTATTAAGTTCAAACTCATCTATTTTGGTGTAGACATTTGAGAGTGATGTTCTAAAGGACTTAGTGACTCCTTTTGCATACTTTGTAAGATAAGAAAGTATATTATACATTATGCAAGCTATCTTGGCTCGTGTTGAGTAGGTTTTTGCCAACACCCACTCATCTCTGTCTATATCCCATCACCTCTTCATAGTGATATCAGAGCAAAGCTAGAGTCTAAGCATCATGGGTGATGGGTTCCCCTCATCTATTGAAAAATTGGATAAATGTACTGCCTTTCCTCTGAGAGCTAAGATTTGTAAGTCACACCTCTCCTTCCATCCTTTTTGTGCCTCCCTCCACTTTGCGTGCTGTTTTTTGGATTGCCTCCCCAATTCCCATGCTTTCTTTCCTCACATAATCACCTGCCTCCTTTTTGGCACATGAACCTTAACTTTTTCACGCATTGCTTCCCTTTCAACCACGTTTCTTCCTTTTTCTTTGTTTTTATTTAAAGGAAGTTAAGCAATAGCCTACTCTCCCTGTTGGATTTGATGTTTGCGGGAGCATGCAAACAACACGAGGAAGAAAAATAAGCTTGGATCACAACACACAATATTGAATGTATTACCAAGAGAATTTACAAAGATAAATGACCCATTCGCGTAATAGGCATATATACAAACCAAGGGGGAAAAAACCTCCTAAAGAGGGAAAAAGGTGCCCCGATGGTCCTAGTGTGTTCACACACATCGATACCGAAATATGTCAAAAAATCCCCTCTAGGAGTGATGCGGTGAACAAGGAGCTGCCACTCATGTATAAAGAAGTGCCAAGCTATGTGGAATCAATCCGCAAAAGGAAGTAAACCCAAAGCTTTGTAGAAAGCTCCAAAATTCTCACTAGGTAGAGCCTTTGTGAAAAGGCGTGTAATGTTCGCTTGTGTGGGCATATATGCCAAGATGATCTCTCCATCAGAGAACCTCTCCCTGACATAATGATAGTGCAACTCAATGTTCTTAGTGCGAGCATGAAACACAAGGTTCCTCGCAATTGCCAATGCATTCTAACTGTCTGTAAAGATGGTGGTGGAAGAAGACTAACCAACACCCAAATCAGCCATAAGGCGTCTGAGCCACATGCACTCAACAGTCTCTATGAAAGTTGCCCTATACGCAACCTCACAACTAGAAGTGGCCATAGTAGGCTACTTCTTGCTCAACCAAGATATGCATGCGCTAACAAGCATGAAGCAAAAAACATTGGTGGATTCACGAGTGTCATAGCAACTAGCCCAATCATACTTAGAAAAAGCATGTAAATATAATAGTAGTGATCCCCCTTGGGATAAAACAATCCAAGTAGCCGAGTACCACTCAAGTAGTGAAAGATGTGCTCAACTGCCTATCAATGCTTGAAACTTGGGCAATGCATAAACTTGCTCATGTGTGAGACAACAAACTATATATCTAGCCAGGTAATGCATAAGTAAATCAAGCATCCAATAGCCTACTGATAGAGAACAACATCAAATGCATCTCCAACCTCATCAAGACTCAACCATAAACCTGTCTCCATAGGAGTGGCAATAGGTTTACAGTCTTCAAGGCTAAAATGATGCAATAATGCGTCAATATACTTTATTTGACACAAAGATAATCCTCCATCAACTTGCATAAAGTGAATGCCCAAATAATGATGCAAATGCCCCAAATCGGACATCTCAAATGAAATCAGCTTTAAAATCAGCAATATGCTTCTCATAGTGAATAGCATGTCATCAACATAGACAACAATGATCAAAAGCACATCATTTGCACGCTTAACGTATAAGGTGCTCTCAATTGGACTCTTCTCAAATCCATATGCAGTCAAGTAGGCATTTATCTTTTCATACCAAGCACATGATGCTTGTTTCAAAACATATAATGCCTTTTTCAACCTGCACACTTTGTTTTCATGCCCTTTCTGCACAAAACCACAGGGTTGAAAAACAAACACTTCTTCATGTAAGTCACCATTCAGAAATGTAGATTTAATGTCCAATTGACGTACATTCCAACCATGATGAGCTACAAGTGCATAGATGCTACAAACAATAGTCATTCGGCATTTAGGAGCAAATGTCTCATCCGAATCAATGCCTCTTTCTTGATCATAACCTTTTGCAACAAGCCTAGTCTTATACCTGTCAGCTATTCCATCAGGCTTACGCTTCAGCTTGTATACCCACTTAGTGCCAATGGCCTTCTTGTTAAGAGGTAAGTCACATAAAGACCACATACCATTTTTCATAATAGCATCATATTCTAATTGCATAACGGCCATCCAATTTTCTTAATTTTATGCTTCATCAAACAAAACAGGCTCATTCTCATCATAAAGACTAGAGGTAGCCATAGCATAGCAATGTGATGCAAAAAAAGCACTATGAGAGCCTAAATGAGTACTATATGATAGAGATGCATATAATTTTCTATCTCGCAAAGTTTACACCAACCATTTAGGCATAGTTATTGCCTCCTTTATATCAATTATCTCATCAACAAGTGCATCATGTAAATCTACATAAGAAATAGAATGATCTGCATCATGATGTGAAACCTATAAAGGCTAAGAAATTGCCTCACTTGGACCAGCACTAGCGTGTCCACTTGTGAAAAGAGGCAATAAAGTGTCATACACATCTTTGGAGCTAACATCATGATTAACCAAAATGCATTTAATACGTGGATGATACAGATGATAGCCTTTGCTTTCAAAACTGTACCCAACAAAAATAAATTTCATTGTTTTATCACCCAATTTCTTGTATTGTTGTTCATGCACTAATGCATATCCTAGTCAACCAAAGACATGCATGTGAGCAATAGATGGCTTGCAACCATGCCAAGCCTCATATGGAGTGATAGACTACAATGCTTTAGTGGGACACCTGTTAAGTACATATGTTGCACTCATAACAACTTCAAGCTAGAAACTATTTGGTAAAACTTGACTTTTGACCATACACTTCACCATCTCCATGAGTTATCTATTCTTCCTTTCATCAAATCCATTGTATTAAGTGTATATGGCACTTTACCGTGATGTTTTATCCCATGTTTAGCCAGGAATGCATTAAAAATAGAACACATATATCCCCCCCCCCCAATTAGAATGGAACGTGCCCATTTTACATGCTGACAAATTTTCAGCCAAAACTAGAAACTGTTAGAAGCACATAAATACTTCGGAATTTGCTTTCAGTGGACACACCTATGCATGCTTGGAAAAATCATCAATAAAATCCATGAAGTAAAAGTAATTCCCAAAGGAGGGTGTCTGCATAGGACTAGAGACATCATTGTGAACAAGTTGCAATTTTTGTGTAGCTCAAACTAAACCATCTTTTGGGAACGAGGAATGATGCATTTTGCCCAAAATACAGCCTTCACAAACATGTTTACCAGTTTCCTCAAGTTTGGGAAGAGAGGACTCCATTTCAAATTTGTGCAAGTGTAGCAAACCATCCAAATTCAGATGTTCGAAGCATGCATGCATGCCAAAGCTTTGCATCTTACATAGCCTGAGAATCATATAATGGATATGTTGAATCATTCATAGACCTTTCATAGTTTATGAGCTTATATAGCCCATGAAATAAAATGCTAGAAGAAATAATGACATCGCCATTTGAGAGATCATGAACTCTGCATCTATCATCAACAAATTTCACAACCAAGCCGATCTTGGCTAATGTTGAAACTGATAATAGATTTTTCTTGATCTTTGGCACAAACAAAGCATTTGAAAATGCAAAAGAACTACCATTAGTGGTAGTCAGAATGATCTGAGAGGATTGTTGATATATTTAGGTAGTGGTGTGTGTGAACACTCTAGGATTGTCGGGGTACTTTTTTCCCTCTTTAGGAGGTTTTTTTCCCTGGATTGTATATACGCTTATTGCCCTAATGAGCTACATATCTGTGTACATTCTAGTGGTAATAAATTCAGCATTGTGTGCTGTGGTCCAAGCTTCTTCTTCTTCCTTGTGTTGTTTGTATGCTTCCATAGATCTCTAACTCCAACAATTCCTATCAAAGCAGGTCGCTACTTCATCTTGGGTGTTGTCTACACCTCTCGGGTTGTAGTCTCATAATTGCATGAAATTTGGTAAGCATACTCAAGGTGTTTCAGAGATCAAAAGAGCTTCGTTCTGTGGTGCCGAAATTGTGATCTAAGCTCATTTTGGCCTCGAACGCACTATCATAGCGCTTGTGTAGGCTATTTCATCTTTTTGTGCCAAAGTTATATACTAGTTTCGTTCACCAGTATAAGCATCTTGAAGTCTGCTACAGGTTTAGCAAAATTCATATGGGTATTTATTTTCAACTTTTTGAGATACATTCAATTTTCTCTATCAAGGTGTTTTAGTCATTGGCCATGGATAAAAGCTTGGTGATGGATAGTTGCCAGATAAAAGAGTGTCAACAGATTTTCCCATGGTCTTCTAGCAGCGATCAGGTGGATTTCATCAGCGGTCAGGTGGACTACATCAGCGGCCAAATGGGCACTATATCGTGTGGTGCCCATCCTTCCACACTTACTGTGGACTGGCCTAGATTTATGGTACAAAATGAAGCACTTCCTAATGGGCAAGTTTCACAAGTTTTGGACCTCCTCACATAGTAAACAGGCCGGAACCACTTATCAGTTTGTTGCATTAAAACACTGCCGATGGCAATATCTGATGCGTCTACAAAAACATGAAATGGGCGTTCCCAATCCTGATTATACCCACTATATCCATCCAAAAATGAATACATTTCGTTCCCAGCCACTCTATCCAGCATTATATCAAGAAATGGAAGAGGAAACGGATCTAGCACCGTAGCTGCATTCAGTCCACACATATGCGTAGCTGCTTATTCTTCTTAGGGACGATAACAATGGGTGATATCCACTCAGCGTGTTCTATTGGAACAATGAATCCAACTTTTAATAACCTATCAAGCTCTACCTTTAATTGTGCTGCATAGTTAGGATTCATCCGGTAGCTGGGTTGTTTAATTTGTTTTGCTTCTGGTTTAAGTACAACTCGATGCTGATATATGCAAGGATCCAGACCCTTCATGTCACGGTAATCCCATGCGAAAACATCAGCGAACTCACGAAGTAACTGGATCAGACCTGCTTGAAATACTTCAACCAATCCTTCCTTTATTTTGACAGGTCGTGGATTAACTTCATCCCCTAAATTATATGTGATCAACTGATCTTCTGGAACATAGAATTGACGAGGTTTTTCTGAATCATTGATTGATTGTAAAAGCTGTTGTATAGTAGTTTCATCCTTAGCAGCAATATTTTCTGTTTCTACTTCTTTGGTCATAGGCATCACCGTACAAACTGCCGGATTCCAGTGATCTACAACAGATTGTAAATCAACAGTCCCTAAGGAAATTAAATCTATGTTATTCTTCAAAAATTCTTCTTCTTCGTCATCGGATAAACCATCTAGCATGTGAATTGGTTCTGCCACATAAGGTCTAGCATGTAGTTCACAGGGCTGAATAGCATCTAATTTTACAACATATTTTCGGTTATTGTCTTTGAAAGTGAGTTCCTGTGCGGACCAATCCTGTATAACCTTAGCTTGTTTCAGCCAAGGATGGCCGAAAAGAAGGTTATAATGAAGACTAGACTCTGGTAGTTCTAGAACTACGAAAGTCATCTTAAAAGTGGTTCCCTGCAAAGTGATTGGCACATTCCGTACGAGTCCTACTGGATGGACTCTGGATTGGTCGGCCATTCTAACAAAAAACTGCACAGGTTCAATTTCGGTCCATCCTAACTTTTTACAAAGTGCTGCAGTAGCTATGTTTACACCGGACCCACCATCAATTAATACTTGAGTAATTTTATGATTTTTGTACCATACCGTAATTAAAGGAACCGAATGATCCACCGTAGAGTCAGTTTCTGGTTGTACTGTTGTCCTTGCTGGAATGCAGGCAGACTCAAGACTGAACTGTTGCTGAAACTGTTGCCAAACTCCTGGTACTAATGTAAGTAACTGGCCAAGAGGGAGAGTAATGGATGCTTTAGATAAAATTTCCCATGCTTGATCTGCTTGATTTGTATTTTTCACCGATTTTGAAGACAATGCGTCGGTTACTCGGATTGACTCTTGCTCTTGTGCAGTTTCTTTTGACAGCGGAACTTGGGTCCCCGGAATCGGGTCTGGGAACACTATAGGTTCCTGGGTGGTCCATTTACTTGCTTTGTCATACATTCTTTGTTGTTCGCGGATGTCTGGTTCAAATATCTGAGCTGCTGGTTGTAGTGGCTTGTCGGATCTGGTCTGAACTACTGCAGCTTGTGTTTCTATGGGTGTGATATGAGCCATATTTATCATTGGGTTCTGGTGCTCCTTCTTCCTTTGATCATATTTGGCCGCATCTTTACAAAATCTTCAAATGTGTCCTAATTCACCACAGAAATGACAACGAGGAGGTGGCAAAGCATTACCTTCTTGTGGTGGACCTGTCTGCCAGCGGTTTGCATTGTAGTTATTATTTCTCTGTCCTCGATAATTTCGGTAGCCTTGCTGCTGGTTGTTTCTCATTTGAGGAGGTACATAGTGATTGGCAGGCTGCCCTGGTTCTTGTATAATTGCATTTAATGTAGTTGTTCCCTGCACTTTGGCATTGTAGGCACAATTTTCGGTGGAATGTCCGGTCATATTGCAGATAGCTCAAAACAACTGATTGAGGGCACAAGTGGCACTGGTATGCCCTAAATTCTTGCACATGGTGCAGTACATCTGTCTGGTCGGATCTTTGACAACATTCTTACTCGCTTTTAACCATTCCAGGTCTTCTGTAAATCCTCCTACCTTATTCTCGAGCTGCAAAGCCATTGCAATAATCACATCTAAAATCAAAAATTTCTACCGGATTTTTCTTTAATCGGAATCTCTCCAAAAATGCATCTCTTACTGCTTCATAAGTCACAAAATGATTAAAATCATATTTTGTAAGCCATCTGGCTGCCTCATTAACCAATGTAGACTGGAATACAATAGCTTTCTATGCCGGATCAGGGGGATGATTAAATACTGCATAACTAATTTCAAAAGTACGTACGTGGGCATCAGGATCATCACCTGGAAACCCACTGAATTTGGTGTATGTCACTCTTGTTGGAGCCGGTCGGGGTGGAAATGGATGTTGTTGTTGTTGTTGTTGTTGCCCACTCATCGTGCTGGCGGTTGTATTGTTACTATCTTCTGAGTCCGGAGGCTGAATATCTGAACGGTCAGAATCTGTATTGTCAACCTACGCACTTTCCGGCTTGATAATATCGTTCAGTATCTTTCGGATTTCAATTTTGAATAAGTTACCTTCCTCCTTGATATCAAATGTAGGGAAACTTACTCCGAATAGTGGTGGCTGGAATGAAGATTCGCCAGGAAATGGTAAACCGTCACCGAAAAATTGTGAACTCTCGGCAACGGGTACCGAAGTATCACCGAAATTTGTCGTATTTTCACCAGAACAAGGTAATGTTTCACCTTCACTGATTTCGTTGGCCAACACGCTTCTATCCTTAGACAAATTCGAATCTTGACCAGATGGTGTTAGGTTAACTGCAAATTGCATCCTGGTAGATTCTGGAGTGACTATATCTTCGATAGACTGTGCCACAATCGCACCGGAATCTGTCGAAATTGCAGTACGTTCCACCGGAATTCTACCAGAATCGCTACTAGCATTCTTCACTTTCTTGATAACTCGGTTAAACTTATCTACACTTCTTCCTCCTGGAGGCGTCCTTAACAAATTAGGTATCGCCCCAGACTGTTGGTTTCTTCTATGCTTCAAGTATGATTCACCGGAGTAACCGGCATATACTATGTTTGCAATACTTTGCGTACTATTCTTCCTTACGGTTGATTCACAATCTATGACCACTTTCACAATCAATCAACGAACACTCTGGATGTCATTTTCCCACAATTAGCTGGCAACACTCTTGATGCCACATTCGCACAGACAAATGGCAACAATCTGGTGCCACTTTCCCACAAACGGCACCAGTGTTAAATGTCACTTGCCGTCAGAAGCGCGTTTAAACACCTATTCAGGTTCTTGGGAGTGGAAGGGTTCTGTTAAACAGAGGCCCTATGTTTGATTTTCCCCAAAATAACCACTTCATACGCAACAATATACTAATGTTCAAGAACTCTATCAAGAATCTGTTTACGCTTCACAATCTTACTATCTATAAGCGGACTCTTCCAAGGCTTACCGAACACACTCCAATTAATGTTCTCTCAGCGTACATCGCAGGCAATATTCAGTACCGTAATACAAGATTACTTTTATCTAGCTTAAAGAACTGATCCAACACAAACTATCGTACACAACAGAGTCAATAACAGTAACTCAATCTATACCGTGCAGGTGCGGATAATCCACCAGAACAGAAGATGTAGGATGATTTCGAATTCTCAACCACACAGTACTGAACTGCCATTACTGGAGCATGGGCTTCATCAAACAATTTACAAAACATCAACAAAATAGAGAGACACAACAGTACGCAGCATTATCAAAACAATCACAACAGAAACTACACAGTACGATTCGCTCAAACAGGCAGTCTGGCAATCTTTTGGTCATCTAGATAAATCACAAACCGAACAGGTATCGATAAACAAACAAGACAGTGACGAGAACAGAATACTCAAAATTACTCAACGCACACCACATCAACGTTACAGATCAATCACCTAGACAGACAGTCTGGTGATCCCACTAAGCGTCACCGAAGCGTCTCTTTTTCATTGATTTATAAAGATTACAAAACATCTTTGTAACAACCTTTTGTTTGTGCTGAATATGAAAAGATTCAGTCTTTACAATTGCCAATCCGGCGGCCGACTAACAACATTTACACATAGACATATATACATATATACATGTACACATCACATATACATGCCTACATGTACAGATAAACATATATATACATGCATACATATTTACATGTACATATTTACACATAGACACATATACATATATACATGTACACAATTATAAACACTTGCATATATTACATGAATACATGAATATTTTACATAAATGCATATGCATATATACACATATGCATATTTAACACATGTATACATATATCACACACATGCGAACACATACATATACATGAAATATATATATATATATATATATATATATATATATATATATATATATATATATATATATATATATATATATATATATATATATATATATATATATATATATATATATATATATATATATATATATATATATATATGCATACTAACATATATATACATATAATACACATGAATACACACACATATGCATACATCCATGATAAAAATTTGCTCCTCAAAGATAAAGCTATATATAAAATAATTAGGCATACCCCCGAGCTTCATGTTCTAACTTAAAAGAACATTATTTCATCTCTCTAGTAGGATTCATCATTATTCAAGTTAATAAAAAAAACTATTATCTGATATCCATTCAGAAGCTTCAAGTTATTGATCGATAACTAGAGTAGAATTTACTATCTAATCTGCTCATATGTTTTTATTATTGCCATGATTTTGGTAAGACATCAATATAGTCTCATCTTCATTATCCTTATTGATTTCATTTATTTCTTCTATTGTTAAATCTATGTTCTCATGAATCACATCATCTATTGATGGATTAATATCTATTTCTGGTAATTCCTCGTTCTCATCAGTAGAATCAGCATGTAGAGAATTATCCTCTTCATCAAAAAGATTAGTATCATTATCATGTATAATGATTCTAATTTCTATTTCAGATGTTGATGTATCAGTATGTGATGTTGAATCATCAAGAGGACTTTCTTCAATCTCTTTAACAATAAATTGTCCAACAATGACCTACCTCTAGGTTGCACATGAATGACTTGCCACCAAGGATGAGCATCTGGGTTAATATAAAAAAATGCTTGTTCAATATGCCTAGGAAGAATATATGGTTCTTTAGTAGATCACATTACCTTGGAAGAATCAATTGCCCAAAACCCAGATAATTCCGTTCGTAACACTAGTGTTGTACCAAAAGAGGACACTATAGTGTTCTTCTAATAAAAAAAAAAATCACACATACTAATCAAATAAAATTTTGAAAAAATATTAAAGATCCATAAAGACCTATACCTAAATGCTCTATAAAAAATATATATTTTTAAAAATAACCTTTTTTGATAACTCAAAATATAGAAATGATTGAATATGGTTGAGAGAAACTGTTTTTCTGTAAACTAATATATGAGACGAAAGAAATATCTCCATAAAAAGAATTTTCCTCCTATTGGAATCATTTTTCTAATGTTAATTTATTGTCATATAATTGTTTGAAACAAGTCTTGGGAACTAGAAAAATCATTTTTATATTAAAAAAATTAGTACAATATAGGGTGCTCATTGTATAGCTATACACTTTTGCAGCCTTCTATATGGTATCGATTCATAAAAACACTAAAATGGTTTGTGTTTTATTTCAAAAACCATCATATAGTAGCATAAATTTATGCTACATGTCTTTGAACCAATAATTTTTGTATGTATCTCACATACCATGAAAAATCTAAATATTTCATTGAATAGACATATTCCTCTCTAGAGACATTATACACTACTTTATATAGAAAAAACTATAATTTTAACTTTAATCATGTAGCATATCTAATATTTCCTCGTAAAATGGCCTTTTTTAGCGTAAAAAAACAGTGTTATTGTTTAACTTGAAGAAACAACATAGAAATTGGACTCCTATGGTTTTCAAAAAAAAATTTCTAGTTGAAATAATATCAAATAGTATTTTGATCATAAAAAATGATGCATGTTCATACCATCACTTTGCAAAATAATTCATAGATGATAAGACTATCATATCACAAATGAGATTCATTCTATGCTATAAACCTAGTAAAATTCATTAAAAATCTCTAATTATGGATAGAAACATGGTGACATATATAAATTAAAAGATTTTATTTCATTTAGACCAATGAAAATTATAAGATCATGATTTTAATAAAAAATAACCACTAACTTACATCACTGTAATTTCTGTGCCAAGATTGAAATTAGCATCATAAAATTAGAGAATAATATTAATTTTTATACCCTTTATTAAAAATTATATTTTTCTAAAAATATTCAACCCTTATGCCAACATGTTGCATAGTTACATTTATAAATGGTTCCTTCTAGTACTCTAAAAAATTCATCAAACATTGTCTCTTTTTTAGGACACTAAAGTGTCCAAGGACACTAAAGTGTCCAAGTACAACACTAGTGTTAATGTGGAATTACTACCTTTATACTCGGCTCGAGATTAGTCAACCTTCAAAATGACCTATCAAAATATATAACAACAAAAACCCATTATTAGGTGCTTAAAAAAATAACTAACTCTATCATAAAAAATATAAACTTTTTTCTGCTTGTTTGAATGTATGAAATGAAATTTTGTAGATACCAACAATAGTTCCTACGTCACCAAGTTCGCTATCTATAAGGTTCGTGCCTTTTGAGCTAGCATGTGATAGTTGCTTGAAAGAAGCAACAATACTAGAATCCTCTGTTTTACGTAAAGGATCAATGGCTTTGATTCTAATATGCTGTCCAAAAGCCCACATATTAGTGAACATTCGAGCTTGCAAAATAAATTCAGTTAGTAAATAGAAAGTAACATGCATATATGAAAAAAATAAAATATTATTTTAATAAAATTACCTTTCGTTCACAACCTATCATTAACTCTCTTTGCTCATTTGAGATTTCTTCATTATTTGCGTTACCGCGTTGCAAACGACTATATAGCCAAAAATACATGCACTCTTCAAGCATCCAACCCTTTGCCATGGATGCTTCTGGTTTCACTCTTTGTCGCACATAACCTTTTAATATTCCCATAAATCGCTCGACCCAAAACATCCATCGAGTGGTGACAACACCTGCAATCTCTACTTCATCTACAAGATGGACTAATAAATGAACCTGAATATCAAAAAATGAAGTAGCAATTTCTTTCTCCATCAAACATAGTAGCTCTTTTCATTCACGTTTTTTTTGTGGGATCGAGTTTTAGTCAATCTCTTTGGATGTAATCCACCTATGCATATCACAAAAACAATTATAAAGAAGTTAATTAAAAAAATAAAAGATTTCTGAGATTCATACATATTAAATATAAAAGTATCATAATTACCTTATAAGTGATCCAAGACGATAGATCACATCTCGTACTCCTTTCGTTGTACATCCATCGATAACCAACGGTAAAATATGTTTCAAAAAGTTATGTCAGTCATGGGTCTTTAACCCAGATAAGCTCTTATCATCCATAGTAAACATGTTTTGAAAAGATGCACCATATCCTCAATTGAATTCTATTATTGATAGTCTATATCTCTTTTGTTGTAAGTACCCAAGGAGCAGGTGCATAAGTCGTTTCTTCTTGATGTCTATCAAAAACTAGCCATAACTGTGGTTTGGATTTTGATCTTTCAAATCAGTCCTTGATGCTGTGGTATCTTTTAGTCCAAGAAGATGCTGCCATAGTGAATAACCAATATTTTTTAATATATGGATAGGATCAAGAAGATGACATACTTTTAACTCTTTCCAATACTCCAAAGAGTACCATATTGATATGTTCTCTGCGAGTGCCAATTTTCCTTTACCTCTCTTCACATACTCATTATCTGAATCATCACTCAAGATTTTTGATTCTGGATCTATCAGAGGTCCATCTGTCCATTTTTTATACCAATCCATAGGCCTCATAGGTTTTGGACAATGAACTATTTCAAGCTTTCCATTAAAATGTATCGCTTCTCTTTTAGATCTTAATGGATGATCATCAGGCAAGAACCGTTGATGTCGAAGATAAATATTTTTGTTGAGATTCTTACTATAGATTGATCTCAACAAATCACCACAATATGGACAAGCTTTATAACCCTTAGTAGATATTCCTACATCATGAAATTGATAGAAATATAATTAGATTAAATCATATTTATTTACATGCATATTGAATAAAAAACTTACATCAATACCTAAACAAACACCATATCCTCGAAAATTATGAATAGTCCAAGCCACAATACCACGACCGTAATATGTCTTTCATTGATGCTTTTCGATACATCAATGACATTAATACCTCTCCATAACTCTTGAAGATCGTCAATGAGAGGAGCAAGATATATATTCATATCTTTAACTTGTCTTTTGCTTGGGATTAAAATTGAAAGCATTAAATGCTCCTTTTTAATGCTAAGATATGGCGGAAGATTGTAGTTTATGACTCCACTGGCCATGTTGACAATTTACTGGATTTCATGGAGAATGGATTAACCCCATCTAATACAACTCCTAACTTTAGATTCTGTGGATTTTGTGCAAATTCAGGCCATGTTGAATCAATATGCTGAAAAGCAACACTATCATGAGGTATTCTGATTATTCCATCAGTACTTTTGTGATCATGTCCCCAAGTCAAAAGCTTTGATAATTCAGGGCTTTGAAACATATGTCTAATCCGTGGAGCGAATGGAAAATTTCTGAATACCTTTTTTGGGATTTTACCTTCTTCACCCTTATATCGAGGAGATTGACATTTGGGACATGTCAAAGAATCTGCATATTCAGCTCTATATAAAATACGATCGTTACAACATGCATGTATACATTGATAATCTATACCAAGATTGTTGATTATCTTCTTCATTTCATCATGTGAGGTACGAAGAATATTCTGACTTGGTAAAAACTTTTCAGATAATAACTGTAAGTTTATCAAAAAAAGATATATTAAAAAAAGTAAATTAAAAAAAAAAATAAATAAATATATATATATATATATATATATATATATATATATATATATATATATATATATATATATATATATGCATATAATTTTATATATGTGTATGCTTATGTGCATCTTTCAAAATATTCGTGAAAAATTTGATTGTTTTGGATGGTAGGATACGATTATTTGTTTTGGAGGATATGAAGTATGTACCTTCATTGAATGATTTGTCGATTCTATCATATGTTCAGTTTGAAAGTGTGAGAAGCGAGTTTATAATTGCTATTCAAAGAATTTGACACTATTTATAGGCCATACGATGGTGACCTGGATGAATCACATGCACAGAGGTTACTCAAGATAGAGCAACCTGATTATAAGGGACTAGTGCCAGTAGGATTCCTGGGGTATGCAGTAAACCTCTTGCATGTCAGTGATGAGCATCTGAACTTTAGGATACAAAGTGGAAATCATGGTGGCTTTAGAGGATCGCTTTTATACAGCTTGTTCAAAGAACTTCAGGTTTTCTTTGAACAAGCTGTATAAAAGCCATCCTCTCAAGCCACTATGATTTCCACTTTGTATCCTAAAGTTCAGATGCTCATCATTGACATGCAAGAGGTTTACTGCATACCCCAGGAATCCTGCTCGCACTAGTCCATTATAATCAGATTGCTCTATCTTGAGTAACCTCTGTGCATGCGATTCATCCAGGTCACCATTGTATGGCCTATAAACAGTGCCAAATTCTTTGAATAGCAATTTCAAATCCACTTCTCACACTTTCAAACTGAACATATGATAGAATCGACAAATCATTCAATGAAGGTGCATACTTCATATCCTCCAAAACAAACAATCGTATCCTGCCATCCAAACAATCAAATTTTTCGCGAATATTTTGAAAGATGCATTACTAGCTTTAAAAGATGCACGGACAAAAAGTGTCCATTCAGTTCAAGTTCTTGTTCTTACCTTCTCTAAAGTAAAAATAAAAACCTGCATTGAATGGATACTTTTTGTTCACCCATCCTTTAAAATTATTTTTCCATCCTTCAAAATGTGTGTATATGTGTGTGTATGTTTATATGTGTGTATGCATTCATGTATATTATGTGTATGTTTATATATGCATGTATATATATATATATATATATATATATATATATATATATATATATATATATATATATATATATATATATATATATATATATATATATATATATATATATATATATATATATATATATGCATATATATATATAAATAGATAGAAAATTGAAAATTATACCTTAATAGTGTCGAAACAGATACATTACTCCATCCAAAACGATTTTGAAGATTGAGAATAAGTAAGCTCGCACTTAGTCGTGTCAAACGACTTCCTTCATATACATGCTTTAGACATTCCTCTTGAAGATATTTCTCATTTTTAGAATTATCAATGCTCTCACTATCATTTTGATACCAATCCTCAATAAAATGTGCCATGCCATCATCTTCATCATTGTCACACAAATCTTGTACTTTATCATCTTTTGAATATACATCTTTCAACTTTGCATATTGCACAGGATTACTTTTGCGTAGCCTCTTCATGGAAGCTTCTCATAAATGAGGTCTTACTGGTAATTGTGAATGCTGTGGAGGAATATCATCAACATCATACGTTGGAATCTACACATATAAATAAAATTCATTAGTATTCCATAAATGAATAAAAAGTAAACTTTAAATATAAAATTAAGAATATAAATTATTAAGTATGGATAGAAAATTTTTATTCTCTCTAGCTAAAAGGTGCTCTTGGAGGTCTACACCATCCATAATTCAATAATAGTTCATCACCGGCATGTAATGTAGTAATAGCATTGACAACTATGTATCTTGATACATCTCTACTCATGTGTCACTCTAGCACAAAGGCAAGTACCAACGTGAGGAGCTTCACCTCATAAATGTCAATCTGCGGAGATGTGAGGACTAGTATGGAGACTATGAGCAAGTGATGGCACTAGTGCGTGAGTGAAAGCACACAAACATGCACACACATACATACACGCGCGCACAATGTAAGAGCAAAGAGTGGAACAATGGAAAGCTCTAATTACAAAAGAAATCTCTTAGTAAGCTCAAAACTACAACAAGCTAACCTCAAAAATGAGCTCTCCAGCCCTTTTTATAGTTTTTTGAGTGATTTTGGCCCTGTCCAGACCTAGTGTCTGACCTAGTTTAAAAATAGGTTCCGGGGCTTATTTGGGGGTGCAAACGGAGTCTAAAAATTATGAAAATTGGTAGGATGATAGTTCTAATACTCCTCAAGCTTGAGGACTCCTTGGCTTGAACAAAATGGAGTTACAAAAATGGGAAATGGTATTTACAATGGTTTTTAGTGATAAAAATCACTAATTTTTTATAGAGATTTCTTCTGAAAATTTGACAGGTGCTTCTTGGAGCTCCCTATTTTCTCCTTCTTCTTGTGTGTCCACTTCCTTGATGCACTTCCATGCTTTGTCCTTGACCTTGAGCTTCAACACTCCCCCCCCCCTCTTGAGTCTGTCGTCCCTGACACACCCTTGTTGTAGTGGTTTTTCCATGTAGTACGTTGAGAGGTAGTGTCTTCCATGTATGAACAGTAGCGGTCCATGTTCCCAATGTAGCCTAGTCGATTGTTGGGTTCTTCAGTTTGCCACTGCTAGCTCTTGCAGGTTGTAGTCCCTTTCTATGTACGTCTTTCTTGTATTCCCGCTTGATGGTGCATTTGTGAGCTTTCCAAAACTGCTAGCTGCTCAAAGGAGGTGGTCAATGTTGATTATGAGAAACTCTCAGTGGTGGATTGCTTCCTCGCTCTTGTTGTTGTCACCTTGATGTCGTCTGGTTCTTCCAAAGATGGCTTTCATAGTTTTCATGCCAAGTACTTGTAACCCATAATGGATGGTGGGTAAGTGCATTAGTGCATGGGTTGAACAGAATATGTGCATTGTGCATGGCCTTGTAATGTGGCCCTATGTATGCGTACTTGGAAAATGCATGGGAAGAAGTATGGTGCAAGAGATTGGATCTTGAGCTGAGTGCTCAAGGGTATGCTGACAAAGAGGCTTCCTAATCTATCCTGGTTATAGTGTCGTTGAAGCATACATGTCTTATCATGATGAAAGGTCCATCGATCTTCATCTCTTTGTGTCGTACTTCCATCACGGGGTTTGACCATTGCTTGTCTTTTTGTTGATGCATGTCGTTGTTGATGGTTTGCTAATGAGCATCTTCAAGCATATGGTTCTCTTCTTTCTTTGCTCTCTCTCGTTTTTTTTTTTTGGAAACAATATCACAAAATAGGAAGAAAGAGGTTAGTACCAACAAAATATTTCATATGTGTATCATGTGCCTGAGATTCTCAAGTGTGTCTATGCATGGCCATGTAATGTGGCCCTATATTGATGCATACTTTGGAAATGCATGACCTGAATGGTGCAAAAGACAAGTTTATGCCAAAGGCACATGGCTGTTGCTGGTCGAGGCTTTTAATGTTACTTGTAGACTTGATGCAGTCTTTGTTTGGAGTTGTCGACTGAATCTCGCAATGATGTAATCCTCCTTATAGGAATCCATTTTAGAATAGTGTTGGTCTGTGTACAAGTCCTTGTTGACTTCTTCATCTTTGGTTGATTGCTTGAATTTTGTATCCGAAGTGGTTCGTTCTTTGGTGCTGTGGATGCTACTAGTACCTTAGGCTTCCAAACCCATATCCTTGATGATTGTCTTCTTACTTTTGTCGAAGGTTTGAGTTTATCTTCTTTTGGTCTTTGTGCTCAGTTCTTACCCTTTTCCCTCCTTGGGTTCTTTGTTGAGTCCTTTAGCATGGTGGGGAGCATAGGCCGTTGTGTATGTAAGAGCTTTTTGGGTACCCACATATGTAATCACCCTTGTTGAACTGCAGCTAATTTCTTAGGCACCCAGATTAGTCGGAGACCTGGTGGTTGAGCTTGTCCTTGTTTCTTACTGCTTCTTTCGGCGTGATTAGCCCTCTTGGATGGAAATTGTTGCGGCAAAGCTGGTGGTTGCTCTCCTTTCCTAACTCATATCTGCTTCGTGCATGGAGTTTCTTTCTTCTTGAGTTTTGTCTTTGTATTTGATATAGCGGTTCTCTTGGGCTGTGTTACTTGCTTCTATGGTTGAGTTGTTGTGACTGCTTTAGTCTTTGAGCAAGAGGAGGAGTCTGCTTGTCTTTGATCCTGTTCTTCCATGATTGAGTTCTTCTAGAACATAGAGCTTTGGACACATACATCATTTTTGCTACGATGAGTCGTAGACGAACTAAGAGAATGTGTGACATCTGGATTTGTGAGCATGAAATTGTCTAATTCTAATCTAATGCATTGTTCATGTACGCAAACTTGAAGAAGTTGACTTCTTAGGTTCAAGTTGACTGCATGGTCATAAATCCAATCTTGACCTAGGACAAGCGGCTCTGTAAGGTCCGCATCGTGACACACTAGCATTTTGACTTTTATTGGGACATCTTGAAGGTAGATGGGAAGTTCCACCTCGCCCAAACAAGGGGTTTCCACACCTCCCAATCCTATGAGATATGCTTCTATGGGCTTGATGTCCACTTGCAGGTCTTGGCAGTATGAAAGTCTAACTGCACTAATTGCTGCACGTGAGTCAACTAATGCTCTCAAAGTCCTTACACTCTTTCTTTGTCCTACCTCTATGGTCACAAAGGGGCGTCGGTCAATTATTTGAGAAGGAGTTGGGTCTAATTTCTGGCACATGTCCATGTGATATTTTGGAGCTTTGTGTTGACATCTAGGCCTAGTCGCCGTAACTTATTTCTTCTGATGCGCTCTCTAGCCTCTGCTTGTGCTTCTTCTCTAACCTTTAACTCCTCTTCTTTTCACTTCTTAGAAGTGTTGAGTCTCATGAGCATATCCTCTGTAAGCGGTTCTTGATATAACTTGACTCGACAATTACTTATATAGTTCGGCAAGATATCACCTTCTAAAGTGGCCAATTGAATTGCACCACTAGTGGAGATTCTATTAATGATCATGGGTCCATATCCTCGTTTCTCCAATTTGCGGGCATGTTGCTTTAGCGTATAAACCAACACCAAATCTCCTTCTTTCAATCCTTTTTCCTTTACTTGGGCATCAAAGTATGCCTTTTGTCTTTTCTTTGTAGCATAAATGCCTGCTACTGCTCGTAGCCTCGTCTCACCTAAGCGTTCTAGATCAAAGATCCTAGAGGACAACTCATGTCCATTCCACTCATGCTCTTGTGCTACTTTCAAGGTTGGGATTAGGAAGTCCAATGGTAGCACAACATTTTGTCCGAAGACCATCTGAAATGGGGTGGCATTGAGTATTGTTCTGTATGCAACTTGATAAGCCCAAACAACATGATGAAGTTGTTTGTCCCAATCAGAGCATTTATTATTTACAAGTTTTGTCAATACGTTACATAGGATCTTATTCATGCTCTCGGCTTGTCCATTGGCTTGTGTACGATAAGGGGCAGACTTCTTGTGTATCACCATGAATTCTTGAAGGAGATTTTCAATGACCTCGTTCAAGAAGTGTGTGCCTCTATCACTAACCAACTCTATTGGTAACCCATATCTCATGAACATGTTCTCATATAAGAACTTAGCCATCGTTTGAGCATCATTCTTTGTTGTGGCTTTTACTTCCACCCATTTTGTAAGGTAATTTGTGGCTACAATAATGTATTCTTCATGGGAGTTTCTAGCTAGAGGGTTAATAGGACCTACAAAGTCTATACCCCACTTCGAGAACGCACGTCCTCCCATCATTGGCCTCAAAGGAATCTCATCATTTTTTATCGGATATTGTGCCCATTGGCATGTGTCACATTTCTTCACATAGGTATGTGCATCCATATCAAGAGTGGGCCACCAAAGTCTTGAGAATAGAATAGTCTTAATCACTCGGTCAGGACCAAAATGTCCGCCTGCAACACCACTGTGTGCAGTTTCTAAGACTTTCAAATAGTCTGATTCATGAACGCACAGTCTTAGGTATCCATCCTAGCCTCTTCGATATAGGTTATCTCCTACTAAGGCGTAGTCTTGAGCCTCTTGCTCCATGCTTCTTCTTCTTGCTAGACTAGCCTCATTGGGTAATGTTCCCGATCTCATGAATTCTACCATTGGAGCACTCCAATCTGGAATTAACGACACATGATAAAGAGTGGCATGCTCCACTGGGGGACTCTTCTGGCACACTGGACAATTCTTAATCCACTCATGTATTTCTCTGTCCATGCTAGGCCAATACACCCCTAAACATTTTAGGGTTGCAATGTTCTTTGAATAGAGTAGTGATTTCCTAGCAAACTTTCATGGGCTTGTTGCAACCAACTACTATGTTCGTCGTCCTCAACACAACAAGCTAATACACCCTCTGTATCTTGTTTGTACATGCTTCCTGCTAGTATTTGATATTTTTGTGACCTTAAAATTTCTTCTTTGCTTGTTTTTACGTTCTTATTTGCGGGTCCCAAGGTTAGGACAGGTACTAACTTATTTGCCCATTTAGGAACAACCTCTAAATTGAATAGATAAGCATCAGGCAATTCATCAGACACTCATTGCGGTGGCTCTCCTGAAGTGATGCGAGAAAGATGGTCCACCCTAAGGTGGGTCCTACCTTTCCTGACAACAACTTCAAAGTCGTATTGCATTAATAAGAGTAACCATCTTACTAAGCGGCCCCAGGTTTGATGACCAAATATAGTAAAGCTTGATGATCAGTGAAAAACTTGAACTTATTGGCCAATAGATAGATTCTAAACTTCTTCACGGCATATACCATGCCTAAGGCTTCTCTTTCAGTTGTCGTATAGTTTTGTTCAGCCGCATTTAATTGCCTACTAGCATATGCTATCGGCAAATCTAGGTTTCCTTCACCCGTGGGTTGTGCTAGCACACACCCTATTGCATGATTGGATGCATCCACATGGACATGGAATGGTTTACTCCAATCAGGGGTGGTCAGTATTGGTGCTGAGCACAAATGTCTTTTTAGCTCATTGAAGGATTTTTCACATTCATCGTTCCACTCAAAATTTGTCAACAATCCATAAAGAGGTTTAGCAATGATGGCATACATGTGGATAAACCTACGGTAGTATCCACAATGGCCCATAAAGGCTTGAACCTCTTTAACATTCCTTGGTGTAGCTCAGTGATGAGTAGCACCTCCTTTAATGTCAATCCGGGAAGACATGAGGATGGTATGAAGACCTCGAGCAAGTGAAGGCACAAATATGTGAGTGAGAAGCACACAAACATGCACACACATACACACACACACACGTGCACACACAGCAAGAACAAAGATAGTAAGACAATGGAATCACTTCTATTATAACCAAGTTCTCATACAAGCTCAAAACTACAAGAAGCTAGCCCAAAAATGAGCTCTCTGGCTCTATTTATAGTTTTTGACTAGCTTTGGCCCTGTCTAGACCTAGTGTCCGACCTAGTTAAAAAATTAGGTTCCAAGGCTTATTCGAGGGCTGAAACGAGATCTAAAAAATATGAAAATTGGTAAGCAACTACTTCTAAGGCTTCTCAAGATTGAGGACTCCTCGGCTTGTACAAAATGGAGCTACAAAAAGGTGAAACGATATTTACAAGGGTTTTTAGTGATGAGAATCACTTTTAAAATGGTGTAAGGTTTGGAAAAATTTAATGGGTTGCCTTAGTGCTAGATCTGCATGTATGTCGTACTTGCTTCTCCCCATATGATGCCAACACTCTCCCCCCCCCTAGCGTCTGTCGCCTCTGACAGACCTTTGCTCTACGGTTTGGTCAATGTAGTTCTGGAGAATGTCGGTTGCCAAGTCATGTTCTTTGATCCGTAGTCCTCTGATCAGGTCTCTCTGAAGGGCATCCCAATTGACTGCTCCAGGTATGTCAGGCTGTGGCATTGTGTAGAGCTCTGAATGCATCGTTTGTTCGCACGCGAAGAGTTGTAGCAAATAAGTGGGTTGTGGCGCGAACACTTCTGAGTGTGCTTCCCAGAACCCCGTGGTGAACATATCGTCAAAGGTTTGCTTGTAGCAGGCAGGGAGATATCTGATTCTTGCGTGCCATGCATAAGCGACTCGTATGCTCGGGGTTGTGCTCATATCATAAAGTAGGTCATAATTACCATTTATGAAGCCGGGAATCAGAGGTTGAATGTGACATACATTGCGGAAGGTTTTGAGCACTACCTGCATCATATCCAAGATTTTGAGCATCATCTGGGCAGCTACGTCTGGCATGGGGTGAAGTCATGGAAGCCAATGTCTGATAGTACCCATCATATATGCTACTATAGGTGTGCCTATTGGTGGTGCGATCGAGGGGTAATTCAACCATTGCTTGCAGTTTGTGTTGTTCTGAACCTTTATAGCAAATGCTTTCCATGATCGTTACCTTTTGCCTGGTCCGAAGCAAGGTTATATTTCAAATGCATGGGAGCATGGTCCCATGTTCGTATCATTTTTGGATAGGTTTCCAGTAATTTCTGCCTCCAGATGGGTTGGAATATGGCCCCCTTTTTGGCTGCCTCTGGGATATCCTCTGGTTCGAACTGAGTTGCAAAGGTAGGGTACTTGTTGGTGAGGCGTTTGATCTCAACACTATAGTCAGCCAGCAGTACAAAATAGGGTTTATACTGTAACTTTGAACTAGTTATCAGTCTTCTAGGGGCCAGGTTTCTGAAATACTCTGATTGAAGTATGGTTTCTTCAATGGTCCACATTGCCCGCATCTGAGTAGATATACGTTCCTCGTGAGTTGGCCCCATTTCTTCTACCTGTTTCATCCATGCCGAAGGGGGTTCCTCATATGTATCTTGTCCTTCCTCCGTGATTCGTCCTTCTGGAAGTGGTTGAGGCTCATAGTTGTCCTCAAATGTTTCCTCTACTGGAATGATTACTGCTTCTTCTTCTAGTGGCTGATCCGGTGGGGAGGGGGGTCGTTCATACTGTAACAATTTGATTGTTAATTCAGCCACCTGCTCTCGTAGCTCAAGTACCTCATTGGTCATTGATGATTCAGGCTCTGGTGAAGTTGCAGCATTGGCCATCTCTTTAGGTGTTGGTGGGTGTGGTGTAGGCACTTGGGATCCTTGTAGTTCCTTTACCTGGTCTGCCAACTGGTCATGTGCCTCCAAGTGGGTTGCATAATCTTCTAACACCTTCTGAATGTGTTCTGAGGGAACAACTTGGAATTTGGTAGGGTCGATAGGTGCTCCAGGGGTATTTTCCATGGCTGCTTCTAGATTCTCCTGGTTTTGTTGTTGTAGCCTTTTGTTCTCTTCTTGAGCCACTGCCAAGTGGCGACGAAGTAAAGCCATGTTTCTTTGGAGTCTAGCATTGCGGCCCAGCTGATCTCTGAGTTGTTCTTCCATTACCCTAGTCGTCTCTATATGTTTGGCTTCGAGCTCCACCTCGGATTGTTGGAGGGTGGTCACTTCATGTTGTAGTGTTGTATTACTTAGCTCCAAGGCATTGACACGTGCCTGGAGTTGAGCCGAGAGATTTCACAGCTCTGTGTTATTTTCTTCCAATAACCTATACTCTTGCTTAAGTTGAGTGGCCGCTTCGAACATGGTGTCTAGTGCATTACTAAATGATGTGGATGCAGGGGTAGAGGTGGAAAATGCAAAGGGTCGGGAAATGGGAAAGGGAAAAGTGGATGATGTGCCTATGAGTGAAGTGAAATGTGATGATGTTGGAACAAACGTGGTGGTAGGTGCTCCTGTGGGTGGTGAAATGTCCATGGGATCGGACGTGATAGTGTGTGAAGTGTGAATTGTGAATACGGGAATGGTAGGTGGTGTGTTAGTGGTGGCAGTGAATGTGGGGGAGTTGGGTTGGGGAAGGGACTTTTTATTATAATTCTCAACTTGTTGGAGTATATTTACAAGGTGTGTCCAGAACGGAGGTTGGGTGATTTGGATTGATTCCGAGGGGGTTAATAGGGGTACAGTGGATAGGGGTTGGGAGGGAGGAAATGTGTTGGTGGATGGAAATGGGTGTGTTAAGGTTTGGCTAGTGGCAAGTGGCTGTCCGAGGGTTGGGAGATATGAAGGGTGACCTATTATAGTTTGATCGATGGCAGGATGACCTATATGGGATTCAGAAAATTGGGTGGAAGTGGTGGATGTAGGTAAAGGGGAGGATGGAAAAATGGTGGTGTGTATAACGGTTTCACCATGGGTGGATACTGGTTGTTCAGGAAGGCTAGTGGGGAAGGGTTCTGAGGGCTGGATGGGAGGTAATGGTGGAGATGGTATCTGTGTATTTACATCTGGTTCCTCACTGTGAGTTGGGTTGGCCATGTGAACATCTTCTCAAGTGGTGGTAGGCAGGGCGGTAGAGACTTCCATTTGAATCATTTTTCCCCTTCGCGGTCGCGTATCGATCCTTCGTTGGTCATATAGATGGGTAGTGCGTTGTACCATGGTCCTCATGGATTCCCCTATTCCGCAGGTTTCTGCCAGGAGATTCAATGATTCTACAAAATGTGGGTCAACATTCTCCGCATGCAGCATCTGGTTCATCAGTGCCCTATTTGCCTCTTCGGATAACTTGTGTCTTTTCTGTACCTGTTTGATTGTTCTGTAGAGCAGTTTGAGTTGTGTCGTGTAGGCAGGAGCTTCCTCGTCACTCTCCTCTGGTTCATTTCCCTGCGCTCCTTCTTGATTATGTGTGCTTTGAGCATGAGGATGTTGTGCCTCACCTTCCCAATGTACTCTTCGGGCTTCACCATATGGTCGTGTTCTTTGGGATGAAGATTCAGGGCCGTCAATCTCAGAAAAACACTCACTCTCAGATAAATGGGCTATCTGCAGGAAGCTTTCAAAGTCAAAATTTGGATCCTCTGTGTTGAGCCCTAATCGGTTGAAACTAACAAAGTCAAGGTAACAGCTATGCATAGGCAAGAGTAAAGTATCAAATTTCCAGGGTCAAAGTGCACAGAAGTATTTTTTCTCTTAAGGTTCAAAGGGTGAATTTAAAGTCTTAGGTGCAAAAGTAAAGAATTAAAAGGAAAGGTGAAGGTATAGAAGCGGCCGTGTACGCAAAGGTGGAAATAGGGCCGCCCAATCAAAATTTTGTTTTAAGTCTAAAGTCACTACAGGACAAAGTAGTGAGTCGTTGGTGGCCAGTTCAAAAGACAATCTTGGGACATTGAAAGGGCACCAAGATTGTATTACAGTTAGAGTGCACGGAACCGGCGCACTCAACAAAAGAGAGACAAAGGCTATTCTTGGACACTGGAAGTAAGAAAGAGAGAGAAGTGCAAGAGACACCGGGGGTACGACGACACAGAGAGGTGGAAGTGAAGAGTGCAAGAGAGGTGGCTAAGGAAGAAGGCAGAGAGTGCAAAGCTAGACCCCAAGGACCTCAAGGTCTCTGTGCAGTGTGCATGCCGACAGAAGATACTCATTCCTCATCTTGGTGGAAGCTTGGTGCAAGGTGTGCACAAGGATAAGCTTGAAGCAAGAGAGGACTGGTGCAGAGGAGGCCGACTGCAAGAAGACTTTGGGATAATTGGTATTTTGTAAATAAGCACCCTCTGTAGTGCGCACAGAAGTATTGAATCGGATTGTGCTCAAACATTGTAATTGTTTTGCTATAATCAAACTCAAGATTCCACGGTGTGCTTCTGCAGAAGCTTCCAAGGTTATTTCCTCTGTGAAGTTTCCCAGCTCATTTCTTTCTTTATTCTTTCCTTTTTCTCCTACAAACCCTCAAACTCCTTCTCGTCCAAGAATCCCCCAACACTCTGCCAAAGTGGCCATGGATGCAAACTCATCATCAGTGGGTAGTGGAGGGGTAGATGGAGTGGGTTGTACCATACCCCCTGATTGTGTTCCTTTGAGATGGATAGTGAAAGGGGCTACTTGTTCATCTTCTCTGAGGGAGGCTTCTATGGTGGCCTCACGAGGGATTAGAACCTGTGGAAGCGAACCACGCATTCTTTTTGTAGGTTGCACCCCTGACTTCCACCCCTTGAAGAATTCCAGTTGTGAGTACTTAAGGGCCCTTGCGATCGGTACATCATAGGCAAGGCATCTATAGATAATTCTTGTAATGGCACAACAGCCATTCAAAGTAGGCTTCCGCACTCCTCGCTTGCCTCCTTCATATAACTGGTCCAGGATCCATACGGGCATTTTAATTGGCAAGCCTCCAGTCTCTGCTAGGTATAATCCATACAATATTTTCTTATGAGGTTGGGTGAACCAGTCTTGCGCTGGAAATGCGAAGTGTTGAAGGCACATCCATAGTGGTATGGCGATGTTGGGGGTGAGGGCACACATTTCTTTCAACTTCTTGATTTTGTTGTTCTTCATCGACTCTGGTATCAAAGGATCTCGATCGGAGGGTACATGGGTGCCATACATCTGAAGGGCCTCCCTGATTAAAGTGATATTCAACTCAAACTTCTTCATTTCTTCCTGGTTTGATAGAGAGGGCACCAGGAATGTGCCTGAATGATCTTTGTCTCCTGTCGCCTTGAGAGTTGCAATTAAGTAGTAGCACCGAAGAAAATTAGGTCTAGGCAAAGCTGCACTAAAATAATCTTGCAATCCCGCTTTTTGCCAAATATCTTGAAGAGGGGAAACATTTTGCAATGCTTCAAACTCTCGTGAGAAGAACTGAAAGGTCCACCACACTCCTCCGCATTCCAACTTGGATTCTCATATATGATCTGCATCTCCCAAATCTCCTGGCATCTCATTGAACCAATGAGAATGCCCCTTTACTCTCTCTGTCAGGCCACTTGGTGGATCCGGAATGGGAATTCTTCTCACATTCAAAAGCTCTTCAGGCCTTGCTGTCAGTGGGGCCTCCACAGGCATGGTATCCCAATTGCTTTGAGTGCTAGTGCCTGCCTGAGAGCTCGTGCCTGCTGCTGCTGCCATGAGAATCGGGTGCTTATCTGCTAGAAGAAGAAAGGCACATTAGTGTTGCATAGGAAACAAGATGTAATGGTGTTCCCTTCACAATACTAACATGACAATCCAGAAGGTTAGTGTTTAGGGTGAAGTGTTCGTGTTAGATGTAAGTGGTGGTTAGTGGTTAGTGTCCTCCTAAATGCATACTGTGGACATGCAAAGTACTCAGAATGCACCTACATCAGAGTGGATGGATTTAGAAAATTGGGTCTGGGGGTTCGATACAGGGTTTAAGTCTCCAAAATTTGACTAAGGATTCGTGGTTCTTAGAGCTGATGACATGTAAAGGTCGATGAACTAGATTGTGCCAAAATTGGTACCTTTTGGGTACCCATTTCTAGACATTCCTAGGTTTGACTGGGGGTGTGACAGTGGAAGATGTAGGTATCTTCCCTGAGCTATTTGCCATGAGTGCTTGTGAGAGTTGCTTTATTCTAGTGACTGGAGGTGAAGTAATTTGGGCTTGTAAACAGGCCTTGGGCACCCATATCTTTCTAGCATTAGGGATGGCCTTCATTGACTGCTTAGGGACCCAAATAGAAATGGTATAGCTAGGGTGTTGCTTAGGGAGCTCCTTCACTTTGGTCCTTGGTGGTGAGGCTCGCTTGATGCTTTTTTGAGAACCTGTCTCTGGAGCTGTGGTTTTTTCCCCTTTGCGTATCCAGATCTGCTTCATGCCGCGAGGTACTTCATGTTGCCAGAGTTGGTGCTCATGCTTCTTGTTCATCGGTCTCCTCAGTGTTGGGTGTTGCTGAGCCTTCCCCTTTAGATTCTTCTCTGGAACAGATGGGAGTTCCTCCTTGACTTCTGTACCTTTGGCAAGAGTGACAATCCTCTGCACCATAGAACTTTGGACAAGAATAACATTATCTTCATGTGGGTTCCTGGAGGGACCAGGAGTTGGTGCCTGTTCTAATGGTTTGGGTGCTTGATTTTCTAATTCAATTGTAAGACGGCTTTGGCCTACCCAAGCCTGAAGAAGTCCACTTCTTAGGTTGAGGTTGACTGCGTGATCATAGATCCAGTCTTGGCCCAAGACAAGAGGCTCGGTAAGATCCTCGTCTTCACATACTAGCACTTTTACTGGCATTAGTACCTCTTGAATGTAGAGGGGAAGCTCCACCTCTCCCATGCAAGGGGTTTCGACACCTCCTAATCCTATCATATATGCTTCTAGGGGTTTTACCTCCAATTGCAATTGCTGACAATAAGAAAGCCGAACTGCACTAGTGGCTGCTCCTGAATCAATTAAAGCTCTTACGGTCCTTGTACTGTCTCCTTGTCCAACTTCTAGGGTTACAAAAGGTCGTCGATCCACTATCTTATGGGTCCCCTTACCAGAAGCCTCACACATGGCAATGTGATAACTATGAACTTCATGGTTGTCATTCATGGGTTGATCTCTACCTTGCCTTCGCAGTTTCATTCGTCGAATGCATTCTAAAGCTTGAGCCTGTGCTTCTTCACGAATTCGCTTTTCCTCTTCCTTACGTTTCTTTGCAGTATTAAGTCGATTGAGCATTTCTTTAGTTAAGGGTTCTTGATATAGCTTGACTCTACATCCGCTTATGTAACTTGGTAGTACCTCACCCTCTAAGGTGGCTAGTTGTACTGCTCCACTTGTGGAGATCCTATTGATAATCATTGGTCCATAGCCTCTTTTCTCTAATTTTCGTGCATGTTGCTTCAATGTGTATACTAGGACTAGGTCTCCTGCTTTCAAGCCTTTATCCTTCAAATGAGTATCAAAATACGCCTTTTGCCTCTTCTTGGCTGCATAGATTCCTGCTGTAGCTCTCAATCGTGTCTCACCTAGACATTCGAGATCCAAGATTCTAGAGGATAGTTCATGGCCTGTCCAGTCATGCTCTTATGCTACTTTCAATGTAGGTATCAAAAAGTCCAAGGGTAGCACCGCATTCTGACCGAACACCATCTGAAAGGGTGTGGCTTGGAGTACCGTCTTATAGGCAACTCGGTATGCCCAAACAGCGTGGTGTAGCTGTTTGTCCCAATCAGAGCGTTTGTTATTCACCAGTTTAGTCAGCACATTGCATAAGATCTTATTTGTGCTCTCAGCCTGGCCATTAGCTTGTGGATGATAGGGAGCAGACTTCTTATGTATCACCAAGAATTCTTGGAGAAGGTTTTCTATGACTTCATTCAAGAAGTGTGTGCCTCTATCACTCACCAACTCTATTGGCAATCCGTAACTCGTGAACACATTTTCAAATAAGAACCTGGTTGTTGTTTGGGCATCATTTTTTGTAGTGGCTTTCACTTCTACCCACTTGGTTAGATAGTATGTGGCCACGATGATATACTCAGCATGTGAACCCTTAGCTGGGGGATTAATAGGACCCACAAAGTCTATTCCCCACTTAGAGAATGCACGTCCACCCATCATAGGCTTCAATGGCATCTCATCCTTGCGTATGGGATACTGGGTTCGCTGACAAACCTCACACCTCTTCACATAGGTATGTGCATCCATGTGAAGGGTGGGCCACCAAAATCCTGCAAATAGAATTTCCTTGATCACCCTATCTGGACCGAAGTGTCCTCCTGCTACACCTTGGTGAGCAGTCTCTAATAGCTTGAGGTATTCGCTCTCATGAACACACAGTCTTAGGTAACCATCTTTACCCCATTTGTATAAATTATCACCAATGATGGTGTAATCCAAGGCTTCTTGTTCCAAACTTCTTTGTCTGGCCAAAGTCATATCTTGAGGGAATGTTTTCATCCTCAAGAAGGCTACTAATGGTTCACTCCAATCTGGCACCAAAGACACTCGATAAAGAGTGGCGTGTTCCACTGGTGGTTTAGTGCAGCAGATTGGGAATTCTTTGCACATTTTATGGACATCAACTTCCATGGTTGGCCAATGCACTCCTAGTCTCCTCAGGGTCTGTAGGGTTCGTTGTTTTGAGTAGTGTTGCTCTAATGCACCTACATGTGCTAATTGCAACCACTTAGCGTACTCGTCCTCTTCCACACAACAAGCCAATACTCCTTGCTCCGTATGTTTGTACATACTTCCTGCCAAGATATGATACTTTTGAGCTCTTACTATCTCTCTATCTTTTGTGTGCATTACTGGGTGATTAGGACCGTATGTCAATACTGGCACAAATGGCTTAGCCCACTGAGGTACAACTTCCAAATTAAACAAGTAAGCATCAGGTAAGTCATCTGGTACTCCTTGTGGGGCCTCTCCAGATGTGAGCCTAGAGAGATGGTCTGCTCTCAAATGAGTCTTGCCTTTCCTCACTACTACCTCAAAGTCATATTCCATTAGTAAGAGAAACCATCTTACTAATCTGCTTGTATTACATGGCTTGTTTACCAGGTACAGTAGATCTTGGTGATCCGTTCAGCAGCATTCAATTGTCTACTGGCATAGGCAATAGGGAGATCCATATTACCTTCACCCGTAGGTTGTGCGACTACACACCCAATAGCATAATTGGATGCATCTACATGAACATGAAAAGGCTTATTCCAATCTGGTGTGGTCAAGATTGGTGTTGAACATAATCGCCGTTTAAGCTCATTGAAGGAATTCTCACATTCATCAGTCCACTCAAAGTTAGTCAGAAGTCCGTACATGGGCTTTGTAATGACAGCATACATGTGAATGAACCGGCGGTAGTAACCACAATGCCCCATGAAAGCCTGTACTTCCTTGACGTTCTTTGGCCTAGGTAGTTTTGCGATGGCTCTCACTTTCTCTTCGTCACTGATATGCCATTCTTAGACACTATGTGTCCTAGAAATTTGCCTTGCCTGACCATGAAAACACACTTTTCTGGGTTCAAGCAGACTTGATATTCTCTGCATTTATCAAAAATTTGTCTGAGTTGAGGTATATGGGTCTGTCTAATGTTGGAATGAGCGCAAAGATCATCAACATAGACTTCCAAATTCTTCCTCAAGAACTCTTTAAACACGTGACACATTAATCTTTGAAAGGTAGCAGGTGCATTGGTAAGCCCGAATGGCATTACCCGAAAGGCAAATATGCCCCACTCTATGGCAAAAGCCGTCTTATGCTGATCTTCTGGTGCAATGGCTACTTGATTGTAGCCAAAGAACCCATCGAGGAAGTTGTACACTTCCTTGCCTGCTACCCTTTCTAATAAATGCTCGGTGATAGGAAGCGGATAACTATCCCTGATAATGGCTGCGTTAACCTTCTTCAAGTTAATGCATACACGTAATTTGCCATTCTTTTTGGGCACCACTACAATGGGGGATACCCATTCAGTATGCTCAATTTCATAGATAAATCCAGCTTCAACCAAGCGATCTATCTCTTCCTTGATCTTGGCCGCATAGTTGTCATTGTATGTGTATGGCTTTTGCTTAGAGGGCCTAGCCTCTGAAGTCATGGGTATCGTATGTGAGCAAATGTCAGGGTCTACACCTTTCAGGTCCTTGTAGCTCCAAGCGAATACATCTCTGTACTCTCTTAGCAAAGCTACCAACTCTTGCTCTTCTTCTTCCGTCAGGTCATGCCCTATGTAGGTGCATCTTTCTTCTCCCTCTTCTATGGCGACAACTATTTTCTTGGTAGTTTCCTTGCTATCATAGGCCTCTCCTGCTTGTGCCTCACGTTTAGGCATTCTTATCATGACTCTCCTATCGTCTATCTCATATTTTTTAAAGTTTTCAGGGACCTCAAACAAGGACTCTTCTGCCTCCGGAGTGACTTCCTTCTTCTTTCTTTTCTTTCCTCCACTCTTAGTGGCTACTTGTGTGGCTAACCTCACCTCATTTGTGATTTCTCTGTGTCTCTGGGGGTAAGCTTCAACTTCATAGAAGTATTCTTCATCTGATGCAAAAGGTGCGTCCATAATGATTGACTCTAAGTCGGAGTCACTTGCATCCTCAAATGTATCAGGGCTAGGTTCGCATTCCTCTAAAACTGCATCTCCCATGATTGGCTCTATTGAGAAGAGTGAAATTTCATAGCCATCCTCATCACAGTGGGGTGTCCACTGCTCTTCATTGATGGCTACATCCATTGTTGCTAAAATTTCAGCCCAACCGTGAGGCTCAAACTCTTCGTCAGGAAAAACTACACGTGCATAGGCTGGGTCTTGAATTGATCTATGGGTTTCTTTTGCACCTACCTCTCTGGCTTTCTCTCTCTTCTCTTCTTCTACTGCTACCTTACACATCCATAAGTGAGTGTCTTCATGCATCCACGAGGATCCGGATCCTATGGAATGCACAGACTCAGTCTCATCTTTGACTCTATGGATGGGATTCCATTGAATAGGCGGTACGTCTCTATGAGAGTAATCCTTGAGATTGACTTTGGTTGTAACACCTAGATGTTGCAAATACAAGGAATTGGTTCCCCAATCCTGTACCACTTGCAATTGCCGCATAAATGTCCTTCCCAAAATCATCTTGTAGGCTTGGTTTTTGCTAAAGTCGCATATAGCAAAAGTATGCTCAAACTCAACACCACATGTAGTGAGAGTTATTCCTTCTAGCAATCCTAAGGGCCTTTCAATATGACCATCGGCCATCTGCAATTTCATTCTCGTCGGTCGGAGTGCTGGCTTGCCCCAACGCTTCCATAGGGAAGTGGTAGCAATTGCAACTCCTGCACCTGAGTCCAAAATTGCCTTGGTTGTGTATCCCTGATGGGTAACTGGGAGATAGGTATTTCCTTCTTCTCCTTCACTCATGTCTCCTATCTTATCCAATGGTATTTCAGGTACTGTTCTATGAGATCCTCCCTGGGAACACAATTTTGCTATGTCTGGCACTTGTTTGGCTACGTGTTTCCACACTTCTAGCTTAACTTTGAGTAGCTCTTCTAAAGTGAGATTGCACTGCACTTTAGTGTTCTTTACTACCTCTGTATTCCTAGGTATGACTGAGTCTTCGTTTCTTACCATGACCGTGGGTGCTCTCAGGCAAGTAGACTTGGTTTCCCATGGGCCTGTGAAGTGGGGTAATTCATGTAAAGAATTAGACTCAAAGTCTAATCTATCTTGAGATTGGGTGCTCTCCTGTTCTTCATAAATAGAAGGGATGTCCTGTGGGAACTGATCATGTGCGTCATCCACAAGTTCAATGGGAGGAGGGACTTCACTCTCCTTTGCCCACTTCTCTTCTTGAATCTCTCTCACAAACTCTGGTGAATACCTATTCATAGAAGAGGAGGTGTCTGGTTCAGTGGAGTTAGGCACATAAGCTCCCTGGGGAGGAATGCTTATTCTATCACTTGCCCTCTCCTTAGCCTGGGAGGTGTCTCCTTTTCCAGACTTTGCAAGTAACCTCTCCAATCTATCCAATAGACCATCAAAGTGCAATGGTGTTCTGATGGAGTTAGAGCCATTGAACAAGCGACTGGCTTCAAACATGGCTTGCGCCAATTCGACCATTTTAGCACAAAGCTTTGTTCGCTCTATCTCTAGATCGGCTCTAGGGTAACATTTCTCATGATCTGTTACATTGGGCCCTTCTTGGATTCTGGCCTGATATGCCTTAAGCATCATGTCAAGATCTTCAGGAGTGGGGTCGGCTAGGACTGATCCTACTCTGGGTGGTGGGTGGGTTAAGGGTGGTGTATTGAAAGGTTGGGGAATGGAAGAGGATGGATTGGAGGGTAAAGGGAAAGGTGGTGGAGGGGTGGTGTGAGAGTGGTTTTGAGATGCGAGGTCACTTATCTTTGCTTTGGTTTCTCTCAAGCTTTCTTCAAGTTCGCTCATTTTCTGTGACCATTGTCCTTTCATTCTCTCCCGGCTATCTCTCCATGCCCTTGTCCTTTTCTTGGTTATACTCTCTGTCTCACTAACCTCAGAACTCTTTTCCTGCCCTACTCCTTGAGTTTGCTGCAAGGTTTAGGCTCTAGTGACCACATGTACTGGGGCTATGGAAGTTATACTTCTCGTAGAGTCTACCACTAACCCAATGACGTTGATGGGAGTGATTTTAGGCATGTTATTAGGGTTCTTTGGGCAATCTCGTAGGAGATGCTCTTTTCTGCAATCTTGACAGAAACCCTGAATTGTCACTGGTTGGGGTGGTGTAGGGGCAGGCAGTGGACAATCACGTATAAGGTGATCTCCCTGACATCTGAAGCATGGTCTTCTAGGAAATGGGGGTTGTACCTGCCTAGGTTGAGGTCTAGAGTTGGGGTTTGTGTACATGACATTAGCATACTCGGGCTCCTCACTATTTTCACTTGGGTCCTCATAATAGCATGACTCGTTATGCTCGGGTGACTGCATGTAGTAAGCCTGTGGGCTATCAATATGTGTGGAGTCAAAACTATGGTCACTTGGATCACTGTTTGATAGCAATGGGGTGACTGGGACTATGGCTCTGTTCGGATTTTCTTCAGCAGATGCATATTTCACTGGGATCACATTGGTTGGAGCACGGGGTTGCTACACTAGGACTGGTTGAGGTCTCTACTGCCCTTGATAAGGTGGTTAATAAGGTTGCTGTGGTCTGTTGTATTGTTGTGGTGGGTACTGATTCTGGTATCTACCCTGTTGTGGATATGGCTGAGGGTAATTTTGCCTAACAGTTTGTTTGTTATATGGGCAGTCCTGTGCAGTGTGGTTGGTGTACCTTCGCTCTATGGTGCAGTACTGGCTACTAGGATTCACCTGGGGTTGGGCCATAATGGGACATACATTTGCCATATGGTCACCTCCACAAGTGTAGCACCGCTTAACTGGGGCAAATCTTGGAATTTGTTTGCTAAAGACACCTAGTTTTTGAGCTACCTTCTCTACAAGTTCCTCAATGGATGTGGATTGACCAGATGTGAGGCTACTAGAGCTATCATAATCCTTATAGATTTTTGATAGTTCTAACTCCTCACCTAGATTATCGTCAATGTCTATGCACATGCGCACACACTCTTCTATAGTTCTAGGGTCCTTTAGATACACATATGACCTGAGCTTGGTGCTCAACAATCCATCTAAGAACAAAGCCACTTGCTTGGCTTGTGTGGGTAGCTCAGGCATCCTGCACCTCTCTAGGTATTGCCTAAACCGTCTTCATGCTAGTCTGACTGTCTCTTGAGGTGTTTGCTTGAAGCTATGAGTTAGTGAGGAAGTGTTGTGCCTTATGCCACTCTTAGAAAACTCAATGATAAATGCCTCTAGGATCTGGTCTATGTTTCTGAAATGCCTCTCGTTCAGTGGTTGAAACCACGTAAGGGTAGTGTTCCTAAGGGTTAGACCAAAAGCATTATATTGTGTGAATAGGTCCTCTACCTATTCAGCTTTCAAGACTTGCCTAAATTCTGCCACATTGTCGTAGGGGTCTCCTGTGCCATCGAAATAATTCTTCATGGACTTCACCAGTTGTGTTGGTCTTAGTGTCCTAGTGTGTTCTTTCGGCCTTGGCAAAGGGAAATCGTCAGCATTCCTTTGATTCCATGGGGCTCTATGTCCCTCAGGTTCCACTCTATTTCTTTCCGTTCTCGTTCTTTCTCTTCCCAGGGAGTTGGCAAAACTTACCTCAGGTTTGTCTCTACTTCTATCTCTTTGAGCTCCATGAGCTTGGGAGGTCCCAACTCCTTGGTGACTGTATGACACATTGGACCGAGGTTGGGGAAAAACAAATTCATCCTTCCATGTGTAGGCATGTCTGCCATGCTCTGTGACCACGAAGATCCTCTTTGATGTATTATCTAGGTAGGTTAATTTTCCTGGACTATCAGGGTCTTTAAACTCATAGATTGTGAGAGCACCTACTTCATGTGGCAGGGTAGGCTTATACCTCCAAAAGGCCTCATCGGTTTCTCGATTTGAAAGCAAATCTATGCTTTTATTATCCTGGGGAATCCATTCTGGAGTCATGATTCTGGTCAAGACTGATTTACCGCGGGGAGTTCTCGGCTCTTTCTCTAAATTTCCTTGCTCTATATCACCCATATCGGTTTCTGCAATCACATTTCCAAACTCGTCGGTTCTATCTAGAAGAGTGGTGACTACATAAATAGTCCCTTCTTTATCTAGGTATGCTCTATTCTCAAATTTGACTACCGGGTGTTCTAGTCCATGGGGTTGATCGGGGTTCTTAATCTGGACCACAGATCTTCTCAGGCCGTCTTCGTAGATGCGAGCACCTAGACGATTAGTCGTGATGTGTTCCAATTGAGTCTTGTAAGGTCCTTCTGGCTTTTCTAGATAAGCCACCCCTGAACTACCTACATGTCTCTCCATGTTATAGGACATCTCATAATCACTTGTTTCTGATCGGGGAGTGTATGGGTAAGCACTCAACTGTTGGGCCCAAGACCTAGCAGTGTGATTGACACTAGCTTCAGAAGATCTGAGGCTTTTTCTGTCTCGATCTAAGTGTCTGCCTGACCTAAGGTCTGGTTTATCTACCCCCTTGGTCCCAAGTACGCTCTCGTTGCAGGTTATTTTGCACCAATCACTTTGTTCTTTTTAGTTGATTATTATGTTTATGAACTTGTCTGATATCTCGACGTCAGGAATACTTAAGTGATTTCTACACTTGATAAGTGATCGATTCAAGTTTACTTTTGTCCCTTAAGGTTTTCTCACTTAAGTCCTACTTGATGCTTGCACTTAGTTGATTAGTTCTCTTGGACTTGATGTGTGCCTAACGTTGCCCTAATTAATTACCACACCTAAGTCGTACTTAGCCTAAGCTAGGAATTGACAAAGGAGGGTTGAGAGAACTTCCAACCTCAATCCTGTGGTTGCTCAGACTGCTGCACAAGCCCAGGAAGCCTTCTCCCAAGCCTGGTACTAACCCTTGCTAGCTTGCCTTGGAATGCCTTGCTTTCACACAATGTTCCTCAATCCTCTGGTTGCTCAGACTGCTGCACAAGCCCAAGAAGCCTTCTCCCAAGCCTGGTACTCACCCTTGCTAGCTTGCCTTGGAATGCCTTGCTTGCACACAATGTTCCTGCAAAAGATTACAAGTCAATATATCTCTATTACCACAAGGGATTGAAAGACACACATCAACATTTACAGGCCCCCCTGGAGTAACTTACTATACCCCCAAATCCTTATGACCACTAAGTCCCACCTAAAGGCGAACTTAAAAATACATATTCTAAAACTCCACGTATGATTCTTACAAAAACAAGTTGAGGTCCACGTAGGATGCTCAACAAGCTTTCCAACGAGACCAAAATCTCCTCAATCGGAGTTCGTATGGTGAAGTTATGACCATTCAGGCACTTAGGGGTCAAAACAGGCTCTCAGGGTTCAGGAGATCCCTCTCTGGTTTCTAGGTCTTTTTTCCACTCCTAAGGCTCTAATGTTATCCCAATGTGTCTAAAATTAAGCCCAAATATACCTCAATTCACTCAAAAATTCACTCTAAAATTCACTCTAAAATTTTCATACGTTAAGGCCGTGTATCGCGATAGGTCGGTTCGGTGTGTTGCGATAGATGGAGTTGTCGCGATAGGTCGAAGTGTCGCGATAGGTCGAGGTGTCGCGATAGGTCGGGGTGTCGCGATAGGTTGGGGTGTCGCGATAGGTCGAAGTGTCGCGATAGGTCGAAGTGTCGCGATACTCCGAGGTGTCACGATAGGTGGGGTCAGTGTGTCGCGATAGGTCGAGGTGTCATGATAGGTCGGGAGTGTCGCGATACTTCGGTGTGTCGCAATACTTCGAGGTGTCGCGATAGGTGGGGTCGGTGTGTCACGATACTTCGAGGTGTCACGATAGGTCGGGAGTGTCGTGATACTCCGAGGTGTCGTGATAGGTCGGGAGTGTCGCGATACTCGGAGGTGTCGTGATAGGTCGGGAGTGTCACGATATTCCGGTGTGTCGCGATACTTCGGTGTGTCGCGATACTTCGGTGTGTCGCGATACTTCGAGGTGTCGTGATAAGTCGTGGGTATCGCGATACTTCGAGGTGTCGTGATAGATCGGGTTATGGTGAATTTTGTTGTTCTGTCTAGTGATCCTAGGAGCTCTAAGCCTGCGCAGTGTCGTGATGCACTCAAAATCGTGATCGGGTGAAGTTTTCGGAGTGTCACGATAGCTCGAGCTCGACGCCTCGGGGCTTGCGCAGACAAAAATCCGTAGCTGCTGAGCTTGCTGGAGATGATGATGGAGCTGAAACCTGCAAGAAACATACAAAAACACACACAAACAAGGACACAGACTCGCTCTCTCTCAAACTCGCACAAAGCAAATGAGGGAAATGATTTGGAAGTGGGAATATAAGGTGGTGAAGAAGATGAAGATGGAGATGGAGATGGAAAAAAATCAGAAATTTACCTACTAATTACCATTCCAACGCGTCCTCTCTACGTCTTACCATCACACGCTCGTCCTCAAAGCTCAATCCCCGGCAACGGCGCCAAAATTTGGTGTAGCTCAGTGATGAGTAGCACCTCCTTTAATGTCAATCCGGGAAGACATGAGGATGGTATGAAGACCTCGAGCAAGTGAAGGCACAAATATGTGAGTGAGAAGCACACAAACATGCACACACATACACACACGCGCACACACGGCAAGAACAAAGATAGTAAGACAATGGAATCACTTCTATTATAACCAAGTTCTCATACAAGCTCAAAACTACAAGAAGCTAGCCCAAAAATGAGCTCTCTGGCTCTATTTATAGTTTTTGACTAGCTTTGGCCCTGTCCAGACCTAGTGTCCGGCCTAGTTAAAAATTAGGTTCCAGGGCTTATTCGAGGGCTCAAACGAGATCTAAAAAATATGAAAATTGGTAGGCAACTACTTCTAAGGCTCCTCAAGCTTGAGGACTCCTGGGCTTGTACAAAATGGAGCTACAAAAAGGTGGAACGATATTTACAAGGGCTTTTAGTGATGAGAATCACTTTTAAAATGGTATAAGGTTTGGAAAAATTTAATGGGTTGCCTTAGTGCTAGATCTGCATGTATGTCGTACTTGCTTCTCCCCATATGATGCCAACACTTGGTCTCGGAAATTCTGCAATGGCTTTTACTTTGTCCACATCTATTGATATTCCATTCTTAGAAACAATATGACCTAAGATTTTACCTTGTCGGACCATGAATACAAACTTCTCTGGATTCAGACACACTCGATATTCTCTACACTTGTTGAAAATCTGTCTAAGCTCAAGGATGTGGTATTTTCTTTGTTGGGAATGTGCACATAAATCATCCACATATACTTCTAAGCTCTTTCGCAAGAACTCCTTAAAGACATGACACATGAGCCTTTGGAATGTTGCAGGTGCATTAGTGAGACCAAATGGCATCACACAAAATGCAAAGATTCCCCATTCTGTGGCAAAAGCTGTCTTGTGTTGATCTTCTGGGGCAATGGCTACTTGATTGTAACCTGAAAATCCATCAAGAAAGCTATGAACTTCCTTGCCGGCAACATGCTCCAATAGATGTTCAGTGATTGGAAGCGGATAACTATCTTTGATCGTAGAGGCATTAACTTTTTTTAGGTTAATACACACTCGCAATTCTCCATTCTTCTTGGGCACTACTACAATGGGGGACACCCACTCAGTATGCTCGATCTCATAAATAAATCTAGCTTCAATCAGCCTGTCAATGTCTTCTTTTATTTTGGCTGCATAAGTGTCATTATATACGTAGGGCTTTTGTTTGGTGGGTTTGGAATCTACAATCATGGGGATTGTGTGAGAGCAAATTCGTGGATCTACTCCCTTAAGATCTCTATAGTGCCACGCAAACACATCCCTATATTCCCTTAATAGAGCTACGAGCTCTGCTTCTTCTTTTGCACTTAGGTCATCTCCTATGTATGTACATCGCTCTTCATTCTCTTCAATAGTCACTACAATCTTTTTAGTCTTTTCTTTGTTATCATATGCTTCTCCTATGATGGCCTCTCTCTTAGGCATTCGTATCAAAATTTTCCGGTCTTCCACTTCATATTTCTCAAAATTTTCTGGTACTTCAAGCAATGATTCCTCCTCTTCTTGTTTCACTACTTTTCTTTTCTTTTTCTTGTGACTACCCTCACTTCCATCCTTTGAATTTACTATTTTAATGCTTGTGAGGGGTTCTTCTTCTTTTTGAGTCAATACTCCTACATCTTCTAGATAGTGCTCCTCTGAGATGAAGCAGCTATCCATCACAATGGACTCTAGATCATCGTCATTCTCTTCTTCTTCTATCATGTCACTAGGGTCACATTCTTCCAACAAGGGCTGACACATGAACATTGAAATATCATAACCCTCCTCATCAGAATGCGGTGTCCATTGTTCTTCATTGACTGCAATGTCCATGGTAGCTAAGATTTTTGCCCAACCATGAGGCTCAAATTCCTCATCTGGAAATATCATCGGTGTATAGGCTGGGTCTTTAATTGGTCTATCTCCTAGAGAAGTTCCTTCTTCTCTTGCTTTTAGGCACTTTTCCTCTTCCTCTACGACCTTGCACATCCATAAGTGAGTATCTTCATGCAGTCAGGATGGATCAGGTGAACTTCCAGAATGCACGGAGATAGAATCTTCTTTCGCTTTGTGGATAGGATTCCACTGTAGGGGTGGTACATCTCTAAAGGTTTAATCCTTCAAATTGACCTTGGTGGTGACCCCTAAGTGTTGTAAGTACAAGGATTTGGTTCCCCAATCCTGTACTATTTGCAATTGTCGTAGGAAGGGTCTTCCTAGGATCATCTCATAGACATTATTTTTCTCAAAGTTACATATAGCAAATGTATGTTCAAACTCTACACCACAAGTGGTTAGAGTTATCCCTTCGAGCAATCCTAGAGGTCTTTCAAAATGACCGTCTACCATTTGAAGCTTCATTCTAGTTGGTCTTAATGTGGGTTTGGCCCATCGCTTCCACAAGGAGGTGGTTGCAATAGCAACACCAACACCCGAATCTACGATTGCTTTGGTTGTGTAACCTTGATAGGTGATCGGAAGATAAGTATTACCTTCTTCACCTTCGCTCATGTCTCCTATTTTATCAAGAGGTATCTCTGGAACTTTCTGCTTAGAGCCTGCTTTTGGCATATTGGAATCAAGTTCTAGAACTTGATCCTTCACATGATTCCATAGCTCAGGTTTTGCTTTGAGCAGCTCTTCCACAATGAGATGACACTAAATCTTAGTGTTCTTCACGACATCAGTGTTCTTTGGAACTATTGAGTCTTCATTTCTTACCAATATTGTGGGAGCTCTGATCTGGAGAGATTCAGATTCCCATGGGCCTGTGAATTGTGGCAACTCTTGTAAAGAATTAGATTCAAAATCTAATCTCTCATCCTCTTGTTGATCTGTTTGATCTCCATAGATAGACGGAATGTCTTGGGGAAATTGATCATGAAGATCATCAATCTCATGAATAGGAGGGGCATGACCCTTCTCCTTGGCCCATTTCTCTTCTTGTATTTCCCGCAAGAACTCTTGAGGGTACTATTGAATTGAAAGAGGTGTTCCATCATCTATGGAATCAGGAACATAAGCTTTCCTTGGTGGTAAGCTTTTTCTTTCAATAATTGGTTGAGCCTGTGGAGGTAAAGAAACATGCGGCATGTTTACCAACTTCTCTAATCTTTCTAGTAAGCCCTGGAAATGCAAATCCAGTTTGATAGAGTTTGTTTGATTGAACTTTTGACTAGTCTCCAGCATAGCTTGATCTACTTCTACCATTTTCATGCACATTTTTGTTCGTTCAATCTCTAAGCGTGCTCTAGGGTAACTCTTGTCCAGGTTCGCAGCTGTTGGCTCTTCTTGAAGACGAGCCTGATAGGCCTTGAACATCATGTCCAAGCCTTCTGGGGTTTATTTACAATGGGCCGTGGGGTGGAATGAGATGGTCTGGATGGAGGTTCGGCATGAGAAGGGCTTTGAGATGCAATGTCTTCTATTTTTGTTTTGGTATCCCTTTCGCTTTCTTCTAGTTCGGATAACTTTTTGTTCCACTTACGATTAGCCTTCTCTCTAGTATCCTTCCATGTTCTTGGTTTCCTCTTACTAGACTCTCCTGAGTCACTTGGCTCTGGCTGCTCAGTCGGTTTATCCTGTTTTAATGCTTGTGCCCTAGTAATTGCCTGCACAGGAGCCACGTTACTGCTACTTGAACTTGAATCTACCACTAAGCCTACCACATTGATGGGTGTATGTTTAGGTCTCTTTACCCAAGGAAAAGTGTCTTACATACGCCTATGTTTTGTTCAACTAACTTGTACTAGGCCACTTTCTTGTACTTTGAGTCCACAATTGCTCACGAATATGTCCTCTTTAGGGATCCCCAGTAGGATCGCCAAATGTTGAGTCCTAATGCCCAAGAAAAAGATGATTATACACACTTCAGTTTTGCCCTAATCACTTGATTATGCCCACTTGACCTACTCTAAGTCACCAAAGAATGCTTGAATGTATTCGTGGAAGAGAGGAATTAAAATCCCCTAATGCATATCCAACCAAATCACTTGATTATGCCCACTTGGCCTACTCTAAGTCACCAAAGAATGCTTGAATGTATTCGTGGAAGAGAGCAATTAAAATCCCCTAATGCATATCCAATCGTAGATCCCAAACCATATCTTTCTTTCTTTCCCTCTCTCTTAACTTCATTCGCTTATGCACACACACACATAGTCATTCACTTTACCTAATCTTTCTCTCACTCGTGTTCTCATGCCCCTTTTCCCTCACAGGCAATCACTCTCTTTTTTTTCTCACTATTTCACTTATTTGCCCACGTACACTCACTTATACATTCACATAAACATTACCGCACACGCTCGCACACAATTAGTCTCTCAAAAAACCCATTAGCACATGCATGGATTTGTACACACCTAGCAATCCCCCATGCGCTCACATGCACTCTTGCGCATACTTTCTCACACACACACACCCTTACTCACACTTATATTCACTCTCTATTTTACTCTCACCTTTTTGTAATAAGCACCCGACATTTACTTCAAGAGAGGTAGTTTGGAGCCGTTCATGAATGCAATGACCATAAGTTTGCCTTATGTGATATGGGCAGAGTTTATAAATACTATCAATTTCGTTATTCACTAGCTCTTGACATCCCCCTTTTCACTATTTCTAACTTTTTCCTCCTTTCTTTTTGGATAATCGAACGTTGAAATTATAGCTTCAGAGAGCTTATGGTTTTAATTGCTCCTTCTATCTATTTGTTTCACTTGAAGTTGAACACTCACCAGCGTTGTGAAGATTTTGTTGGTTTTATGATTGGAAGAGTCAGAACTTGCATGCTTTTATGTACTCGCTTGAACAGACAGACAACACCCCTTTAAACATAATGAACCACTTCTTGAAGCACTAGAACATCCCTATTAAACAAAGCAATTGAAGCATCGTGCTGCAAGCTACTATAACTCAATGAAAAGATGGATAAGTGTTAATAGCGCAACATGACAATCCGTTCCTTACTCAGTTGCATACCGTGACTTGATGTTCTGTTCTTCTCACTCCCACCCTCTCTCTTATTTGTCCTACTCACACCAGATGTACACACAACCAAAGATTCATCTCAGTTCAGTTCTTTCTTCCCCTTTTTTGGGGCCCATAAATACAACCATGCTCAACTCCTGTATGCAGCAGCAAGACATTCTTCATAGAACAAAATGTTGACGCATGCGACCATGGACTATATGTTCAAGAAGTGAGTGCAGTTTCGATTTCACACGAATAAATCAACACATGGTGTTGTTAATCATATAGGGGTCACCGAGTACGCATATCTTCAATACAGTTGGTACCAGAACTTCATAATGTTCACTCGGAGGTCATAGGGTGATGACATGAACTATCTATAACAAAGAAAAACAAAACAATTAGAAGCACTTATCTTAGGCTCGAGTCACATCTGTGTGATTTGAATCGATCTGTAATTGCCAGTCCTTCCCATCCTTTGCATCCCAATGCATCCGTGCAACATGCCTTTGAGTGACATTGGAGGATATGAATCATGCTAACAGCCTCCTTTTCCATGTGGATACCCACTACTTCGATGACCAAAATCCCCTTCAGCTGTCATGCTCTAAGACACACCACAACCTTGCCTTGTTGAAGTCGACCATTACTCTAAATGACACCAGGTTACAACGGCATTTTCCCCTCTTTCTGGTCTCTTTCTCAATTCCCTCCTTCTCGTTGCCCCTCCAATGTGCGGAGCCTCGTTCTCCCTTCTGCTCACTTCGATTGAAAAGATCCCCCTTTTGGATTCTTCTGCCACAGTTCTCCCCGCAAATACTCACTCGAAGAAGGTTCCCTCCCTCTTCTGCTGGTGGTAATTGATGCATATCTTTGGCATTCTCCTACGGTATCGTTGCCCTTCTGAGCACATTAGTAGCTGAACAGCAACTCCCACCCTCTGTTCCCTCTCTTTTCTGACTATAAAGACTCTTTTTCCCTTCCAAGGCAACCTTCCAATTCGACAGCCTCACGACTTCCTCCTTCCTCTTGCACGTAGCTTCCTCAAAATCTACAGAAGGCAATGAGAGAGAACCCTTTGTTTTGGTGCTAGCCCTCCTTTTGGATCTGTACTACTAACCCCCTTCAGGAAACTATGAAGATCCCCTTCTTCTCCTACTTTTTTTCATCATCACCTACACATACACACAGAAAACAAAAGGAACTTCCCCATCATCACAAAAACAATGCAAACCTAATTTCAACGTTCTACTCCTTCAGCAAGCCACTTGAAGTGAAAAGTTTTAGTGCAACATATATCTCTAATTGCCTCTTCGTTTAACAAAAAACAAAAGCGATTTGTTCTTCGAATACTTGTTCCATCATTTCCTTTCCAGAATTCTACTCTCTCTCTCGTGTGCGTGATTAACACATCCTTCTATTAAGTTTCAGCAACAACTCCTTATTGATCGATCCGCTCTTACCGTTCTTCTCATATGAGATGCCTTTTCATTGAACCAACAACTATTTCCACAACTCCACTTAACTCAGAAAAATCTAAAACGAATTAGAAGAAGGAATGTAAAAGTAACAGAACAAGAAACTTCCCAACATCGCTCGATATTTGCAAGAAGAACGGTACAAGCTTCAGTGGTGTCGAGTTGCCATTATGTGGAGGCAGTTTGAGACGAATGAACAGACTGACGCCCTAATATCTGCCCTCATGGAAAGCTACACAAACCCCCTTCAAGTGTGAAGTTGACCACTATCTCCTTCCCTTTTCTGCTACGCACCATTCAGTAGATATGATGTTTTTATTGAAGTCAACTTTGCTTCTCACATAGTAGCCAAAATCACAGTTCAAGATGGCATCCATAGTGCATCCTTCCTTTAGTGCGAAAGAAACTTTGCATATCACAGCAGCGATGTTGAAGATATCTCATCCTCGTTAGATGGAGCCACGTGAGAGCATGTGAGAGTGAGCTTGAGTCCTCACTGTCGTAATCTTCAACGAGAGCATGTGAGAGAATCTAGAGAGCTTGAGCGTTGCACCCCTACATGAGAGAGAGGGCTTGTACTCTTGTCTCACATCAGCCCACTCGCCCGATCTTGTTGATTCTCGAAGTACTTGACCTCCCAGAAATGCTCCACATCAAGCCCATTATTGTCAAAGAATATCACAATAAGTCCAAGAGATCCGTTTTGATATGACCTGAAAGGGCTCTTGAGCCCAAGGGAAATTGCATACGTTCAATGATATTTTGACAAACTTTCTGATGCTAGGTCAGTTTTGATCGCGCTAAGTCCATAATCTAGCTCCAATGTATCGGTGGAGTAGACGGGGAATACATGCACAAATGGATATCCATCTCTAGTGGTTACCGTTCGTGACCTCCCTCTCTTGGCTCACGCCTATTCTCTTCCTCAATCAAATACAAATCTTTACCTTGCATGCCTATTCTCTTCTTCCTCAATGTAGCACCTGCGATCACCCTCATACAATCATCGGTCAGTACCAAAATCCAATCATTTCTCTTACCATCTTTGTCCATCTTCTCGCATCTTCATTGACATGTCCACCTGTCTGCAAACTTCATTAAAACTTTAGAACCTTTCTTCATCAAATCACAATATGTACAACCAAAATGAAAAGACAATTATATCCTTCATCCACATCACACATATATACTCAGCACACACATCATGATTCCACATCACACATGCATTCTCATCACACACACAACCTACGTACATACAAGCAGAAGCCAAGCCACATTCCCTCTCTCGTCATTCCTCTCCATTCACATGCAACGTGAACACAAGTAAAAACCACATTCAATTCTTCTTCTTGGTATCCTTTTGGCCCTCAGTATCGCTTTCCTGCTACTTTTTCATACACACATCATACATTCATGCAAGATCCGCATCCGTTATTCCTTTCCGCTACTCTTTTGGTTTATATGTTTTCTTGCCTAATTTCTTTTCCACTTCCACTCAGACCCTCTTGCCCATTTTCCATTCCCCTTTGACCTAGGGTTTTCACTACCCGCTTTTCATTCCATCGACTCTTTGTTGTTTTTTTTTTTTTCAACTAAATTCCATGCTAGGTCACCACCACACTTCTCTGAAAATGATGGACATGTGGCAAAGACCACTCAAGCCTAACACAAGCTCACTCTGATAAGATCGCTCATCTTCAATGCGATTCCGAACTTCACAAGTCGTTGCACCACCTAAGAGCCAAGCTGAACACTTCTGGAAGGTTTGCAGACAAACAATGCAACTAGCACGATTGGATTCCTCAAGTCCAAGCTTTCCATAGACACATCGCAACCAAAACCCTAGCCGAGCTTAAGCTTCAATTTGACATGTTTCATCGGGAGCCCACACATAACCCAAATCCCCACAACACAAACACATATATTCCCATCCGAGCATCATGCTCTCTCACCTCTCTTATGTCCCCCCTCGAGCGAGGAATTCTTCTCCTTCATTTTTTCCACATTTTTTTTTTCTCTCTTTTTTCATCATTTTTTTTCACATATTTACTCACACTTGCCGGCCTACGCCGAAGCTGGATACGACTCGTGGACTCGACCACCCGATCGAGTTTGTTCCACCCATCTACCAACCCAACGCAGCGCACGACACACAGAAAGCTAGCCCTATGTGAAACCGACGTCGGTTCGTGGCTTTGACCACCCAGCCAAAGTGGGTCCACCCACCTATCGGCCCACATAGGCGCGTAGCCACACTCACACATACACACATATATTTTTTCATTTTGTTTTCATTCCCGCATCTCGAGAATTAGGAGACAAAAGAAAGGATCTTTTCCCAACCATCCCGATCACGACACACACACATATATCCCCTCATGGACATCCCGATGAGACACATCTCTTCTCTGCCGTTACTCAAGCCAAAATCCAGCCACTAATGCCATGGTCAACCCGTCCTCGCAAAACCCACACCTACTAACCACCTTGTCGACCTGAAACCTCAAAAAGTGTCACTTTAGTTCCTAAGTGTACAACACACTTGGTCCACCCGTCCTCACATCTCTGACTCGCAATCCGCAAAGCAAACCCTAGTCAGACTACAGCCGTCCTAACCGGCATCCATCATATCATCTTTTTTTCTTTTTCATCTCCATCCTCTGCCTCGCAGAGATTCTACCTGACCCGACAAATGACCTGAAAAATTACCATTGCTCGTTGTGCTCTTCAATGATTCAAGCCTCGCCGCTAAGTCCCTTAATCCTTGTTTGTTGTGCTCAATATCATTCTGATATTGGAACAGGTCACAGTCGATGCCTCGGAACCGATTCCATATTTGCTCCATCTCTTTATCCTCTCTCACCCTTTTTGCAGATCCGAGGGGAATATCTTCCCTCTTCTCAACTCGAACGGTCAACTTCTCAACCTCCTCTCTAATCGATCTTTCCTCCCAAATCCTACTCATATTTTCTTCATCCAGGTCATCTACCTTCTTCGACAATTCATTCTTCGTCCTTTCTAACTCTGTTCCGAACGCATCCAACCTATCCAACACCGCTTTCAGCTCTTCCTCCAATTTTCCTACTTTTGGGTCCTCTACTTGTCCTCGCATCACATCGTCTTTCCGATTCATCCACCTACCTAGCTTGCTACTCAGCCTTGCATTCTCTTTCTCTACCTGTCTCACTTTCTCATCACTCTCTGCTTGGGCACTTTTCATTTTTTCTAACTCTAGGTGGAACTCGTCACATGCCTTACCCGCTTGATCACTGTATCGACAGATTGTGCTTTGTACCTTCTCAATTTCATGCTCCATTCGTTCGATTCTCCTCATCAGGTCATCCTCGTCTCTTGAGAGCTCTTCTTCGATCACAACTCCAAAGCAGTCGGCTACCATCAAACCGGATCTCAAGTCCCAGACCACGTTTTCACTCTCGGGCTTCACCAGATCTTGCCTCCAGCTTTTGTTTACTCTTTTCCGCTCCTTGTTTTCATGTTTCAACATCCGTACTTGCTTTTCCCAAGTTCCTAGGACCTCGGCCATTTTCACTTGATTTTCCTCTAATTTCTCTATTTTGATCCTCTCGTTATCTCGCTCCACGCGAAGCAAATTGACTTGACATTCCAAGCTCTTTACGAGGTCCAACAAAACTTGATTCTGGGATTCTCTATCCGTATCTCCGTTCACTCTTGCGATCTCCATTGAAGAAGCAACTCCACTCATGTCAACTTCCACATACAAAGAAGACAAACACCTATCCGATTCATTTGTTGCAATCTTTAGGTGAGTCACCTCTTTTGAGCCACACACGTGCTCGCATAGCTTCTTTTTCCCGCAGTCCGCACATGTGGGAACAAAATCCAACGGGGTGCATACACGAGGGCAATATTTGGCTATATGCCCAATCTGCTCGCAACACCAGCATCTCACATAATTTGATATCGGGCCAAATCGCCACCCTCGGTTCACATGACGTCTCATGGTCGGATGAGAATCTATCCATCTCCTATTTTGTCCAAAATTCAGTTGCCTCATATTGGCATTCTCCAAACCACATGCTGGCTTTTGTTGGGCCATTTCTTTAATGAAGGTCAAAGCAGATTTGGGGATCGACTTGGCTGTGCCACACGATTGGGGCACCAAGCGAACTCGTAGCACTCTCGATGAGATGTGCTAAGCCAATTCCCGGCAAACGCACCAAATGAAAGGGCTCTAAAGCCCACGGAAAAGATGATTGTGAAAGCCTTTATTTTGCTTCACCCCTTGGAATCGGTCTAGTTAGATTACCTAGAGCCCACAATTATCTCGAAATGGATTTTTCTTATGGCTATGCACTAGCGCATATGTTCCCGGCAGACGCACCAAATGAAAGGGCTCTTGAGCCCAAGGGAAATTGCATACGTTCAATGATATTTTGACAAACTTTCTGATGCTAGGTCAGTTTTGATCGCGCTAAGTCCATAATCTAGCTCCAATGTATCGGTGGAGTAGACGGGGAATACATGCACAAATGGATATCCATCTCTAGTGGTTACCGTTCGTGACCTCCCTCTCTTGGCTCACGCATGCACATCTGCCCCCTCTTTTCTACTATTCCACACGCTTAGACCCTCTTTTCCATCGACATATGTATTCACACCACAATTACTGAAATGATGGATTCTTTTTTTTTTTTTTTTTGGGTTAATTTTCAATTGATTCAGTGCATTGTTTGCAATAAGCTTTCGAAAGAAGAATGGGCATGTCGCATGATTTTGGAGAAGCACAAAGATTTTGATTCCTCTCAGATACGAATGTCTCATGACTCATGGATGCACATACACCGACTACAATATTCTAAGCTGTTCTTAGAACGAACCTCAAAGCATTTAGGGGAGAAGCAATCAACCTTTCGTTCTGTTGCTCATGAACACTGTCAAACACTTTGACACATATTTCCAGATATATCGTAGTAAAGGGGATACTTGTACATGGGGGATTCTCAGCACACTCCTCAAACTGAATGTCAAATTATGCTGTGATAATATCATTTGACTCAACAAACCTCAAGATCTAAGATGCCAATTTCTAACTTAGGTAATTTTTCACTACCTCTTCTGTCCTAGTGTAATCAAATTAATGAAGCACAGAATGAAACAATCACTGAAGTGCATGCATAAGCTTCAAAAGGAAAGTATCACGTATTTCATCCCCAGCAATGGTTCACAAAGTACATCGAATTGATATTAAAACTCATCAAACCATATACACTCAGAATTTGGAAGCAAGAGAGGAAATTTCTCAACCATGAATGACACTGTTAGAAAATGCAGATTACAAATTTTCTTACTCGCCAAAAGCTATATCTTCTATGGCACGACTTTCTAGAAAGCATCAAGGGTCACTTCACCCTTATTCCAAGGTTCTCCGCTAGCTTATGTGGCCACATTGTTTGAAGCCTCCAAACAGGGTTGTAAAAATTTAAAATGCAGCGACAGCCATGCAGGGTTCTGACTATGTGCATCTCTTGTTCAAATCTTTTGTGGTTTCTGAAGTTGAACTACGTATATCCCCCCATCCATTCTTGTCATATTCGGCTCCACTTCCTTGATTAACCCGTTCACTCAATGTATAATATATTTTTTTTGAAGTCAACATCTCACTAGTTTTCTCCCTTTCTTGACGTGAGGCCTGAATTCATTTGCTTCCACCCAAACCACAAAGAACAAGATTTCTTTACAGCAGCGAAGAAAATGTAATTGAGTTGGGAAGTGCTATGTTTGCTAGGAAAGCGCATAAGAACTCCGGACATACAACCTAGCAAGCATCATGCATGGAAAATGTGAGACACTATCTCACCTAGCTCAAAATTTGCAGATTGACTTGTATTACTTAAACAATATCAAGAAAGAGCGAAACTTCCTTTCCTTATTCCCTCGTTACACAAACCCATTCATCACTATAATTACGTTAATCAATTCACATACAAACTAAAAATTGAAGAAACCTCCAGCTGCACGAATATAAATGTTAACATGGTTTGTCAATATTTCAAAGTACGACACAGACTCAAAGCATGAAAGAACAAAAGAAGGAATACACCTTCATCTCCACTAGCAGAAAAGCTCTCCCATTCAATCTTTGTTTGTCCTTTGAATATCGTTCTGCTTCAGTCTTTACTCCATGATAATGAACATTTCGAAAATCAATTACTTAGCTTTGTGCTGTGTTTCTCAAGTTCGTGCTTTAAGGCCTAGTCTTCAGTTCTTATGCGTTTCGCCCACCATTTAGCCCTGTTCCTTCATATTTTGCACGCGGAGAGAGAGAGCCAGCCCACCCGTTGATCGTTTCCTTTTTATACAATAGCCCCATCAAAAGTGCATCACTTCCTTTCTTAACCCACAGAATGCCTTCCCTTCGATGGCCACAAGACTTCCCTCTTCCCCCTGTGCGTAGCTTCCTCAAAATCCGTAGAAGACAGTGAGAGAGCGCCTTTGGTTTTATGTCCCCACTTCTTCCTGATCCTTAGTGCCTTTCAGCCCACACCCTCCGCATATGTGCCATCCTTGCAAGAAAAACCTATTTCACTTCTTGTACTCCAACCACCGAGAGCATCTCCTGTCTCCTCTCCCCAAAGAGAAAATGCACACCCGTTTTTTTTTTTTTTTTTTTTTCGTATGCCTATCCTCCCTCTCCCATATGGTGCATGTGTGCCCAGTCAACCACTGCAAAAAAGAACAAGAGTCAGGAGAATAAAGTCCAGCAGTCCCCACTCTCCATTGTCGCAGACTGCCATCAAACCACTACCACATCTATTGTTAATTCACCCAAAACAGATTACAACTAAATTTGTCTTTTCCTCTGCATTGTTTGCAACCTCTCGAGTGTTTCCCTCTGGTTTGGTAACTTCAATATTGCTATGATGCCCAATCTGTACCCAATCCAGAAATCCTCTTGGATGGGTTCCCATACAAGGGCTTTTCAAGAAAATCCTTGCTCCATGCATGCTACTATCAATTCTTTCAAACCGCCACATTTATTGCAGTTTTCATTGCTGACAAGCACTTTCACATTGCAAGACACCTAAATCCATTATATATTGTACGATTGGAAGCTTGTTAGTGCATAAAAAGACTCATTTTCTTAGGTTAACATGACCATCCCAGTAACAAGGGTGTCGAGCCTCTATTTCCTAATCTAGCTCACAACGTTGTGTTTACCCTTTCAAATTCAAGGAAATCAAGCTGTTCTATCAAGCATTGTTTACTTGATAATTCTAATGAGAGCCTACGTGCTTCTTCCTTCTTTGCTCCTTCAACTGTGTGTTCCCCTGTTATGCGGTTGTGTGCTCACCCAACATGCGAGCCTCAAAAGACTCCCCTCGATTGTTGTTGGCTAGTCGCGTACCTGCACTGACAAGGAAAAGAACCCCCTCTCTCTTAGAGAGCTTCTCCCCAGAACCAGTCAATGAAGAGCTCCCCTTGATGCGCGCTGGAGCACCTGATTTATCCTCAGTTTCTCCTCTTCCCTTACCACCTGTACGCACAGAAAACCAAAAAACGGGAGAAGAAATTCCAGAGAGAGAGAGAGAGAGAGCGTATGCTAAATAGCGCTCCTTATTATCTTTCTACTGCTCCCTTCAAAGTCATGTTCAGGCTCCAGGACAAAACCTTATCTCCATTATCAGATCCACGAGTTTTCCCCTCACTCAAGACAAACACTCACAACGGCCAAAGAAAAGACCTCCGCCAATTCCTCAGCTTTCTTTCTGACAGCCATCTGCAAAAAAAAACGAATTGAACAACCTTTGGAAGCTTCTTTGATGCCTCTGTCGATCAAGAACGGAAGGAAAAATGGCTGCTGTCAAATTACCACAATTCCGCTTCAGTACATTTTACCATTAATCATGGATAAAATGCCCCTCTTCCATGATGCCCATAAAGGCCACAAGACTTTTAAACCAAGACAATTGTGGTATTGTCCGGATCAATATTACTAGATTGCATTTTGGGCAGACCCTCAAGTGCTTCCTCATTATGTCCATGCTTGACAAATGCAGCTATGAGTGCATTCCAACAAACAACATTGCGAACATGAAGCTTAGCCACCACTTGTTGAGCCTTGATGAGTGCACCCCACTTTGCATACATGTCAACCAAAGCTGTGCCAAGCAATCGATTATCTTTCAACAATCACTGGTTGAGATTTTCATCTTGTATATGTTCACCTTCGTCAAGTTTTCTTATGCTCGCCCAGGCTTTTAAAAGACATAAAAAGGTTACAACATTTGGCGGAAGGCCTTCAGCACGCATTTGACCAAAACATTTTAATGCTAAATGACCCTGGCCTTGCTGTGCATAACCAGAAATAAGAGCAGACCAAGAGACTACATCACAAAGGGGGCGTTCCTCAAGTACCTCTTATGCTGTTAAAAATGCACCACATTTGGCATACATATCCACTAAAACATTTCCAAGAGCAGCATCCTTCACCAGTAATCTCTTCTACCAATTTCATTATGAATTCGATGTCCCTTATCAAGGTCCTTTGCACTAGCACGAGCCTTCAACGCACAAATAAAGGTCACTGCATCTAGCAACAGCCCCTCGCACTCAATGTGATCAAGACAGTCTAATGCTTCAACACCTTTCCCATGGTGAGCATAGCCTCCAATTAATGCAGACCAAGATATAGCACTTCGGACCGGAATCTCCTCAAGGATTTGCTGAGCTTTTGTGAGGGCGGCACACTTTGTATACATGCTAACTACGGATCCTCAGAGCTACCCACAAAGGTGTCTATTTCAACAAGGCCAACCTTAGCAAACCCCTCATGCAGTGCAAGGCCACTTTTTACATCCTTCATTTTTGCACATACTTTCAATAAGGGAACAACGGTATGTTCATAATCTCTAATGATGGCATCCCATGCCACATTTCTTTTCTTTCCACAACACCCGCCTCCAAACCGCATTGATTGAAGTTAATTGCTATCGACCAACATCTTTTTGTTGTAAAATACCTGCATTCGTATGTACATTCTGCAAAATAGAAGCCTATTAGTGCACAAAAACCAATAGTTTATTCGGCTAACAGTGTAACCTTGGGTACACTAGAGGGGTTTCTACGACATTCTCTTGGGAGATGTTCCTTACCACACTCAGGACAAAAGCCTTGTATTGTGATGTTTTGTCCTTGTGCTGGAATGAGTGAATGGGGGCATTCACGAATGAATGGTCACCCTGACACCTAAAACATGGTCCTCTAGGGGCTTGCGGTCTCACTTGTCTCACTTGGGGCCTAGGGTTTGGATTTGTGTACATAACATTGGAGTATTCTGACTCCCAATTTTGCTCCATGGGTGGTTTCTCATATTGATATGGAGAAATCTCACTTTGCTCAAGTGACTCTATGTAATAAGCATGTGGACTACCTTCATGGGAGTAGTCTGAATTAAGAGAATGAGAGTTATTTTTTGAGACCAAAGGGGTTAGTGGCACCAATGCTCTATTAGGGTTCTCCTCTGCCATCGTATACTTAATTGGGATCACATTGGCAAGAGCTGGTGGTTGGTTTCCTAAAACTGGTTGTGGCCTATATGGTGCCTGATATTGCTGTTGTGGTCTATAATATGGCTATTGGTATTGATTCTGATACCTACCCTGTTGGTAAGGTTGCGAATAATTTTCTCTGACAACCTGCCTGTTATAGGGACAATCTTGAGCCGTATGGTTCGTGTATTTTCTCTCAATAGTGCAATATAGAGCATTAGGGTTTCCTTGGGGCTGAGCCATCATTGGGCAAACATTAGCCATGTGGTCTCCTCCACAGTTGTAACATCGTTTCAATGAGATGACTCTTGGCATTTTTCTTGGGGTGTCTACTTAAAGCTGTGGATCAAGGATGATGTGTTATGCCTGATACCACTGTTGGAAAACTCTAGGATGAATTCTTCTAGCAGTTGGCCTATGTCTCGATAGTTGCGACTATTTAGGGGTTGAAACCAAGCTAAGGCAGTACCTTTAAGAGTCAAACCAAATGCCTCGAACTGAGTGAACAAGTCCTCCACTTGCTCAGCCCTTAACACTTGTTTGAACTCGGCCACATGATCATAAGGATCTCCTCACCCATCAAAATAGTTCTTCATTGTCTTAACCACTTGAGGTTGTCTAAGGGTTCTTGAGTGCTCTCGTGGTCTAGGCAATCGGAAATTATGTTCATCTCTTTGATGCCTATGTGCGTGATGTCTCTCTCTTTCCGGTCTTTCATTTTCAATTCCTGATCAGTCTCTACCCACTGTGTGTGCAAAGCTTACCTCAGGTCTCTCTCTGGTTCTTTCCCTCTAGGTTTCATGAGCCTTGGATGATCCTACTCCTTGGAGGCCTTGGGAAACATTAGATCTTGATGGAGGGAAAATTGCTTCACCCTGCCAAGTGTATGCATGCCTATCCTGCTTTGTCACCAAGAACATTTTCTCATATGTGTGATCTAGATAGACAACTTTCCCTGGTGTCTCCGGATCCTTGAACTCATAGATGGTGACTATAGGGCTCGGTTGATCTGGCTTAAATCTCCAAAAGGCTTCCTCTGTTTCTCTATTCAAGAATAGCTCTACGCTTTTGTTGTCTTGGGAAATCCAATGGAGTGATCACTCTAGTCAAGACTGACTTACCTCTAGGGTCTTGGGTTCTCTTCCTAGGTCTCCTTGCTCTAGGCTCCTAGCTAATTCTCAAGACTGATGTTTCCCAACTCATCTGTCCTATCTGGTAGGCTGGTAAACACATACATGGTTCATTCCTTATCAATGTATGCACCCTCTTCAAACTTGACCACTGGGTGTTCAAGTCCAAAGGGTTGGTCAGGATTTTTGAGTTGTACCACTGATCGTCTTAGACCATCCTCATAGATGCGAGCACTTAATTGGTTGGTTGGTCTTGATATATTCCAATTGTGTCTTATATGGACGTTCTGGTGTCTATAAATAGGAATTACCTGAGCTACGCGTGGGTCTTTCCATGCTGAAGGACATTTCTAAGTCACTTGTGTCAAAACTTAGCACATAGGGATATCCACTTAGTTGTTGTGCCCAAGACTTAGCTGTGTGGTTGACACTAGCCTCAGATGATCTAATGCTTTGCCTATCCTTGCCTAAGTGTCTGCCAGATCTTAGGTTCATAAGCTTTGTCTACAAGTCCAAAATTTCCCCTTGTATTGCTCAAAATCCTTTGGAACTCATTGGTTTCCTAGTCCACCTGAGGGTCAACTTCAAAATACTATATCTAATGTTTTGGTTGTACTCCCCACAAGCTTTCCAACAAACCCAAAATCACTGCAAACAAATTTCGTATGAGAAAGTTATGCCAATTCAGGGTTCTGGGGGTTAAAACAGGGAAACAAGACCTCTCTGGGATTACTGCAAAACAGACGATACACGATACTTACCAAGTATCACGATACTTGGAAGCAGAGGATATACGATACTTGACTTGCCACGATACACGATATCTCAACTACACGATACACGAAACTTGACACAGGAGTAGGTCCACGATACTCGATATCCAACAGAGGATTATGACAGTATGAATGAGGAATACCAGAAGCTCAAAGAGGAACACAAAATATTATAGTTATGAGCACCTGTAGAGCAAGTATCACCAGCTCCTGTAGCCACACCTACTGAAACCATCGAGGAACTCAATGCTTTATGGGCCTAGGTATTGACTCTTCAAACAGAGATCACAGCTTATGAAGCACCCTCAAGGCCACATTCTCCACCAAAACTACCCCTTGAGGAAGAAACAGTGACTATCCCAATACTACCCATCCTAGGTGGACGCATCACGGCCGAAGGCCAGACCACCTTTGAACTCCCTACTTCCGCATGGATGAAGACTATAGAAGAACTTGGCCGAACCCACTCAGCACATGTGGAGGCTCAATTACACGCATGGCCATGATAGAGGAACATATACTACAATCACCTTACTTTGCTCATTTGGCCCCTCGCAGGTATATATCTAGGCATGAGCTACAATATAAGCCATATTTTATGTTAATTGCAGAATACCAATTGGCCATCGAAAAGGAGACAGGCAAGAAACCCTCCCATGCAACTCAGTTTGAACCTGAAGACTTGCCAATGGACACGCAAAGAGGAGAAATATTTCAACCAACTTTGCACCAGGACTTATTACAAGAATATCCAGAAATGATGAGCACATGGGCCAAGGCATCACTCCATTTAAAGTATAACCCATGTTGGGGACCAATGACATGTCGCCGTCCTGGAAGGCCTTTGCAATCAAAGTACAGAACAAGCAGTGCCAGGACTGGCTCAATTACCCGTATTTCACACCACCCCACGGACCGCCCACTTTAGGATATATGATGGCAACGATTCGACACTGGCTCCCTCGCTTACGATGAATGGATGATGTTGCAGCACATATGACTGTCAAAATATTTGACATGATGTAGATAGTATTCAAAGTCTTCCGTCGCATCAAGGCACCACATGTGAACACCCCGAGATTCGAGCATGGCAATCAAGATTTAGCATATGATATGAGTACGAGACCATCGCTCCGGGTGTGTTATGCCTTGCACTCTCGCATCAAATATCTACCGGCATGCTATAAAATGACCTTTGAAGAAATTTTTACTATAAGTTTTTGGGAGTATCATTCAGAGGTGTTCATCAGCAGGCCCACACATCTACTCCAACTATTTGCCTATGAACAATTGGTTTACTCCATGCACTACAGACTCTCGCCACCAAAGGAACCTCAACTCATTAATTGGGAAAAACTCAAAGCAAATCTTGCAAGAGGTATTTGCATTTCAGAGCACACCCTCGCTCATGACCTCCTATAGAATTATATCCGACAAACCCCGCAACAAGGTTCTATCGAGGACGATCGAAGCGAGAGGGAGGGGGGTGTTGGCAGTAGACAGAGGCACAGAAGCATGTGAAGGCATATCACAACGAAGTAGTGGGGAGAGAGTCTGATTATTTTTTCAAAGAAATATGTTTTATATTACTTTTTCCAAACCCTCAACACTAATTTTCATCACTATTGTATCATATGTAACATTGAACCTCTACTTTTTTAATTCATAGCTCCATTTTGTGCAAGCCGAGGAGTCCTCGAGCTTGAGGAGCTTAGGTAGAACGAGCCTACCAAGCTTGGCTATTTTTGGATCCCCTTTACCCTTTCAAATAGCACCTAGAACCTATTTTTTAACTATGTTGGTCACTAGATGTGAAACTAGTCAAAACTAGTCTAAAAACTATAAAACGAGATAGAGAGCTCATTTTTTAGGTTAGCTAGTGTAGACTTGTATGAGATAGAGTGAGCTTGAGCTTGTAACTGAGATCTTGAGTAATAGAGTCTATTTTCCTACCTTCCATTGTGTCTTGCTTGTCTCCAACATGTGTGTGAGCATCTCTATGCTTCTCACCTTCACTGTCATCTACATTTCACATTCACGATCTTCATATCACTCCTATCTCTTCCGCGGATTGACATTAAGGAGGTGGAGCTTCTTAACGTGGTACTTACCATTGTCCTAGAGCAACAAGCTAAAATGACATTTTTTGCCCAACCCCAACTTTGACAACACCAGATTGGAGTAGCCATTCCATGTCCATGTGGATGCCTCCAATTTCACTATTGGATGCATGCTAGCACAACAAATTGAGAAGGAAACTTAGATTTACTCATAGCATATCCTAGTAGACACTTGAATGTAACAAAAAGTAATTATACCACAGATGAATGAGAAGGATTACGCATGGTTTATGCAGTGAACTTTATTTGACATCATTTTCTTGCATATAAGTTCAATTTCTTCATAGACCATCAAGCCCTTCTTTTCTTGGTGAGAAAATGTTGCAATATTGGCAACTGAGTAAGATGTTTTATCTTACTAATGTACTATGATTTTGAAGTAGTTAGGAAAGCTAAGACCCACCTTAGGTTAGATCATCGTTCATGAATTACATCAGGAGAAACACTGCAAGGTGTGTTAGATGACTTTCTCACTACGAATTTGTTTAATCTCAAAGTAGTTCCAACTTGGGCAAGATTGTTAGTGTTAATCCTGGCATATGGACCAAAAGACCTTATAGTAAGAACACAAGGAAAGGAAGTAATCAAGTATCAAAAGGAGCAAATACTCGCATGAAGCATTTATAAACAAGACACAATTAGCATGTGTAGCTGCACTAGAGAAACACTAGTTTTAGTAATGAAAACCTCCACACATTGAGGAAATTAGAAGTGTATTGGTCAACCATGAAAGTGGATGTTTATAAGTTGCTTAAGGATTTTTCATATTGCATTATCAGAACGCCTATGGAACATGCAATGTTATATTAGGTGTCACTAATACGAGATTGGAGTGGTCATTTAGTTGAATTCTTGAAAACAAAAAGTTTTCCTTTTGGGTTGAGATTATAATGACAAAGAAATCTAGAAGAGTAAGTGCAAGGCTATGCACTCATTGGTAATAGTTTGTAAAACACAAGAGAGATTGATATTTGAGACTATGCGTGCATGAAAGTGATTATTTGGGAATACTAAAACTCGCACACAATGGTGGTGTAGGTGGAAACTTTAAGCCTGATTGTGTGCTCAAAGCAATTCTATTTTTAGCTCTTTGGTGGCCCACACTTCACATGGATGCACATGCCTATGTGAAACATTGTGACACACACCAGAGAGACCAATATCCTATATGAAAGGATGAGATACCACTAAGATCCATGATGGGAGGCTATGCATTCTCAAAGTGGGTATCAATTTTGCAAGTCCCATTAATCCCCAGCTAGAAGTTCCCATGTGAAATACATTATTGTAGCCACATAATATCTCATCATGTGGGTAGAAGTGAGAGCTACAAGAAAGAATGATATGCAAACTACAACAAGGTTTCTATTTGTGAATGTGTTCATGAGATATGGATTTCCCATAGAATTGGTGACTCATAGAGGAACTTACGTTCTAAATGGTGATTGAATATCTATTACAAGAATTCATGGTGATTCATAAGAAATTAGCACTGTATCACGTGCAAGCGAATGAACAAGCAAAAAGTACTAATGAAGTCTTATGTAACATATTGAAAAGGCTTATAGATAAAAAACACTCTAATTGGGACAAAGGGTTACATCATGCTATTTGGAAGTATCGACTGATCTATAAACTAATACTCAATGCAACTCCCTTTCGAGATGGTATTTGGCTAGCATGTAGCTCTACCACTAGATTTCTTGATAGCCATGCTAAGATTAGCACAAAAGCATCAATGGATGGACCATGAGCTATCTTCAAGGATAATAGATTAAGAACAGATTCTAGGAGACATGAGATTAAGAGCAACAACAGGAATATATGCAGCAAAGGAAAGGCAAAAGGCTTACTTCAATGCACACATGAAAGAAAAAGGATTAAAAGTTGGCAATGTAGTATTGGTGTACACTTTGAAACAACATTATCATGAGTTATAAAAACATGGTTATACTCCTATGATTATCAATAAACTTTCGAATAGAGATGGGATTCAATTAGCCACCCTAGATAGAGATGCAAGTGGATGCAAAGTCAAGCTTTATCAAGAGCCATTGATGGAAGAAATAAATAAATGACTAAATGTGGCTAAGAAGCGTAAAGAGTAAGAGAACTAAATATGAGAAGAAGCACTAGTTGGAGCCCTAGAACACATTAAATGCATGAAGGTAAGATGAGAGGGCTTAGGTTATCATAGGAATGCCAATGTTGAAGAGATCCACATCGTGATTGTCAATAGAAACCTAAAGGCCCCAAGATATCACATGGCAATGTGCTAAGCTAGAAAGAATACCTCTCCTAGCATAGTGGATTGAAGAACATTCATTTTAGTTGAGCTACAATGGGGTACTACAATCAAGAGGATCATAGCCCTGATTGATTCAAGAGCTTCCGCTAGTGCCATTAGGTATTTGTGTTGTTAAGACGCGAAAATACAAGTGAATCTGATTGGCGGCCCTACCTTGTAGGATTATGAGGTGTGGAAACCCCTTGCATTAGTGAGGAAGAAGTTCTGATCCTCATATAAGATGCCCACTTGATAGTAAAGCTATTAGTTTGCAATGATGAAAATCTTACAAAACCTTTGATATTAGGCAAAGATTGGATCTATCATCACGTACTCAACTACAACATTTGAAGATGCCTTCTTCAAGTTTGGGTTAATAAACAACATGTTATGGTAGAGTTAGAGACTCTTGAGATCTCTAGCTCTGAATTAACAGCAGCTAAAAAAACTCTCTGATCTTTTGGATCTCTATCTATAGTAAAGTTGTGGTCTCTCGCATCTTCGTGAGCTTAATTTATAATAGAGATGAAGACTCTTGGGTCTTCTAGTTCTCACTTCGTCATAAATCTTGAGATGCTCGCATTCTCTAGTCATAAATCCACTCACTGTGCATATATCCCTAAGTCTATTGCATAGAATGCCTCACTTCTTGATGGATAGGTCATGCAAGTGATGGAACCATGTTCTTTTCCAAAGATGAGTCTGTTGAAGATTACTCAACTATAAGAGCGTAACAAAAAACTATAGAATGACCGCAATGCTCACCTCAATTCCTATAGACCAATCGATGCAAAAACAACCTATTGTGCACATGAAGCAAGTGTGGGTGAAGAAAGGTGAACAACCATCTGTTACACCAAAGCCACTATCCACACAACAGAAGTAGCAAATTTGAAGGCTGATTTTGATGATGAAGAAAGGAAATCAACTGTGACTAATTTGAAAAATTTGGATTCCCAAGGGGTCGATGACAACATGCCCTAATAGCTCCCGCATTTGGGTGTGTAAGACGTGCTTGTAGGCCCAAATGCTTCCTTCCATAGCACCTACCTTAGTGATTGATAAGCCTTCTGGTTTTTACCCCCCATCTAGAAGAAATCCACTTCATATGACAAGCCTTGTAAACACTATTAAGAACTTTTTTTACACATAAGAAGAAGAAATTGCAAGTACATAATGATTTTATATGCGAATTGTTTGGTCGATAGGGTGTAGATCTTCTACGTACTTGTGTGGTGTTCTAAAAATAAAAAATCAAAGGCGTTATCCTAGTATTTCAAAAGAAATATGAAATGAAGTTGAATATTTAAGTGAAAAGGAAGATGGAAGCAATATGCCTTGGATCCATATCAGAATTCTCACAATAAGTGATCAAATCAACTAATGCCCCCTATCCCAACCAAGAATGGACTTTTTAATGAACCTTCGGTATTTAAGAAAGAATGGCATTATCATTATCACTAGATACTTAGCACATTTAAAGATACAACATTGGTAACTCCTTATCATTGCCCATGAGAGAACCATGAGATTGAAGATTTTATACATTTACTTCATCGAAGTGATGTTTAAGTATGTTATTGCAAAGAGTTTTTGTTTTAATGGAGACAAGCTAGAATATTTCTAGTGGATGTGCACCAATGTACTATCTAAATGTATCAATATGAGTAATAATCTAGCCTTTAGAGATACATTTTTCAAGATATTTGGTGGGGTGTAAACTTCATGAGAGTTTGACCACCCAAGTAATATTCTTGCATGAGTGAATCAAACCAAAAGACTAAATTGGAGGTTCACCAACTTAAGAATCTTAAGGTGATGAAGTTCCACCAAATAGTTGTTAACTCTATGTGACTGCACACTAGAACATACTTAATAGGGGCTACTCCACAACTGTAGACTGCCAATAATGAGCAATGGGTTCTTGCTTGGAGGAATTTGAGAATATAGTTGCTATATTTTTCCATAGAGTCTCTAATTCAGTCCTCACTTATGGTGTTCTATAGGTCCACTGTCCAAACAATGATCTAAACACTCTTACCATTGATCAAACAATGTACATGAAATAAGCTTTCCTTCATTGAGTATACAGACAATCATCAACATATACTAATTTAAATTAGTCACTTCATAGAGTACAATCCATAGACATAGCATAACATAATAACAAATCCAACAAAAAGGAGAACAATAGTGATTACATAGACAACTCCCCGTGCCCGCAACACCACTAGTTTGTGTGCTCCATGGAAGAGTGATACATCATATTAATGTTGAAAGGTTACATGTTGCTTTGAAGGGGTTGCATCCCTTTTCTAGTGAATGCATTCTAGTACTTATAGTAAAAAGAATATGATAATTACAAAACATTGCTTTTGTGTCCAATGGCCTAACATTTGACACCCATAGAGGACCTAAACCCAAAACTATACTTAGGGAGTTCAATAGATGGTTCTTCTTTGTCTTTATTTTGCTTGTCCTGTTCTTTAGAGCCTAAAACTGCTTCCTACAAAGCACTTAGTTTGGCTTCTTCAAAAGAACCATGTATCTTTTTCCAAAAAACCTTAATTAATGTAGAAGATGGTGTGTCTTGGTCCATTTTTTTTACTTTATTAGACTTATGCTCGGCAGTAGTTGCATCATAAAGGACATCCTTGGTTTCTGTGGTAGCTCGATGCTCTTGTACTTCCTCTTGTACGTAAGAGTTTTGCTTCAAAAGCGTTCTAGCTTTCAGCTTGGCAGTAGCCAGCTCATCTCTTGCTATTATCAGCGCAATGATTGTCCCTTGATGTTGGGCATGAGATTGCCTGAAGCACCAAACATTTTTCGGATTACAAAAAGGCATTGGTATGAGATAAACTACACACTAGTCTTCCCACCAGGTGAAGTGAATGATCAACTGATCATGCACATCCTATAGATAATAATCGACACATCCATGGGTGTTTAAACGGGTTGGGATGGTGGTGATGGAGGTTGGGGTATGAATGCAACAAGGAGTGCCTCTGACTAAATCACATGTATTACACCAATGGGCAAGAAGGGGAAGAAGGAATGATTACCAGTCATGGTTGTGATAATCCTTTGTGGTCGAGCAAGAAAGGTGAAACTTGGAGGGGCCTCTTCATAACAAGGCAAAAAGGAATTGCGATACTTTCATGTGCATCATCATCTGAATGGAGTGTCGAGAGGGTGGAGACAATAGTCGAAAGGTTGTGGCATGAACATGGGCAAGATGTTGATGGGAAAATATCCAAGAAATACAATGGTGAAAAAGTAATGGAGGCACAAGCGAGTGGAAAGGTTATGGTTGAAGTTGTGAACCCCTTTCTGATATTACTTATGGATTCATTTGAAAAGGAAAAGTTCCGAATTGACCAGGGCTTCAATGGTGGCAAGCAAGAGAGAAGAAAATTATCATGAATTACCATAGTGCTTATGTTGTAGATTGAGAGCAACAACGAGGAAGCAATGGATGGAATGCTTCAATTCAACATTGATATGAACTCGTTAGAGCTTTCCTTGGAGAAGAGTTCATGCATAGCACTGATCGGGATGGGATCAATTGTATCGATGGGATCAATTGTATCGAGTCCATATGTGGGCATGTGGAACCTTTGTTGCAAATTGTGAAAGGATATGGTATAGACACCTCCGACCACAATAATTTCAATTTATCAATTTTCATGATAGAGGTGATAAATTTGGGGATGGCTATCGAGTCATGATGAGCTTCTATTGTGCTTGAATCCATCAAGGCAAAGATCAACAACCTATGAGTGACAAGACAAGTGGCTCATGGGATCCATCATAGTGAATGTTAAGTTAGTCGTTAACATAGAGTTGAGATAATCATAAAAATATAACACAATCTAAAACATCAATTCATGAACACCACCATGCAAATGTGAGTGATATCATGGAGGCATTAAGTGTCCATAGGATGAGTTAGCAGTGCATTAGGTAACCAAAATGGCTAGAGTTTTGACCTATTTACCAAAACATCAAGTAGTTGGCCCACCAAGGTTTCTAGTCTTACACTCTCCAAATGAGTGTACTTTGAACTTTCCCATGGCTAATTTGCTTTTTCTTTATAGAATAGGACTAATTGAGCTACAACAAAAATGGGAGTCTTCAAATACCGATCATGGGTTTTGGTTATTTGAGTTGCATTTCCTAGAAGAGTAGAAGGCTCTGAAAGTGGTGTTCATCCAATGCTTTGCAGACATCCAATCTATGGCAAATGGAATCTTTATGTAGTAACTTAGGATCCAAAGAAACTTGAAGGCTAGAGACAATGATTTCCATTTTCCATGAGTGTTATCACCTTGATGTCACATGCTTGTTTCAATAGAGTAAATACACTAGAAAATTTATAAGTTGTCTAATGTCCTACACTAATCAAATTCTTTGGAATTGTAGGAACATACAAAAACTTACTCAAAAGAGTACTTCCATCTTTGGCTTTAACTGAACCAATTGACTTCACTTTGTGCTTTGTATTGTCACCTGTTTGAACTGTGTGATTAATTGCCTTATGATCTAGATCAGTCATCAAAGCAATGTTTCCACTCAGATGATTGCTACATCCTGAGTCAATATAAAATACTCTCATGTCTGTTGGAGATAGACATCTGCAGAAGCACGCGAACAGCACAAGGAAGAAGAAGAAGCTTGGAGCACAACACACAATACTGAATGTATTACTAGAGAATGTACAAAGATAAGTAGCCCATTAGGGCAATAGACGTATATGCAAGCCCAGGAAAAAAAACCTCCTATAGAGGGAAAAAAGTGCCCCGGTGGTCCTAGAGTGTTCACACACATCACTACCTAAATATATCAATAAATCCCCCCTGGGAGTGATGCGGTGAACAAGTAGCTGGCACTTATGTATAAGGAAGTGCCAAGCTATGTGGAAGTCACTCCACAATAGGAAGTAAGCCCAAAGCTTTGCGAAAAGCTCCAAACTTCTCCCTGGGCAGAGCCTTCGTGAAAAGGTCTGCAATGTTCTCCTGTGTGGGCACATATGCCAAGATGATCTCCCCAACAGAGAACCTCTCCCTGATATAGTGATAATGCACCTCAATGTGCTTAGTGCAAGCATGGAACACAAGGTTCCTCGCAACTGCCAATGCGCTCTGACTGTCAGTGAAGATGGTGGTTGCAGAAGACTGACCAACACCCAAATCAGCCACAAGGCGTTTGAGCCACACACACTCGACAATAGCTGTGAAAGCTGCCCTATACTCAGCCTCACAACTGGAAGTGGTCACAGTAGGCTGCTTCTTGCTCAACCAAGATATACATGAGCTACCAAGCATGAAGCATACAGAGTCAGAAAAAAAGCATACAAATCTGGCGGTAGTGATCCCCCCTTGGGATAAAACAACCCAAGTAACCGAGTACCACTCAAGTAGTGAAAGATGCGCTTAACCGCCTGCCAATACTTGACTCCTAGGCAATGCATAAACCTACTCATCTATGAGACAGCAAACTGAATATCTGGTCGATAATGCATAAGTAAATCAAGCATTCAACAGCCTACTGATAGAGAACAGCATCAAATGCATCTCCAGCATCATGAAGACTCAAACGTAAACCCGTCTCCATATGAGTGGCAATAGAGTCTTCAAGGCCAAAACGCTGCAATAATGTGTCAATATATTTCGTTTGACACAAAGCCATTCCACCATCAACTTGCATAAACTAAATACCCAAATAGTGATGCAAATGCCCCAAATCAGACATCTCAAATGAGGCATGCAAATCAGCATTAAAATCAGCAATATGCCTCTCACGAGGACCAGTGAGCAGCATGTCATCAACATAAACCACAATTATTAGAAGCACATCATTAGCACACTTAAGATATAAGGTGCTTTCAGTTGGACTGCTCTCAAAACCATGTGCAATCAGATAGGCATGTATCTTCTACCAAGCATGTGGTGCTTGCTTTAAACCATATAATGCCTTCTTTAACCTGCACACCTAGTTTTCTTGCCCTTTCTGCACAAAGCCACGGGGCTGAAAAACATACACTTCTTCATGGAAGTCACCATTCAAAAATGCAGTTTTAATGTCCAACTGATGTACATTCCAACCATGATGGGCTGCAAGTGCACAAATGCTCCGAACAGTAGTCATACGGCATGTAGGTGCAAAGGTCTCATCAAAATCAATGCCTCTTTCCTGTGCATAACCCTTTGCAACAAGCCTAGCCTTATACTTGTCAAGTGTACCATCAGGTTTATGCTTCAGCTTGTATACCCACTTAGTACCAATGGCCTTCTTGCCAGAAGACAAGTCACATAAAGACCAAGTACCATTCTTCATTATTGCATCATATTCAGATTGCATAACAGCCATCCAATTTTTTGAATTTTGTGCTTCATCAAACAAAACAGGCTCGTTCTCATCACAAAGACTAGATTCAGCCATAGCATAGAAATCTGATGCAAAAGAGTCACTATGAGAGCCTCAACGAGTGCGATATGACAGAGGTGCATCTAATTTGTTGTCACGCAAAGTCTGCACCAGCCATTTTGGCATAGTTTTTGCTTGCTCAATATTTTCTCTCTCATCAACTAGTGCATCATGTAAATCTGCATCAGAAATGGAATGATCTGCATCATCACATGAAACCTTCAAAGGCTGAGAAGTTGTCTCATTAGGACCAGCACTAGACTGTCTACCTATAAAAAGAGGCAGCAAAGTATCATACATGTCTTTGGAGCTAACAAATGTCTCCGTAGTACATGAAAGCAATGGTTGAATAGCATCTTCCACAAAAACAATATCACGGCTAACCAGAATGCATTTAGTCTGTGGATCATACAGACGATAGCCTTTACTTTCAGAACTGTACCCAACAAAAATACATTTTACTGCTTTATCATACAATTTTTTGCGATGTTGTTCAGGCACTAATGCATATGCCAAACAACCAAAAACACACAGATGGGCAACAGATGGCTTGCGATCATGCCAAGCCTCATATGGAGTGATAGACTGTACTAGTGCTTTTGTGGGACACCTGTTAAGTACATATGCTGCACACATGACAGCCTCAAGCCAGAAACTATGTGGTAAAGCCTGACTCTTGACCATACACCTCGCCATCTCCATGAGTGACCTGTTCTTTCGTTCAGTAACTCCATTCTGTTGAGGTGTATACGGCACTGTACACTGGTGTTTTATCCCACGTTCAACCAAAAATGCATTAAAATCAGAAGACATATATTCCCCCCCTCGATCAGAACGAAGGGTGCCCAAGGTAAGTGTATCCCAAGCATCCTTTGCTGTTCTGCAAGAGCGAATGTGAGGAATAATGGCATGTTTGACAGACAAAGCTATCAATGCATGTGCATGGGCATCTCTGCCATCCCAACGAATCTGCTCTGCAGTAGGTGCAGTAGAAACCGCAGCACGAACAGGAATATGCAGAAGTCATCATCTTCGACACCTTCTGCATCAGCTTCACTACCTACAGTTGTAACAGTTGCAGCTGTGATAGGATGTTTTTCAACACCCAACACAATGTTCCACAGTCCTTTTGCAGTCAATACATGTCGCATCATATAAGCCCACAATGGGTAGTTGGTACCATCCAACTTATCCTCAACAGCGAACATTCGAAATACATCACTGCTTTCAGCCATGGCCAATGACTAAAATACCTTGATGCAGAAAATTGGGTGTATCTCAAAAAGTTGAACAAAACTGCCCAGATGAATTCTACTAGACCTGTACCAGACTTCGAGACACTTATACTGGCAAATGGAAACTGGTATATACCTTGGCACAAAAAGACAAAATAGCCTGCACAAGCACTACGATAGTGCGTTCGGAGGTCGAAACAAGCTCAGATCGCGATTTTGGCACCACATAGTAAAGCTGTTTTGATCTCAGGAACACGCTGAGTATGCTCACCAAAATTCGTGCGATTTTGAGACTGCAAATGGAGGAGTGTCGATGGCGCCCTAGATGAAGCGACGACCTGCTCTGATACCAATTGTTGGAGATAGACGTCTATGGAAGCACACGAACAACATGAGGAAGAAGAAGAAGCTTGGAGCACAACACACAATACTGAATGTATTACTAGAAAAAAGTGCCCCGACGGTCCTAGAGTGTTCACACACATCACTACCTAAATATATCAACAATGTCTTCATGAGAGGCTTCACATGTTGCATTCATAATAAGAGTTGAATCTTCTTTCTGATCTGATGCATAATTGTAGTAAGTGTTATTATAGGATTGATTTTGGAAGTTTCTTCCTCCACTCCTTCCAAAAGAATTCCTACCACCTCTACCTCTGAAGTTTCCTCTCTGATATCTACCACCTCTTCCTCTTTGATTAAAGTTCTGATTAAAATTACCATTGCTTTGATTATTATGCCAACAATCATGAGATAGATGATTGGTCTTACAACATATCCAACAAGCTCTAACATTATCTTTGTTATTTCTGCCTCTTCCTCTATTTCTGCCACTTCCTCTTCCTCTCAGGAAGTTTGCTTGACTTGAAGTACCTTCATCTTCAACTTTACTAGCTTTCTTCTTGTCTTTAGAATGCATTGCATGACCTGCACTCTTATCAACATCTCCTTTGATATCATTCTCAAATGTTAGCATATGTCCTAACAATTGATTCAAATAAGGAGTGAAATGATCTAATGAAAGTTATGTAGACAATATAAAAGGCATCCACTTCTCATCTCCTCTTAGCCCTGCGAGAATTTGTCTTACCAACTTATCTTCTTCAATATCTTCATCAACTGCACCTAAAGAATCAACAATGTCTTTCATCTTTGTCACATAATCAGATATTGATTGTGAAGCCTTCTTCTTGAATGTAGTAAATTCTGACCATAATGAAGCTTTCCTTGATTGGTTGTATTCTGAAAATGCTCTTCCAAAGCATTCCATATGTCACTTGCACTTTCAAGTCCTCTGATATGAGGAAGCAAATAATCATTCACTCCATGTAGATTATGCTCCTTGCTTGAGCATCCTTCTTCATCCAAATCTTTATATTTGCAAGCTCCTCTCTTGTTGGAACACTAGGATCTTTGAACTCTGTCTTTTCTTCCTCTCCTGTGATGTATCCCATCAGATCTTCGCTCATAAGATGAGCTTCCATTCTCATAGACCAAATTGGATAGTTCTCCCTATCCAACTTCTCAATTTGGAGACTATCTCCCATCCTTTCTTCACTTGTACTATCAAATCTTTAATCCTTATAAGAAATGAATGTACCTTAGCTTTGAAGTTTGCTCCTTCTGATCCTTTTGATTGCCTTTATATGTCTCCCTTCAGTTTTTCTTTCACACTTTATCCTTTTTGAATCTTCAAGGTCTGAAATTTCTATTTCTGTAGTAGTCAGTGTCTTCCTTTTCCTCAATCTAATAGAACTTGCTCTGATACCACTGATGGAGAGTGTTAATCTCCAAAATAACAAGATATCCTTGTTGAGGCTGATCTGGAGGTCAGCCGTTTCTTTGATGTTCGGGATTTTTGAGTAGTCTGTCCTCTTATGGCAAATTCTTCATCGAGGAATTTGGACCAACCATAAGGCTAGCAAAATTTGTGGGATCCCTCCTTGGTGCAAACGCTGCCACCGTGCTATCGAAGATGTCCCACACATCTTCCTTACTTGCCCCAACTCCTACAGAATCTGGCAGACGGTTGGAATGAAAATCAGACTTCAAAAACAGCTTAGCTGGAAACAAGTCCTTTTGGGAGAAGCGATCGGCTACTCTGCGACACTCTGGAACGCCATCAGAGGGGAAGTCCTGTGGAAAATTTGGCGGGAGAGGTGTGCTCTCAACTTTGGCGATCCCCCCAGGGAGTGGTCGATTGAGAAATCACTATTCCTCCTGGGCAAAAGGATCGTTAACAGTAAGAAGTCCCCCCCCTTCAGACACCATCAAGTTCTCCTTTTGATCAACAACAAGCTCAAACCCAAGTGGGCCCCGCATGAGGGCGATGAGAGGGTGATTAACCTTCTCTGTAATGCAACCTAGGATTCAATCAAGTTTCCCCTGCTTTGTGGGATTTGGGGGGTCCCGTGGGCACTAGTCCCCTTCTATTGTACCTTTGTTTCTTAATTTAATTCAAGTCCGGGAGAGTAGGCTATTGCCGAACTTCCTTTATATTAAAACAAGATATCCTTGATGTTAGACCAGCTCTATATCAAGAATAACTTTAAACTTCAACCAATTTAGGAAGACAAGTACCAAACTGTCAAAGACTTTAGCTAGGTGTGAAGAAAATCACTTCACAAGAAAGTTTGATGCACATTACTCACTCATTAACTAATCAATTGTGTAAAGATTCTGATGAAACTTTGTAGAATGTGTTGCCTAAAGTTTGCACACCTCCTCCAAGTTAAAATAATTCAAAAGCATAATTAGATTATGAGAAATGATCGAAACAATCTACCTATGTCTGAAACTGCCTTCTTGTAGAGTCGACTTTGACACCTGCAACTTCTAACACATAGTTCTCCCAAACTAGAACCCATTTAAGCGAATGCTTTTGGCCATAGATGGCTTACCTTCTAACTTATATTTTGACTCCTCATTTGTGTAAAACTTTACACTGTGCACTGAGATTTGATCAATTCTTTGATCATCGAGATTGCACCTATTTTAGAAGACACTCCACTTTCTCACATATAGATGTTCCTATACAAAATTCTCTCAGCCTGTTTGCAATTAGGCTCTTAAACTTTAACCATAGATTAACTATGGATTTAGATGTCTAAAAAAGGATTTTTGATATAATCAAACACAAAAGGAGAACTAGACAAAAGATCGACACACAATTCTCTGAATATTCTTTCTATTCAACTCATCATACATCTGATGGAAGATACACACAATAATCATGATCTATTCTTCTTTTCTCATCTATATTTCATCTTACTTATCTAATAAGACCATACACACAAACACACACACACATACATACATACATACATATATATATATATATATATATATATATATATATATATATATATATATATATATATATATATATATATATATATATATATATATATATATATATATATATATATATATATATTGTTGGTGCATTTTACCCAAGCCTACATGCTTGATATATTTGATATTATCCTCATTTGTAAGTCACATGAGTAGTCATGTGAACACCTCTTGTAAAAGAGTTCATTTTATCTCTTGTAAATGGAAAAAGAAAAAAAGGAAAAGAATGGCTTACCTCATGCATGATGTAAAAGCAAATTTGTGGCTCTAACTACCAAAATCACGAATTTTTGAGCTGAGGGAATATCTCCTAACTTTGGGGATCACTTTTAGGTGGAGCCATTCGAATTCGAATTCAAAACTCCCCCAAGAATAGCTATAAAAAGAGCAAGAAGGAAGAGGCGATTAGCAAGCCTTGTACGTGACCACTTCATGTCATTTTGTAGAGATTGAAGAGCTTACTCCATAGCTCTATCATTCTACTCCCATTGTGCAAAGATTCATTGCCAATGTGGTTGTAATCATATGAGAATCTATACATTTATTATCATCTACCTCTCTGTTTTGTTCTTTGCTATACTCACTCAGAGCAGTAACTTCAGAAGGTCATATCTTGAGTTCTACTGAACGTTTCTCCGTGATTTAACTTGCGTTGGATAGCTCATAATGTCTACTTTGTGCATATAAATTTTCAAGGTCATTGGATCAATACTTTTGGATATATCTGCATTTTACTGCTTACTGGTCTATCTCTACAGAGCCCCGAGAATTGTGGGGAGGTTCCAAAAATTGTTGAAACTTGTTCTCAGCGCTCAGTCCTTCATTTGAAGTGTTTTAACTTGTATTGGGAAGCTTGCTAAGTCTATTTGCTATGCCCAAAAGGAATTTTTCTAATTCCTTCCAGGTTGAGAGCACTGTTCGTTTTTTCCAGCAGGTGTATGTCCAAAAATAACAAGTTTTGGGAGCTAGTCATTTCGCAACTAGTCTGTCTTGACTTAAACTTTTGGAATACATGTTCCAAAGTACTTGGCTGATATTTTGGTGGATTTAGGAAGCTCAAAGGGTATACTAATCAACTCTGAAGTCTTAGTTGGCTGGTGTGAAGCTGGTTGTAGCAGCACCAACTCATCTTTGGATTGCATCCACCATCTCTCTTCACAGTGGTATCAGAGCATAGTCAAGCAACATGGGAGATGGATTTCCATCAACAATTGACAAACTGGATCGAAACAACTACCCGGCATGGTCTCTAAGGATGGAGGCTTACCTTCAAGGGAGGAATCTATATGGATTCATATCCGGAGATGAAGCAATGCCAACCATGAGGAACAAAGGGCAACCATCACATGAAGAAGTGGAAGGACTTTCGAATTGGTGTTCGAAGGATGCACTTGCAAGGTCCTATATTCTAAACTCAATCGCTGATTTTCTTTTACCTCATGTCAAGGGATGCAAGACATCAAGAGAGACCTGGAATGCACTTGCTTCTTTCTTCTCTTCCAACACTCGAGCAAGGAAGAACCAATTGTGGATGGAGTTCACAACAATGAAGAAAAGCCCGAAGCAAAATGTGACTGATTATGTCACAAAGATGAAGGAGATTTCCGACCAACTTGGAAGCATTGGAGAGATGATTGAAGAGGAGCAAATCATAAGACAAATCATGAATGGAATCAAAGCAGACAACAAGTGGCAGTCATTCACAACAGCCATGGATTTATACATGGATATGCATGTACCCGACCTCAACACACTCATCGGCCAACTCTTCACTCATGAAGCAAAGATTAGCAAAGGTGGTGAGTCCTCAAGAGGTAATCAAACTTCTGCCTTATATTCTAATAAAGCTAAGGTCAAGGACAAGTCAAAGAATAGGAAGAATGAAGATGAAGGTAGCTCTTTCCAAGCAAACTTTGCAGGTAGAGGAAGAGCTAGAGGAAGAGGCAGAGGTGGAAAGCAAGGCAGGGGGAGATTCCAATCATCTCAACCTTGCAATATATGTGGCTTATCTAACCATACTACTGAAGAATGTTTCAGGAACCCGAGGAACTCAAGAGGAAGAGGATTCAATAGATATGGCTATGGATCAAATAGAGGCAGGTACAATGGAGGCTACAACAACAACAACTACTACAACAACAAATACAACAACAACAACAACAACAACTATCAAAGTGGCCATAGAGGAAGAAGAGACTACAATAACTATGCAGAGGACCAAAGTCAAGAAGATTCATTATTGATTATGAATCTATCAATGAAAAAGGGTAAGGATGATGATCACATATTTTACATTGATTCGGGATGCTCGAACCATGTAGCAGGAAATGTGGCTTTACTTTCTGATTTGGAAGATCCTCATAACAAGCATGAAGTGCAGACAGGAGATGACACAAAGCACTCAGTGGAGAAGATAGGTAATGTGAAGACATCAGATGGGAATATGAACCTCTTAAGCAAAGTCTTGTATGTCCCTACAATTACCAAAAATTTAATAAGTGTTGGACAGATTGTTGAAAAGGATTGCAGGTTAGATTCAATCGATTTGGAGCATATGTTGAAGACCCAAGGCAAGGCTTTCAAAGGATTGCCAAAGGAGAAAAGACTGGAAGGCTTTTCACTTTTGAAGTGGAAGATACAAAGAACATAGCTTTGTTTAGCTATGGATCTCAAACTCTTACAGAGTTGGAGATATGGCACAAAAGGCTTGCTCACATTGGTGAGAGAACACTCAAACAGATTTGCAAGGACCAAAGTGTACTTGGTTTGTCTAATATCACAAGGCAACACATGATTTATAAGTGTGAAGCTTGTCAACTCGGCAAGGCTCATAGACAACCTTTCAATAAGAAAGGATATATGTATCAAAATCCTTTGGATCTAGTGCACACGGATGTGTGGGGTCCAAGTAAGGAGCCCTCTATATCAGGCTCAAGATATTATGTGTCTTTCATAGATGATTGTAGCAGGTGGACCATTCTATTTTTCATGAAGCACAAGGATGAAGTGTTTAATTGCTTTAAGAAGTATATTGCTCTTGTTGAAAACCAAACAGGTAGGACTTTGAAACGGCTCAGATCAGATGGTGGAGGAGAATACTTCTCTTCTGAATTTGATGCCTTCTTGCATGAAAGAGGCATTAAAAGGGAAGTCACTACAAGGTATACACCCGAACTCAATGGTGTAGCAGAGAGGAGGAACAGAGCTATTGTCGAAGCTGCAAGGTCCATGCTCAACGAAAAGGGATTGCCAAACTACCTATGGGCAGAGGCTGTGTCGACACCCACATATCTCATAAATAGACTTCCATCTAAGTCACTAGATGGAACCACTCCATATGAAGTATGGAATGGAAGAAGACCTAGTCTAGAGCATTGCAAAATCTTTGGATGCTTAGCCTATGCTCACATTCCTTCTCAAGTAAGAGGGAAATTGGATCCCAAGGCAGAGAAGTGCGTATTTATTGGTTATGACCAAAACCAAAAAGGATATAGATTGTACAATCCAACCAATAAAGGATTTTTTGTGACTAGAGATGTAATTTTTTATGAAAACAAATCATGGTTTGATGATGATAGGAAAGTGAAGCTGCCGTATGACTTGGATGAAGACTTTCCATCACTTCAACCAAACGAGCCAAAGCAGATTGAAGAAAGTGATTCGGAGATTGACCTAGAAGACTTGGAAAGACTAAAGCTATGGAAGAACAAAGGTAAAGCAAAGATGCAGGATGCTAGATATGGACCGGAGAGCTCACATCAACCACTTAGAAGGTCTTCAAGGGAGAAGAAGAAACCAGAAAGGTTTGGTTATGATACTTCTTTGGTCACCAAGCACTCAATCTACATTGCAAAGGATTCAACCAATGAAGAACCTACCACATTCGAAGAAGCACAAAGCAAGAAAGCTTGGAGAGATGCAATGGATGAAGAAATGGAAGCGTTGAAGGAGAATGACACTTGGGAGCTTGTACCTAACAAGCCATCTATGAAGATAATCGGATCTCGATGGATATACAAAATCAAGAGGAATCCAGATGGAAGTATAAATAGACACAAAGCAAGGTTAGTTGCTAAAGGGTTTGCTCAAACCCATGGTATTGATTATGAGGAGACTTTCTCTCCTGTTGCAAAAATGCCTACAATTAGGGTTCTCATTAGTCTTGCTGCATCTAGAAATTGGAATCTCTATCAACTTGATGTAAAGAATGCCTTCTTGAATGGATGGATTTCTGAGGAAGTGTATATGGCACAACCTCCTGGATATGAGGATGTACATCATCCTAACTATGTATGCAAACTAAAGAAAGCTTTGTATGGATTGAAGCAAGCTCCAAGAGCTTGGAATTTCAGATTGGTGACTTATTTGTAGGACCAAGGATTCAAAGCTAGCAAGGCGGATACCTCTTTGTTCATAAAGAGGAATGGATCTGAAGTGATCTATTTATGTGTGTATGTTGATGATATTATTATCACAGGCAATGATCTTGAAGGAATCAAACAAGTAAAGGCTCAAATGAAGGAGGAGTTCAAAATAAGTGACCTCGGACCACTCACTTATTTTCTTGGATTGGAGTTGATCTACACAGATTCAGGTATATACATCACACAAAGGAAGTATGTCCATGACATGCTCGTCAAGTTCAAGATGGAAAATACCAAGTGTGCAGGTACACCTATGGAGCAAAATCATAAGCTTAGTGCTGATGAAGGAGAGCCAATTGAAGACATCACAAGCTATCAAAGCTTGGTTGGAAGTTTGAACTATGCAACACTCACAAGGGTGGATATATGCTATAGTGTTAGCATATTGAGTCAGTTTATGCATAAGCCGAGAAGACCACACATGGAAGCGGCCAAGAGAGTCCTCAAGTACCTAAAGGGGACTATGAACGAAGGTTTGTTTTATTCATTTACTTCAGATATTGAGCTAAAGGTCTACTCAGATGCAGATTGGGCCGGATCTAGAGATGATAGAAGAAGCACATCCGGGTATATATCATTTGTAGGTTCAAAAATCATTTCTTGGTCATCGAAGAAGCAACCAACCGTGGCATTATCTTCTACCGAAGCCGAATATAGAGGTTTGGCTAACGCAACTCGAGAAATCATGTGGTTAAAGTCTTTGTACACAGATCTTGGACTTCATTCTTCAACAGCTCACATTTTTTGTGACAACACAAGCTCACTACATCTAGCAGCTAATCCGGTATACCATGCTAGAACCAAACATATTGAAGTCCACTACCATTATGTAAGGGAGAAGCTAATGAGCAAGGATATTCAACTATCCTACGTCTCTACAGATATGCAATGTGCAGACATGTTGATGAAAGCTCTTGATAGTACGAAGTTAAGTAGATTCAAGTTGATGATTGGCTTGCAGGAAATCAAGGACAATTGAAGACTTATTTGAAGGCCAAGCATGTTAGGCTTGAGGGGGAGCTGTTGGTGCATTTTACCCAAGCCTACATGCTTGATATATTTGATATTATCCTCATTTGTAAGTCACATGAGTAGTCATGTGAACACCTCTTGTAAAAGAGTTCATTTTATCTCTTGTAAATGGAAAAAGAAAAAAAAGGAAAAGAATGGCTTACCTCATGCATGATGTAAAAGCAAATTTGTGGCTCTAACTACCAAAATCACGAATTTTTGAGCTGAGGGAATATCTCCTAACTTTGGGGATCACTTTTAGGTGGAGCCATTCGAATTCGAATTCAAAACTCCCTCCAAGAATAGCTATAAAAAGAGCAAGAAGGAAGAGGCGATTAGCAAGCCTTGTACGTGACCACTTCATGTCATTTTGTAGAGAATGAAGAGCTTACTCCATAGCTCTATCATTCTACTCCCATTATGCAAAGATTCATTGCCAATGTGGTTGTAATCATATGAGAATCTATACATTTATTATCATCTACCTCTCTGTTTTGTTCTCTGCTATACTCACTCAGAGCAGTAACTTCAGAAGGTCATATCTTGAGTTCTACTGAACCTTTTTCTGTGATTTAACTTGCGTTGGATAGCTCGTACTGTCTACTTTGTGCATGTAAAGTTTCAAGGTCATTGAATTAATACTTTTGGAGATAGCTGCATTTTACGTCTTACTGGTCTATCTCTATAGAGCCCCGAGAATTGTGGAGTGGTTCCAGAAATTGTTGAAACTTGTTCTCAGTGCTCAGTCCATCATTTGAAGTGTTTTAACTTTTATTGGGAAGCTTGCTAAGTCTATTTGCTATGCCCAAAAGGAAATTTTCTAATTCCTTCCAGGTTGAGAGCACTGTTCATTTTTTCCAGCAGGTGTATGTCCAAAAATAGCAAGTTTTGGGAGCTAGTCATTTCGCAACTAGTCTGTCTTGACTTAAACTTTTGGAATACATGTTCCAAAGTACTTGGCTGATATTTTGGTGGATTTAGGAAGCTCAAAGGGTCTAATAATCAACTCTGAAGTCTCAGTTGGCTGGTGTGAAGCTGGTTGTAGCAGCACCAACTCATCTTTAGATTGCATCCACCATCTCTCTTCACACACACACACACACACACATATATATATATATATATATATATATATATATATATATATATATATATATATATATATATATATATATATATATATATATATATATATATATATATATATATATATATATATATATATATATATATATATATATATATATATATATATATACATATTAGTATTGATTCGTCATTACTTCAAGTATTTTTGAAGTATTTACAAAAATAATGTACATATGTTTATAGAACTTTCCTTCCTAAACTTTCACTTTACTTCATGAAGTTAGACTTCAATCTTTTCTTCATATCTTCATTTCTAAGCTTCATATAATCACCAATTGTTGATTGTCTTGCTCCAACATATGCTACACAATTCGTGTTGCAATAGTAGGCACAAAAATGATGTTTTCTCTTTATTTTGAAGTCCAATATGGTCAATAACAAGTTCGTTTCAAAGCTCTTGGTGAGACACATTTATTGGTCTTGAAGCAATCTGAGTTTTTAGCAAAAAGTTATGGTAAAAAAACCTAGCATTGGGAATCACCTACCTTCATGTTACAACTCCCTACACCTCATACACACATGAAAACAATAAAAAAGAATGGTGAAAGGATAGATAACAAATCCAAGCACACTTCACATGCCATAGCCATGCACACAAGCTCATGAAGAAGGAGATAAGAAGGCAAAATGATAAAGTTACAGGTTCTCTTTCTCAATTTAGTCTCTATTCAAAATGGAAAAAAGTCCTTATAATGAGTCAAAAGTGATTTAAATATATGTGTCCTAAATTTGGCCCTTTCACATAAGTGGAACAACGCTTTCATGATTTTCAAAAGAAATCTATTGCTATAAAAATATATGTTACAGGTTTTGGGATGATGCAACTAGAGGAATCCTCTAGTGTATTTATGAGGCTTAATATACATCCACTAGGCTTAGTTTAAAAAAGAAATGGCCCCATCAAAGTGAGAGATTGTGAGCTAAAATTTCAGCAATCATTTTAGCTTTTGTTGAACTAAAAATCTTATCACATTCTTGTTCTTTAGTGAAATGGTGGGCAACAATGACTTGTTTGGCATGTTTCAAGTTGAAGATAAGCTTGATAGGACAAAATATCCAATGTGTTCTTACATGATGAAACATGTTCTTGTCCAAAAAGTTATGGAACATAGTGGATGATGTAGATCCAAAATCCACAGGTTCTTCTACTTGATAGTCTATTGTCATAGATGTTACAATTATGTGTTGCTCGAGTAGCTTTGATGTGAACCTTTCCCTATACATGGGCTAGTGCTAGCGAGAGGTTTTCCCCCATGTAATCACATACGTAATTCACTCATATGTGGTGGTACATTGTTCTTATGAGTATTATTTAATTCTTACTTCAATTCTCAACATCGTCAATAGAAAGAGCTATTCTAGCCATCCGTCTTCTCTGTATATCGTGTTGTATTTGTGCTCCTTATGTGTGATTCTTGTGTGTCTCTCCCACTTCTACACACCCAATAGTGGTATCAGACCAGGTTCAGCTCCTTCTCAAGTTTTAGTTTTTTCCATCATGGTGTGTGCACACTTTTAATATTGCAAATCAACCTTGCATCATAGAACAATGAATTTTAGTAACCAAAAAATATTTCCATCAATTGTAGTGGGATTTTACACCCATTTCAAAGCCATTTGTGTAGTCAGAATTGCCATTAGAGTGACGGTTTATGAGCTAAAATTTAAGCATTCATTTCATCTTTCGTTGAAGTAAAGATTTTGTCACATTCTTGTTCTTTGGTGAAATGGCAGGCAGCAATGACTTGTTTGGCATGATTCAAGTTGAAGATAAGCTTGATGAGACCAAATATCCAATTCGGTCTTGCATGATGAAGCATGTTCTTGTTGCAAAACAACTTCGCAACATAATGGCAGCTATAGATCAAAGACCCACATGTTATTCTACTTCATAGTCCAGTGTGAGAGATGGAGCTTCTTCTTCAAGTACAATAGTTACTCCTTATCCACCTACACAAGAGAAGCTTAGATGGGATGGAAAAGATGCTCAAGCTCATGCATTGATTGTGCTTTTTGTGACATGTCATATTGTTCCACACATTTGGTCATGTTCTACATCAAGGCAAGCATGGGATACTCTTGCTTATTTTTATGCCATGCATAATGAAGCATGTGTTGCATACTTGAGGATGTATGTATGGTGAAACATGAGTTTTTGGATGTATATGTGATACGCATCAAGGACTTGAAAGAGCAATTGAAAAACATAGATAAGATTATTTCGAATGCATCACTCATCTCTACATTATCGAAAGGATTACCAAAATCTTTTTAAAGCTTTGCCACTACACTCCCTTTGGTTTAAAAAAGAAATCCCAATATGCATGCATTTGATGAGTTTGTGTCTCTTCTTTTGCAAGAAGAGAAATTGAGAGTGAATAGGAGTCATTTGATTGAGGGAAAGAAAGCATTGGCTATCTCACAAAAGGGGAAAAGCAAGTGTAGCTCAATGATGAGTAGCACCTCCTTTAATGTCAATCCGGGAAGACGTGAGGATGGTATGAAGACCTCGAGCAAGTGGTGGCACAAGTGCGTGAGTGAGAAGCACACAAGCATGCACACAAGCATGCACACACATACACACACACGCGCACACACGGCAAGACAAAGAGAGAGAATCAATGGAGTTCTTTAGATTACTTTCAATAGCTCTTACAAGTTCGTTTCAATTACAATCTAACCTCAAAAATGAGCTCTCTAGCTCTTTTTATAGTTTTTTGACTAGTTTTGGCCCTGTCCAGACCTAGTGTCCGGCCTAGTTAAAAATTAGGTTCCAGGGCTTATTTGAGGGCTCAAACGAAGTCTAAAAATTATGAAAACTGGTACAATGGTACTTCTAATACTCCTCAAGCTCGAGGACTCCTCGGCTTGCACAAAATGGAGTCTATTCTACCAAAAACGGGATTTACAATGTTTGTGTAGTGATTAAAATCACTTGAGTTGTTCATAATCTATGGGAAAAAATGATCTGACCTTGTTGCCGTATTGTGCATGACTCCTTTGTTGCTTTGTATGCCAACACTCCCCCCTTCCTAGCATCTGTCGCCCCTGACAGACCTTTGTTCTCGCGGATGGTCGATGTAATATTGGATGACATTGGTGGCCAGTTCATGTTCTCCTATCCTTAAGCCTCTTGCTAGATCGGCTTCCAATGCCTCCCAATTTATTGCACCGGGGGTTTCTGGTTGCGGGGTGGTGTAGTACTCTGAATACATTGCTTGTTCACAAGCAAACAGTTGAAGCAGATGTGTCGGCTTTGGTGCGAAAATCTCCGAGTGATACTCCCAGAAACCTGATCTGAACATTTCTTCGAAGGTCTGTTTGTAGCAGGCGGGGAGGTATTTGATGCGTGCATGCCAAGCGTAAGCCACACGGATACTGGGGGTGGTGCTCATGTCGTACACCAAGTCGTAATTTCCATTGCTAAACCCCGGAAGACGTACCTGTGGTGCGGCTGCATTTCTAAAGGTCTTCAGCACTACTTGCATCATATCTAGGATTTTAAGCATCATTTGCGCTGCTACATCTTGCATGGGCTTCAAGCGCGGCATCCAGTGGCGAATGGTTCCCATCATATATGCTACCGATGGTGGTCCTTGTGGTGGCGCGATGTACGGGTAGTTCAGCCATTCCTTGCATTGCGCGTTGTTCTGTACCTTGATATTGAATGCCTTCCACGACCTGCGGCGGGGGACTGGACCGTAGCATGGGTTGTACAGGAGGTGCAAAGGCGCGTTGTTCCATGTGCGGAGCATTTTTGGATATGTCTCTAAAAGTTTCTGCCGCCATGTTGGTTGACGAATTTTGCCTTTTTGCACCTCTGGAGGAAGGTCTTCGGGTTGAAATTGGGTCGCAAAAGTAGGAATCTGACCCGTGACTCTTTGTATTTCTGCATTATAATCAGCCAAAATAATATAATACGGCCTGTATTGGAGTTCCGATGAGAGAATCAAGCGTCTCGATGACAGGTTCTTAAAGTAAGCTGATTGTAACACAGTCTCTTCTATGACCCTCATGGCCTGATTTTGCACTACGGTGCGCTCTTCGTGCGAACTCCCTATTTCCTCCACTTGTCGTAACCATGGGGGCCGTGGTGCCTCGAATGTGTCCTGCGCTTCTTCTGTTTGTTGGCCTCCTGGGAAAGGTTGCGGATCGTATTCTTCGTCAAACGTTTGTTCCACAGGGATTTGCACCACTTCTTCGTCGGTGGGAGCCTCTGGAGGGGAAGATGGTCTCTCGTATTGCAGTAGGCGTGTTTGCAATTCAGTGATCTGTTTCTGGAGATCTTTTATGGCCTCTGCGTCTGTGAGAAGCGAAGCCGCGGAGGGGGTGGTGGGAGGGGCTGCTGCTGGTGCTTGTTGGTGTTCCTGCTTCAGTTGTCCCAGCTCCTCCGATAGCTTATCATGTGCTTCGAGCAACATGGCATAATCTTCCAATATAATCTTGATATTATCGGGGGTCACTGCTTGAAACTTGGATGGGCTGATGGGTGCCCCCGGTGTGCTCTCAATAGCTGCCTCCAGGTTCTCTTGATTTTGTATTTGCAGGCGTCGATTCTCTTCCTGAGCAGCCGCAAGATGGCGTTTGAGTAGTGCCATATTCCGCTGAAGTTTGGAGTTGCGTTCCAGTTGTGTCCGTAGGTGACCTTCTACCACCTGCACCGCTTCCTGATCTACGTTCTGTAGCTGTACCTCCAATATGTTATGGGCTTCTTGGAGGGTTTGGAACTGTGTGTGGAGGCGAGCGTTCTCCTCTTCTAGTGCCGCAAGGCGGTGCTGTAGTGTAGCTGAGTGTTCGTGCATGCGGTCGTTTTGTTGCTGGAGCTGAATGTAATCTGTTCTTAAATTTGATATACAAGCCAACATGGTGTCCAATGCATTTCCTATAGATGAGTGTGGGTTGTTTATCGTGGGAGATGCATGGGAAGGGAATTGGGGAAGGGAGACAGTGAATGATGTGTCTACGGAAGTTGTGTGTGTGGGTGAAATTGGTGGAGGGGGAACGGGAGGAGGTGAAACCGTGGGTGGAGGTGCCGTGGGTGGTGAAATGTCCATACCTTCAGGAGTGGATGTGGGTGTGGGGTCTGCCATATACATTGGTATGGTAGGTGGTGTGCGTGTGGAAGTGGTGAATAGATGCGAAGTGGGGTGGGGAGCTGAAAAGGCAGGGAATGGTTGAGAGCCTGGTTGAAAAGCCCTAGCAAAGATGTCATGGAGGGATTGTAGAAATGGAGAGAGGGATATCGGGGGTTGGGGTCGTAAATTTGAGAAGGGTGGAAAGGGTTGCGTGGTAGTAGGGAAGCCCATGAATGTGGATCTGGGGTCAGGATGACCCGTGGCTGAAGGCATTGGGGATGGTTGTCCTAGGGCAGGCTCGGGAAGGGTTTCGGTGGGTTGTGTAGTGATGGGGTTTGCTTCAAAGGTCGGGTTATCAGTGGTAGAGAATAGGGTGGCACTGGAGATGGGAGTACGGAAGATGAAGGTGGGGTCAGTGGGTTGAGCAGTCGATGTGGTTTCCAGTGTTTCTCTTCTAGGAGGTGATGGTGGGGGAGTGGATGGTAGTGGTTCGGTGGACTCCTCATGGGTGGCGGGGTGCTGTTGACTAGCTGTTTGGGAGGTTGGTGTAGTAGTTGGCTCTTCTGCAACTGTAACGGGAATTTGGATATTTTTACCTGAGCGAGGTCGTGTCTGGAACCTTCGTGGGTCATATTGAGCTGGAGGTCTCTGAATGGCAGTGCGCACTGCTTCTACTACTCCATATGTTTCTGCCATCAATAAGAGACCTTCCCTGTACTCTGAGTCAACTCCCGCTTCTTCCAACAACTGAGTCATAAGTACTCTGCTGCTCTGTTCAGTGAGTAGCTGCTGCGATCGCACTCTTTCCATAATCTGATACAGCCTTCGGAGTTCTGCTGTATATGCTGGGGCTTCAGTGGTCTCTTCTTCATACGCTTCTTCTTCTTCCGGGTGTCCGTGTTGTTGACTTTGCTGAGCGTCACTCCAATGGACATGTCTACCGTCTGTAGACTTTCTTCTTCTTCGTGAGGATGTGCCCTGCTCCTCTGCCTCTGAATAAAACTCCACATCAGAGAATTGTGTGCTTTGTAGGAATGCTTCGAAATCCTGGGGGTCCAGTCCTTCAGCCTCTCCAGTGGCAGCAAATTCGAATTCAGGTGTAACAAGAGGAGCCGATGGGGTAGGTTGTGTCGTAGTGTCAGATTCCGACCTGGGTATCCTAATGGTAAAGGGAGGTACAGTGCCCTCTCTTAATGGTGATGCCTCAGGAGTAGTCAGGACTTCCCTTGTCTGGACACAAGGGATCGCGCCCCTCATGCGCTTGGACTGATGTGTGGACGTCTTGAGCCTTTTAAACATTTGTAACTGTGCCCAAGTTAAGGCACGCTCAATGGGGACATCATATGCCAAGCATCGGTAAATGATGCGTGTGATTGCACAGCATCCGTTCACCACTAATTTCCTAGATGCCCGTTTGTTTGCTTCATACAACTGATCTATAATCCATACTGGGAGCTTAATGGGTAACGCACCTACTTCCGCTAAATAGAGGGCGAACCAGATCTTCTTGTGTGGTTGCGTGAATCGGTCTTGGCCGGGAAAGGCGAAATGTTGCATGCACATGCGGAGAGGGATGGACACATTTGGGGTGAGTGCTGCCATGTCCTTAAGCTTCAGCAGTTTCCTGTCCTTCATATTAGTGGGAACAAGAGCATCCTTTTCTGAGGGTACATGCGTGCCATGCATATTCAAAGCGTCACTTACCAACTCCACAGTAAGTTCAAATCTCTTCAACTCGTTGTTGCCAAGCAATGAGGGAAGAACAAATGATCCGGGTTTGTCCTTATCTTCATTAGCTTGTAATGTGGAGACCAAATAGTAACATCGGAGGAGATCGGGTTTAGGTAGTGGAGCTTCAAAATACTCTGCTAACCCTGCTCGTTGCCATATGGTCTGGAGATCTTCGGTGTTCTGTAAAGTCTCGAACTCCTTGGAGAAAAATTGGAATCGCACCCATGATCTGTCATACTCGCATTTAGACTCCCAGATATACTTGGCCTCTCCTAATGGACCGGGCATGCCATTGAACCAATGAGAATTGGCATGGACTCTTTCCGTGATTCCTGTAGGTGGATCTGGCACCGGGAGTTGCTAAAGGTGTTGCATCTCCACTGGTCGTTCAGTCGGGGGCACATCCACGGGTAGACTATCCACATCAATTCCCGCAGTAAGTATCCCTACTTGTGAGCCCGAACCTGTCGCTTCTGCCATTTTACTTCTTGCCTTCTGATTCTGTGAGAATATAGAATCATGTGTTAACATCGTAATGGACATAATAAATCCGTTGTTGTCCCCGTTACAACATTAACATGAGGTAGATGGTGAGTTAGTGGTTAGTATGTGCACGAAGACAGTGTGTGTAGTTAATGTTTGTGTATTCCTAGGAGACTACTGCCGTTAGTAAGTGGGGGTGAATTTACAAAGTGGGGTCGGGGGGTTTAATACAGGTCTTAAGCTGCCAAATGCAGTGGATGGGCTTTGCTTTCGGTTTCATAGAGACTCTAGAGAGCTGTCTCGGTGTCGCGGTTTGGGAATGGGACCTTTTAGGGACCCACTTATAAGTGATTACATGCGTGCTCTTGGTTCTTGGTGTGTTCCTAAGTGTTGAGAACGAGTGAATACTGGTTGTACTCGTAGTTGGGTTATGCTGCATAGGTTGTGGCCTTGGCGTAGCTACTTGTGCCCTCAAGCAAGCCTTAGGCACCCAAATTTGTCTTGATTGTGGACTTGCCTTCATCGACTTCTTGGGCACCCAAATAGATTTTACTTTAGCAGAAGAACTTCTGAAAGACTTCTTATTAGCGTCGTGTTGATGGTTACTAATAAGAGGCTTTGCCCGTGTAGTGGACGGTGGTGCAACCGGTTGGTCGCCTTTCCGCACCCACACCTGGTTTATTTCCTGGGACATTCTGCTGCGCAGGTACTTTTGATCTCGGACATAGGTAGTACTCTACTTCTTCTGCCTGTGATTCACCTTTGGTGGCTGCCTCCTTCTGGCCTTTGGAAAAGAAGGGAGTTCCGTTGCATCCCTGACTCCCTTTTTGCAAATATCATTCCTCTGCAACACAGGGTTTTGAACAAGAACAGCATGGTCATCTTCATGTGTACCCCTGGAAGGACCAGGAGTCTGTGCCTTTCCTAGTTCCTTGAGTGCTCCATTGTCTAATTCTACTGTAACTCGACTATGATTGACCCAAACCTGGAGAAGTCCACTTCTTAGGTTTAGATTGACTGCTTGGTCATAGATCCAATCTTGACCCAAGACGAGAGGTTCAGTGAGATCCTCATCTTGGCACACTAGTACTTTAACGGTCATTGCCTCATCGTGAATGTAGAGGGGAAGTTCCGCCTCGCCCATGCAAGGGGTTTCCACGCCTCCCAATCCTATGAGATATGCTTCCACAGGATTGACAAGTAACTGCAACTCTTGACAGTAAGACAACTTAACAGCACTAGTGGCAGCACCTGAGTCAATCAAGGCTCTTACGGTCCTTGCACTCTTTCCTTGTCCTATATCTATGGTTATGAAAGGACGTCTATCAATTATTCTATGCGAGCTTGTTCCTGCCACTTCACACATGGCCATGGGATATCCTTGATCTGCATAGTCATCTGTTCTAGTCTGATCTCGGCCTTGCCTTCGTAACTTCATCCTTCTGATGCGTTCTAAAGCTTCTGCTTGAGCCTCTTCTCGAATGCGCTTTTCTTCCTCTTTGCGTTTCTTAGCGATGTTGAGTCGGCTGAGCATTTCCTCCGTAAGGGGTTCCTGATACAACTTGACTCTACAACCGCTAATATAGTTTGGGAGGATATCACCTTCTAACGTGGCTAGTTGTACAGCTCCGCTCGTGGAGATCCTATTGATGATCATTGGTCCGTAGCCTCTCTTTTCTAGCTTCCTTGCGTGTTGTTTCAGTGTATAGACTAAAACTAGATCTCCTGCTTTCAAACCCTTATCCTTTACGTGGGCATCAAAGTATGCCTTTTGTCTCTTCTTGGCTGCATATATTCCTGCCGCTGCTCTCAGTCTTGTTTCTCCTAATCGTTCAAGGTCAAAAATTCTAGAGGAGAGCTCATGACCTGTCCATTCGTGTTCTTGTGCTACTCTCAATGTAGGAATCAAGAAGTCCAAGGGTAACACAGCGTTTTGGCCGAATACCATCTGAAAGGGGGTGGCTCGGAGTACCATTTTGTAGGCAACTCGGTATGCCCAAACAGCATGGTGTAGCTGTTTGTCCCAATCAGAGCGTTTAGTGTTCACTAATTTTGTCAGTACATTGCATAAGATCTTATTAGTGCTCTCAGCTTGCCCATTAGCTTGAGGGTGATAGGGGGCAGACTTCTTGTGTATTACCAAGAATTCTTGGAGTAGATTTTCAATCACTTCGTTCAGGAAATGAGTGCCTCTATCACTTACAAGCTCTATAGGTAGCCCGTATCTCGTGAATACATTCTCAAACAAGAATTTAGCAGTTGTTTGAGCATCGTTCTTTGTCGTAGCCTTTACCTCTACCCACTTGGTGAGATAATATGTTGCAACAATGATGTATTCTGCATGAGAACCTTTAGCTGGGGGATTAATAGGACCTACGAAGTCTATTCCCCACTTAGAGAATGCACGTCCACCCATCATAGGTTTCAGTGGCATCTCATCTTTGCGTATAGGATATTGAGTCCGTTGACAGACATCACACCGTTTCACATAGGTATGTGTATCCATGTGAAGGGTAGGCCACCAGAAGCCCGCAAATAGTATCGCCTTGATCACCCGATCTGGTCCAAAGTGTCCTCCTGCTACACCTTGGTGAGCAGTTTCCAAGATCTTAAGATATTCACTCTCATGGACACACAGTCTCAGGTAACCATCCTTACCGCGTTTGTATAGATTATCACCAATGAGTGAGTAATCCAAGGCTTCCTGTTCTAAACTTCTTTTCCTAGCCAGAGTCATGTCTGGAGGGAATGTGTTTGTCCTTAGGAATGATACTAGTGGTTCGCTCCAATCTGGCACAATGGATACTTGATAAAGAGTGGCGTGTTCCACTGGTGGTTTAGTGCAACAGATTGGGCATTCCTTGCACAACTTTTGGACATCCGCTTCCATAGTTGGCCAATGCACTCCGAATCTCTTTAGAGTCTGTAAAGTTCGTTGCTTTGAATGGTGTTGCTCTAACGCACCTACATGTGCTAATTGCAACCATTTAGCGTACTCATCCTCTTCTACGCAACAAGCCAAGATCCCTTGATCTGTGTGCTTGTACATGCTTCCTGCCATGATGTGGTATTTTTGGGCTTTTACAACCTCTCTATTCCGTGTGTTTACCACTGGATGGTTAGGCCCGTATGTCAATACTGGTACCAATGGCTTAGCCCACTGCGGTACAACTTCCAAATTAAACAAGTAAGCATCAGGAAGGTCATCTGATACTCCTTGTGGGGCCTCTCTCGATGTGAGCCTAGAGAGATGATCAGCTCTCAAATGAGTCCTACCTTTCCTTACCACAACCTCAAAATCATATTCCATTAGCAAGAGAAACCATCTCACTAATCTTCCTGTATTGCATGGCTTGTTTACAAGATATAACAATGCCTGATGATCAGTAAAAAATTTAAACTTATTTGCAAGCAAATAGTGTCTAAATTTCTTAACTGCATATACCATGCCTAATCCTTCTCGTTCAGTAGTGGTATAATTTCGTTCAGCAGCATTCAATTGTCTACTAGCATAGGCAATTGGAAGATCCATATTACCTTCACCAGTAGGTTGTGCAAGCACACATCCAATGGCATAATTGGATGCATCCACATGAACATGGAATGGCTTATTCCAATCTGGTGTGGTCAAGATTGGTGCTGAACATAATCTTCGTTTAAGCTCTTGGAAGGAATTCTCGCATTCATCAGTCCACTCAAAGTTAGTCAAGAGTCCGTACATGGGCTTTGCGATGACCGCATACATGTGGATGAAACGTCGATAATACCCACAATGCCCCATGAAAGCTTGTACTTCCTTGACATTCTTTGGCCTAGGTAGCTCTGCTATGGCTCTCACTTTTTCTTCGTCGGTAGATATGCCATTCTTTGGCACTATGTGTCCTAGAATCTTGCCTTGCCTGACCATAAAAACGCACTTTTCTGGGTTCAGGCAGACTTGGTACTCTCTACATTTGTCAAAGATTTGTCTGAGTTCAGGAATATGGGTTTGTCTAACATTGGAATGAGCACAGAGATCATCAACATAGACTTCTAAACTCTTCCTCAGGAACTCCTTAAACACATGGCACATCAGCCTCTGGAAGGTAGCTGGTGCATTGGTAAGCCCAAATGGCATTACTCTAAAAGCAAAAATGCCCCATTCTGTGGCAAAGGCTGTCTTATGCTGATCCTCTGGAGCTATGGCTACTTGATTGTAGCCCGAAAATCCATCGAGGAAGCTGTAAACTTCCTTGCCTGCCACTCTTTCTAAGAGATGTTCTGTGATGGGAAGTGGATAGTTATCTCGAATTGTGGCTGCATTAACCTTTTTCAAGTTAATGCACACGCGCAGTTTGCCATTCTTCTTGGGCACCACTACGATGGGGGATACCCATTCAGTGTGCTCAATTTCATAGATAAATCCAGCTTCGACCAGTCTATCTATCTCTTCCTTGATCTTAGCAGCGTAATTATCGTTATATGTATAAGGCTTTTGCTTAGAGGGTTTGGCATCTAAGGTCATGGGGATAGTGTGTGAGCATATGTCAGGGTCAACACCTTTCAAGTCCTTGTAACTCCAAGCGAATACATCCCTGTATTCTCTTAGCAAGGCAATCAATTCGTGCTCTTCTTCTTCTGTCAGGTCATGGCCTATATACGTGCATCTCTCCTCTCCTTCTTCTATGGCCACGACTATTTTCTTGGTGGTTTCTTTGTTATCATAGGCCTCTCCTACTTGTGCCTCTCGTTTAGGTATTCTTATCATGACTCTCCTGTCATCTATCTCATACTTCTTAAAATTTTCTGGGACCTCAAACAAAGATTCTTCCTCTTCTGGTGAGGCTTCTATCTTCTTTCGTTTCTTTCCTTCTTCCTTCGGGGTCACATGTGTTGCTAATCTTACATGATTTGTAACTTCTCCATGCCTCTGGGGTTGAAATTCTACTTCATGGAAGTATTCTTCATCTGATGCAAATGGTGGGTCCATAATGATTGACTCTAGATCGGAGTCACTTGCATCCTCAAATGCATCAGGGCTAGGTTCGCATTCTTCTAGAATTGCCTCTCCCATGATTGGCTCTATGGAGAAGACTGAAATGTCATAGCCATCCTCATCACAGTGAGGTGTCCATTGTTCTTCATTGATGGCTACGTCCATTGTTGCTAAAATTTCTGCCCAGCCATGGGGTTCGAATTCCTCGTCTGGAAAAACTACAGGTGCATAGGCTGGGTCTTGAATGGGTCTATGAGTTTCGTTCGCACCTACCTCTCTGGCTTTCTCTCTCTTCTCTTCTTCTACTGCTACCTTGCACATCCATAAGTGAGTGTCTTCATGCATCTATGAGGATCCAGACCCTATGGAATGCACCGATTCTGTATCATCTTTGGCTCTATGGATGGGATTCCATTGGATAGGAGGTACATCTCTATGAGAATAATCCTTGAGATTGACTTTGGTGGTAACACCCAAGTGTTGCAAATACAAGGAGTTGGTTCCCCAATCCTGTACCACTTGCAACTGTCGCATAAATGGTCTTCCCAAAATCATCTCATAGGCATGATTTTTGTTGAAGTCACATATAGCAAAGCTATGCTCAAACTCAACACCACAAGTGGTGAGAGTTATTCCTTTGAGCAATCCTAAGGGTCTCTCAATATGACCATCGGCCATCTGCAATTTCATCCTCGTTGGCCTGAGTGCTGGCTTGCCCCAACGCTTCCATAAGGAGGTGGTGGCAATTGCAACTCCTGCACCTGAGTCCAAAATTGCCTTGGTGGTGTACTCCTGGTAGGTGATGGGAAGATAGGTGTTCCCTTCTTCACCTTCACACATATCTCCTATCTTATCCAAGGGAATTTCTGGCACTGTCCTATGGGATCCTACCCGGGAACGAGGTTTTGCTATCTCTGGTACTTGTTTGGCTACATGTTTCCATAATTCAGGTCTAACCTTGAGTAGCTCTTCTAACTTGAGATTACACTGCACGTTAGTGTTCTTCACTACCTCTGTGTTCCTAGGTATGACTGAGTTGTCGTTCCGTACCATGACTGTGGGTGCTCTCATACATGTGGACTTTGCTTCCCATGGGCCTGTGAAGTGGGGTAGCTCTTGTATGGAATTAGACTCAAAGTCCAATCTCTCGTGAGATTGAGTACTCTCATGTTCCCCGTAAATAGATGGGATGTCTTGTGGGAATTGGTCGTGTGCATCGTCCACAAGTTCAAAAGGAGGGGCGACCTCGCTTTCATTATCCCATTTGTCTTCTTGAATCTCTCGTAGGAAGTCTGGTGCAAACCGATTCATAGAAGAAGAAGTGTCTGGCTCCGTAGAATTGGGCACATACGCAACCTGGGAAGGAGGGCTTGTTCTATCGTTGGCTCTCTCCTTGCTCTCGTAAATGGCTGGAGCACAAGCTTCTTGGGGAGGATTACATATTCCATTGCTCTTCCGAGCAGGCTCATAGGCTCCCTGAGAAGGAGTGTAGGCAACCTGTGGAGGTACGTGAGCTTTCGAGGGAGGCTCATCTGCCTTTTGGGGGGGAAGATAAGCTTCTTGAGGAGGCACATGGGCTTCCTGAAGAGGCTGGCTTATCCGTTCTCTTGCCCTTTCCTTTCTTTGAGGGGTAGGTTCCTTTTCTGACTGTGCAATTAGCCTCTCTATTCTTTCTAAGGAGGGGAAGTTGTCTGTTTTAGTGGAATTGTCCACATACACTTCCGATGGGGAAGGATTCATGTTTTTGCTTGCTTTATCTTTTTCTTGATTTTTTTCTTCCTTGGCAGATCTTGCAATTATTTCCTCTAACTTCTCTAGGAATCCATCCAAGTGTATTTGCGTTTTGGCTGAGCCCGAGTAATTGAAAAGGCGACTGGCTTCAAACATAGTCTGAGCCAATGCGACCATTTTCGTGCACAGTTTGGTTCTTTCTATCTCTAGGTCAGCTCTAGGATAGCACTTATCATGATCCGTAACGTTTGGCCCTTCTTGGATTCTGGCCTGATATGCTTTAAGCATCATGTCTATGTCTTCAGGAGTGGGATCAGCTAGTACTGATCCTGTTTGGGGTGGTGGGTGGGTTACGTGGGGTGTCTTAGAGGGTGGAGGGATGGAGGGTGATGGGGATGGTAACGGTGGGAATGTGTGAGAGTGCGGTTGAGATGTGATCTCTATGATTTTAGCCTTGGTTTCTCGTAGAATTTCCTCAAGTTCACTCATCTTCTTTGCCCATTGCCTTTTCATGCGTTCGCGGCTATCTCTCCAAGCTCTTGTTCTCTTTTTATTTTGGCTCTCAGTATCGCTAGCGTCTGTGCTCTTTTCCTTGCCTATCCCTTGGTTTTGCTGCACTGCTTGAGCTCTCGTGACTACCTGTACGGGTGCAGTGGAAGTAACACTTCCGCTGGAATCTACCACTAACTCAATAACGTTGATAGGCGTGATTTTTGGCATATTATTGGGGTTCTTTGGGCAATCTCGTAAGAGATGCTCTTTTCCACAATCTTGGCAGAAGCCTTGGATCGTCACAGACTGGTTTTGTGTAAGTGGAGGTAAGGGGCAATCACGAATGAGGTGATCTCCTTGGCATCTGTAGCACGGTCCTCTTGGGAATGGAGGTCTTACTTGCCTAGATTGAGGCCTAGGATTGGGGTTTGCATACATGACGTTCGTGTAATCTGACTCCCAACTAGGTTCGTTTGTCTCTTCGCTATAATAGGACTCACCATGCTCAGGAGACTGCATGTAGTAGGCCTCGGGGCTATCAACATGAGTAGAATCAAAGCTATGGTCACTCGGGTCACTTTCAGAAAGCAAGGATGTTACAGGGACTATAGCTCTATTCAGGTTCTCTTCTGCAGCAGTATACTTTACCGGAATCACATTAGCTGGGGCTGGGGGTTGTTGTGCTAGCACATGCTGAGGCCTTTGTAGGTTTTGATATTGACATTGGAAATTTTGTTGTGGCCTGCCATATGGTGGTGGAGGGTACGGGTTCTGGTATCTTCCCTGGTGAGGGTATGGCTGAGGGTGAGGTTGCCTAACTGCCTGCTTGTTGTATGGGCAATCTTGTGCGGAGTGATTGGTGTATCTCCGTTCTATGGTGCAGTACTGGCTACTAGGATTTACTTGGGGCTGAGCCATAATGGGGCAGACATTCGCCATGTGGTCACCACCACAAGTGTAGCACCTTTTCACAGGGGCAAACCTTGGGATTTGTTTACTAGTTACCCCTAATTTCTGAGCTACTTTCTCTGCGAGTTCCTCAATTGATGTGGATTGCGTGGAAGAGTGACTAGATGCACTATCTGAATCTTTGTAGATTTTGGAAAGCTCTAGTTCTTCCCCTAGGTTATCTTCAATGTCAATGCACATGCGTACACACTCTTCTATAGTCCTAGGGTCTTTCAGATACACATAGGATCTCAATTTCGTACTCAGCAATCCATCAAGGAATAAGGCTACTTGTTTGGCAGATGTGGGTAGCTCCGAAACAGGACATCTTTCAAGGTATTGCCTAAATCTTCTTCCTGCAAGTCTCACAGTCTCTTGAGGGGTTTGCTTGAAGTTGTGAATCAGTGAGGAAGTATTGTGTCTTATGCCACTCTTGGAGAATTCAATAATAAATGCTTCTAGGAGTTGGTCTATGCTCTTGAACTGGCGCTCATCTAATGGCTGAAACCATGTAAGTGCTGTGTTCCTGAGGGTTAGACCGAAGGCATTGTACTGCGTGAATAGATCCTCCACTTGCTCAGCTCTCAAGACTTGCTTGAACTCCGCCACATGATCATAGGGATCTCCTGTGCCATCAAAGTAATTCTTCATGGACTTAACTAGCTGGGTTGGTCTCAACGTTCTTGTATGCTCTCTAGGTCTCGGCAGAGGAAATCCATCCACATTTCTTTGGTTCCTGTGAGCTCTAAGCATCCCAAGTTCTACCCTATTCATCTCTGTCCTCGTTCTTTCTCTGCCCACTGGGTTGGCAAAGCTTACTTCTGGTCTATCTCTACTTCTGTCTCTTTGCATACCATGAGCTTGGGATGTTCCAGCCCCAGGGTGACCATAGGATACATTCGATCTTGGTTGAGGGAAAATGAATTCACCCTTCCAAGTGTAAGCATGCCTATCATTCTCTGTCACCACAAAGAGCCGTTCTGAAGTGTGATCTAAGTAGGTCACTCTACCTGGGCTATCCGGATCCTTAAACTCATAGATCATGGTATTGTCTATATCAGTTGGCTGATTAGATCTATACCTCCAAAAGGCTTCGTCGGTTTCTCGATTGAGGAGCAACTCTATGCTCTTGTTGTCTTGGGGTACCCACTCAGGTGTGATAATCCTAGTGAGAACTGATTTACCTCGAGGGGTTCTAGGTTCCGCACCCATGTTTCCTTGCTCTAAGTCACCTAAGTCCGCCTCTGAGATTACATTTCCAAATTCATCCGTCCTATCTGGGTGACTGGTGACTACGTATATGGTTCCTTCTTTGTCCAGGTATGCACCGTTTTCAAACTTGACGGCTGGGTGCTCTAGTCCAATGGATTGATCAGGATTTTTAATCTGGACCACGGATCTTCCTAGGCCGTCCTCATAGATGCTAGCACCTAATCGGTTGGTCCTAAGGTATTCCAACTGTGTTTTGTAAGGGCCTTCTACCCTGTACAAGTAAGGTACACCTGAACTTCCCGTAGGTCTGTCCATGCCTTGAGACATCTCTGACTCACTGGTCTCCGAGCTAGGGTAGTACGAGTGGTGGCTCAACTGCTGGGCCCAAGACCTAGCAGTGTGGTTAACACTAGCCTCTGAAGATCTAAGGCTTTGTCTCTCCCTTACTAGATGTCGTCCTGATCTAAGGTTCATATGCCTAACTGATTAGCCCAATTTTTGCCCAGAGTACAACCTCGTTGCCGATCAATTGGTACCAGTCACTTGATACTTTTTAGTTATTCCTCGTGTTTAAGGTCTTGTCTCCTATTACGTCGTCAGGAATACTTGAATGTTCTTCGTACTTTCAGGTTGATCGTTCCAAGTTGGGTTCTTTTCCTTTATGTTATCGACAGTACAGAGATTAGGTTTTTAGCTTGAACTTGAGTTTTAGGTAATCTTCAACTTGATGCCTGCCTATCGTCGCCCTGACTTACTCCTACTTCTAATCGTTCTTAGCCTAAGCTAGGAATTGACGAAGAGGAGTTGAGAATATTCCGACCTTTCTTGCCGAACCTTGCTCTTTGATGCTCGAGAAGTTGATTCTCAAGCTTGCGCAAAACCCTTGCTTGGACGCTCTCAATTGCTTCTCAATAGACCTGCATAAGTCTCAAGATTAGCTCTAAGTAGACCTTTCAATTGACAGACAATTTATTTCAGACACTTTTTTAATGACCCTTGTTCCCCCTTTTGTATTGCTAGAAATTTCCTCTAGAGCTCCCTTGGTGTTTCTACCCTTCTGTGTGTCAACTTCCAAATATCCTATCTGAAAATCAACGCGTAGTATATGCCACGAGCTTTCCGACAAGCCCTAGAGCTCAGAAAATGGATTTCGTATGAAAAAGTTATGACCGTTCAGGGTTTAGGGGGTTAACTAGACAAACAGAACCTTTCAGGGGTTTTAATGCATTTTTCTAAGGCCTTTGTAAGTATATGAGTACTTGAGAGTGCAAATATGCCCAAAATTTAGCCTAAATTTCCACAAATTTACCCCTTAATTTTTGCCGAAAATGTCTGTCTGTCGCGATAGACGGTGTCTGTCGCGATAGACGCTGTCTGTCGCGGATTTCTGTCTGTCGCGATAGACGGTGTCTGTCGCGATAGACAGTGTCTATCGTGGAATTTCGGTCTGTCGCGATAGACGGTGTCTGTCGCGATAGACAGTGTCTATCGTGGAATTTCGGTCTGTCGCGATAGACGGTGTCTATCATGGAATTTTGGTCTGTCGCGATAGACGGTGTCTGTCGCGATAGACTGGTCTGTCGCGATAGACGGTGTCTATCGTGGAATTTCGGCCTGTCGCGATAGACACTGTCTGTCGCGGATTTCTGTCTGTCGCGATAGACGGTGTCTGTCGCGATAGACGGTGTCTATCGTGGAATTTCAGTCTGTCGCGATAGACGGTGTCTATCGTGGAATTTCGGTCTGTCGCGATAGACGGTGTCTGTCGCGATAGACTGGTCTGTCGCGATAGACGCTGTCTGTCGCGGATTTCTGTCTGTCGCGGATTTTCTGTCTGTCGCGAGACGGTGTCTGTCGCGATAGACGGTGTCTGTCGCGATAGATGGTGTCTGTCGCGATAGACTGAAAAAACGCAAATTTTTGAGAAACTTCTGGTGATCTAGAGTGCCCTCAAGGTGTAGGTGACCATGCTAATCATGCATTCACAAAATTTTAAGATTTTCTGTCTGTCGCGACAGACAGAGGTCGTCGTCCCGGGACCTGTGCAGAGCCTGTCGTACCTGCGCACACTGCTGGGGATGATGATACAGCAAGAACCTGCAATGAAACTCAAGAAACATGCAAAATACGCACACACAATATTGCTCTCTCGCTCTCTCCCACAAGTGAAATGAGGGAAAAGAGGTGGGGAAGGTGATATGATCAAAAAACAGAAATTTTCGCGATGATGGAGATGGAGGTGGGAGATGGTGATGATGATGATGGAAATGAAGATGGAGAAGAAAGTAAAAGAAATTCGATGAGAGTGAAGAAATTACCTACGACTCCAACGCGTCAACTCTACGTCTTACCATCACACGCTCGTCCTCAAAGCTCGATCCCCGGCAACGGCGCCAAAATTTGGTGTAGCTCAATGATGAGTAGCACCTCCTTTAATGTCAATCCGGGAAGACGTGAGGATGGTATGAAGACCTCGAGCAAGTGGCGGCACAAGTGCGTGAGTGAGAAGCACACAAGCATGCACACAAGCATGCACACACATACACACACACGCGCACACACGGCAAGACAAAGAGAGAGAATCAATGGAGTTCTTTAGATTACTTTCAATAGCTCTTACAAGTTCGTTTCAATTACAATCTAACCTCAAAAATGAGCTCTCTAGCTCTTTTTATAGTTTTTTGACTAGTTTTGGCCCTGTCCAGACCTAGTGTCCGGCCTAGTTAAAAATTAGGTTCCAGGGCTTATTTGAGGGCTCAAACGAAGTCTAAAAATTATGAAAACTGGTACAATGGTACTTCTAATACTCCTCAAGCTCGAGGACTCCTCGGCTTGCACAAAATGGAGTCTATTCTACCAAAAACGGGATTTACAATGTTTGTGTAGTGATTAAAATCACTTGAGTTGTTCATAATCTATGGGAAAAAATGATCTGGCCTTGTTGCCGTATTGTGCATGACTCCTTTGTTGCTTTGTATGCCAACAGCAAGTATGGTTCAGCTTTGGGTTCATCAAAACCAAAGCCTCAAACTTCCTCTTCCACTCATTCCCTAATGATGTTGATTTGCAATAGAAGAACAGATGCAAATATTGCCAAAACGCTAGTCATAGTATTGACGAGTGTAGGAATCTTGTTAAGCACAATGAAAAGAAGAAGGAATCCGACATGCCTATTGCTGAAAATTCAACAAATGCAAAGAATGATGAAGCCAACATGGTTCAAGATTTTTGGGCATGTGTTGTTACATGTCATTATGATGCATCTTTGCATTCTAAATGTACGATTGTGAGTGAGGTGGATTCGGATTGGTTCTTTGATAGTGGTGCTTCAAAGCACATAATGTCATGCAAAAGATTTTTAGCATCTTTGAGAGATGCAGCCAGTGGAGGATTTTTGGTGTGTGCAAACAATTCCTCTTATCCTATCATTGGAGTAGGAGAAATTGAGCTTACAACTGCAAATGGAGGTGTGATTCTCTTGAAAAATGCATTGTATGTACCCGATATCAAGAAGAACTTAATTTTAGCTCTGTTGATTGGCAAAGCTAGACTTTATGTACATTTTTATGATGATAAGTGTATGGTTCATGATTTCAGCAATGATGATATTATTGTGATGTCTGGTACATTATGTAATGATTTATATTGCTTGGATACATACAAAAGGGCTACCTCAAATGCCTTGGTTGCTCATACTTCTTCCATGGTTGAAATGGAGCTTTGACATGCTTGTTTTGGTCACTTGAACTTCAATAGTTTGCTTTACTTACAAAAGAAGGACATGGTTATTGGTTTGTCAACACTTGAGTCCATTGAGAGCATGCATGTGAAGGTTGCATTCTTGGAAAAATGCATCATGCTTCTTTTCCAAAAGATACTCATACACACACTACAAGAAAATTGAAGCTTGTTCATAGTGATGTATGTGGTCCCTTCAAGACTCCATCTTCTGGGAAGCATGTGTATTTTGTTGCCTTCATTGATAATGCTACTCGTCATACATGGGTGTATCCATTGTAGATGCATGTGATGATCTACAATGGATGAGTGCTATGCAATCAAAAATGGATTCCATATATAGGAATGATACTTGGGAGTTATGTGAATTGCCGAAAGGGAAAAATGGCTTTGGTACAAAGTGGGTTTACAAGATTAAGAGAAATTTTGATGATAGCATTGATCACTACAAGATTGGTTGCCAAAGGATATGTGAAACAATATGGCATTGACTATAAGGAAAATTTTGCACCTACTTCATGCACGAATATCATTTGTACCGTGGTTTCATTGGCTACCCATTGAGGTTGAAAAGTATGTCAGTTGCACATAGAAACAACTTTCTTGAATTGTGATTTTCAAGAAGAGGTCTATGTGAAACAACCGCCTTGATTTTCCATGAAAGGGAAAGAGCATATGGTTTGTCACTTGCATAAAGCCTTGTATGGTCTCAAGCAAGCTCCACTTGCATGGTATGATAAAATCCATAAGCATTTGATTTGTCTTCATGTTGCAAGTAGATATGGTTAGTCCCTCAATCTCGTACCACTTGGAGTTGTCTAAGAAATGGTCTTCCTAATACGACATCATATGTGGTCAGCTCAGGAAAATCTACTACATCTAGAGTATGTTGGAATTTGATTCCAGATGTCTTCAAGTCCACGTGCTCTAGCAATCCAATAGGCTGCTCCAAATGACAATCAACTAACTGAAGTTTCAACTTGGAGGGTTTCATCTTGGGCTTTCCCCATTTCTCCCATATCTCTTTGGTTACAATGGCCACTCCAGATCCACTGTCCAAGATGGCTTGTACTTTGTGGCCTTGGAAGTCCAACATGATGGTGGAATTCCCTTCTTCTCCCTCATAATATCCCCCTATATTGTCCAATGGTACTTGCATTATTGTTTCATCCTCGCTTGAGTCTTTGTCATTCTTCATGGGGTTTCTGCACACTCTTTCCAAGTTAGGGTTTTGTTTCACAAGTTGATCCCATGAGATTTTACAAGTCACATCTATATCTTGACACTCTATAGCTTTCATTCTGGGATTTAGGCCATGTAATCTCAAGCTTGTACACTTCACACTCTTTTCCTCATCATCTTGTGGTGTCTTTTCTCCCACTTTCCCTATAGGGGGCTTTTCTTCTTTGTACTCTCTAGCCTTTTGTTCTCTCAACTCATTCCAAACAACTTGATCCATGCATTTTGTAATTGTTCATCTATCATTCTAGTTTCTTTCAAGGCTTGATCTTTTTCCAACAATTGATGAGTAGTTTCTATCAATTGCTTACAAAGAGCAAACCTTCTCTTTTCTACCTCTCGTCTTGGGTATTCTTCCTCTTGTTGTTGTTGTGGAATTTCTTTGAGAGCCCCTTGGTATTGATTCATCAAGGTCCTCATTTGCTTGGACAAAGGTTCCACCAAAACTGATCCTTCCTTCTTTTGTTTCCTCTCATTCCCTTTAGGATCCTGTTTTTGCTCTCATGCTTTAGCTCTTTCCTTCCTTTTTCTCTAGGAGTTGTTCTTTCTTTTATCCATCTTTTCTTCTAAACTTTCTTCCACCACAACTTTCTCAGAGTTCCTTTTAGCCTCGGCCCTAGTTAACACTTGAACTTGTAATCTCTCTTCTAGTTCATCATCACTCCATGCTAATGGAAAGAAGGTTCATTTGGCTTCCACATTTCTCCTTGTGTGCTAGGCGTTGATCCATGTGTGTGGGTTTGGCACTTGGGGTTGTCTTGTGTGTGAGCATTGCCCTCCCTTGCTCCTTTTGACGTTGGCCATGGTGCCATTGTTTGTGGACATGGGTGTTTGTGTGTTGCTTACACTTCTTGCAACTCCTCTTGGAAGAGCCTCTCACTTCCAGGTGAGGCAGTTAGGGTCTGTTGCTCCCCTTTTCTCAACATTTTGAACTTCTAAATGTGGCATACGTAACTTTTCTGAATGGAGGGCTTGTTCCACGGAAAATAATTGCAATAAATGAGATGGTTTAAGAATGAATATCTCTTAATGATATTCCCAAAACCCTATGATAAACATTTCTTCAAATGTCTGTTTGAAGCAGGCTGGTAAATACTTGACACGAGCATGCCACGCATAGACGACCTTGATAGATGGTGTGGTGTTCATATCATAAACAAGATCCTGATTTCCTTCATTAAATCTGAGAGCCGAAAGATGAGGTTCTTTGACATTCTTAAAGGTCTTGAAGGTAACCAGCATGAGCTCAAAGATTTTGAGGCACATCTGTGCCATGACATCTGGTATATTTTTGAATCGTACTCCCCAATGCCGAATCGTCAAAATCATGTATGCTACTGTGGGTTGGCCGTTAGGTGGTGCTAAGTACACATAGTTTAGCCACTTTTCGCATCCTTTGACTGTCAAAACTGTTTTGGTGTAGTCTGGCCAAGACCGTGGAAAGACGGGGCAGTAGTAGGGATTATACTTAGAGGCATGTTATTCCACGTGCATACCATCTCAAGGTAGGTTTCAAGCAGACGGATCCTCCAAGTAGGTTGAAATATATTCCCATGTGTGGCACTTGCAGGGATATCTTCTGCTGCAAACTGTGTCGTCGACGTTGGTTCTTTTATTGTGCGGTGCTTGATTTCAGCATTATAATCTACCATTAGGACACAGAATGGAACATATAAATCATCGGACGTGCCAATCCACCTATGATGGGAGAGGTTTCTGAAGTAATCCGATTTAATTATGACTTCTTCCAATCAGGACATAGATGCTATCTGTACTGCAACTCTCTCGTCATGGGTTGCAGCAACCTTCTCTAACCTCTGCATCCATTCAGGGGCTTCGATCTCAATTGTGTCCATTCCTTCCTCCGTTTGCTTATCCCCTAGTGCAGGCATGGGAACATATGGGTCTTCAAAAGTCTCCTCCACTTAAATTGGCACTAAGTCTTCAGGTTCCGGTTCCATTAGGGGAGAGGGTTGACGCTCGTATTGCAGAACTTTATTTCGTAGTTCTTCTAGTTCTGCTCTGAGTTCTCCGACTTTTCAGATGTGTCGGCTACAGTTGTGACTTTGCTTGGTAACTCCTGATGAGTTACCAGTTGCTTTAATAGGTCATCTCTTTCTCTTTCTAGTGTTGTGTGGGCTTCCAAGAGGTCGGCATGGGTTTCCAACATAATTTGCATACTCTCTGAGGGGATGGCCTTGAAATGCTCAGGGTCGATTTCGTGTGGGGAACCTTCCATTGGTGCTTCCAGGTTTTCTTCGTTCTGTTTCTGCAGCCCTTTATTCTCTTCGAGTGCTGCGGACATGTGCTTTTGTAGTAGGGCGAGGTTGCGTTGAAGCTTGAGATTGTCTCTTATCTGAGCATGTAACATATCATCAAGTTGTTGTTTTTCTTTAGCCTCTAGATGGGGTGGATCGGCTACTAACTCCTCATGTTGTTCCTGTAAAGTGGCATACTGCTGTTGTAGCAGTCGTTTTTTCCTCTCTAAGTTAATGAATCTTCCTTGTAATGTTTCATGTCTTCTGAACAGACTGTATGCTGAGCATCTAGGTGCTGGTAATGCTATTGTAGTTGAGACATACACTGGTACATGTTATTAAATAAATTATTAACAGGAGTGGATGCGGGAAAGGTGTTGAATGCAGAAGGGTAGGGAAAAGCGAATGGGAGTGTGTATGTTGTGCTTGAAAAGGGTGAAGTGGGTGGTGGGGGAATGGGAGATTGTGGAAATATGGGGGGAGGGAGAGGTGCGGACGTGGGTGATATGTCCATGATATCATATGTGGATGCAGTCGTGGGAGTGATTGTGAACATGGGAATTGTCGGTGTAGTGATGGTTGTGAATGTGTAAAGTGGTGTGTGTAGTTGTGAATATGAACAGCCAGGGAGTGTGAGTGGGGGAATGGGATTTTCAGTGGCCATAGTCAGAATTACAGTGTCAGTGGTAGTATTTACAATAGGGGTGGTGATAGGTTGTGCGGATTGTGAGCGTTGACTCACAGTCTGTGCTTTGGTATGGGAAGTGGACTCGTGGGCGGTGACGGTGGTGGTGACACTAGTCGTGGGAGGTGAAGATGGTGGAGTTGGAGGTCGGGGTGGTAAAGGGGGTGACGGGGGTGCACTTGAGGTATAGGCTTCCTCAGTGTCATGAATGATTTGAGTGTTGCCCGTGGTCGTGGATGTGGTGCCGTGTGGTTCTTATACCAATACATTCATGTGTTTCCCTGATCGAGAGGGACATTTGCCGTATCTTCGCTCCGATCTTCGCGAGTGTGCAAGAGCGGTATGCGCCGTCTCAGGTACCCCCAATGCATCCACAATCATGTCAAGGGTTGCCCTGTATTGCTCATCTACGCCTTCGTCTTCCAAGATCTAGTTCATCAGGGCCTTTCCTACTGCCAAGGATAACTTGTGTTGCTCTTGAACTCGGTTGATGGTATCATACAGTCTCTTCAATTGCTGTGTATATGCAGGGGCTCCTTCAAGTTCTTGTACCACTTCTTGCTCATATTCATGCTCTTCTTCATTAGACAGTCCTTCTTGCTCATCCTCTTGCTCCTCTTTTGCATTCTCTTCTTCGACTTCATCCACTTCCACAACTTCTGGTTGTCTAGGATGGGGTTGGTCTGTAGCAGTTTGTTGCCCGCTCACTTGCTCTACCTCGACTTCCAAATTAATAGCATCAATGATTCTAGCTACCTCCTCATCCGTTAAGTCTTCGAGTGTGAAGCCATGAGGGAACTCTAGGTCCGTGGGTATAAGTGGAAACACTAGATTTGGTCCTTCTGTGCTATGCCTTGGTAATCTAATAGTGAAGGGCTGCACCCGTCTTGGAAGTCGTGGGGTTGTTTCTGGTGTCAGTGTAGCACCGTGGGCCTGTGCACAGGGCATCTGAACTGCTCCCCTCATTTTCTTGGGCGGGGGGCCTGCAGTTGATAGTCTACGTTGGAATTCTTGCACCGTGGTCCAAACCAGCGCCCTTTGAATTGGCACATCATATGCCAAGCATCTATCAACAATCCTTGTGAGAGCACAACATCCATAAAGTACTCACTTTTGCTTCTTATACCACCGTTGATGCGTTAAGTGTATCTGGTCAATAATCGAATGTGGCATGTTGATTGTCAAATTGAAGACACCCAAATTTGTCTTGATTGTGGGCCAACCTTCATCGACTTCCTGGGTACCCAGATAGACTTCACTTTCACAGAAGAGTTTTTAGAAGACTTCTTATTAGTGTCTTGTCACCGATCACTAATAGGAAGTTGAGCTAGTTGTTGCTTGACCGCCATAGGATGCTCGCCTTTTTGCACCCACATTTGTTTTGGTGGCGGGGACACCTGGCTTCGTATTCTCTTTTGGCTTCGAGTATAGGTAGTCTGCTTCTTCTGCCTTTTATCTACCTCTGGTTGCTGCATCCCGATGGCCTTTGGAATAGAAGGGAGTTCCATCGTACTCTTGACTTCTTGGTTGAGTTAATCATCCCTCTGCATCACATAGTTTCGGACAAGAATAGCATGGTCATTATCATGTGTACTCCTAGAAGGACCAGGAGTGTGTGCCTTTCCTAGTTCCTTGAGTGCTCCATTGTCTAACTCAACTGTAATTTGACTCTGATTTACCCATCCCTGAAGAAGTCCACTTCTTAGGTTTAGGTTGATTGCATGATCATAGATCCAGTCTTGGCCCAAGACAAGAGGCTCAGTGAGATCCTCATCTTGACACACTAGTACTTTCACTGTCAATAAAACATCTTGAATGTAGAGGGGAAGTTCCACCTTGCCCATGCAAGGGGTCCACGCCTCCCAATCCTATGGGATATGCTTCGATAGGATTGACATTTAATTTCAACTCTTGACAGTAAGAAAATTTAACAGCACTAGTGGCTGCACCTGAGTCAATCAAGGCCCTTACAATCCTTGCACTCTTTCCTTGTCCTATCTCTACGGTTATAAAAGGGCCTCGATCAACTATTCTATGAGAGCTAATACCGGAAACGTCGCACATAGCCATATGATATCCTTGATCTGCATATGCATCTGTCCTAGGTTGCTCTCTGCCCTATCGTCTCAATTTCATTCTTCGTATGTGTTCCAATGCTTTTGTCTGGGCTTCTTCTCTGATTCGTTTTTCTTCTTCCTTACGTTTCTTTGCAGTATTGAGTCGATTTAGCATCTCCTCCGTGAGGGGTTCCTCATATAACTTGACTCTACATCCGCTAATGTAACTAGGGAGGACGTCACCTTCTAGAGTGGCTAATTGAACTGCTCCACTTGTGGAGATCCTATTTATGATCATAGGTCCATAGCCTCTCTTCTCTAATTTTCATGCATGTTACTTCAAAGTGTACACTAAAACTAGGTCTCCCGCTTTCAATCCTTTATCTTTAACATGGGCATCAAAGTACGCCTTCTGTCTTTTCTTAGCTGCATATATTCCTGTTGCCGCTCTTAGTCTTGTTTCACCTAGTCGTTCCATATCAAAAATGCTCGAAGAGAGTTCATGACCCGTTCACTCATGCTCTTGTGCTACTTTCAATGTAGGTATCAAGAAGTCCAATGGTAGCACTGCATTTTGGCCAAATACCATCTGAAAGGGTGTTGCTTGGAGTACCATTTTGTAGGCAACTCGGTATGCCCAAACAACATGGTGTAGCTGTTTGTCCCAATCAGAGTGTTTATTATTCACTAATTTAGTGAGCACGTTGCATAGAATCTTATTGGTGCTTTCATCTTGCCCATTAGCTTGTGGGTGATAGGGGGCCAACTTCTTATGTACTACCAAGAATTCTTGGAGCAGATTTTCAATAACTTCATTCAAGAAGTGAGTGCCTCTATCACTTACTAGCTCAATAGGTAGCTCGTATCTAGTGAACACATTCTCAAATAAGAACTTAGCGGTCGTGTGAGCATCATTCTTTGTCGTAGCTTTTACCTCTACCCACTTGGTTAGATAGTTTGTGGCCACAATGATATATTCAGCATGTGAACCCTTAGCTGGGGGATTAATCGGACCAAAAAAGTATATTCCCCACTTAGAGAATGCACGTCCACCCATCATAGGTTTCAGAGGCATCTCATCTTTGCGTATAGGATACTGAGTTCGCTGACAAACATCACATCTCTTCACATAGGTATGTGCATCCATGTGAAGGGTAGGCCACCACAAGCCTGCAAATAGGATTGCTTTAATCACCCGATCTGGTCCAAAATGTCCTCCTGCTACACCCTGGTGAGCAGTTTCCAATATCTTGAGGTATTCGCTCTCATGGAAACATAATCTGAGGTAACCATCTTTACCACGTTTGTATAGATTATCACTAATGAGTGAGTAATCTAGGGCTTCTTGTTCTAAACTTATTTTTCTAGCCAAAGTCATGTCTTGAGGGAATGTTTTTGTCCTCAGGAAGGCTACTAATGGTTCACTCCAATCTGGCACTAAAGACACTTGATAGAGAGTGGCATGCTCCACGGGTGGTTTAGTGCAATAGATCGGGCATTCTGTGCACAATTTATGGACATCAGCTTCCATAGTCGGCCAATGCACTCCGAGTCTCCTTAGTGTCTATAGGGTTCGTTGCTTTGAGTAGTGTTGCTCTAAAGCACCTACATGTGCTAATTGCAACCATTTAGCGTACTCATCCTCTTCCACATAACAAGCTAGGATCCCTTGATATGTATGCTTGTACATACTTCCTGCCATGATCTGGTATTTTTGGGCCTTTACTATCTCCCTATCTTGAGTGTTTACTACTGGATGTTTAGGCCCGTATGTCAATACTGGCACTAATGTCTTAGCCCACTGAGGTACAACTTCCAAATTAAACAAGTAGGCATCAGGAAGATCATCTGACACTCCTTGTGGGGCCTCTCCAGATGTGAGCCTAGAGAGGTAGTCTACTCTCAAGTGAGTTTTTCATTTCCTCACCACAACTTCAAAGTCATATTCCATTAGCAAGAGGAACCATCTCACCAATCTACCGGTTAAACTAATCCTTCTCGTTCAGTGGTGGTATAGTTTCGTTCAGCTGCATTCAGCTGTCTACTAGCATAGGCAATTGGAAGATCCATATTACCTTCACCAGTAGGTTGTGCTAACACACATCCAATAGCATAATTGGACGCATCTACGTGAACATGAAAGGGTTTATTCCAATCCGGTGTAGTCAAGATAGGTGATGAACACAATCTCCTTTTGAGCTCGTTGAAAGAGTTTTCACATTCATCAGTCCACTCAAAGTTAGCCAAAAGTCCGTACAGAGGCTTTGCAATGATGGCATACATGAAACCGTCGGTAATAATCACAATGCCCCATGAAAGCTTGTACTTCCTTCACATTCTTTGGGCTAGGTAACTCTGCAATAGCTCTCACTTTCTCCTCGTCCGTGGATATGCCATTCTTTGACACTGTGTCCTAGAATTTTTCCTTGCCTAACCATGAAAACACACTTTTCTGGGTTCAGGCAGACTTGATACTCTCTACATTTGTCAAAGATTTGCTTGAGTTCAGGTATATGTGTCTGTCTAATGTTGGAATGAGCACAAAGATCATCAACATAGACTTCTAAATTCTTCCTCAAGAATTCTTTAAACACATGGCACATCAGTCTTTGAAAGGTTGCAAGAGCATTGGTAAGCCCAAATGGCATTACACGAAAAGCAAATATGCCCCACTCGGTGGCAAAAGCTGTCTTATGCTGATCTTTTGGAGCTATGGCTACCTGATTGTAACCAGAAAATCCATCAAGGAAGTTGTATACTTCCTTGCCTGCTACTCTTTCTAAGAGATGTTCCGTGATAGGAAGCGGATAGTTATCTCGAATAGTGGCTTCATTAACCTTCTTCAAGTTAATGCACACACGTAGCTTTCCATTCTTCTTGGCCACAACTACGATGGGGGATACCCAGTCAGTGTGCTCAATTTCATAGATAAATCCAGCTTCCACCAGGCGATCTATCTCTTCTTTGATCTTGGCAGCATAATTATCATTATAAGTGTATGGCTTCTGTTTGGATGGTTTGGCATCTGAGGTCATGGGGATTGTGTGTGAGCATATGTCAGGGTTTAGCTCCAAGCAAAAACATCTTAGTACTCTCTTAGCAAGGCTATCAACTCATACTCCTCCTCCTCAGTGAGGTCATGTCCTATGTAGGTGCATCTTTCTTCTCCTTCTTATATGGCGACAACTATTTTCTTGGTGGTTTCTTTGTTATCATAGGCCTCTTCTAACCGTGCCTTGCATTTAGGCATTCTTATCATGACTCTCCTATCATCTATCTCATACTTTTTGAAATTGTAAGGGACCTCAAACAAAGACTCTTCTTCCTCTGGTGTGATTTCTTTGTTCTTCCGTTCCCTAGTCTCATTCTTAGCAGTTACTTGTGTGGCTAATCTTACATCGTTTGTCATCTCTTCATGTCTCTGAGGATGAAATTCTACTTTGTAGAAGTATTCTTCTTCTGATGCAAAGGGTGGGTCCATAATGATTGACTCTAGATCAGAGTCACTTGCATCCTCAAATGCATCAGGGCTAGGTTCGCATTCTTCTAAAACCGAATCACCCATGATTGGTTATAGTGAGAAGACTAAAATGTCATAGCCATCCTCGTCACAGTGGGGTGTCCATTGTTCTCATTGATGGCTACATCCATTGTTGCTCAAATTTCTGCCCAGCCGTGAGGTTCAAATTCTTCATCCGGAAATACTACAGGTGCATAGGCTGGGTCTTGAATTGATCTATTGGTTTCCTTCACACCTATCTCTCTGGCCTTTTCTCTCTTCTCTTCTTCTACTGCCACTTTGCACATCCACAAGTGAGTGTCTTCATGCATCCATGAGGATCTTGATCCTATGGAATGCACTAACTCAGTGTCATCTTTGGCTCTATGGATGGGGTTCCATTGAATGGGGGGTACATCCCTATGAGAATAATCTTTGAGATTCACTTTGGTCGTGACACCTAAGTGTTGCAGATACAATGAATTAGTTCCCAAATCCTGTACCACTTGCAACTGTTGCATAAATGGTCTTCCCAGAATCATCTCATAGGCATGATTTTTGCTAAAGTCACAGATAGCAAATGTGTGCTCAAACTCTACACCACAAGTAGTGAGAGTTATTCCTTCTAACAACCCTAAGGGTCTCTCTATGTGTCCGTCAGCCATCTGCAATTTCATTCTCGTTGGCCCGAGTGCTGGCTCGCCCCAACGGTTCCATAACGAAGTGATGGCAATTGCAACTCCTGCACCTGAGTCCAGAATTGCCTTGGTTGTGTACCCCTGATGGGTAATAGGAAGATAGGTGTTTCCTTCTTCTCCTTCGCTCATGTCTCCTATCTTGTCTAGAGGAATTTCTGGCACTGTTCTATGAGAACCTACCTGGGAGCGCAGTTTAGCTACCTCTGGTACTTGTTTGGCTACATGTTTCCATAGCTCTGACCTAACTTTGAGTAGCTCTTCTAAAGTGAGGTTGCATTGCACTTTAGTGTTTTTTACTACCTCTGTGTTCCTAGGTATGATTGAGTCTTTGTTTTGTACCATAATGGAAGAAATATCTTGTGGAAATTGGTCATGTGCATCATCCACAAGTTCAATGGGAGGAGGGACCTCACTCTCTTTAGCCCATTTCTCTTCTTGAATCTCTCGCAAGAACTCTGGTGTGTACCTATTCATAGAAGAGGATGTGTCTGGCTTTCCTCGAGTTCGCTCATTTTTTTGCCCATTGCCTTTTCATTCTCTCATGGCTATCTTTCCAAGCTCTCGTCCGTTTCTTCGTCATCCTCTCAGTTTCACTAAGTTCGGCACTCTTTTCCCGGCCTAAACCTTGGTTCTATTGCAATGCCTAAGCTCTCGTGACCACTTGCACTGGTGTAGTGGAAGTCACACACCCTGAAGAGTCTACAACTAACCCAATCACATTGATGGGAGTAATTTTTGTTACATTCGGTGGGTTCTTTGGGCAGTCTCGTAAGAGGTGCTCCTTCCCACAATCTTGACAAAAGCCTTGAATGGTTATAGATTGGGGTTCTGTGGGGGCAGGCATCAGGAAATCACGAATGAGGTGGTCTCCCTAACATCGGTAGCAGGGTCCTCTAGGGAATGATGGTCTTACCTGCCTAGGTTGGGGCCGCGAGTTGGGATTGGTGTACATGATATTGGTATACTCTGGCTCCCAACTTGGTTCACTCGGTTCTTTGTAATAATAGGCCTCATTATGCTCAGGTGACTGCATGTAGTAAGCTTGAGGGCTATCAATATGAGTAGAGTCAAAACTATGATCACTAGGGTCACTCTCTGAAAGCAATGGTGTTACTCGCACAATGGCTCTATTCAAGTTCTCTTCTGCAGCTGCGTACTTTATGGGATCACATTGGTTGGGGTAGGAGGTTGCTGAGCTAACACAGGCTGAGGCCTTTGTTGGTTTTGGTAGGGTTGTTGATAAGGTTGTTGTGGCCTACCATATTGTTGTGGAGGGTACTGGTTCTGGTATCTTCCCTGTTGTGGATAGGGCTGAGGGTAGGTTTGCCTAACCACTTGCTTATTGTATGGGCAATCTTGCACAGTGTGATTAGTGTATTTCCTTTCTATGGTACAGTACTCGCTATTAGGATTCACTGGGGGTTGAGCCATAATGGGACATACCTTTGCCATATGGTCACCTCCATAATTATAGCACCGTTTAACTAGGGCAAATCTTGGGATTTGTTTGCTAGAGACACCTAGTTTTTGAGCTACCTTCTCAGTGAGTTCCTCAATAGAGGTGGATTGCGAGGAAGAGAGGCTGGTAGAACTATCTGAATCTCTGTAGATTTTAGAAAGTTCTAATTCCTCCCCTAGGTTATCTTCAATGTCAATGCACATGTGTACACACTCTTCTATGGTCCTAGGGTCCTTCAAATACACGTATGATCTCAATTTGGTACTGAGCAATCCATCCAAGAATAAAGCCACTTGTTTGGCTGGAGTGGGTAACTCAGGAACAGGACATCTCTCTAGATATTGTCTAATTCTTCTTCCTGCAAGTCTCACGGTCTCTTTAGGGGTCTGCTTGAAGCTATGAATCAGTGAGGAAGTGTTGTGCCTTATGCCACTTTTGGAAAATTCAGTAATGAATGCCTCCAGAAGTTGGTCTATGTTCTTGAAGTGTCTCTCATTCAGTGGTTGAAACCACGTAAGGGATGTGTTCCTTAGGGTTAGACCAAAGGCATTGTATTGTGTGAACAGGTTCTCAACTTGTTCAGCTCTCAATACTTGCCTAAAGTCAGCCACATGATCATATGGGTCTCCTGTGCCATCGAAGTAATTCTTCATGGACTTAACCAGCTGTGTAGGTCTCAAGGTTCTGGTGTGTTCCCTCGGCCTTGGCAAAGGAAAATCATCAGCATTTCTTAGGTTCCTTGGGACTCTAGTTCTCTCTGTTTCTTCTCTATCCGTCTCTGCTCGCATTTGTTCTCTTCCTATTGGGTTGGCAAAACTTACCTCAGGTCTTTCTCTATTCTTGTCTCTTGGAGCTCCATGAGCTTGGGATGTTCCAGCTCTTGGGTGGCCATAGGACACATTAGATCTTGGTTGGGGAAAAATAAATTCACCCTTCCAAGTGTAAGCATGTCTACCATGTTCTGAAACCACAAAGATCCTCTCTGAAGTATTGTCTAAATAGGTCACTTTTCCTGGGCTACCAAGAAAAGTGACCTATTTAGACATAGATCGTGATCGTCCCTACCTCATTCAGTGGATTAGGCTTATACCTCCAAAAGGCTTCATTGGTCTCTCGGTTTAAGAGTAGATCTATACTTTTATTGTCCTAGGGAATCCACTATGGCGTGATAATTCTAGTAAGAACGGACTTGCCTCGAGGTGTTTTAGGCTCTCCACTTAAGTTCCCCTGCTCTAGGTCACCTATGTCCGTCTCTGGGATCAATCCCGAATTCGTCACTCCTATCTGGGTGGCTGGTGACAACGTATATGGTTCCTTCTTTGTCCAGGTATGCTCCATTTTCAAATTTGACTGATGGACGTTCGAGTCCAATGGGTTGGTTAGGATTTTTAATTTGGACCACGGACCTTCCTAGGCCGTCCTCATAGATGCTAGCACTTAATCGGTTGGTCCTAAGGTATTCCACCTGCGTCTTGTAAGGTCCTTTTACCCTATGTAAGTATGGCACACCTGAACTCCCTGTGGGTCTCTCCATACCTTGAGACATCTCTGACTCCCTAGTCTCAGAGCTAGGGTAGTACGAATGATGGCTTAACTGTTGGGCCCAACACCTAGCAGTATGATTGACACTAGCCTCTGAAGACCTAAGACTCTGTTTGTCTCTCCCTAGGTGTCGTCCTGATCTAAGGTTCATATGCTTAGCTGAGCAATCCCATTTTTTACCCAAGGCACAACCTCGTTGCTGAGTTCTTTTGTATCAGTCACTTGGTTCTTTTTAGTTGATTATCTTGTTTATGATCTTGTCTGATATCACATCGTCAGGAATACTTAAGTTAATTTCCGCTGTTTTAGTTGATCGTTCCACGTTAAGTTCCTTTCTTTTAAAGTTATCGATCACACAGAGATTATGTTTTAGCTTGAACTTGAGTATTTAGGTAGTCTTCAACTTGATAGATGCCTATCGTTGCCCTGACTCACTTCTAGCACTATTCGCACTTAGCCTAAGCTAGGAATTGACAAAGGGAGTTAATAGTAGTCCAACCTCACTTGCTGATCCTTTGATCTTTAGTGCTCAAGAACCCCGTTCTCAAGCTTGCGGAATGCCCTTGCTTTGGATGCCTTCTAGTGCTCTCAGTGGACCTGTAAAAGTCCCAAAGTTAGCTCAAGACTTAGATTCAAATGACACAAAAAATCACTTTCATTCATGTAATTCACATGTCAATTTTCACCATGTCTCTATGGAATATAATTCTAGAGATCCCTTAGTTTTTCTTCCCCTTGGGTATGGTCACTTCAAAACAGGGTTCTACTGCTGAAACAGGGTTCAAAATGGTTAACAGGCAACTCGACTTTTTATCAGATTATTAGTGTAGAAGCCTCACAATACTCTAAATGTGTGATCTTTTTGTCCACAATTACCCCAAAAATTGGAATTAAAAAACCCTAGAATTTTGGCCGAAAAAGCCTGTCAATCGCGATCGACAAGACTGTCAATCGCGATTGACAGAGGTGTTCGTCGGGGCCTTTCGATCGTGATCAACACGTCAATCGCGATCGATAGTGTCAATTGCGATCGATAGTGTCAATCGTGATCGACAGAGTCCGTCGTGAGTCCTATCAATCGCGATCGACGGTGTCAATCACGATCGACACTTTTTCCGGGATTTTCATCGTAAATTCAGTCGATCGGGGTCCTATCCATCACGAGGGACACGTGTATGCGCAAATCTTTTTGTGAATCGTCAAATTTCAGTCGGTCGCGATCGACGGTGTCAATCGCGACTGATAGAGGTGTCGGTCATGGCTGTCGATCGCGATTGACAGGGTCAGTCGGTCGTGGGGTCTGTCGGTCGCGATTGATAGAGTCTGTCAATTGTGGTTGTCGATCGCAATCGACGGTTTCAATCGTGATTGATAGAGAACTCAGAATGATCAAATTTTTTGTCGATCGCGATCGACAAAAGTTTGCGACACAGAGATAGGACCGAGCTTTTCCGTACCTGTGCAGCGTGCTGGAGATGATGGGACTAGCAGATCCTGCAAGAAAACTCAAGAAACATGCAAAAACAGTGCACACAAAGCGCTCTCTCTCACAAGTGAAATGAGTGAAATGGAAGGGGAAAGGAGATATGATCAAAAAACTGAAGTTTTTGCGATGATGGAGATGGAGATCGGATATGGTGAGGATGATGATGGTGATGATGAAGATGAAGTAAGAAAGAGGAAAATAAGGAAAATTAAAGAAATTACCTACGACGCCAACATCACAACTCTACGTCTTACCATCACACGCTCATCCTCAAAGCTCGATCCCCGGCAACGGCGCCAAAATTTGGTGTAGCTCAGTAATGAGTAGCACCTCCTTTATGTCAATCTGGGAAAACGTGAGGATGGTATGGAGACCTCGAACAAGTGATGGCACAAGTGCGTGAGTGAGAAGCACACTAACATGCACACACATACACACACACGTGCACACACGACAAGACAAAGAGAAAAACAATGGAGTTCTTTTAGATCACTTCAAAAGTGCTCATACAAGTTTAAATCTATTACAAGCTCACCTCAAAAATGAGCTCTCTAGCTCTATGTATAGTTTTTTACTAGCTTTTGGCCTTGTCCAGACCTAGTGTCCGGCCTAGTTAAAAATGAGGTTCTAGGGCCTATTTGGAGGTTCAAAAGGAGTCTAAAAATCATGAAAATTGGTACGATGATACTTCTAATACTCCTCAAGCTCAAGGACTCCTCGGCTTGAACAAAATGGAGTTACAAAAAGGTGAAATGGTATTTACAATGAGGTAGAGTGAATAAATTCACTATTTAGGAAGTATTACTTCATGGAAAAATTTGGACGGCCTACTTGCCAGATCTTCGTTGACTACTTTGTCTGCTTGTGCTTTCTCTTCGCTCTGGTTCCCTTCTTTGACTTCCTTGTCTTGTGAGTCCTGGGGAACCTTGATTGTCGCTAACACCTTGGTATGGTGGACTCACTACTAGTTTGGATATTTGATTCTACCACCTTCATAGCTTTTAATGGGGTTGTACTTGTGCTAGGTTTGTTACGGTTACTTGCACAATCTTTTATGAGGTGATCTTTGCCAGAGTCTTTGCAGTACACTTCCACTTTCAGTATACGAGATTGGGGACAATCTCTTATAAAGTGATCTCCCCCACACCTGTAGCAAGTTTCCCTCTGAGGTAGGCAGAGTATGGTACTTTTGAGCGTGCACCATCACCTGGTCAATGTGATAATGCTTGGGTATGTATTTTCTATATATATTAATGTCATTATTTTATTTAAAAACCATATACAAAATCAAATTACTGTTGATATACAAGAATACTTGCTCGATGATGATGATGATGATAATTTTTCTCATAATGTTAATATACCTCGTACACGTCATGGACTTGTTGTTCATAAATTACAAGTAGAGGTTTCTAGAAATCCTCTACCTCCTAGTTTAGAGACTGAAACGGCTGGAGATTATCCATTGCTAGCTTGTGATCGTTCTTTAGGGGTAATCGCTTGTTGTAGTTTTGAGCTTTGTAAGAGATTTCTTTTGTTGTAGTTTTGAGCTTTGTAAGAGATTTCTTTTGTAATCGAAGCTTTCCATTGTACCACTCTTTGCTCTTACCTTGTGCACGTGTGTATGTATGTGTGTGCATGCTTGTGTGATTTCACTCACGCCCTAGTGCCATCACTTGCTCATAGTCTCCATACGAGTCCTCACATCTCCGCGGATTGACATTTATGAGGTGAAGCTCCTCACGTTGGTACTTGCAATTGTGCTAGAGTGACACCAAATTTGGCACCGTTTCCAGGAACAGAGCTTGGAGGACGAGCGTGTGACGGTAAGACGCAGAGTAGCAACGTTGGAAGGTAAAATCACCATTTTCAGTTCAGTTTTTGAGTTTTCCTTCTCCTTCATCTTCATCATCATCACCATCTCCACCCACCTTCATCTTCCCATTTTTTTCTTTTTTTTGGAGTACATTCACCTTGTTTTTCACTTGTGGTTGTGAGAAACAACATTAGAGAGGGTGCAAAACTGAAACGCAGAAGAAATACACCTCAATATACCCAGAAATTGAGTGAACAGCCCCGAACGTGATGTGACCTACGCCAAGTATCGTGAGTGCAATATCACAAGTTTGAAGGGAGATTTGGCATCTACAGACACATAAGAGTGACAAGGAGGACCCAAGGTACTCATATTTGCAAAAAACTTTGAATTTGGACTCCAAAAAGTCCAAGTATCGTGTTCTTCTGCGGTTGAGTATCATGATATCTGGATATCGTGAACTCCTGTGGTCCAGTATCGCGATACTTAGGCTTGTGAGATATCGAGTATCATTGAGGAAGTGCTCGTGATACTTATCACATATCATATATCGTGAAAGCTTTTTCCACGATACTTGGGAGATATCGTGTATCGCTGAGTATTTCTCGCGATACTTGGGAAATATCGTGTATCGTGGAGCTCTGAAAGCAATATTTGGTGAGTATCGAGTATCGTGAGATTTTTCTTGGTTGAATATCGAGTATCGTCAAAGTTTTCTGTGACATTTGTTGAATATCGTGTATCGTGAATCTGTTTTCTCGATACTTGTTCCATATCGTGTATCGTTGAACTTTTCACGATACCTCATAGATATTGAGTATCGTTGATTTGGCTTTGGTGATACTTGTGCAATATCTTGTATCGTTGAACTTTACTCGTGACACCTAGTGCATATCGTGTATCGTGAGATTCTTCTTGTGACATCTGTCGGATATCATGTATCGTGGACCTACTCCTGTGTCAAGTTTCGTGTATCGTGTAGTTGAGATATCGTGTATCGTGGCAAGTCAAGTATCGGATATCGTCTGCTTCCAAGTATCGTGATACTTGGTACGTATCATGTATCGCCTGTTTTGTAGTAATCCTAGAGAGGTCCTGTTTCCCTGTTTTAACCCCCAGAACCCTGAATTGGCATAACTTTCTCATACGAAATCCGTTTGCAGTGATTTTGGGTTTGTTGGAAAGCTCGTGGGGAGTACAACCAAAACATTAGATATAGTATTTTGAAGTTGACCCTCAGGTGGACTAGGAAACCAAGGAGTTCCAAAGGATTTTGAGCAATACAAGGGGAAATTTTGGACTTGTAGACAAAGCTTATGAACCTAAGATCTGGCAGACACTTAGGCAAGGATAGGCAAAGCATTAGATCATCTGAGGCTAGTGTCAACCACACAGATAAGTCTTGGGCACAACAACTAAGTGGATATCCCTATGTGCTAAGTTCAGACATAAGTGGCTCAGAAATGTCCTTTAGCATGAAAAGACCCACGCGTAGCTCAGGTAATTCCTATTTACAAACACCAGAACGTCCCTATAAGACACAATTGGAATATATCAGGACCAACCAATTAAGTGCTCGCATCTATGAGGATGGTCTAAGACGATCAGTGGTACAACTCAAAAATCCTGACCAACCCTTTGGACTTGAACACCCGGTGGTCAAGTTCGAAGAGGGTGCATACATTGATAAGGAAGGAACCATGTATGTGGTTACCAGCCTACCAGATAGGACACATGAGTTGGGAAACATCATTCTTGAGAATTAGCTAGGAGCCTAGAGCAAGGAGACCTAGGACGAGAACCCAAGACCCCTAGAGGTAAGTCAGTCTTGACTAGAGTGATCACTCCAGAATGGATTTCCCAAGACAACAAAAGCGTAGAGCTATTCTTGAATAGAGAAACGGAGGAAGCCTTTTGGAGATTTAAGCCAGATCAACCAAGCCCTATAGTCACCATCTATGAGTTCAAGGATCCGGAGACACCAGGGAAAGTTGTCTATCTAGATCACACATCTGAGAAAATGTTCTTGGTGACAGAGCAAGATAGGCATGCATACACTTGGCAGGGTGAAGCAATTTTCCCTCCATCAAGATCTAATGTTTCCCAAGGCCTCCAAGGAGTAGGATCATCCAAGGCTCATGAAACCCAGAGGGAAAGAACCAGAGAGAGACCTGAGGTAAGCTTTGCACACACAGTGGGTAGAGACCGATCAGGAATTGAAAATAAAAGACGGGAAAGAGAGAGACATCACGCACATAGGCATCAAAGAGACGAACATAATTTCCCATTGCCTAGACCACGAGAACACTCAAGAACCCTTAGACCCTCTCAAGTGGTTAAGACAATGAAGAACTATTTTGATGGGTCAGGAGATCCTTATGATCATGTGGTCGAGTTCAAACAAGTGTTAAGGGCTGAGCAAGTGGAGGACTTGTTCACTCAGTTCGAGGCATTTGGTTTGACTCTTAAAGGTACTGCCTTAGCTTGGTTTCAACCCCTAAATAGTCGCAACTATCGAGACATAGGCCAACTGCTAGAAGAATTCATCATAGAGTTTTCCAAGAGTGATATTAGGCATAACACATCATCCTTGATCCACAGCTTTAAGTAGAAACTCCAAGAAACCGTGCGACTTGCAGGAAGAAGGTTTAGACAGTACTTGGAAAGATGCCCTATGCCAGAATTACCCACAGCAGCTAAACAAGTGGCCTTGTTTTTCGATGGTTTACTCAGCATAAAGTTAAGGTCATACGTGTACTTGAAAGAGCCTAGATCGATAGAAGAGTGTGTGCGCATGTGCGTTGACATAGAAGAAAAATTGGGTGAGGAGTTAGGACTGTCCAAACTCTATAAATATTCTGACAGTTCTACTAGTCATACCTCTTGAGCCTCCAATGAGATAGATGAGATAGCGGAGCAGGTTGCCAAAAGGCTAGGAGTTCAAAATAGACAAATGCCAAGGGTCACCTCATTGAAACGATGTTACAACTGTGGAGGAGACCACATGGCTAATGTTTGCCCAATGATGGCTCAGGCCCAAGGAAACCCTAATGCTCTATATTGCACTATTGAGAGAAAATACACGAACCATACGGCTCAAGATTGTCCCTATAACAGGCAGGCTGTCAAAGAAAATTATCCGCAACCTTACCACCAGCGTAGGTATCAGAATCAATACCAATAGCCATATTATAGACCACAACAGCAATATCAGGCACCATATAGGCCACAACCAGTCTAAGGAAACCAACCACCAGCTCTTGCCAATGTGATCCCAATTAAGTATACAATGGCAGAGAAGAACCCTAATAGAGCATTGGTGCCACTAACCCCTTTGGTCTCAGAAAATAACTCTCATGCTCTTAATTCAGACTACTCCCATGAAGGTAGTCCACATGTTTATTACATAGAGTCACCTGATCAAAGTGAGATTTCTCCGTATCAATATGAGACACCACCCATGGAGCCAAATTGGGAGTCAGAATACTCCAATGTTATGTACACAAATCCAAACCCCAGGCCGCAAGTGAGACAAGTGAGACGACAAGCCCCTAGAGGACCATGTTTTAGGTGTTAGGGTGACCATTCATTCATGAATGCCCCCATTCACTCATTCCAGCACAAGGACAAAACATCACAATACAAGGATTTTGTCTTGAGTGTGGTAAGGAACATCTCCCAAGAGAATGTCCTAGAAACCCCTCTAGTGCACCCAAGGTTACACCCATCAATGTGGTAGGCTTAGTGGCAGATTCAAGTTCAAGTAGCAGTAACGTGGCTCCTGTGCAGGCAGTTACTAGGGCACAAGCATTAAAACAGGATAAACCGACTGAGTAGCCAGAGCCAAGTGACTCAGGAGAGTCTAGTAAGAGGAAACCAAGAACATGGAAGGATACCAGAGAGAAGGCTAATCGTAAGTGGAAAAAAAAGATATCCGAGCTAGAAGAAAGCCAAAGGGATACCAAAACAAAAATAGAAGACATTGCATCTCAAAGCCCCTCTCATGCCGAACCTCCATCCACACCACCTCATTCCACCCCACCGCCCATTGTAAATAAACCGCAATCAGGGTCTGTTCTTGCAGATCCAACCCCAGAAGGCTTGGACATGATGTTCAAGGCCTATCAGGATCGTCTTCAAGAAGGGCCAACAGTTGCGAACCTGGAGAAGAGTTACCCTAGAGCAGGCTTAGAGATTGAACGAACAAAAATGTGCATGAAAATGGTAGAAGTACATCAAGCTATGCTCGAGACTAGTCAAAAGTTCAATCAAACAAACTCTATCAAACCGGATTTGCATTTCCAGGGCTTACTAGAAAGACTAGAGCAGTTGGTAAACATGCCGCATGTTTCTTTACCTCCACAGGCTCAACCAGTTATTGAAAGAAATCTTACCACCAAGGAAAGCTTATGTTCGTGATTCCATAGATGATGGAACACCTCTTTCAATTCAACAGTACTCTCAAGAGTTCTTGCGGGAAATACAAGAAGAGAAATGCGCCAAGGAGAAGGGTCATGCCCCTCCTATTCCTGAGATTGATGATCTTCATGATCAATTTCCCCAAGACATTTCGTCTAGCTATGGAGATCAAACAGATCAACAAGAGGATGAGAGATTAGATTTTGAATCTAATTCTTTACAAGAGTTGCCAGAATTCACAAGCCCATGGGAATCTGAATCTCTCCAGATCAGAGCTCCCACAATATTGGTAAGAAATGAAGACTCAATAGTTCCAAGGAACACTGATGTCGTGAAGAACACTAAGGTTAAGTGTCATCTCATTGTGGAAGAGTTGCTCAAAGCAAAACCTGAGCTATGGAATCATGTGAAGGATCAGGTTCCAGAACTTGATTCCAATATGCCAAAAGCAGGCTCTAAGCAAAAAGTTCCAGAGATACCTCTTGATAAAATAGGAGACATGAGCGAAGGTGAAGAAGGTAATACTTATCTTTCGATCACCTATCAAGGTTACACAACCAAAGCAATCGTAGATTTGGGTTTTGGTGTTGCTATTGCGACCACCTCCTTGTGGAAGTGATGGGGCAAACCCACATTAAGACCAACTAGAATGAAGCTCAAATGGTAGACGGTCATTTTGAAAGACCTCTAGGATTGCTCGAAGGGATAACTCTAACCACTTGTGGTGTAGAGTTTGAACATACATTTGCTATATGTAACTTTGAGAAAAATAATGTCTATGAGATGATCCTAGGAAGAACCCTCCTACGACAATTGCAAATAGTACAGGATTGGGGAACCAACTCCTTGTGCTTACAACACTTAGGGGTCACCACCAAGGTCAATTTGAAGGATTAAACCTTCAGAGATGTACCACCCCTATAGTGGAATCCTATCCACAAAGTGAAAGAAGATTCTATCTCCGTTCATTCTGGAAGTTCACATGATCCATCCTGGCTGCATGAAGATACTCACTTATGGATGTGCAAGGTCGTAGAGGAAGAGGAAAAGCACCTAAAAGCAAGAGAAGAAGGAACTTCCCCAAGAGATAGACCAATCAAAGACCCAGCCTATACACCGATGATATTTCCAGATGAGGAATTTGAGCCTCATGGTTGGGCAGAAATCTTAGCTACCATGGACATTGCAGTCAATGAAGAACAATGGACACCTCATTGTGATGAGGAGGGTTATGATATTTCAATGTTCATGTGTCAACCCTTGTTGGAAGAATGTGACCCTAGTGACATGATAGAAGAAGAAGAGAATGATGATGATCTAGAGTCCATTGTGATGGATAGCTGCTTCATCTCAGAGGAGCACTATCTAGAAGATGTAGGAGTATTGACTCAAAAAGAAGAAGAACCCCTCACAAGCATTAAAACTGTAAATTCAAAGGATGGAAGTGAGGGTAGTCACAAGAAAAAGAAAAGAAAAGTAGTGAAACAAGAAGAGGAGGAATCATTGTTTGAAGTACCAGAAAATTTTGAGAAATATGAAGTGGAAGACTGGAAATTTTTGATACGAATGCCTAAGAGAGAGGCCATCATAGGAGAAGCATATGATAACAAAGAAAATACTAAAAAGATTGTAGTGACTATTGAAGAGAATGAAGAGCGATGTACATACATAGGAGATGACCTAAGTGCAAAAGAAGAAGCAGAGCTTGTAGCTCTATTAAGGGAATATAGGGACGTGTTTGTGTGGCACTATAGAGATCTGAAGGGAGTAGATCCACGAATTTGCTCTCACACGATCCCCATGACTATAGATGCCAAACCCACCAAACAAAAGCCCTACACATATAATGACACTTATGCAGCCAAAATAAAAGAAGACATTGACAGGCTGATTGAAGCTGGATTTATTTATGAGATCGAGCATACTGAGTGGGTGTCCCCCATTGTAGTAGTGCCCAAGAAGAATGGAAAATTGTGAGTGTGTATTAACCTAAAAAAAGTTAATGCCTCTACGATCAGAGATAGTTATCTGCTTCCAATCACTGAACATCTATTGGAGCGTGTTGTTGGCAAGGAAGTTCATAGCTTTCTTGATGGATTTTTAGGTTACAATCAAGTAGCCATTGCCCCAGAAGATCAACACAAGACAGCTTTCACCACAGAATGGGGAATCTTTGCATTTTGTGTGATGCCATTTGGTCTCACTAATGCACCTGCAACATTCCAAAGGCTCATGTGTCATGTCTTCAAGGAGTTCTTGCGAAAGAGCTTAGAAGTATATGTGGATGATTTATGTGCACATTCCCAACAAAGAAAATACCACATCCCTGAACTTAGACAGATTTTCAACAAGTGTAGAGAATATCAAGTGTGTCTGAACCCAGAGAAGTGTGTATTCATGGTCCGACAAGGTAAAATGTTAGGTCATATTCTTTCTAAGAATGGAATATCAACAGATGTGGACAAAGTAAAAGCCATTGCAGAATTGTCGAGACCAAGGAATGTTAAAGAGGTTCAAGCCTTTATGGGCCATTGTGGATACTACTGTAGGTTTATCCACATGTATTCCATCATTGTTAAACCTCTTTATGGATTGTTGACAAATTTTGAGTGGAACGATGAATGTGAAAAATCCTTCAATGAGCTAAAAAGACGTTTGTGCTCAACACCAATACTGACCACCCCTGATTGGAGTAAACCATTCCATGTCCATGTGGATGCATCCAATCATGCAATAGGGTGTGTGCTAGCACAACTCACGGGTGAAGGAAACCTAGATTTGCCGATAGCATATGCTAGTAGGCAATTAAATGCGGCTGAATGAAACTATACAACAATTGAAAGAGAAGGCTTAGGCATGGTATATGCCGTGAAGAAGTTTAGACACTATCTATTGGCCAATAAGTTCAAGTTTTTCACTGACCATCAAGCTTTACTATATTTGGTCAATAAACCTTGCAATAGGGGCCGCTTAGTAAGATTGTTCCTCTTACTAATGCAATACGACTTTGAAGTTGTTGTCAGGAAAGGTAGGACCCACCTTAGGGTGGACCATCTTTCTCACATCACTTCAGGAGAGCCACCGCAATGAGTGTCTGATGAATTGCCTGATGCTTATCTATTCAATTTAGAGGTTGTTCCTAAATGGGAAAATAAGTTAGTACCTATCCTAACCTTCGGACCCACAAATAAGAACGTAAAAACAAGCAAAGAAGAAATTTTAAGGTCACAAAAATATCAAATACCAACAGGAAGCATGTACAAACAAGATACAGAGGTTGTATTAGCTTGTTGTGTCGAGGACGACGAACATAGTAGTTGGTTGCAACAAGCCCATGAAAGTTTGCTAGGAAATCACTACTCTATTCAAAGAACATTGCAACCCTAAAATGTTTAGGGGTGTATTGGCCTAGCATGGATAGAGAAATACATGAGTGGATTAAGAATTGTCCAGTGTGCTAGAAGAGTCCCCCAGTGGAGCATGCCACTCTTTATCATGTGTCGTTGATTCCAGATTGGAGTGCTCCAATGGTAGAATTCATGAGATCGGGAACATTACCCAATGAGGCTAGTCTAGCAAGAAGAAGAAGCATGGAGCAAGAGGCTCAAGACTACGCCTTAGTAGGAGATAACCTATATCGAAGAGGCTAGGATGGATACCTAAGACTGTGCGTTCATGAATCAGACTATTTGAAAGTCTTAGAAACTGCACACAGTGGTGTTGCAGGCGGACATTTTGGTCTTGACCGAGTGATTAAGACTATTCTATTCTCAAGACTTTGGTGGCCCACTCTTGATATGGATGCACATACCTATGTGAAGAAATGTGACACATGCCAATGGGCACAATATCCGATCAAAAAAGATGAGATGCCTTTGAGGCCAATGATGGGAGGATGTGCGTTCTCGAAGTGGGGTATAGACTTTGTAGGTCCTATTAACCCTCTAGCTAGAAACTCCCATGCAGAATACATTATTGTAGCCACAAATTACCTTACAAAATGGGTGGAAGTAACAACCATAACAAAGAATGATGCTCAAACTATGGCTAAGTTCTTATATGAGAACATGTTCACGAGATATGGGTTACCAATAGAGTTGGTTAGTGATAGAGGCACACACTTCTTGAACGAGGTCATTGAAAATCTCCTTCAAGAATTCATGGTGATACACAAGAAGTCTGCCCCTTATCGTCCACAAGCCAATGGACAAGCCGAGAGCACGAATAAGATCCTATGTAACGTATTGACAAAACTTGTAAATAATAAATGCTCTGATTGGGACAAACAACTTCATCATGTTGTTTGGGCTTATCAAGTTGCATACAAAACAATACTCAATGCCACCCCATTTCAGATGGTCTTCGGATAGAATGTTGTGCTACCATTGGACTTCCTAATCCCAGCCTTGAAAGTAGCACAAGAGCATGAGTGGAATGGACATGAGTTGTCCTCTAGGATCTTTGATCTAGAACGCTTAGGTGAGACGAGGCTATGAGCAGCAGCAGGCATCTATGTTGCAAAGAAAAGACAAAAGGCATACTTTGATGCCCATGTAAAGGACAAAGGATTGAAAGAAGGAGATTTGGTGCTGGTTTATACGCTAAAGCAACATTCCCGCAACTTGAAGAAACGAGGATATGGACCCATGATCATTAATAGAATCTCCACTAGTGGTGCAGTTCAATTGGCCACTTTAGAAGGTGATATCTTGCGGAACTATATGAGTGGTTGTCGAGTCAAGTTATATCAAGAACCGCTTACAAAGGATATGCTCATGAGACTCAACACTGCTAAGAAGTGAAAAGAAGAGGAGTTAAGGGTTAGAGAAGAAGCACAAGTAGAGGCTAGAGAGCGCATCAGAAGAAATAAGTTACGATGATTAGGCCTAGATGTCAACACAAAAGCTCCAAAATATCACATGGACATGTGCCAAAAACTAGACCTAACTCCTTCTCAAATATGTGACCGACGCCCCTTTGTGACCATAGAGGTAGGACAAGGAAAGAGTGTAAGGACTTTGAGAGCATCGGTTGACTGAGGTGCAACAATTAGTGTAGTTAGACTTTCATACTGCCAAGACCTGCAAGTGGACATCAAGCCCATAGAAGCATATCTCATAGGATTGGGAGGTGTGGAAACCCCTTGTTTGGGCAAGGTGGAACTTCCCATCTACCTTCAAGATGTCCCAATAAAAGTCAAAATGCTAGTGTGTCACGATGCGGACCTTATAGAGCCGCTTGTCCTAGGTCAAGATTGGATTTATGACCATGCAATCAACTTGAACCTAAGAAGTCAATTTCTTCAAGTTTGCACACATGAACAATGCATTAGATTAGAATTAGACAATTGCATGCTCACAAATCCAGATGTCACACATTCTCTTAGTTTGTCTAAGACTCAACGTAGCAAAAATGATGTATGTGTCCAAAGCTCTATGTTCTAGAAGACTCAATCATGGAAGAACATGCTCAAAGACAAGCAGACTCCTCCTCTTGCTCAAAGACTAAAGCAGTCACAACAACTCAACCACAGAAGCAAGTAACACAACCCAAGAGAACCGCTATATCAAATACAAAGACAAAACTCAAGAAGAAAGAAACTCCATGCACGAAGCAGATATGGGTTAGGAAAGGAGAGCAACCACCAGCTTTGCAGCAATAATTTCCATCCAAGAGGGCTAATCACGCCGAAAGAAGCAGTAAGAAACAAGGACAAGCTCAACCACCAAGTCTCCGACAAATCTGGGTGCCTAAGAAATTAGTTGCAATTCAACAAGGGTGATTACAGATGTGGGTACCCAAAAAGCTCTTACATACACAAAGGCCTATGCTCCCCACCATGCTAAAGGACTCAACAAAGGAGCCAAGGAGGGAAAAGGGTAAGAACAGAGCACAAAGACCAAAAGAAGATAAATTCAACCCTTCAACAAAAGTAAGAAGACAATCATCAAGGATATGGGTTTGGAAGCCTAAGGTACCAGTAGCATCCATAGCACCAAAGAACGAACCACTTCGGATACAAAATTCAAGCAATCAACCAAAGATGAAGAAGTCAACAAGGACTTGTACGCAGACCAACACTATTCTAAAATGGATTCCTATAAGGAGGATTACATCATTGCAAGATTTAGTCGACAACTCCAAACAAAGACTGCATCAATTCTACAAGCAACATTAAAAGCCTCGACCAGCAACGTGATGGAAGTACGACACGAAGAGATGAAGCTCGATGGACCTTTCATCATGATGAGACATGTATGCTTCAACGACACTATAACCAGGATAGATTAGGAAGCCTCTTCGTCAGCATACCCTTGAGCACTCAGCTCAAGATCCAATCTCTTGCACCATACTTCTTCCCATGCATTTTCCAAGTATGCATACATAGGGCCACATTACAAGGCCATGCACAATGCACATATTTTGTTCAACCCATGCACCAATGCACTTACCCACCATATGGGTTACAAGTACTTGGCAGGAAAACTATGAAAGCCATCTTTGGAAGAACCAGACGACATCAAGGTGACAACAACAAGAGAAAGGAAGCAATCCACCACTGAGAGTTTCTCATAATCAACACTGACCACCTCCTTTGAGCAGCTAGCAGTTTTGGAAAGCTCACAAATGCACCATCAAGCGGGAATACAAGAAATACGTACATAGAAAGGGACTACAACCTGCAAGAGCTAGCAGTGCCAAACTGAAGAACCCGACAATCGACTAGGCTACATTGGGAACATGGACCGCTACTGTTGATACATGGAGGACACTACCTCTCAACGTACTACATGGAAAAACCACTACAACAAGGGTCTCTCAGGGACGACAAACTCAAGAGGGGGGGGAGTGTTGAAGCTCAAGGTCAAGGACAAAGCATGGAAGTGCATCAAGGAAGTGGACACACAAGAAGAAGGAGCAAATAGGGAGCTCCAAGAAGCACCTATCAAATTTTTAGAAGAAATCCCTATAAAAATTTAGTGATTTTTATCACTAAAAACCATTGTAAATACCATTTCTCATTTTTGTAACTCCATTTTGTTCAAGCCAAGGAGTCCTCGAGCTTGAGGAGTATTAGAACTATCATCGTACCAATTTTCATAATTTTTAGACTCCGTTTGCGCCCACAAATAAGCCCCGAAACCTATTGTTAAACTAGGCCGGACACTAGGTCTGGACATGGCCAAAATCACTCAAAAAACTATAAAAATGGCTGGAGAGCTCATTTTTGAGGTTAGCTTGTTGTAGTTTTGAGCTTTGTAAGAGATTTCTTTTGTAATCAGATCTTTCCATTGTTCCACTCTTTGCTCTTACATTGTGCACGTGTGTATGTATGTGTGTGCATGTTTGTGTGCTTTCACTCACGCACTAGTGCCATCACTTGCTCATAGTCTCCATACTAGTCCTCACATCTCCGCGGATTGACATTTATGAGGTGAAGCTCCTCATGTTGGTACTTGCCTTTGTGCTAGAGTGACACATGAGTAGAGATGTATCAAGATACATAGTTGTCAATGCTATTACTACATTACATGCCAGTGATGAACTACCAGTGAATTATGGCTGGCATAGACCTCCAAGAGCACCTTTTAGCTAGAGAGAATAAAAATTTTCTATCCATACTTAATAAGTTATATTCTTAATTTTATATTTAAAGTTTACTTTTTATTCATTTATGGAATACTAGTGAATTTTATTTATATGTGTAGATTCCAATGTATGATGTTGATGATATTCCTCCACAGCATTCACAATTACCAGTAAGACCTCATTTATCAGAAGCTTCCATGGAGGCTACGCAAAAGTAATCCTGTGCAATATGCAAAGTTGAAAGATGTATATTCAAAAGATGATAAAGTACAAGATTTGTGTGACAATGATGAAGATGATGGCATGGCAGATTTTATTGAGGATTGGTATCAAAATGATAGTGAGAGCATTGATATTTCTAAAAATGAGAAATATCTTCGAGAGGAATGTCTAAAGCATGTATATGAAGGAAGTCGTTTGACACGACTAAGTGCGAGCTTACTTATTCTCAATCTTCAAAATCGTTTTGGATGGAGTAATGTATCTGTTTCGACACTATTAAGGTATAATTTTCAATTTTCTAGCTATTTATATATATATGCATAAATATATATATATATATATATATATATATATATATATATATATATATATATATATATATATATATATATATATATATATATATATATATATATATATATATATATATATATATATATATATATATATATATATATATATATATATATATATATATATATATATACACATGCATATATAAACATACACATAATATACATGAATGCATACACACATATAAAGATACACACACATATAAACATACACACACATATACACACATTTTGAAGGATGGAAAAATAATTTTAAAGATGGATGAACAAAAAGTGTCCATTCAATGTACGTTTTTATTCTTACTTTAGAGAAGGTAAGAACAAGAACTTGAATTGAATGGACACTTTTTGTCCGTGCATCTTTTAAAAAGTAATGCATCTTTCAAAATATTCGAGAAAAATTTGATTGTTTGGATGGCAGGATACGATTGTTTGTTTTGGAGGATATGAAGTATGCACCTTCATTGAATGATTTGTCAATTCTATCATATGTTTAGTTTGAAAGTGTGAGAAGCGGATTTAAAATTGCTATTGAAAGAATTTGGCACTGTTTATAGGCCATACAATGGTGACCTGGATGAATCGCATGCACAGAGGTTACTCAAGATAGAGCAATCTGATTATAATGGACTAGTGCGAGCAAGATTCCTGGGGTATGCAGTAAACCTCTTGCATGTCAATGATGAGCATCTGAACTTTAGGATACAAAGTGGAAATCATAGGGGCTTGAGAGGATCGCTTTTATATAGCTTGTTCAAAGAAAACCTGAAGTTCTTTGAACAAGCTGTATAAAAGCGACCCTCTCAAGCCACCATGATTTCCACTTTGTATCCTAAAGTTCAGATGCTCATCACTGACATGCAAGAGGTTTACTGCATACCCCAGGAATCCTGCTGGCACTAGTCCCTTATAATCAGGTTGCTCTATCTTGAGTAACCTCTTGCATGCGATTCATCCAGGTCACCATCGTATGGCCTATAAATAGTGCCGAATTCTTTGAATAGCAATTATAAACTTGCTTCTCAAAACTTTCAAACTGAACATATGATAGAATTGACAAATCATTCAATGAAGGTACATACTTCATATCCTCCAAAACAAACAATCGTATCCTGCCATCCAAAACAATCAAAATTTTCACGAATATTTTAAAAGATGCACATAAGCATACACATATATAAAATTATATGCATATATATATATATATGTATATTTATTTATTTACTTTTTTTAATATATCTTTTTTTTATAAACTTACAGTTATTATCTAAAAAGTTTTTACCAAGTCAGAATATTCTTTGTACCTCACATGATGAAATGAAGAAGATAATCAACAATCTTGGTATAGATTATCAATGTATACATGCATGTCGTAACGATTGTATTTTATATAGAGGTGAATATGCAGACTCTTTGACATGTCCCAAATGTCAATCTCCTCAATATAAGGGCGAAGAAGGTAAAATCTCAAAAAAGGTATTGAGACATTTTCTATTGGCTCCACGGATTAGACATATGTTTCAAAGCCTTGAATTATCAAAGCTTTTGACTTGGGGACATGATTACAAAAGTATTGATGGAATAATCAGAATTCCTCATGATAGTGTTGCTTTTTAGCATATTGATTCAACATGGCCTGAATTTGCACAAAATCCACAGAATCTAAAGTTAGGAGTTGTATTAGATGGGGTTAATCCATTCTCCATGAAATCCAGTAAATGGTCAACATGGCCAGTGGAGTCATAAACTACAATCTTCCGCCATATCTTAGCATTAAAAAGGAGCATTTAATGCTTTCAATTTTAATCCCAAGCAAAAGACAAGTTAAAGATATGAATATATATCTTGCTCCTCTCATTGACGATCTTCAAGAGTTACCGGAGAGGTATTAATGTCATTGATGTATCGAAAAGCATCAATGAAAGACATATTACGGTTCGTGGTATTGTGGATTGGACTATTCACAATTTTCGAGGATATGGTGTTTGTTCAGGTATTGATGTAATTTTTTTATTCAATATGCATGTGAATAAATATGATTTAATCTAATTATATTTCTATCAATTTCGTGATGCAAGAATATCTACTAAGGGTTATAAAGCTTGTCCATATTGTGGTGATTGGTTGAGATCAATCTATAGTAAGAATCTCAACAAAAATATTTATCTTTGACATCAACGATTCTTGCCTGATGATCATCCATTAAGATCTAAAAGAGAAGCGATACATTTTAATGGAAAGCTTGAAATAGTTCATTGTCCAAAACCTATGACGCCTATGGATTGGTATAAAAAATGGACAGATGGGCCTCTGATAGATCCATAATAAAAAAACTTCAGTGATGATTCAGATAATGAGTATGTGAAGAGAGGTAAAGGAAAATTGGCACTCGCAGAGAACATATCAATATGGTATTCTTTGGAGTATTGGAAAGAGTTAAAAGTATGTCATCTTCTTGATCCTATCCATATATTAAAAAATATTGGTTTATTCACTATGGCAGCATCTTCTTGGACTAAAAGATACCATAGCATCAAGAAATGATTTGAAAGATCAAAATTCAAACCAAAGTTATGGCTAGTTTTTGATAGACATCGAGAAGAAACGACTTATGCACCTGCTCCTTGGGTACTTACAACAAAAGAGATACAGACTATCAATAATAGAATTCAATTGAGGATATGGAGCATCTTTTCAAAACATGTTTACTATGGATGATAAGAGCTTATCTGGGTTAAAGACCCATGACTGGCATAACTTTTTGAAACATATTTTACCTTTGGTTATCGATGGATGTACAACGAAAGGAGTATGAGATGTGATCTATTGTCTTGGATCACTTATAAGGTAATTATGATACTTTTATATTTAATATGTATGAATCTCAGAAATCTTTTATTTTTTAATTAACTTCTTTATAATTGTTTTTATGATATGCATAGGTGGATTACATCCAAAGAGATTGACAAAAACTCGATCCCACAAAAAAGACGTGAATGAAAAGAAGAAAGAACTTCCTACTTTATTTTTTGATATTCAGGTTCATTTATTAGTCCATCTTGTAGATGAAGTAGAGATTGCAGGTGTTGTCAACACTTGATGGATGTTTTGGGTCGAGAGATTTATGGGAATATTAAAAGGTTATGTGCGACAAAGAGTGAAACCAGAAGGATCCATGGCAAAGGGTTGGATGCTTGAAGAGTGCATGTATTTTTGGCTATATAGTCGTTCGCAACGCGCTAACGCAAATAATGAAGAAATCTCAAATGAGCAAAGAGAGTTAATGATAGGTGTGTACTTGAGCCGCAATGACTCAAGGACTTGTACCAATGAGACTATACCTCGATTGCAATACAAGTGCATATAGTGGAGTCCTTTGCACACATTTAATTATCAATCCGAAGGAATGACTTACCAAGTGTATGAAGACATTTGCACACGTGATAGAAAATGAAGTGAGTTAACTATCCAAGCAAGAGAAAAGACCAATACTACCCACACCTACTGAAAAAACTGGAAGTGTTGCCGCAAGCCTCTTTTCAGCAGTTTTGGTTTTTTGAGGTTTTCTCCCAGCCCAGAACTTCGAACATAGGCAATAGGGTACTCGTTTCGAAGCTCTCGACGAGACGAATCCAATGGTGGTGGTTTCACTCAATTCTGACCACTCTGCTGCAAGTTATGGCAGAAACAGTGAATTACCGGAACTACTAACACCCGCGTTTTTGCTTCTCCTAGCTTACGCACGCACTACAGCCACTCAAAACAAGGGGGAAGGGGTAGACAACAGTCCTACACTTGCATTTCAAGCATCACACACACATATATGAGCAAAATGAAGATCAAAATCAGCAAGGAAGAGGCAAACTCGAAATTTCAGAAGTGCTCTTCTTCACAATGACAAGAAGTCCTTTACAATGAGTCACTTTTGACTTATATACTAGTGCCCTAAGTTTGGTCCTTTCACACGAGAGACCGGCACTTTATTCTCTAAAAAGACTAATTTCCTACTATTGTACATGGGTAAATCACTAATCTTTGAGGGGATGCATCTAGAGGACTCCTCTAGTGCATTTACAACGGAAAATATATACAAAAGTGGTTATGTTACAAAAAATTGTGTGTCCAAATCGGAAAAATTTGGGGCCCGTCTTTTTTTCTCTGCTTTCTGCGCTCTTTAGCTCTGCAACACTCTCCCCCTCTTCGTCTCTGTCGTCCCTTGACAGACTTTGCTTCGCGAACGCGTCCCGTGGGTAGTGTTGTCTGCTTCTTGATCTTGCATTACGTTTTAGAGGCGCTTCAGCTTTTCCACTGCACGCTCCCCTTGGTCAGTGTTGTCTGCAGTTAAACAGACATGCAGATTCGATGGCCTTCTTGATTCAAGCTCTACAACTCGAGAGCCTGATGTAGTTGTCTTGCCTGTTGACTCGGGTTGCCACGCACGCCACCAGTGACTAGGAATGTGCTGTTCTTAGTCACCCTCTTCAACTTTTCAGCCTCTACCCCTTTCTAACTTTTGGTCCTACTCTGATGTTTGAAAAGTCCATAACTCGGGACCCTGGGGTTTAGCTTTGTAGCCTGGTGCGTGCCCCTGCGGGGCTCTGTGCAGAGATGGGTGTTGCGCCCCTGCGGGGCTTCCTGCAGAGAGTGGTCCTTAATCATTTGATGTTTTATCTTTTACTGCGCACTTTTGGACTTGGACCTTCTTCTTCTTTTCTTTTTGCTTGATTGTCCCTCTACACGTCCCTCCTCCTGAACTCTGTCGTCCTCGACAGGCTTTCTGAGGCGACGCGTGTATGTTTGGATGGCGGTTTGCTCTCGTTGGTTCAGTAGATTTGCATGACATATCATAAATTCCTTCCATTGCCTTGACTTTACTCCGTCTTCTGGCGCCTGTCTATGATCAGCAAAGAAACTTGTTTCGTAGGCCACCAGTCTTGCATTCAGGTTGGAAGTCATCTTAACAAAAATTTCTGAATCAATCTCAAAAAAAACGGTAAAGAATGCTTCTTCAAACGTTTGCATATATGTCGATGGCAAAAACATGAGACGAGAATAATAGGCCATAAGTGTGAGGCGGCTCGGAATGGTTGATAAATCAAAAATAAGAGCCTCAGACCCTTGCGTAATGCCGATAAAATTCAAGAATGTATATTTCGCATGCTGGAATACCTTCAAAACTGTAATGATCATACTGAATATTTTGTTGGTCATCTTGACGGCTAAATCCGGAACTGTAGCGTATCTCGCAATCCAAAATTCCATTGTTTTTACCATATATTCTTCGGTCGGTAGGTAATTATGTGGCGGACTAGGTAGTAGCGGATAATTGAGCCACTGATTATTGATACTGCCTTGGCTCTGACCTTCCAAAAAGTGCGACCAAGCTCGTCTGCGGGGTACAGGACAAAAAGATGGGTTGGCTTGAAGCGCGTATGGTGATGCTTCCCACTGCACCCGCAACGTTGGATTCTTCTCCAAAATCTTCCTTCTCCATGTTGGATCCGCCTTCTCGAACTCCTCTTGAGTGTAATTGAACGTGTCATGTTTAAAGTGAAGGTTGTGGTCCGGATCTTTATTCGTTGCAGACTTTATATACATCCGTGTTTGTTCTTTAAGTAGGCCGTATGGTACGTTGAATGGCTTCAAAATTTGATCTAATTGTTTATGCTCAATCTGAGCCTCTTTCATTATCTGAATTATTTGATCTTCAAAATCAGCAGTGAGCTGGGACACCAGTAGTGCCCTTTCTGGTCTGCTCATTTCTGCAATTTCGCGAGTATTAGGTTCAACGTGAACCTCCTTTTCCGCCCTGATCGGTGAATGATATGAGGGGGGAGAGAGAGGACGTACCTCAGTCTCCACAGTAGCCTCCGCAGCGTGTGGAACTACTGGTGTCCCCTGTTTGTCTTGGCGCTCAATCTGTTCCTGAAGCTGTTTGATGAGTGTATCTTTATTCTTTAATTCTGCTTCAGCCTTGGCAGTCATCTCCTGATGTTTGATCAATTCTTGAGCAACTATATTCATGTGATCTGTGTCTTCTTTGCACTGTCTGAAATAGTCATTTTCAGCTTTTTTCCATTTCTTGCGTAGAGCTGCAGTGTCATGCATATACCTTTTTTCCCAATCAGCAATGGTGTCTTGCTCCTGTTTTAGCTGATCTGCCATCTTGGTGATCTTTTCTTCCAGTTCTTTTATGTCCTCCGTTGAATGATTAGTTTCTGCTGGTGGTTGATCACTGAGGAGCGCTGTCATGAGCTCCTTGTTCCTGTTCCTTAAATTTTCCGCTTCCTCCATACTCACCTTGAGCTGTGATTCGAGTATTTTACCACGAGCGTTGATCCTTGTTTTCTCTTTTTCTGTCATATCTAATTTCTTCGTGAGCTCCAAAATTTGTTCTTTTAGTTGGTCATTTTCCTTTTCTAATATCTGGCATTGTGTTTTGGTCTTCTTTATTTCCTCGTGTTTCTTTAAGGCTTGAGCTTCTGCTTTTGATAACCTATTAGCCAGATCCACACCTTCTTTTTGAAGCTCCTGCTTTTCACGCATGGCCTGATCGTAATCTTCATCAGCATCAAGCATTAACTGTTGAGTGTCTAGTGCAGTTCGAATCATATCCTGCACCACGGGCTTGAGCTGAGCTATATCGACGTTTAGCCATGTCCTTGGTATACTTGGGGTTTCCCCTGTGTGTACATCTTTCCCTTTGTCCACATGAATAGTTTCATTATGTGGTTGTCGGACTTGTAGTTGTACATTCAGTTCTTCGTTGTTTTTACCTTGATCCTTAGATTTCGTGGCACTTCCTTGAAATGTGACGTCCATGGGGGATGGTTCTGCCACAACCCTTAGTGGAGTGAAGGGTTCTTCATCATGTCCTTCTTCTTGAGGCTCATCCTCTGATAGCACTAATTGTTCCTCATTATTGGATTTACCTTCTTTGATATGGGTAGTGGAGTCGTCTTTTGATTGAACAGGTTGTTGCCTTTCTTCTTCTTCTGGCTGTTTAGTAGCATTTGTGTCTACCTCTTTTGTCTGATCCTGTTCTTTGTGTCCGTCTTGGGTTGCGCCATAGTCCACTTCATTTAATTCATCCCAATGTCCATCATCTTTTGATTCGCTTTGAATATCGACATTAAGCAATGAATTGTCTGGTTCTTCTTGTTTCTCCGAGACCGAACTAGAATTATCCAAGCCTATTTCTTTATATCTATGAACTTTTGTGAGCTTGGCTTTCTGGTCTGTTGCTTGTTGTGATTGCTTATAGTGGTGACCTTGCACTGGCAAATTAACTTGCCCTTCTGTATATTGATGGGTCTCTTCGAGAGCTTCTGTCAAGTCCTTTTCCGTTATTTCTTTTCTTGTCTCAATCGTGGCCTTGGGAAGAACATGGACCCTCTTCCGAATTGGTGTGTGCTCTTCCTGTAACTCGAGTTCTCTGAGTCTTTTTGTGCCTCTCATTCTGGGTTGAGAGCTTGGTTCAGCCATCTCCACAATGGTTGTCTTTTTCTTTTTCTTAGGGACAGTTGCTACTTTGGCATATTGAGCTAAACCTGTTGATGAGGGCATTTCTTGTAGATGCTCCCTGATGCCTAGCGCATGGTATATCAGAATGGTCAGTGCAATACTTCCATTGAGGAACTTCTTGTTTTTCCATTGCTTCTTCGCTTCGAACAATCTTTCCTGCACATATGGGGTCAGATTAATTTGATTCCCGATTTGTTTGATTGCATGCGACAGTAATTGCACGATGATTTTTTGTGGGGCCGTGTATCGGTGCATGTTAGGAAAGCAGAAATGCTGGTGAATTAGCCTGACCGCCTCCTCGATGTCCACCCGATTAATTTCGGTGAATGTCCTAGTTTTGGCACCTCGGCTTTCTTCCTTCACCACTGTAATCCCATCTTTCTCCCATCCAAAAGCTTCCTTGATCAGTTCATGGGTGAACTGAATAATTACCCATTCTCCGACTTTGTCCATTACTCTAGCTTCTGGCACTAACGGGTCATGTAATGCTGGTTGTAATGTATTCATCACCTGTGTGCATCTCTGGAAATCTGGTTTGTAAATGGGCAACTCGAAATACTTGAGAATGCCTGCTTTCGTCATGATATCCTGTATAGATGGCATCCCATGCAGTACTCGAAAATCCTGGGACAGAATAGTAAATTGATGATCAGTGTCCATGATCTTGATTGTTGCAAGGAAGATCGATTCCCCGTCAGGTTGATCTTCCCGGAACCAATGTCCCTTCGCCTTTGTAATACTTTGGGGTGGGAAATCCATGGCTTCTTCAGGTATGGTTGCTTCAGAATCTTGAGAAGACATCTGCACTCGTAAGTGAAGTATATTAGTTTCACACCAAGGAATGCAGTAGTGTGGTACATTTCTGAGTATCATCGTTCTTCACTCCGTTCCCATAACCCCATAGTTGAGATCTCTTACCACCTTTTTAATTTCTTTTTCATTTTCCTGAAAGAGAACAACTGTTAGCATAGCCGAAGCTTTTATTTATTTACACTGTAGGTCCCTTCCTATTTGAGTTCAAGCTGAGAGCTAATCTCCCTTGGAGAATGTGCACCACTAATCTTGTTTGGAGTATCATGTGCCAAATGCGTGGCCGTGTAATGTCGCCCTATTATGCATACTTTAGGTGCATTGTGTACTTCATGAGTGCAAGTAGGTGCTCTCTCTCCTTGATCAGTCGCTCCTTGTGGTTGCTTTGGTTTCCACACCCATTTTGAGAACACTGAGAGAGGTTGTCGGGTTTTCTTGATTCGTGTAGTTGTTGGTGTTCCATTTGCCTTATCCACAGTCCGATGGAATTTGACATTGCTTTGTGATCTTTTCTGATGATTCTCTGGTGGTGCTGGCCTTTGCCTCGTCTCCTGTGGCGTTTCCACCTTGGTCTTCACATTCTGTTTAGCTGCTTGTATGACCTTTTTGGGAATCCATATCTGATGTCGAGATCGTTGAGCTTCAAGCAGGGGCTTGGCAATCCATACTTGTACTGATTCTTTTCGTTTGTAGTTCTTTGTAGCTGATTTGGTGATGTCCGTTTCCTTCTTCAAAGCGCTTGTAGACATTTTTTGACTCTGTACCTGATCCTTTCGTATCCATATATATTTGGGTGGTGGTCTGTTCGAGTATCTGCTTGTTGGTTTCCAATAGTTCGATCTTTGGAGGCCTTGAGCCTGTTTGGGAGAGAGCGTCTCCTCAATCGTTGGCTGATCCTCATTTACTTCGGGTAGCTTCGACGCTACAGGGGATGTCGGAATGATTAAAGTTTCAATTTCTATGCATTGGCTTTCTGAGGGTTGAGCACAGTCGCTACTATCTTTCGTTGCTTCTTGAACTTCCTCTGATCTTGGTATGGACATGACTTGGTTACATGGTTTCTCTTCAAGCAAGCTGAAAACCTCTTTATGCCCTATCGTGGCTGAAATATATCCTTGAGCTAGATGGATACATGCTTCGGTTTCAATGATCCAGTCTTGTCCTAGAATGAAGTCTTCTACTAAATCGTCATCCTCACATACTAGGACTCTTTGTTCCATGGAGGAATTTCCTATGTGAAGGGATACATTAGTTGTTCCAATACAATCTAGGGTGTGACCTCCAATTCCTATTAGTTTGGCTTTCGTGGGATTCAATTGCAATTGCAGTTCATTTGCTATTCTCTTTCGCATGCAGCTAAGGCTTGCTCCTGAGTCGATCAATGCGTCTATCAATTGATACTCCGTCTGACCAATCCCTAGGTTTAGGTAAGGTTGTGTTTTACATATACCCGTTGTATCATCATTTTTGACCTGGTAGTTTGCCATAGGGATGGGCTCTTCTCCTTGAAGATAGCGTTCGTCTCTTTGCCTGATCCACTCCTTGCGTTTTCTAATGCGTTCTAGGGCTTCCTGTCGTGCTTCTTCTCGTATTCGTTCTTCTTCCTTTTTTCTACTTTGGGCTCCCAACAGTCTAGCTAGCATTTCATCAGTCAGAGGCTCCATGAATCTTTTCACTCTGCATCCACTGATGTAATTAGGAAGAATGTCTCCGTCTAGTGTGGCGAGATTGACTGCACCACTAGTGGAGATTCGATTTATGATCAGGGGTCCATATCCACGTTTCTGTAGTTTCTTTGCATGCTATTTTAGGCTGTATACTAGGACTAAATCGCCTTCTTTTAGTCCCTTATCTTTAATATGTGAATCATAATATGCCTTTTGTCTCCGTTTAGCGGCATAGATGCCTGCTACCGCTTGCAATCTAGTCTCATGCAGCTTTTCAATTTGATCCAATTGCTGAGACAATTCATGACCGTTCCACTCATATTGCTGGGCTACTTTTAATGTAGGCACTAAGAAGTCAATTGGCAAAATTGCATTCTGCCCATACACTAGGTTGAAAGGTGTAGTTCCAATGGCCGTTTTATATGCTACTCGGAAGGCCCAAATTGCGTGATGCAATTGTTTGTCCCAATCTGACCTTCCATTATTGACAATCTTTGTCAATACCGTACACAGTACCTTGTTGGAACTTTCAGCCTGTCCGTTGGCTTGAGGATGGTATGGGGCTGATTTTTTGTGAATCACTAGAAATTCATTCATTAAAGATTCTATTACCTCATTTAGGAAGTGTGTTCCTCGATCACTCACAATCTCAATAGGTAATCCAAAACGCGTGAAAATATGCTCAAAGAGAAATTTTGCGGTTGTTTGAGCATCATTCTTTCTGGTAGCCTTGGCTTCTACCCATTTAGTCAGGTAATCGGTGGCTACTATGATGTATTCTGCATGTGATCCTTTCGCAGGTGGGTTGATTGGTCCTATGAAGTCAATTCCCCACTTGGTAAATGCTCTCGCACAAACCATGGGTCTTAAAGGCATGTCGTCTCTTCGAACGGGATATTTTGCTCTCTGGCATGTTTCGCAGCTTCTCACATATGTTTCAGCATCCATATGTAGAGTTGGCCACCACAAGCCTGCAAAGAGAATCATCTTGACCGTTCTATCTGCTGAAAAATGTCCTCCCGCAGCTCCTGCGTGTGCCATTTCTAATATGGGAAGATACTCTCCTTCATGCACGCATAATCTGAGTTGATTGTCTCTTCCTCTTTTGAACAACTGTTTTCCCATTATCACATAATCTTTGCTCAATTCTTCTAGGGATCGCTTTCTTGCTAGGCTAGCTCCTATTTCGTGCTCTTTGGTTTTGAGGAATTGCACTAATGATTTACTCCAATTAGGCGCTATGGTAGAAAATGGTAAGGACACGTGATCCTCAGGGCTAGTTTCTTTGCATTCCCCACAATTACTTACATGCTCGTGAACATCCTTGGACATATCAGGCCAATATACGCCTAACCTCTTTAATTCTCGTATTGTTCCCTGCATTCCTTGATGGGTTTTCCACTTGTTTATGTGTGCCTGGTTAATCAGTTGTTTTTGTTCATCCTCCTCGACACATCTCAATAACACTCCGTTAGGTTCCTTATGATATATACTTCCCGCAACAATATGTAGATTTCTTGTTTGAAGAATCTCTTTTTTGCTATCCTTATTTATTGAATGTTGAGGGCCATGGGTGAGTATAGGAATTAGTCGTTCCGCCCACTTTGGACATACCTCAAGATTAAACAAATACGTATCTGGTAATTCATCCGGTACTCCGCTAGGTGGCTCTCCGTGTTTTAATCTAGAAAGGTGGTCTGCTCTCACATGTGTATTTCCTTTTTTGACCACTACCTCAAAGTCAAACTCCATTAGTAACAAGAACCATCGTACCAATCTCCCTGTGTTGCAAGGCTTATTGACTAGATACAGCAAGGCTTGATGGTCAATGAAGAATTTAAACTTGTTGGCTAAGAGGTAGTGTCTAAACTTCTTTACTGCGTAGACCATTCCTAAGCCCTCTCTTTCAGTAGTCGTGTAATTTCTCTCTGCTTGGTTTAATTGTCTACTTGCGTAAGCGATTGGATGATCAAGCTTTCCTTCATCGGCCGGTTGAGCAAGGATACATCCAATGGCATAGTTCGAAGCATCAACATGAATATGGAAAGGCTTGCTCCAATTTGGTGATTTCAGAATTGGGGCTGTACTCAGCCGTTTCTTAAGCTCGTTGAAGGCTTTCTCACACTCGTCTGTCCAAGTGAACTGAGTCAATAGACCGTATAAAGGCTTAGCTATTATGGCATACATGTGAATAAACCTACGGTAATATCCACAGTGTCCCATAAAGGCTTGCACTTCCTTTGCATTCCTAGGTCTTGGTAAATCTAGAATTACCTTAATCTTGTCTTCATCTGTAGATATTCCGTTCCTTGAGACAATGTGTCCTAGGATTTTCCCTTGTCGTACCATGAAGACACATTTCTCTGGGTTCAGACAAACTCTATACTGCCTACATTTGTTGAATATTTTCCGCAGTTCCGGTATGTGTTCTGGTCGTTGATTTGAGTATGTACACAGATCATCTACGTATACTTCCATGCTTTTTCTCAGAAATTCTTTGAAAACATGACACATCAATCGTTGGAAGGTGGCTGGCGCATTAGTGAGCCCGAAAGGCATCACTCTAAATGCATAGATTCCCCATTCAGTCGCGAATGCGGTTTTATGCTGGTCCTCAGTTGCAATAGCTACTTGGTTATAACCAGAGAATCCATCCAAGAAGCTATAGACCTCCTTGCCGGCAACTCTTTCCAAAAGATGGTCTGTGATGGGTAAAGGGAAACTATCTCGTATAGTTGCTGCATTTACTTTTTTCAAGTTGATACACACCCTTAGTTTTCCGTTTTTCTTGGGCACGACAACTAGTGGTGATACCCATTCTGTGTGTTCAATCTCATAAATGAATCCTGCCGCTAGTAGTTTGTCAATTTCTTCCTTTATTTTTGCAGCGTAAACTTCGTTATACGTGTAAGGGCGTTGTTTAGAAGGTTTCGCATCTGCAGTCATAGGGATTCGATGAGCGCATATGCTAGGTTCTACACCCTTAAGGTCTTTGTACGTCCAAGCAAATACATCTCGATATTCTCGGATAAGGTGGATGAGTTCCTCTTCTTCCTCGTCTGATACGTCTTTCCCAATATGCGTGCACCTCTCTTCTCCGTCTTCTATCGTTACAACCATTTTTTTGGTTTGTTCTTTGTTATCATAGGCTTCTCCGTCTCGTGCTTCTCGTTTAGGCATTTGAGTTGCTATTTTCCTTTCTTCCACTTCGTATCTTTTAAAATGTTCTGGAACTTCGAAGTGGTCTGGTTCCAGTTCCACTTTACTTGTGTCCTCTCTATGCTCGTGCATTCTTGGGATAGTCTCAATTGCTAAGACTTCTGTCGGTTTTTCTTTTGATTCTTTTTGCATAGTTTCTAAATATTGTTCTTCAGAGTCGAACTCTGGTTCCATTTCTATGCTTTCGTATTCTTCTTTCTCCTCTTCCTCTACAAGTTCTCCTGCTTCTACTTCTTGGAGGACAACCATGTAGAGGTTCACATCATATCCTTCCTCGTCTATACAGTCATTCATTGTCAATACTTCTTCATTCACACAAACGTCTAATGTGGCTAGGATTTCCATCCAGCCATGTGGTTCGAAGAGTTCATCTGAAAAAATTTGAGGCATATAATCGGGGTCTTCTACCGGTCGATAATTAGGGTGCCCTATTGGCCACATTTGTTTTTTACATTCCTCCTTCTTGGCTTCTTTGCACATCCACAACTGGGCATCCTCGTGCATCCAAGATTGGTCACTTGATCCAGCACTGTGAACGGATAGGTCATCTTCTTCTTTATGGACTGGATTCCATTGTAATGGAGGGACATCCCGATAAGCGTATGTGTGCAGGTTTATCTTGGTAGTGTTCCCTTGATGTTGGAGATATAATGAATCTCTGCCCCAATCTTGTACTACTCGCATCTGTCGCATGAATGGTCGTCCTAATATCATTTCGTAATTGTTTGCTTTTTCGAACTTACAGATGGCCAATGTGTGTTCAAACTCTACTCCACACGTTGTTAACCTAATTCCTTCCAATATTCCTAGGGGTTTCTCTACATGTCCATCAGCTAATTGTAGCTTCATGCGAGTGGGTCGTAAGGCTGGTTTACCCCACTTTTCCCAAATTTCCTTCGTTGCAATTCCTACTCCAGCTCCAGTGTCTAAGATGGCCTTGGTCATGTACCCATTGTAGGTGACAGGTAAGCACGTATTACCTTCATCTCCTTCACTAAATTCTCCTACTTTGTCAACTGGAATTTGTATTGTGGAGTGGTTTTCTTTTTCCTTTCCTTTCATTTCTCCTTTCTCTGCCCGTGGCTCTATTTGATTTGCTAGCTGTCTCCATAGATGTGGTCTAAGTTGAAGCAACTCTTCCACCGTCAATTTGCATTGCACCTTTGTTTTCTTAAGTTCTGTTAGATTGTGTGAACTTTCTTCTGAGTTTCCTTTTTCTTTCCCATGCACTGTGGGTGCTCGTATTATTATAGACTCTCTTTCATATTCTCCCATGTAATTAGGCAACGTTGAAATGCTCATGGTTTCCTCTCTTCCTTTATCAAATCTTGACACTTCCTCATATGCTTCCTCTAGGTTATGATCATGATGACTATCTGCCCCAACTATTTCCTCAAAAGGAGGTGGACTGATTCCATCCTTTTTCCACTGCTCTTCTCTAATTCTTTTCCACAAATCTTTGGACCAATCTTCCTCTAGGTCAGGTATTGTGGATACCTGTTCTTCTTGAGATTTCATTCGTTCATTTCGATCATCTTCCCGACTAGGTTCCTTATCCTTAGGTTGTATGCACTCTTCATATAGTTCATGTGCGATCCTTGTTTCAGGCAAAATTGGGATAGTCTTTTCTAGAGTCGCCTGTGCTACTTCTATGAGTTTTTTGCATATCGCCAGTCTTTCTTTCTCTAATTCCTCTTGAGGATAGAGTCTTTCATGTTGTTCTAGGTTTGGTCCCATTTTGATTCTAGCTTGGTATGCTTTTAACCACATGTCCAAATCCTCGGGTTTTGGGTCCGCTAGAATTGATCCTGGCTTCTTTTCCTCTGAGCTAGTTGGTGGTGTTTCAGTGATCTCCTTATGCGTTTGTTGTTCGTTATGTTTTCTAGAACCCTTTGCTTGTTTTTTGCTGTTTTGGCTCTTGTTTCTTGCCCATTTTTCTTTGAGCTTTTCTCGTCTTTCTTTCCATTTTTGTACTTTGGTATTTTGGGTATTTTCACGTGAGTTCCCTGAATCCTCGACTATCTGAATGTTAGAGTCTCCTGTTTTATTGTTCTCTAGCTTCTCTTCCGGTTGTTTTCCTGTTTGTTGTTTTGCTTGAGCTCTAGTAATAGCTTTCAGCGGTACAGTGTACTCCTTATCACTTCCAGATTCTTCTATGACCTCTATTACATTGATTGGTGCAGGACCTTGAGTTTTTGTAGGGTTTTTAGGGCAATCTCTGAAAAGATGTTCTTTCCCACAATCACTACAATATCCTTCCCAATTCCTGGGTGGTGGAGGGTTGCAAGGTCGAGGACACTCCCGAATGAAGTGATCCCCTCCGCATCTATAACATGGTCCTCTCTGCACGGGTGGTCTAATAGGAGGTCTCAATGGTTGTTGTGTCTTGGGCATTGTATACATTAAAGTTGCAGTTTCCGTTCCATAATTCTGATCAAATCCTTCATATCCATAATAGGCCGCGTCATATGCTGGTTCACATTCCATCATGTTGGCTTCATATGGATAGTACTCTCCTGGTGGAGGTTCATACCCTTGGTTGGTTGATTCTACATTGGTCACTATTGAAGCTGGTATTATGGCTCTCTCCAAGTTTTCTTCTGGTTGAGTATACTTCACAGGTACAACTTGTTGAGGTTGAGATAGTTGGGGTCCCAATACTGGTTGTGGTGGTGGATACAGTGCTTGCTCGTATTGTCTCTGTGCTCCTACCGGATACGGATTGTATCTAGGCATCTCCCTACCAAGCTCTCTAGGTGGGTATCCATAAGGTCGGTATTGTGGTGGATTGACAGGTCGTGTTTGCCTATTAAAGGGACAGTTCTCAGTTGTATGATTGGTATATTTTTGCTCGATGTGGCAGTATGAAGAAGTCCCTTGTTGTTGCTGTCTGTTGTGTGGATACATTGGTTGTGCACCAGCTCCTCCTCTGGCACACAAGTGTGTGGGATGTTCTCCTCCACATAAGTTACACCTCCTCATCATAGGCACTCTTTGAGCTGGATATTGGTAAGCTCTCTGTCCTTGGACTCCTAGTTTCTTAGCTAATAGTTCTGCTAGTTCTTCCATATTACTAGAAGTGGTCGTAACCGTACTTCTTGAGTCTTCTGATTTTGTGAGGTCGGTAGTACCTTTGAGGTCTTCTGCAAGGTTATCTTCCAAGTCGATGCACTCTTGAAGACACTCACTCAATGTTTGTAACCTCTTCACATACACTAGGGTTCTTAAGGTCCCGTTAGAGAGTCCATCCAAAAATAATGAAATCATCTTTTGTTGAGTCGGTCTCTCAGCCGTAGGGCATCTATCCACGTATTGGTTGAATCTTCGGGCAGCAGTCTTCACAGTTTCATTAGGGTTTTGTTTAAAGCTATGAATCAAAGATGCAGAATTGTGTTTAATCCCTCTCTTTGTGAATTCTCCGATGAATTCTTGAAAGAATTGTTCCATGTTTCCAAATCGATTGGGATCTAGAGGTTGGAACCAAGTTAGAGCTGTTCCTGTGAGGGTGAGTCCAAAAGACTCATACTGCACAAAGAAGTCCTCTACTTGTTCTGCTCTTAGAACTTGTTTAAATTCGGCAATATGATCATATGGCTCCCCTGATCCATCATAATGGTTTCTCATAAACTTAGCTACTTGGATTGGTCTCAATCTCCTCATTGGTTCAGGTGGTCTGGGCATTACAGGGAAAACCGGGACAGCTCGTCGTAATGGAGGTATTCCTGGCTGTCCTCCCACAGGTGGTCGTGGTCTGACCGGTGGTCGGAAATGGTTCCCCATCCCTGTGTAGGTCTGATTATGAGTGTGCTCACCTGGAGTTGCAAACTGTACATGAGTACGGTTGGGCACACTTCTTTGACTGGTCTGTCCTGATGTGGTATGTTCCGTCTCTTGTTGATCTCCAAAAGGATTCTGCGAGGTAGTTGCCTGCTCCCTCTGAGGAAATACAGGCGCACCCATATATCTCAGCCGAGCCTTGTCTAGGACACCTACCGGCCAATATCTTCTTCGATTCTTATCTAGGTAAGTGAGTCTAGTTTCGTCCTCTGGGTCTTTCAGCTCATAGAATGTCATGGGGCTCTCTCCTATTCCTTGAACAGGTACGTCAGTTTGAAGCAACAAGTCTGCTCCGTGAATCATGTAGACTTCCAACAAGTAGTCGTCTTGAGGTATCAAGTCTCCTCTCAAGACCCGTGATACTTGTGATCTGCCTCTAGGGGTGGTCACTAACTCTTCAGAGTTGTTGGGATCCATGAACTCTCCTCTTTCATTGATCCTCTCCGGAAATTCAGTTACTATATAGATGTGACCCATTTTGTCAATGTAAGCACCTCCCTCGTATTTGACAGCTGGTCGTGGTATGATGGTGACATCTTGTACTGTTGCCATTCTGGCAACGGACCTGTTTAAGCCATCCAGGTAGATTGGAATCTCCTGGGTATTTGTGGACACATATTGTAAGGCAGTGCGGTACTCACCTTCCACTGTAGACATGAAGTTCCTATGTGGTGCTGGACCTTGCATGTCTTCTGATGCCATGGGTATGTCTTCCTCAGATTCACTAGAGGTCTCTGAGTAGACGGAGTGGTGACTGACCTGAGCAGTGCTTCCTATAGAAGAGATGACACTCCTTCGGCTACTTAGCACTCTTCCTGACCTCAAGTTCATTCACACACCTAAGCCTCCCTTTATACTTCTTAGATTCCCCTTGGTTAGCTCTCCTAAAGGCTCAAAGTGTCTGACTAAAGAAAGGGTTTATCTCGGCGATAACACTTCCTGACGATACTGCTCTCGGCGATACTGCTTTGACTGCGATACGATACCAGAATCCAATCGATACGATACTGGACAATCACACGATACGATACGAGACCATGCCCACGATACGATATCAGGCACAGAGGCGATACGATACCAGTGTGGTGTCGCGATACTACTTTGGGAAGCAGACGATACGATACCCCTGCTGCACACGATACGATACTGGAACTATGACGATACGATACCAAAGGATTCCAACGATACGATACCTGATCTTCTGCCGATACGATACCTGTGTGATTTCGCGATACCTAACTCTAGGAGGAAGCGATACGATACCACCGAATTTTTGGCCGATACGATACCTGTGACAGTATCGCGATACGATCTTTAAACTTCGACGATACGATACTAAGTATAGTATCGCGATACTTCCCTAGGAACACCACGATACGATACTAGAGACTCTAGACGATACGATCTCACGATGGTGTCGCGATACTGTCCTTAGTGGGAGACGATACGATATCACTGTAGTAAGCGCGATCGCGATACCGACTTGGCTACACGATACCAGAATGGTATCGCGATACCAAGGTCGATGACCAGCGATACGATACTACCGCAATTGTGCGATCGCGATACCAACTCAGGGTCACGATACCAGTGCGGTATCGCGATACCAAGTTAGGTATCAAGCGATACGATACTGACGGCGAATATCGCGATACAAGGGAGTTTTGGTATCGCGATACCAGAACTCAACCGATCTCGATACTCAAGCCAAATCACAAGAAATGTGGAAATTTTCTCACCCCCTTGCAGCTCTTACACTCCTCCTCCCTTCTAGGCCTCTCTATCACACAACAACTCAGAAATAACTTCTCTTTACCCCCCCCCGCGATACTGCGCACTGTTTTAATCACGTTTTGTGCATGTTTCAAGTGCTTTGAGTGAATGATCTTGATAAGAACTCACCTTTGCCTGCTCTAGCTTGCCCTTTTGGTTCAAACTCTCACTGAAACAGCCTCGAACGCACGATACCAGATCCACGATACCGGTCGCTGTCGCTCACGATACCAGAGTTCCAGCAAGTGTCAAATGAGTCAATTTTTTGGGTTTTTATACTTTTTGGGACAGAACTTGAAATTTTGGTTTATTTTTGGTGAATTTTTTGGGTTTTTTGCCTATTCCTACTTCTCCTCTCCTCCCTACTCCTCTCCTAAACTAATCCTAACTCCTCCTTCTCTTCCCTCCTCCTACACCTAAACCTAAAACTTATCACACACACCTCAAGGATGAGAAGTGACAAGTGCTGAAATGGAATACTACTCGTCAATGGACAAATTCGCCTCTACAAGTACGATTCGATCACACTTGCTCTCTAACTATCACGAAGGCAACTTGGTGGAGTGCCTCCCCGGCAACGGTGCCAAAAACGTGTGTACTTGAGCCGCAATGACTCAAGGACTTGTACCAATGAGACTATACCTCGATTGCAATACAAGTGCATATAGTGGAGTCCTTTGCACACATTTAATTATCAATTCGAAGGAATGACTTACCAAGTGTATGAAGACATTTGCACACGTGATAGAAAATGAAGTGAGTTAACTATCCAAGCAAGAGAAAAGACCAATACTACCCACACCTACTGAAAAAACTGGAAGTGTTGCCGCAAGCCTCTTTTCAGCAGTTTTGGTTTTTTGAGGTTTTCTCCCAGCCCAGAACTCCGAACATAGGCAATAGGGTACTCGTTTCGAAGCTCTCGACGAGACGAATCCAATGGTGGTGGTTTCACTCAATTCTGACCACTCTGCTGCAAGTTATGACAGAAACAGTGAATTACGGGAACTACTAACACCCGCGTTTTTGCTTCTCCTAGCTTACGCACGCACTACAGCCACTCAAAACAAGGGGGAAGGGGTAGACAACAGTCCTACACTTGCATTTCAAGCATCACACACACATATATGAGCAAAATGAAGATCAAAATCAGCAAGGAAGAGGCAAACTCGAAATTTCAGAAGTGCTCTTTTTCACAATGACAAGAAGTCCTTTACAATGAGTCACTTTTGACTTATATACTAGTGCCCTAAGTTTGGTCCTTTCACACGAGAGACCGGCACTTTATTCTCTAAAAAGACTAATTTCCTACTATTGTACATGGGTAAATCACTAATCTTTGAGGGGATGCATCTAGAGGACTCCTCTAGTGCATTTACAACGGAAAATATATACAAAAGTGGTTATGTTACAAAAAATTGTGTGTCCAAATCGGAAAAATTTGGGGCCCGTCTTTTTTTCTCTGCTTTCTGCGCTCTTTAGCTCTGCAACAATAGGTTGTGAACGAAAGGTAATTTTATTAAAATAATATTTTATTTTTTCATATATGTATGTTACTTTCTATTTACTAACTAAATTTATTTTGCAAGCTCGAATGTTCACTAATATGTGGGCTTTTGGACAGCATATTAGAATCAAAGCCATTGATCCTTTACGTAAAACAGAGGATTCTAGTATTGTTGCTTCTTTCAAGCAACTATCACGTGCTAGCTCAAAAGACACGAACCTTATAGATAGCGAACTTGGTGACATAGGAACTATTGTTGGTATCTACAAAATCTCATTTCGTACATTCAAACAAGTACCGTAGAAAAAAGTTTATATTTTTTATGATAGAGTTAGTTATTTTTTTAAGCACCTAATAATGGGTTTTTGTTGTTATATATTTTGATAGGTCATTTTAAAGGTTGACTAATCTCGATCCGAGTATAAAGGTAGTAATTCCACATTAACACTAGTGTTGTACTTGGACACTTTAGTGTCCTTGGACACTTTAGTGTCCTAAAAAAGAGACAATGTTTGATGAATTTTTTAGAGTACTAGAAGGAACCATTTATAAATGTAACTATGCAACATGTTGGCATAAGGGTTGAATATTTTTAGAAAAATATACTTTTTATTAAAGGATATAAAAATTAATATTTATTATCTAATTTTATGATGCTAATTTCAATCTTGGCGCAGAAATTACAGTGATGTAAGTTAGTGGTTATTTTTTATTAAAATCATGATCTTATAACTTTCATTGGTCTAAATGAAATACAATCTTTTATTTTATATATGTCAACATGTTTCTATCCATAATTAGAGATTTTTAATGAATTTTACTAGGTTTATAGCATAAAATGAATCTCATTTGTGATATGACAGTCTTATCATCTATGAATTATTTCGCAAAGTGATGGTATGAACATGCATCATTTTTTATGATCAAAATACTATTTGATATTATTACAACTAGAAAAAAAATTTTGACAACCTTAGGAGTCCAATTTCTATGTTGTTTCTTCAAATTAAGCAATAACACTGTTTTTTTACGCTAAAAAAGGCCATTTTACGAGGAAATATTAGATATGCTACATGATTAAAGTTAATATTCTAGTTTTCTCTATATAAAGTAGTCTATAATGTCTGTAGAGTTATTTTGATTCATAATATATACCTTATATCATTGAGAAAGCCTAATTTTTTAGGATGAAGTTTTATTCTCAATAGAGAGGAATATGTCTATTCAATGAAATATCTAGATTTTTCATGGTATGTGAGATACATACAAAAATTATTGGTTCAAAGACATGTAGCATAAATCTATGCTACTATATGATGGTTTTGAAATAAAACACAAACCATTTTAGTGTTTTTATGAATCGATATCATATAGAAGGCTGCAAAAGTGTATAGCTATACAATGAGCACCCTATATTGTACTAATTTTTTAATATAAAAATGATTTTTCTAGTTCCCAAGACTTGTTTCAAACAATTATATGACAATAAATTAACATTAGAAAAATGATTCCAATAGGAGGAAAATTCTTTTTATGGAGATATTTCTTTCGTCTCATATATTAGTTTACAGAAAAATAGTTTTTCTCAACCATATTCAATCATTTCTATATTTTGAGTTATCAAAGAAGGTTATTTTTAAAAATATATATTTTTTATAGAGCATCTAGGTATAGGTCTTTATGGATCTTTAAGATATTTTCAAAATTTTATTTGATTAGTATATGTGATTTTTTTTATTTATTAGAAAAATGAACACTATAGTGTCCTCTTTTGGTACAACACTAGTGTTAAGAAAGGAATTATCTGGGTTTTGGGCAATTGATTCTTCCAAGGTAATGTGATCTACTAAAGAACCATATATTCTTCCTAGGCATATTGAACAAGCATTTTTTTATAAAAACCCAGATGCTCATCCTTGGTGGCAAGTCATTCATGTGCAACTTAGAGGTAGGTCATTGTTGGACAGTTTATTGTTAAAGAGATCGAAGAAAGTCCTCTTGATGATTCAGCATCAGATACTGATACATCAACATCTGAAATAGAAATTAGAATCATTATACATGATAATGATACTAATCTTTTTGATGAAGAGGATAATTCTCTACATGCTGATTCTACTGATGAGGAAGAGGAATTACCAGAAAAAGATATTAATCCATCAATAGATGATGTGATTCATGAGAACATAGATTTAACAATAGAAGAAATAAATGAAATCAATAAGGATAATGAAGATGAGACTATATTGATGTCTTACCAAAATCATGGCAATAATAAAAACATATGAGCAGATTAGATAGTAAATTCTACTCTAGTTATCGATCAATAACTTGAAGCTTCTTGTAACATTGTTGTGGTGTGCGTTGAGTAATTTTGAGTATTCTGCTATTGTCACTGTCTTGTTTGTTTATCGATACCTGTTCGGTTTGTGATTTACCTAGACGACCAGAAGATCACTAGAGTGTCTGTCTGAGCGAATCGTTCTGTGTAGTTTTCCGTTTGATTGTTCTGATAATGCTG